>JAQMRL010000001.1:3701588-4311217 GCA_035578175.1 Catonia carolina
ACATTCACATATTCCGGCACTTATATGACTTTTTCAAAAGCTACAAAAATTATTAATATATAAAAACCGTAAAAAAAATTTGTAAAAATTTTATGTTATACCTTATTCTGTTTTTAACTTTATGGTTTAACGGATTAAGTTGCGAAAATATTAGTAGCTCGAGCAACTCGACAACTACAAGTAAGTAAAGTTTCATTTACCTATCGTTTACCAATCTTGTGAACAATGTACCTAAAAATAGCAAATTTAACATTAGCGGGATACAAAGTACAGTCTTCCCTTAAGTAAACAAGCATAATATACAACGTATCAAAAACAAAAAAAGCAGGACTGCGGCTGATTTCCTTCGAAGAAACTAAATACATAACGAACATTAAAAAAACCCTGCGTCACCTGAAGGCACAATACGGAAAAATTTGGAAAGTTATTAGCTTCGTGTATCTCGGGAAGATAATACAACCAAATGCGAGAAGAAAGCAATAACAGACGAAGAAAGATGACCGGTGCACTCAAAGTAACTCACCACTTGTATAAGAAGAAAGCACTCTCAAGATAAGTCAAGATAAGACATTATAATACAGTGATAAAACCTGTGTATTTGTACGCGAGTGAGTGCCTACGAATGAGCGGGAAGGCTGGTCTAAGAGAGGTAGAGAATTTTTTTTTGTTTTTTTTTATTGAGTGATGATCCCTACATAAGCCTTTGGCTTGTGCGTTGGTAATGATATGTGGTGATTTACAGATAAAAAAAATTCCAGACCTGACCGGGAATCGAACCCGGGACCCCGGCATATTAGCCAGTTGCGCTGACCACTACACCATGGGCCGGTTATTTAAAGTATAGATCTTCCGCAAGATAATGGGTTCGAAGATAGTAGACGGACAATACAGGTTACGAGGTTAAGAAGAACTCTACTAAAAAAATGAAAGATTAACGAAAACGATTAGAAAAATTACTAAAATTTTACGGAATACTGTATAGAATGGATGACAACCAGTTGAGAAAACACATTTTTAAGACACTAAACAATGGACCTAAGGTCTCGGATAACTTTTTTTTTTTGTTTAACGTCCGACTGTTCTGCAATTATTGCTAATCAAGACGGTGAAGGATGAAATGATTTTTTTGTAACGTATGAAAATATGCCGCGCCTGAATGGGATTCGAACCCAAGACCGCACGATGAGAGTTTGAAAATAAAATAAAAAAAATAAAATGGTTTGAAGAAGTCAGAAAGGATATTCAAAAAACCGGAATAAAACGAAAAAACTTAATAAACCGAACCAAATTCAGACAAGTAAATACGGACTTCAAGGGCCTACATGAAGAGCAAAAACAGAACACCGTGTGGACAGAAGAAATGAGAAAAGTCTACAGTGAACGAATGCTGAAAATATGGGTTGCAAAAAGAGGTTCCAGAAACTTTTGATTGGCCATATACAAGCTTAATAATTAATTGTAATTAATAATCGTGTCAATAAATAATTATAGTAAATTTAAAGGAAGTTTGTTTATTATTTTATTATATCCAGATTCAAGACGAACCTAAGCTTAAGTGTTACAATTTCGTTAGAGCAGCATATCTCAAAGTGTGTGCCGGCAAACGCAATCATTTCCTTTACGTTTCACCTTTTTATCTCCTTCTCAGTGAATGGAATCACCCGCGTAACGTACGTGCAGACAATGTACAATTGTACTATTGGTTAATAATAAAGACGCCACCGGAAATGATCTGTTGATCAACGGAGCCGCGGGTCTAAAAAGTTTGAGAACCACTGTTTTATAGGATAGATATAGGCAATGTTTTTAGTTTGGTCATAACAACAGCTGATGTACGCAGAACACTAGTACACACGTTTTAACTCTGTGTCAACATAAAAGCCAACCCCCTGTAGCAGTGATTGTGGTAACAAGGCTGTGTTTACTTTGCAGTGTGTTAATCACTTAATTAATTCAAATTAAGTTTAATAAGTAAATTGCAATTATGTTTTGAACTACTGAATTTGAGTCACTCGAATAAAAAAGCACTAAAATAGATTAATAGTGAGTTACTTCGTAATTTTCCAACATATTACTTGTAAGAGTAAAGATCATTGATTAGTAAAAGACAGAATAAGCAGGCCTTGTTAAGCGATTAAGTAGAGTATCTGCTTAAAATAAGCATTGAAGTAGAGGCTCTACGCATCTAAAATACTGAGAAAAAATTAACAATTTTTATAAACAATATATTCACATATTTTACGTATTAATATTTTCAGTTGTGGGTGTATTATTTAGCTTATTCTTTAAATTAAGGAATGTTTAATGATTCAGTTAATTGAAAATTGTTAATTAATTAATTTAAAAAAGAATAGTTATTTTAATATGTGAAAGTAACAGTTTCTGCTGAATATCAGTGGTGAATAAATGAATCGGACATTTTTACTTGCATTTACCATGTAATACTCATACTATTTCCCTTAGTATAAGGCCAATTTTAGACCACGTAAGGTGACTTTAGACATTTCTGGAAGGTCTTTTGGCAGCCCCTATTCTCAGTTTTCGCTCACTGTTGGTTTCCTCCTTTCTACTGTCCACCCGGTGTTCTGATTTTGCTTTTAATGGTAGGCCTTAAAATCCGTAACTAGTTGTCTGAATTTGGTTTGGTTCAATAAGTTTCTCGGTTTATTTCGATTTTCTCAATATCCTTTCTGACTTATTTAAACCATGTATCCGAGATCTTAGGTCTATTGTTTAGTGTCTTAAAAATTTGTTTTGTCAACCGGTTGCCATCCATTCTATACAGATATCGGTAGAATTTTTCTATTTTTCTAATCGTTTTCATTAATCGATCATTTTCCTTGTACAGTTCTTCGCGATCTCTTAACCTATGTTGTTGTTTAGGTCATCAGCCGAAAGGCTGGTTTGAACCTATAGAGGTTTTACTAAGTAAATCGAGGAGTGAGGTGGCTTAATATTGTCTTCCTCTTTGAGTGGAAAAGTACGCTTATCAGCATGCCGGGCCCACTGAAAAGCACATTTTTTCCACTCTGCAAATGACACTTTCATTTCATTCACCACAGGGTCTGGCTGTATAATAAAATTCATTACTTTCAGAGGAGATAACTCTAATTAGTGTATTTTACACCTCTACCTCTTCTGCTCTTAAATGATTCAGTCATTTAATTGGCTAACCATGTGATAAGAAACAGAACTATATATTTTAGCCCTGCAACTATATAACCTATATTATCTGTCAACTATCTTCGGACCCACTATCTTGTGAAGGATCTTTCGCTCAAACTTCTCTGGTTCTTCTAGACAGCCTTCACGATCATTCTAAGGCACTCACTCGCGTACTGACACATAGATTTTATCACAATGTAATACTCGTAATAATATAAATGTATGTATATATGTACATATATGGCTGTCTTGGTCAAGGTTTTTGCACACATTCTTTGACCAATCCAAGCAAAAGCCTATTCAGCCACCATTTTGCTCTCTGTGCAGCAGTATAATTTTCCCAATCCCTATCCCAAATTTTGATTTGTCAAATATAGTATGATTCATGAAGAAACGAAAATACTTCGGGAAATGAATTTACATCAAAAATAAGAAAAATGTTCATATTAAGTTAGGTCCGGAAATCCTTCTTCAGTGTGTTATGGATTACAAAAGTTTTCGCCCAGATTGCAACTCGTCCCATGAAATAATGTTGTAATGAAAGTTACAGGGCGTTAAAAATAAAAAATGATGGTTTCTTATGATTTTTGATCTGAGAAACAGAATAAAACAGGTCCCAGCCGCAAATATTTAGTAGTTTTGTGAAATCTGGGGGTGAAACGGAAAAAAATTAGGGTAAAACCCCCTTTTTAATATTTATCATATACAAAAACTTCGTTAAAGGAGACATAAACACATAATGGTTATAAATAATACTTATAAAAAATATAATTCTGAGAATATTGAGGTAAATAAAGTCAACTACAAAACAAAAATAAGTTGCAAAAAATAAATTTTATACATTATAAAAATATTTTTAAATCGACTGGAAAGATGCATTAGTTTTGTACAGGAAGAATAATACTTCTAATATCCAAGAATACCATCAAATAAAACAACTTAAAAAAATAAATAAAATCTTTACGAAATCTTTCGCTAGCCGTAACACGCTAACGAAGCATTCCGTACCTATTTCGATACATACTTTTTTCTTATTTTTCGATATAGATTCATCTCCCATAAGTATTAATTTCTTCGTGAACCACTCTGTATAACGTATTTATACTACTGTTATATTACATCCCAATAAAAGTGTATTTCTACTGACGCACGAGACGAATAATTTAATATTTGAAAATCTCAGGTGAAAGACATTGTATTCTGATTATTATTCTTCTATATATATTATTAAAAATCTTCCATTCATGTAGAAGCTTTTTTGTGGTAGCCATCATTCAAAAGTTCAGGTGTATCTCATACCACCTGGTCTGTACAACAGTTTTTATGTAAATAAAGGTTCTTTTATTATTCCTTCTTATGCCTGTAACAAGCACGTGGAGGGGTAAATTATTTGCACTCGATCTGGTAGTTCCAAGGCTACAAAAAATAGTTCTGTTTCTTATTACATGGTCAGTTAATTATATGACTAAAGTATTTACGAACAGAAGAGGTAGAGGTGTTAAAGACACGAGTCAAAGTTATCTTCTCTAAGAGTAATGGATTTTATTATACAGCTATACCCTGTGGGGAATGAAGTGAAGGTGTCATTTGCAGGGTAGAAATTAGATGCTTTTCAGAGGGAGTGGCATGCTAATAGGCATACTTTTCCTCTCAGTGAGAAAGGCATGGTAAACCAACTCACTCCTCGTTTTACTTAGTTCAAGCCGAGAGGTACAAAACAGCCTTTCGGCTGATCATCTAAACAACAATAATTATTCCTTTTATACGAGCACAGCAGCTGATTTTGTATTACTGGGTATTTTTTAGTATAGATAATACTTTTAAATTCTTGTTGTACCACATGCAACATTTGCTTCCAAAAACCTCATATGTACGATTTATTTTCTTCGTTATAACCCAAAATTGTTACTCGTGAAAGTAAAATAGTTTGAAAGTGTTTATAGCTTTAATTTTTTGTTATAAAGTTTATCCTTTAATCTTCCTTCTGTGTTTTATTAAGAGTCTTTAATTTATACAGACTATTATTCGACAACAATATGAGAGAATTACTAAGAGGAAATATTAAGAAGAGCTGAAGAAGGGAAAACATGTGGAAATTGAGAACAATTAACGAACGACTGTTTTGCACCAGAACACTAATGAAGACGTTGTAGAGTGGCACATGTAAATCAGAGATGAAATAATATACCAGATCTAACTGGGAATCGAACGTATGAAAACAGTTTTACGTCCCTTGAAGACAAAATACATAAAATTTTGAAAAGTTAATTACTTGAGTACCTTGCGGAGATAATACAACCAAAGAACAGCGAAAAGAAAGTGAATATTACAAGGAAATATTACTGTCTTTAAGACCTTTCATGAAGAGCAAACACAGGACAATTGATGTACGAAAGAAAAGAGAAAATTCTAAATTAAACTAATAATAAGAATTTTGGCTACAAAAAAAGCTTCCAGAAATGCCTAAAGTCACTTTTTGGGCCCAAAAATTGGCCGTATGTGAAAAAGCCTGGCTTAATTTTCTAGAGGTTAATAGCAAGATTTATTTAAATTAAAATAATTTGTAATTTTTTAACCAATTTTATGAGCATAAATTATATAAGAGATGATGAAAATTGTATAAACAATTTTAAAAAGAACTTTTGTTGAAAGAAAGTTATCATTCTCTATTACAGTTTTTATAAGGGATAGATTACTTTCACTTTCAGGAAAAGACTTTTCTCAGTTTAAAAGTTCTACGAAAATGTAATAAAGACCTATAAATTTAAATGTGGATTTAATAAGACTGTATTTTTCTGTTGTTATAAATAATGAAACGAACTGTTTGATGTTTTTCTCAAGAAAAATGGCAAAAATTCTTTCAAACTTAAGTTCCATTTTGCCCATATAAGTAAAGCAAATAAAGAGCTTTAGATCTCTCCACATTCCAACTTTTATAAGAAGGTAGGCTAAATTCCCTTTGATATAAAAATAAAATAACCTTATTTAGTAATAATACAATAAAAAATCTGTGGTTATAAAAATAACAATATGGAATTACATCGATTTAGAATACATTACCTACCCTATGTAGTTAAAATAAAGAGGGTAGAAATTTAAACAGATATTTTCGTCCGTAATCAGAACAGATTGATTTAAAGTCAATAAAAATTTGAAACAACAAAACATTTTAATTAATTTGGAAATTATATAAATATTGTAGTGATGAAATCTTAACACTCAAAACCTCTTTCATCAACACTAGAAAACTTTAAAACATTGTATAAGAAATATTTACTTTCAGAAATTGGAAAGTTAAAATATTTTTGAATGTTTCAAATAAATTTTCTAAAGAAAAGAATAATTCTTAGATTAAGTGAAAGAGAATTATAAAAGCAATTCGTCAGAAAATTATTTTAATTTTTAATTTTATACGTTAAACCTATAGATAAAATTTATAATATAAACAGATCTAATAAAAAATTCGTTAAGACTTAAGCAATAATATTGGTACAATAACAATGCTTGTATTGATTTAACACGGTTTTCTTCATATACTTTTATCATATACAGATTCTTCTATAAGAATGATAGCGTTTTGAACATGGATTAAATGAAAACCTACAGTTGTAACCTACTTGGCTAGGAACCTCTTGACACATAACGCGGAATGAGCTGGCGCATTGTCTTGGTGGAGAACACATGATTTGTCCTTCCACATTTCGGGGAGTTTTTTCTTTACTCTTTGACGTAGTTTAGAAAGTACCTCAAGGTAGTAATATTGATTAATTGTTTGACATTCAGGAACCCAGTGAAGGTACACAATCCCATGGATACAAAAAAAACAATCATCATTGCTTTAAATTTTGACTTGCTCATTTGAATATTTTTGGCTCTCGGTGAAGTTCGGCTCGTCCAGTGCATGGATTGGCGCTTCGTTTCCGGATAAGTAAAAAACCACGTTTCATCACATGTTAATTAGCTTCTATCTGTTCCCTAAGGGGAAATCTGGATTAAAAGAGACAAGATTTGAGTATGTAGAAGCTGTAAAAGAGGAAGCGGCACTTGTCCTGAAGGAGCTGACAGAAGATGACTTCCAGCACTGTTTCCAACAATGGAAAATTCGCATGAAGCGTTGTAGGGATAGAGAAGGAGTGTATATTGAAGGTGACAATAAGTGATTATCTATAAAATAAAAATAAAATTTTTACAACGTCAGTCTCGTTATTTAATAGCCACACCTCGTACTGTGGGTGACTTCAAGTCTGTAATGATGAAAAATCATTTATAAAAACTTTTTCATCTTAAGTTATATTACCTTTCACTAAATATGAGACACTGAATATGAAGAAAAAATTTGAAGCCATATATTTATTAGCTGCAGATAAAATGAGATAAAATATTACACAGGAGCGTCAATTATCAGAACGTAAGTCATCTGAACCACCATCTATGAAAAAGAAAACATAGAATATTTACTCACGCAGAGGCCTTTTCTGCCTTTGGAACTATAATGCTATGTTGGGAACAATAGCCTGAATTTAATGCTGCTGAAGCATTGTCGCTAAAATGAATAAGAGATGTTGCTGCTACAAAAATTCAGTCTTAGTTCAAAACAAAATTAAATATTTTTTTAAAATTACTGTATAGTATGTACTAGTCCGTTAAAAAATATTTCATAAAAGATTTTACCTAGTTTATTTCGCTAATACATTCAGTTTTAAAAATTCTGTATTATTCCCTTTGTTTTCTATCTTTAGTTGCTACTCGATATTTGCAATTAATCCAATAAATTAGCGTTTCTTTAACTAAATATTATATTTATGTTAGTATTTATTTACCTATTAAACATTTATGTTACATAACATTGTTATTGTACAGTGTAACAAATTACAATATTTAGCGGGCTTGATTTTCCGAACTATTTGATTATTATCAGAACGGCTCTGGTCTCAATTAGTTCGAATAACTGACGCTCTATTGTAGTAAGAAATGAATTTCTTTATCAGAAAGGTATTTCGTACTAATTTTAAAACAAAATTTCAGAAACAGAACAGGAAGCTTAAATAAATTTTTGTCAAATAGGCTGAAACAACCATTAACGCTGCAAAAATTATAAAACACAGAATTTCTAATGAACATTTCACTCCACTCCAGCTCTTAAATTAAAGCCACAAAATAACTGCTATTATACTATAATTTCTGTATGAATGATAAAAATGATATCACATCTTTCAGGTTAAGCATTTTGGTATCGTAAAAATTATAAAATCAAAAATACGTTAATTTTACATTCATGTAACCGTAAAAAGCCACTAAAAGTCTGAAGGAGAAATCAACAATTCAATAATTTATAACATTGCCTTAAAAGTTTTATTTGAAGGAATTTTAAGAAAAATGTTGATAAAAACGCTTTAGAAAGTTTTAAAACTTACAAAAACATTTTTTTACAGACTACAAATGATAACGCCTTAATTAAGTTTAAAACTTTGTACTTATAAAGTTCAATATAATACACGTTTATGGAATTTGTCATTTTAGAAAAAAATAAATTATTGTATTTTATTAACAAATGATACACATTTGAAATATTTTAATATAAAAACAATTTAAGTTAACGTTCAATACATTGAAACTTGTATTTTATAAAAATAATAATAAAAGATACAGCAGAATTAAAAGATTTCACTATTTTTTGTAAAATAAAGTTTAAAAAATGTAGATTTTTAAAATAAGTAATTTGTACATAACATAACTGTTTGAGAAGATTGAATACAAAAAACTGACAATGTTATTGAGAAAACTTAAATAAAAATTTATTACAATATAAAATCAACAAGGACAGTTTTAAGAAATACAAGAATAGTTTATTGATGTTTATACAGTATAATCTCAGTATTTCGAATAATTCGGTTGGAATCATTCCGGATAACCCGGATTTAACAAAGAATTTTTTTAAACTAAAAAAAACTATATTATACACATAACAAGCACTCTGTGCATTTGAACTGAAAACAATGTAATACTGAATCAAAATTAAACTTAATTGTTGTTACTTTTTAAAAAAATCGGAAATTTTCTTATGAATTAAATAAGTTTTTGTATTTGAACGGTTTTATTGTATTTCTGATTGACGTCTAAACTCTATGGTGTTCTGGTTTTTCTTTTTTAATGGTTTTTTCAACCTGTTACTGATGAGACACGAACCCAAAGAACCGCGGCAACAGTGAGCAGCAGTTTACCCTTTTCTATACATTTTACGGTCTAAGCTTTTTCATCATTAGTTAAAAAACAATCAGTTTACGTTTGATTTTCATTTTGCTTAAAAGAAACAAAACATTCACTATTCAGGTCTAAAAACTGTGTTCCATTTAAAGAAGCAGCTAGCGAAAAGTAAAGTGGACTGTAATACTGCACATTACATTAGGTGTATGTACTTTATTTTCATTTTGTTCATGTCAATCACGTTCATCGGAAATTATTTATTGTTTTTCCGTCGTTTTTGATAACCCGGATTCGGTTAACTGAGATTCTACTGCATTATATTTCGTTATAAAAAATACAAGTTCAATTTTTATCAATTATTGAAAATATTTACCTTTTATAAAGCTCAGCGACATTGAAGTCATCTTTGAATACAGCCTTAGATTCATGTCTCGTCATAAATCTGCAACAAAAATATTATGTGAGATAATTACAAATTTTTTATTTCAGTTTTAAAATTATCAAGTAAATTATGTGCGTTTGGTGTTCACAGATTCAAATTTCATTCGCTTGGTTGCATTATTTAAATAAATCATGATACTTTATTCCAGATAAAGTGAGAAATGCGCTGTGGTTTCCACTGCCTTAGTTATTAGGATGAATGTGGTAGCTTTAGGAATGGACGTGTGTATAAAAGTTAATATAAAATGTTAAGATAAAAATTGTATTCTTTTTCGAAATAAAGTATTATTATTAAATATTAACCAAATATTCAACTTTTCGGTAATTTTGAAGGTGAGATTTCTTCACCTAAGTATAAAAACTAGTTGTAATTTATTAAGTAAGTAAACTCTAAAAAGGTCTAAGGGGACTTAAAAGCCCTATCTCTTTCATGTCAAATGTTGTTTCTTTCAGAACACATTATCTCAAAAACTACTGGGTCAAGAGATGATATTTTGACATCACTTGCATTGTACAATCTTAAAAATAGTAATCTAGAATTATTGTTTTACAGGATATGTCAATTGAAAAAAAAATTGGCACGTAAGTAGAAGTGCAACACAAAGTTTTAAGTAAAAAAAATGAAATAAACTGTTGAACCAATCAACTTAATTTTAGAGCTATAAAATCACCGAACTGTGATTTCAGTTGATTAAAAATTTAAATCTTAGTATATCTTCCTCGTTTTTTGAGTTCTCTTTATTGACTTTTTATCTATCGTTTTGAGCTGGGACTTTCTACATTGTTAGATTTTGATTTTTTCTTTTCTAAGAGCTCCTTTTCTGTACTTTCTCGTATTTCTTATGCTATTATTTAGTTAGTGTTAGTTTCTATGTGATATTAGTATGCAAAAAACTGCGATATTTGTGCCAGCAACTGTAATAATCCTGTGTTGAGGCATTGTACACCTCCGGACAGTTCACCAATCATCAGGGGACGATAACCATTTAGTTTTTATTTATTTTTTGTCATCAGTCTCTTGACTGGTTTGATGCAGTTCTCCAAGCTGTTCTATCTTGCGCAAGTCGTTTCATATCTACATAGCTATGGGCACACATCATTGGTTATTCAACTTGCAGAGTACATATCAGAAACAAGCAATAAAGTGAAAGTAATTGAGAAGTTTAAAAAATGAAACAGTTCTCAAAATAAACAAACTTTATAAAATTTAAAAGTAAACACTAAACGTCAATTAAGTATTGTAATTGATGTGCAACATCTACGGCGTTGTATCATGAATTTTGTATTATGTTCGAAATCTTCTATGGCAAGAAATGGGCAGAGATTTCTACAATAGATAACTTCTGTACTATAACTGAGTTCTAAGTTGGCCCAGTAATCAAATTTTAACGTGACGACCAGAAATCCAGTTATGTCATTTTCTCTGCTGTCAGGACGATTCAACCCTCAGTCTCCTAGTTAATTTATACAGTAATTTATGTGACATATGTATCACCAGTATTCATACTTTTCATTGGTTATATGCTATTAACTATATTATCATTCCATTAAAAATACGGTGAAATAGTAACTGAATTTTTTTTTCTTTATTATAACATTGCTTCATCCTGATTTTCCTGAATCTATGTTTCACTTCAAGGTACTAGTTACAACTTGAAAACTTTACCAAAAATTGTTTCCTTGTCTCAACTGTTATATCTTTACTATCAATTGTATTTTAGCGTACGAAATTGTGTACGAGATTAGTCTAGAAAAGGGTAATGTAATAGTTTGTTTATTTTTGTACAGATTGCCTTAAATTTTTTAAGAAAATGTGTATTGTATGGGGTGGAGTGTGTTGAACAAGGATAGTAGATTGCAATAAATGAAATATTTTGTAAAGGAATTGTAAGAAATGAATATAGTGGAAAAGTTTGTTTTTATTTTATTTCTTTCGACGAGGAAAGTACCAGAATAGCGATGAAGAGTCTCAAATGTTTGGAAAAATATGATTTTTTTGTTTGGTTTAACGTCCGACTGTTCTGCAATTACTGCTAATGCAGACGGTAAAGGATGAAATGATTTTTGTAACAATGAAAATATGCCCTGCCTGAATGGGATTCGAACCCAAGACCGCATGATGAGAGGGGAGCACGTTACCAACTGCGCCAATGCGGTCGGCATTAAAAGCAGGTATAAAGAGTTAGCGTTTTTGTAGTCAGTCAACACCTGAACAGTGAATAAATAGTGTCGTTACGGGACCGGTTCTGAGTTACGTTCATTCTGCATGTGGTGGAGGGGTAGCAAGTGTTTGTGTAATCGTTTGATTCTTAAGAACATTAGTCTATTGTCAGTCAAGTTCGTTTAAGCTTAAGTTTTGTAATTGTTTTATTTGGTAATCTATTTAATTTATCTAATTGTAATTTTGTTAGTAGGCTAAGTTAAATCATTAATTGTAACTATTAATTTTACCAATAAATAATTGTAATAAGTTTTTATAAGTCTGTTTATTATTTGTTAAACTCAGATCCCGAACGAACCTAGGATTAGGTGTCAAATATTTTATTTTGTCATGTGCTTACATAGCTGCATTCTTCGCTTCAGATTTTTACTACTTCTGTTGTCATTATTCACCGACAAGCGCATTGAAGCTGTGGAGAAGAAGTTGCTGTATCACTTGCATCGTCGTGGTCTGTGTGAGGCAGGTGATCAGTACGAAGAGAAGTATATCCAATTAGGTATAATGACTTTGGATAAGAGGTGGAATATTGCAGATGCCATGTTTTATTTAAGGCAGTACATGGAGTTATTGATGCTTATATTGCGCATGTAGTGTACAGGGTTCCACATGTTAACTCCAGAGGGTACAGGCTCTTAGACTATAAGGTGAAGACTCGGATAGCTCCCCTACCGAGATGCGTTCGAATTATGAATGTTGCTGCTGGCTGCAGGGTCGATATATTCAACGTTTACGAGGAATATTTTGTAATGTTTGACAGGTTGATCCAGTTGGGACAGCCGTATGACAAGTTGGTAGGTGAACTGCCAGCGCTATTAAGTCATATTGGACTCCTGTTTTGTTAATTGTTATTTTATTTGTCTGTTATAGGCTTGAGAAAGTAAGAAAGGAATTCCCCTTCCACTCGAAATCACGTGTAATACTAGCCGAACCACATAACAACGGCAGCTTGAACGCTACTACTCCACCTAATATTATTAGCTACTACTATAAGAAATGGAAACCAGACTTACAGTTAACTTAATTTATTAACATTTACACAATCTGAAATAAATTAAGAAGTAAGTAAGGAAAAGTTTTTTTTGAAATCCTTGTTGCTTGTAAGATGCGTTCCATAACGGCATACTTTCTATAATTCAATGATACATCAGGTCCCTCTTTCACTTGCCGCTCAAGATACGTTATCACATTATTAATAATTTCACGACTTTGACTATGCAAAACTTGTCCTTTTTGCCGATTTTATTTTTTCCCCTATTTTCACTCATTGATTGAACTCAGAATTGAACCGAGTCGACGAAAAAGTAAACAGCTTTGAATAGTATAAGACACTAAATTAGAAATTAAAATTTTATAAATAGCAATATAGTAAACGATAAAAATAAATACATGAGATAGAACAACAAAGATAGATTATAACATTTGTGTAGAATAACACTTCACTTCAATAACTAACTACTCACTAACTAATTAATTATAACTAATTAATCACTTCAATACACTAAGGTTGGAACTCAACTACAAAATTGTTAAGTTGTAAAAGTACTTCTCACGCACACCCCTCTCCTTATTAAATGGACTTTTCCATACAGACTACTCCCACCAGCTTAGACTAGCCCAAGGCACTGTGACGTCACTTTTTCTCTTTAAAGAATATTTTCACTATAGCTTGGTGGGTTCTCTTGTTGTTGGTGTTTATATTTTTTCTACTTTGAGTTCCTCTAAATTATCTTTTCACGCTGTAGGTGTGGTATCATTGTCATTCCCTGCACAAGTTTATTTGAATATATGTAGTTGTTTAAATGTTTCTCTTTTAACGTCTGCTGGATTTTCGTAACGGTAGGTGAGTGCAGCGTTTTCAAGGATTTCTATCTGTTGCTGCACTTCTTCAACTCAAGTAGGTCGTCCCCGCTTCCCTGTTAGTCCCTTTCATGGAGGTTGGGATGGGTGTAAGGGGTGAGTGGAGACCATAAAAAAATATTTATCAAACTTCCTAAATAAAAATACTTGGTTAGTTTTTTAATTCTTTCATTCTTCGTCCAATTTTAATTAATTTAATTCTTTCATCCTTTCGAAATCAAACTGATTACTGTCTGAAACACACTACTCCGCCGCATTTCACTAGAACTACTGCGCGTCTGGAAAGGATAAATCATCTTTGGTCAAACCAGGCGTAAAAGACAGCATAATCAAAACAAAGTTACCAGCAAATATCTTTCATTTTTTAACAAACATTTGTCAGATATGTTGCAAAAGATAGTTTAAGAAAACTTGTACATCTGTACGTTTATTTATGTAGGTACATAATAACAAAATAAAATATCAAATAGTAATATTACTATATAAATGATCTCAGTGTGGAAAGGAAATCCCTGTTGTGTGTGTAGGTCTAATTGTCGTATAATTTTAACATTGTCTTGCCCTAAATGCATTTAAAATATAGCCACTAAGGTAAGGAAATTATTATTTTCATGTCGATTTTTTGAAATGGAGTTTTCACCGAATGTACACGTTTTCAGGTTCCCAGAAACCAAAAAATATGTTTTAGCGATTGGTATGTGTATTATTGGTGTGTACGTGTGTATGTGTGTGTGTGTGTGTGTGTGTGTGTGTGTGTGTGTGTGTTTGAATGTGAACTAGGTATCTTAAGAACGGAATAGTGTAGTTGAAACTAGGAACTTACGGTAGGTACCAATAGGGGACTCGTCACGAACATTTTCACCAAAATTGGTCAACCGGAAGTAGTACTTTATTTGCGAAATTTTTTACTTTTTTCTCAAAAACGGCTTTTATGTTATTTTTAAATCCCCTTATTAGTATGTTTTTTATGCTCTACAAGATATGGTAAGCACCATCTGTGCTGGGATACTTGGGGAGGCTGTGCTATTGTGATAAAAGATTGTTTTCAAAGATTGAGGCCTTAATATGCATTTTAGGGCAAAAGAGTATCAATTAAAGTTGTAGAAAATTAAAAAACCTGCAATTTTTACTCCTAACATTTTTTTTCTACAACGCTCAATTTAGCGGCAATTAGTGATTTCTGTACTTATTTACAAGTGTGTATAATTAAAGTTACAGGAAATAAGAAAAAAACAACTTTTATTACAAACGTTTTTTCTGTAAAGCCTAGTTTAGCGTAAATTAGTGATTTTCCGTAATTTTAAGTGCAACAGAAGTTGATTTTCATTTTGCGTAATTAATTTTTCATGATTTAAATTAGGTTACTGTTTTCATTTTATATTGTTTACTCACGATTAAACATAGGTTATAATTTTCATTATTTACATTGGCAAGAGAAGTCGTGTGAGTGTTTCATTTCAGATTGCTACACGTGTAAAAGAATGTTACGAGCAAAAATATTGTAATCATTAAATGAATAAAAATACAATTTAAGTTTGTGTAGTTTTTGTCAATACGTGAGTACTTAAAAATAAAACAGGAAATTGTCCATAGTCTGTTATTTAATCAAGTATTAGTAGCAAGTCGTCAATATATTAGTGTTACAGAGGATGTTACAGACCTAGGTCGCTTGGTAAATCCTATAAGCTTTGTTGAACTGTTGAACAGCGCAGCTTGTGGAAGTTAAGCACTCAATGTTAACGCTTATGTACAAACACATTCATTTGCCTTTCAGTTGATTAAAATAGGTTTAAGTATTTCAGGAACTAAACTTTTAAAATTGTTTTCAAGATACCTTATACTATCTAATACTGTAACAACTAACCCTAGGTTCGTACTGGGATCTGGGTATAATAAAATAATAAATATACTTCCTTTTAACACATAACAATTTAAGGGTTCAGTGGATTAAGGTGTTATGTGACATAAATACAGTTCTGAGTTATTGAGTGTTAAAGTTCAAAAGCTGTAACTTTATTTACTGATTTCAGAAAGTTACATTTTTGTTGTCAGTATATTAAATAGACATAGTGAATTTATTTAAGTATTCTAAACCTTGTCTAATTTAGTTTTTAAATTGAGTTTAACTAATTTTTGTGTAGATAACACCTTCTGTCACTAAAATATTTTTTAATAAAATGTCTATTTTAAAATGAATGAAGGTGTTAAGTAACAACTAGTTAACAAAAAATGTTAATATATAACAATTTTATTTTTAATAGTAGGCCTATTTAAATTGCGTTTTTACATTATAAAGAAACAAATGAATAATATGAAACGGAAATTTATTGTTAGTATTACTTATTTGACTTGTAGATAACACCTTCATCCTCTGGTATCTTCTTAATGGAAGCAGATAGAGATTTTTGTGTTAGTGCCATTGAAAAATATGCACATCAAAACTTCATTACCGATAAAAATTCAATTGTCGTGAAAAAGCTAGTTAACACCTTCATCCACTGACCCCTTTAATTATTTTATTGACATAATTAATAATTACAAGTTACTAATAAGCTTAGACATCTAACAAATTACAATAGAGGCCTAGATTACTTCAATTAAATTAATCACAAAAATTTACGCTTAAATTAACCTCGTCTATAAATATGAAACTGACACTTAACAACCAAAAAAATGATTTACCTGCCCACGACCACTTGATACCACCCATACACCAAGCACTATTAATGCAATTCAGAACCGGTCCTGTAACGACACTATTTTTGAAAAAAGCCGACAACACTAATTCCATTCATAGTCCAAGTAGTAACTAACTGACTACAAAGGCGCTAACTGTTTTTATACCTGCGGTCCTATCTTTTCTTCAAACAATCGAGATTCTTGTAACACTTTCTCCGTTTTATTGGAACATGGTGGAAGGAACCAAAATAAATAGCAGTTCTAGCAGTTTCAATTTTCGAAAATTCCTATTTACAACATTTCATTTATCGCAAACCATTATCCTTGTTCAATACACACCACTTCTTGTCCAATAATAATGAAATTGGGACAATTTTGCAAACAGGTTGTAAGTAGGTTTCATTTTAACATGTATGTTAGTACCGGGTACGGATCCTCTTAAAATCTACAACTCATTGTAAGATTTCTAGATTTTAAGGGGATCCGTTAGCCTACAATACGATTTTTTTTAAATCCAATCAGAGTTTTTAAAATACAGAAAAAAGCTGTTAGGTGTATGGTGGGAGTCAACCACCTTACCTCATGCAGATCACTATTTAAAGAGCTGTAATTGCTCACAGTTCCTTCTTTGTACATTTTTGAAGTGATAATGTACGTAAAGAAAAATACCTTTTTACAGAATTTAGATGTTCACAACTACTACACAAGAAACAGAATCGATTATTATGTTACTAATCACAACACTAAATTGTTTGAACAAAAACCAACTTATGCAGGTAGAAAACACACCAATAAATTGCCACAAGGTTTAAAAAGTTGTGACAATTTAAGTAATTATAAAAAAAGCTAAAACAGTATTTGATTGATGAAATATTTTACAGTGTGCACGGATTCCTTTCTAAATAGTTTTTGGTTGAAAAGTATTTAACTTCTAATTAAACAAATATTGTGTACTGTTTTGATACAAAGGGGTTCATGACAAGCCTACTGAGTTAAGCAGTAGCAGGGAAAAATTATTGGTAAGTGATGAATTTATTATTGTGTTAAACTTTTTAATTTTGTGTGCTGCCCATAACAGACAGGTAGAGTGTCAAATTATTTACACTCAATCTGTTAGTTGCAGGGCTAAAATAAATAGTTCTGTTTCTTGTCACATGGTCAGCCAATTAAATGACTGAATCATTTAAGAACAGAAGAAGTAGAGGTGTAAAAGACACTAATCAGAGTTATCTCCTCTGAAAGTAATGAATTTCATTATACAACCAGACCCTGTGGTGAATGAAGTGAAGGTGTCATTTGCAGAGTGGAAAATATGTGCTTTTCAGAGGGCCCGGCATGCTGATAAGCCTACTTTTCCATTCAGTAAGGAAGGCAATGGTAAACCACCTCACTCCTCGTTTTACTTAGTAAAACCTCTACAGGTTCAAACCAGCCTTTCGGCTGATGACCTAAACAACAAACACAATTTTGTGTGATATTTGATACAATAGGGTTCATGACAAGCCTACTGAAGTAAGCAGTAGCAGAAACAAATTTTCGGTGGTAAGTGATGAAATTATCATTGTGATAAAGTTTTTGTTTATCAATTTTACCCTCCTCTTGGAGGTAGTATAGGACCTTCTGGAGTATAGTCTCCTGGATGCAAAAAAATTATTAGCTTACAATTTATTTTAATAGGAAATCAGGTGGTATACTGCTTTGCACAAATTCTATTACTAAAGTCGTGAACGCTTAACTTAATCAGTATATAGGCTAGCCCAATAAAACATCGCATAATTTTATTTAACATTTTATTTCAAACCTCAAGAAACATTAAAAAGGGCGTAAATCGTTTATTTATGTTTGTGGTTTAGACAACCATTGACAAATAAAGAAAAAATAAATACAAATTAAATTGATACTACCACATAGTTTATGTAAGAAGATCATAGTTATTTTTTAATGACTCATACTGATGACTCAGTGAAATCCGTACTATTATTTATTTAATTTATCGACACAATATGTCATATCATTTGGAGCTTGAAGGTCGATGGAGTTATCCACACTATTGCCGGTTTACATTTTCTATGTGCTACTTGTATGATTACCTCACACACATAAGCATGCAATACAGTATGAATCTATCAGATATGTAGAGCCTACATTACTTATGAATAATGGCTCTGTTTTGATTTTCAGTTCATTATGTTGTTTTACTTCGTTTTGTTTTATTAAACTGCCCGTATTTGTTACAGACACTTTTTAAAAGAGTTTTCTTGGCGTGTAATATTTTATTCACCCTCCTCACAATTTTAAACTTTTCTATTCAATCCCTGAAATTTTATTCGGTTTACTTACATGCTTGCGCTGTTATTTTTTGAAGTTTTTAAAGATTAAAATTTTCTGATATTTTAGGATCGTCGACAAGTCTTTGAAGAAACTTGTACGCAATGGCAATTATTATTTTTTTCTTGCTTCTGTTAAGTCCTTTTTCCGATTAATGAACTTCTTGAAGGCTTTGACAGAATGCACGGAGGATCAACAATTCGCTTATGATGGTTAAATTACGTACTTTTACTGTTTAACCGAAAGTAACTGTAAATCAGCTATTATGATCACAATTAAAAAATCTGGTGTGAAACACTTACACAACTTTCTCTTGTCAATGTAAATAATGAAGCATATAACCTATTTTTAATCATGAGTAAATAATGTCAAATTAAAAACATAACCTAATGTTATAAAAATCAACTTCTGTTTGATTTAAAACTATGGAAAATTCGTAATTGACGTTAAACTAGGCTCTGTTCAAAAACAAATGCTTTATATGTAAGTTGTAAGTGTTCTAATTTTCCATAAAGTTAATTAAATATTTTTCATCGTAAAATGCTTACTAGGTACTGAGGCTCCAATCTTAAAAAAAAAAACATTTTTACCGATTTTAATAAGCAAAATACAGAAAATCACCAATTGACGCTAAAATAAGCGTTGTAGGAAAATATATTGAATAAAAGTTTTAGGTTATTTAATTTTCTACAACGTTAATTAGGTTATATACGTTTTTGCCATAAACTACACATTAAGCCCGCAATCTTAAAAAAAAAACAATTTTTTATCACAGCCCCTCCACGAATTTCAGCAGTTATGGCACTTACCTTATCATGTGAAGCATAAAAGATTTAGTGAGAAAATTAAATGAAAATTTATAAGTTAATAAAATTTACGGTAATATTTATGATTTTGAACAAAAAGCTAAACATTGTTAATAATAACGGAATTATTAAATCAAATAATAAATCCCATTATAAATCAAACAAAACGGAACAAAGAGATATACAGTATATACACGCTTTCTCACTCATACTGTCATCTCTCACTCATCTCTCTCAGTAGGCTACTCGATCTCTCTCATTCAACTTTTCCCCCACTTCAATGCCATTCTTCTCTGCAGAGAGATACAATAGTATAGTATAGTATATTGTATACACACGCTTCCTTATTATTATTACACACAAGCGATCTCTTTCATTTACTCATACTTTCTCACTCAACTTCTCGCCCATTCCAATACCATCCTACCCTACTACCTACGCAGAATTAACCCTAAGATAATATAAATTATATATTATAATAGATTTTACGGGGGACGGGGTTTCAGGGGGCTTGAAAATGTGTAGTTCAGGTCAAAACTCAATTTCGAAAAATCGACATGAAAACAATAATACCCTTCGCTTTATATTTATATAGGGCAAGAGAAAGTAATAACTAACAAAATATTGTTTACATAAACAAATAAATAAACTCATAAAAGGCAGATGTAGTGTTAAATTATTTGCTCACGATCTGCTAGTTTCAGGGTCACAAATAATAGTTCTGCTTCTTATTACGTGATCAGCAAATTATATGACTGAAAGAAACATTTAAGAACATAAGTGGTAGAGGTGTAAAAGGCAATAGTCACAGTAATGAACTCTGGGAGTCATGAATTTCATTATACAGCCAGAACCTGTGGTGAATGAAGTGAAGGTGTCATTTGCAGGGTGGGAAGTAGGTCCTTTTCAGAGGGCCTGGCATGCTGATAAGCATACTTTTCCGCTCATTAAAGGTGGCAATGGTAAATCACCTCACTCCTCGTTTTACTTAGTAAAGCCTCTAGGGGTTCAAACGAGCATTTTGGCTGTGACCCAAACAACAAACAAATAAAAGTTCTTTATAACGCAAGAACGAGTACATGACAGGAAAAACCAACAAAAGAAGAAAGTATAATGATTACGAATGTTTACTATACATCAACATCTTTTAGAAGCGGTAACACTGAGGCGGCGAGAGGCAAATGCTAAAAGTTGAAGCTCACAATGATGTGCAGCTCACTGTAGTACTGTTTCATATTTTAGATATTTTGATTACTACAAGTTACTTCTGCCCATAACAGACAGGTAGAGTGTCAAATTATTTACACTGTGTTCGTTGCAGGGCTAAAATAAATAGTTCTGTTTCTTATCATATGGTCAGCCAATTAAATGACTGAATCATTTAAGAACAGAAGAGGTAGAGGTGTAAAAGACACTAATCAGAGTTATCTCCTCTGAAAGTAATGAATTTTATTATACAGCCAGACCCTGTGGTGAATGAAGTGAAGGTGTCATTTGCAGAGTGTGCTTTTCAGAGGGCCCGGCATGCTGATAAGCGTACGTTTCCACTCAGTGAGGAAGGCAATTGTAAACCACCTCACTCCTCGTTTTACTTAGTAAAACCTCTACATGTTCAAACCAGCCTTTTGGCTGATGACCTAAACAACAACAACAAGTTACTATAATGATTTAAGGCTAGTCAGATATTTTACTATACATGTATTTAATATCTACGCATGAAAATGTTACAAAAACAGTGAGAGATAAATCCTTAATGATAAAGCAGATTCTAAAAGGTACATTTTAAAAATCTTTTAAGTTTATTAGAAAATAACAAACAAATTCACACATATTTTAACGATTTCTTAATGTCCAGATTCTTAGAATCTGTAGGTATCATCCTATTTATAATCGTCTTCTTTGATTTTCTTTATCGTGAAAGCTTTTCTGCTTACAAGGACTCAATTATTACCGTAGGTCTTGTTTGTTTAACTTTAAGGATGTTTTAACGTTAAGAGTGACTGGAAAATTAAGTAAAGTACTGGTTTTAAAGTTTTATTATCTAGTATTATTGCTTATAACAAGCCGGTGGAGTGTTAAATTATTTGCACTTGATCTGCTAGTTCCAGGACTACAAAAAATGTTCTGTTTCTTATCACATGGTTAGCCAATTATATACCTCAAACATTTAAGAACAGAAGAGGTAGAGGTGTAAAAGACACTAGTAATGAATATCATTATACAGCTAGACCTTGTGGTGAATGAGGTGAAGGTGCAATTTGGA
This sequence comes from Catonia carolina, assembly GCA_035578175.1. Classification (NCBI taxonomy): domain Eukaryota; kingdom Metazoa; phylum Arthropoda; class Insecta; order Hemiptera; family Achilidae; genus Catonia; species Catonia carolina. The sequence continues at coordinate 3,723,553 of JAQMRL010000001.1, forward strand.
GGATGGAAAGTAAATTCTTTTCAGAGGGTCTGGCATACTGATAAGCATACTTTTCCACTAAGAGAGGAAAACAATGTTAAACCACCTCACTCCTCGTGTTACTTAGTAAAGCATCTGGTGGTTCAACCCAATTTTTCAGCTTATGACCTAAAGAACAACACAAGCGTTAAAGTGTTTAAAGTGCTCTCAAAACTTTATCATATGGACATTAATTTTCTTATTTCCACCCACACCATTTAAATAATATGTTTAACAACTTAAGAATTAGAACTGTTCGACTGTTGAATTGACTGTTGATCTGGTAGAGCCGTAAAAATACTACTAATGTTTGGTAAGTAATCTTAATATTTTTGACCGTAATCCGGTGGTTTCTATTTTCATTCGTAAAATTAATAAATATAAATTGAATGTAGTATAAATATATTTAATAAGATATTTTAAGGCTATATTATATCTGTAAATATTTCGGGAAATAAAAGTATTAATTTTATTGGTATTTCCTAGTTTTAAGTTGCTAAAAATCATTTCATTATAATATATGCTAATTTTATGTAAATTCTTCTTGTTTTGACTTTAACAAAACATTTTTTTTCGTTGTCTTCACCAAGCACAAACCAACCCCTTCTTGGGATAAGATTGTGCCACTTTGATGTTTTAATAAGATATCAATTAAAAAAATTTAATTATTTAAACATTTAATAAGAAATTTTTAAAAATTTAATAAGATATCAATAGTAAAAATTTGCTGGCACAAACTAGCCCAGATCAGTGGGGTCAGATTGTGTCAAGAATTTTCCAATTTTGTGGTTAACTGACTTAATAAATCTCCTTTTTTTTAAACGAAATGAAAGCTAATAATTTATCATTTTATTTTATGTTTTTTTTTATTCTGTTTAACGCAATCTTTGTAACCTAATTAACTGTAGTAATTTAACTTTGTATTTAACTAAGTAATTTTATATTAGTTATAAGTATTTAAGTAATTTAAGATTTTTGTTGTGTGTACTCCTATGCGGGGACAGAACTCTTTGTGAAGAAGAGGTTTTGCGTATAAGTATATTTAGTTTAAAATATTGTACGTAGCCTTGTATAGTAATGAATTGTAATTTTAATGTAGCTATATTTTACTAAATAAAATAAATAAATAAAAATAATTACTAGCTTTTGTTTTAGGCATAGTTCCCAAAGTAATATTTTGTATGCTCATCAAAATACGTAGATAAGTACACAAAAGTGGTACAAACTCACCCCGTTTGACGGTATTTCATAACTTTATTAAATTCAGTTGTAATTAGTCTTTGTGGATAAAAAAGGATGTTATTAATTCTGTTCAAAATATCTATCACATTTTCAGTTTTTGATCTAAAATACCGCGAAAATGAGGAATTCATAAAGGTTGTTAATAATTGCACATTCTAGGCTCTATAACTGTTAAATATCTATTTAGGGAAATTTGAAAATTAATGTGACTATAAATTTGTAAAAATGGGATGGACAGTTTAAATTGTTCTCTCAGCAAGGTAAATTGTATTTGTTCTAGGATTGAAACTATCCTCTCCATTCTCTGTAAACATTTAATTTAGATTTCCGGTTTGTGTATTACGTGTCCACAACCTGTCAGCAACAGATTTGTAATTATTATCGTAGTGCTACTTTGACATCAAAGTTACTATGACGGTGTGTGTATGAACTTTGACAAAAGTGCAATTGGACCCGTTGAAAACGACATTTGATCAAAGAGAAGTCTTATCGTATGTGCCAAGTTTGATAAATGAAAATTAGATTTCCAACAATGAATGTATCATTTTCAAGCGTCTAAATAAATAAATATTGATCTTGTCTATTATACTCAATATTCAATAACCTATTTGACATACATTATAATTTAGTTCCTACATCTACGAAACAATTTACTTTAATATCATTCCCGCGATAAGTATTTAATAAAAAAAAACATACATTTTAAGAAGAACCTGGTGTGAAACCCTCACACGACATTTTTCTTACCAATGCAAATTATGAAACATAAATAAATTTTAATCATGACTATATTGTCATTGGTTTTCAGTTCCGCGAGTAACAGGGGAGTATAAATTTACAGAGGTTTCAGTTTAAAACTAGTAAACAACGTAAAATGAAAAATATAACCTAATTTTAGTCATGATTAAATGACGCAAAACGAAAATAAACCTCTATAGAACTTAAAAAAACCGAATATCAGTAATTGCCTCCAAACTAGACACTGTAGAGAAAAATGCTTAAAATAAAAGTTGTAGGTTTTTAAATTTTCTATAAATTTTATTTTAATACTACAGATTTGTTGTAAAATGTATACTAAGGCTGTAATCTTAACAAATCCCACTTGTTTACCGATTTTGATGAAAAAAAATACAGAAAATCACTAATTGCCACTAAACTAAGCTTGTACAAAAAAATTATTCGAAATAAAAGTGGAAGGTTTGTAAACGTTCTACAACTTTGAGTATACACTTTTATCCTAGAATGCATATTAAAGCCGCAAACTTAAAAACGCATTTTTTTCTACGAAAACACACCCTTCCTAAGAATTTATCTAATCTTGTAGAGCATAAAAAATTTAATTAATGAGGCGATTTTTGTTTTAAGAACCATCTTAGCAGCCGTTACTGAGAAAATCGCAAAAATGTGAAAAATTGCACAAATAAATTATTACTTCCGGTGACCAATTTTGGTGAAAATAGTCGTGTTGGGTCCACTAGTGGTACCGAACTTTAAGTTCAAATTTGAACTTTGTACGATATTCCGTTCTGGAAATATTTTATTCATGAACACACTGTATTTTATTCATTAAACATGTATTTTGGGTTCAGGAAGTCTGAAAACGTGTATCTGGTGAAAACTTGATTCCGAAAAATCGACATGAAAACAACACTTTCCTTCCCTACATAATTATTCAAATAGGGCAAGAGAAACTAAAAATAATAAACTAAATTAAGAAAACACCAACTGTCTAACTCAATGTTAATTTCTGCCTCAATTTTGAAGATCTGCAAAAGAAAGTACATTCTTTTTTGTTTTGTGGGTCTATCTTATTTTAATTACTTATGTAGGAATTTATTAATTAGAGTAAAATCAAATTTAAAAAATAATTCTCCTAATGTCTAAAATCCGCAAAAACATAACAAAAATGTTTATCCTCTAAATAATGAACATATTGTAATTTCATTTCTAATAAAAGACTAATATATTATTTATTTATTATTGCTAAAAACAAGTAAAATGAATCTTATCCTATCTTATTACCTAATACCCGCATAGGTCTAGCTTGTGCGCGGGTATGAAGTGGTTTATTTTATTTATTCTATTATAATAATAGCTTTTTTTATCTACACTAAATTTACACACAAGAAAAGAAACAAAAATTTACAAAACAAACATACGACAAAATTTCCTAACGTAAATATTTTTATACAAAAAAGGATAATAGTATAAAAAATAAATTAAAAAAAATAAAAATAAAATGTCATGCAATGGTAAAGGATGAAGCAGGCTTTCGATGATAATATTAACAAAAACATTTTTTAGCTGACACAAGACGAAGAGCAATTAGTTTGAATACATAGAACTAATTAAATCCTCAGACTGCCCTCTCCCTAAATTAATCAGCCAATTGGTTACTTTTTTTTGTATATTTGAGGAGTTACATCAGTATTTCGGATAGCCTCTGGTAAATTAAGGTATGTGATTGAGACTAACTAACTATATACGTATTAACTAATATATTAACTAACAGAGTACGAAAGATGGGCAAGTGCTCACCGAGAAACTGACCACTTGCATAAGAAGAAAACACTCTCAAAACAACCCAAGATTAGATACTGTGATTAAACCTGTGTGACTGTACGCAAGTGAGTGTCTTAGAATGACCGGGCAGTTGGTGTAAGAGAAGCAGAGAAATTTGAGACAAAAGATTCGCCAAAAGATAATGGGTTCGAAGTTAACAGACGGACAAAATAGGTTACGAGGTCGAGAAGACTACAAGAAAAATGAGCGAATAATGGAAACGATTGAAAAAAGAAAACTAAATTTTACGGACACCTGTGTAGAATAAATGACAACCGGTTAAAGAAATAAATTTTTAAGACACTGAATAATAGACCTCAGGTGTCGGACAGGTTTAAAAAAAATCAGAAAGTATATTGTGAAAATCGAAATAAAGCGAGAGAACTTAATGAACCGAACCGAATTCAGACAAGTAATTACGGACTTTAAGGGATTCCACAAAGAGCAAAAACAGAACACCGTGTGGACAGAAGAAAGAGGGAAATGCTACAGTAAATGTTAAGAATGTGGCTTGCAAAAAGAGCTACAGAAACGTCTTAACTCTCCTCACGTGGTCTAAAATTGGCTCTATAAGATGAAAAAATAAAAAAATAAGGCTAATATTTAACATGGTGGACAACTTCTGATAAATTAGGTGAAAATACCATTTATCATTGCTGATAAATCTGACATAAAATATTTGAAATAGATAATTTTCTGAAAACTTGAACATTTTTAACTGACTTGTTGATGAAACAGCAGAACTACATGACATTTTTAACATTAAAAAAAATATTTCTGATGATAGGAATGAAATTTTGTTACCACTGGAAAACTAGTATTTCAGACTGCGTAAGTGTGTAAAAATTGTATTTCTATAATAGAAGTTTCCGTGTCAGACTCCTCGTAAACAGTAAATCCATTTTATTTTCTGTTGTATTTTTATTTAGCGTTGAAATCTGAAAATCGATTTGTCTATATTTTCCCCAGTCAGATTCCGCTTAATTTTGATAATTTGTTTATTTAAGATGAAAAGCTATGGGTATATAGTAAGAATTCTTTTCCCCTCATAAGTAGGGTGTATGCGTTATTTCAAACAAAGAAAACTATAAATATGGTTTGAAAAAACCTAAAGCGCCCTTCATGGTTTATTCTTTCAACAGTTTTGAATTAATCAGGTATCAACAAGGTTATTTTATCAAGAATTATTTACTAAGAAATTTCATAAAAATTACATTTTCTCAATAAAGAAAGACCTACATTTTTCAAAGGGTCTCGATTAATTATCAGGGCACACGTAAACACAGTTTGTATTTTTGTAGTGAGTTAGTCAATACTTAATTCTGAATGGGGAGTGTTATCAGGCCGTTTCGAAATAGTGTCGTTACGAGAACAGATCTGAATTACGTTAATAATGTGTGTGCTTACGGGTAGTATAAAGTAGTTGTAGGCAGGTAAATCAATTGTTTAAATTATTGAGTAGCATTTTTGTTATTATAGTCATGTTTAGTATAAGCTTAAGTTTTGTAATTAAGTTAAGTGAAGTAATCTAATAGTATTTGTTAGTAGTCCAAGTTTAATAATTAATTATTCCAATAAATAATTATTATAAGTCTAAACAAAGTCTGCTTTTTATTTATTATACCCAGATCCCGAACGAACTAGGCTTGGTATTACAATATATACATTGGAGTACAGTGAGTGAGTGGAATTCGGTTAAGTGGACACCGGTTTATTGGGACAGCCGTTTGAACGGGATAAATCTTCTGGAAAGAAAAAAAATGTAGTGAACAGTGGAAATGTGTTTCTATGACACATTGTCCACACATATAAATGAACAATGGACTCATTCTCTACAAGAAAATAAGTTGATAGAAGAATGGGCCACATACGATGTTGAACTGAGGAACACAAAAAGGTAAAAATGTGATCCAGATATTGAAGAAGTTTTAAATGATTTGTTTCCAAATGTTACTTCTACGAGTACCTGCGGGACCCAAAAAGAACATTTTTAACAAAATCAGTTAGCCGGAAGTAGTTCATGCGTGAATTTAAAATTTTAGCAATTTTCTCAAAAATGGGTCTTAATAATTTTTTCTGAAATTGCCTCATTTACTACGTTTTTTATGGTCTACAAGATAGCGTAAGCGGTTGTCTGTTAAAATTCTTGGATGGGGGGGATCTGTGCTCTCGTGGTATTTTTTTTTTTGAAGATTGCTGTCTTAAAATTTATTTTAATATGTATTTTAGAACAAAAGTGTATATAATCGATATTATAGAAAATTAAAATACCTAAGACTTTTAATTCAAACATTGTTTTCTACAGAGCTTAGTTAATCATATATTAGTGTTTTTCTGTTTTTTTATCAGAATCGGTAAAACTATGGAATTTCTTAAAATTGCGGCCTTAGCAATTATGCATTTTTAACAAAAGTTTATACAACCTACAACTTTTCTTTGAATAATTTTCTAGAGAGCCTGTTTTAGCGTCAATTAGTAAGTTTCCGAATTTTAAAGTTTAACAGAGGTTGATTTTTTTTGCGTCATTCACTCATGATTAAAATTAGGTGATGTTTTTCATTTTACATTCTTTACTCATGATTAAGCAAACATTAGTTATATTTTTAATTATTTTTATTGGCAAGATAAAAGTCGTGTGTGTTTCACACCAGATTTTTTATTTAAAAAATGTTAAACTTTTTGTGGAAATAATATTTTGGTGATGTTTTGAAATAAGTTATTTCACAGACATAATCTGAGCGACTGAGGAAAAATAAAAGCTTTACCTATACGTGCAGGAATCACCTAAGATGCTTCTAAATACGGTATAAAACCATTTGGGGTTTCGTAAATCTGGAGAAACTAAGCTGTCACTCTATTCCAACAGAGTGAAGTGGAAGTATGACATTTTAAAATACTTTTCCAACTCGGTGAGCGTCAGCTTCGTATTAAAAATGGAATTTAAGAGTCTTACTCTACCTATGTATTAGCCATTATATTTTTACTTCTCTTGCCGTATGTGAATATATAGGGAAGGAAAGTATTGTTTTCATGTCAATTTTTTGAAATCGAGTTTTCACACCGGATACACTTACTTTCCGGCTCCCTGAACCAAAAAAAAAAAAATGTTTTAGCAATTATTCGTCTTTGTGTGTGTGAACGAAGTATCTCAAAAACGAAATAACGTACAAAGTTGAAACTTGGAACTTAAGTTAGGTTACAGTAGAGGACCCAGCGTAAGTATTTTCATCAAAATTGGTCAACCGGAAGAAGCAGTTATTCTTGAAATTTTTCAGTTTTCATGATTTTCTCAAGACGGTCTACGATTTTTTTAAAAAATCACCTCGTTTACTAAAATTTTTATTTTCTGTGTAGGGTAAGTGCCATATCTGCTGAATTTCTTTGGGAGGGTGTGGTCTCATAAAAAAATGGTTTTTTAAAGATTAAGATCTTATAAAATGTTTATAACTGAAGTTATAGGAAATAAAAAACTCTACAACTTTATTTCATCAATTTTTTTCTACAGAGCTTAGTTTAGTGTCAATTAGTGATTTTCTGCATTCTTCTCATCAAAATCGGCAAAAACATTGGATATTTTAGACTGTCCTTGTATGCATTTTACAACAAAAGTGTGTATAATCAAAGGTGATTTTATTGTGTTTTATAGCGGTAGCGTAACGTATCTGACAACGGCATAGCACATTACATTGTGTACAATTGAGTAAATATTTGATCTAAAATTGCCTAACCAAAAGATGACTTCATTTTACCAGGAACACATTTCTTTAACTAAGTCAAAGAAGTGTATTTTTGTACGCCTTTTTGCAAAAAAAACTACGGAAGGTTAAATCTGAAACGTATTCATTCGATTTGTCATGTCATTAACCTTATTAGCAAAAGAAATAGAAACGATTATTTTGTGGATAACAACACTAAAATTTTTGAACAAAATCCTACTTACGCAGGAAGAAAATACATCAATAAATTACCCCAATTTTTAAAATGTTGCGATAATTCGCATTCCTTTAAAAAAAATTATAAGTAACTTGATTGTTGAAACTTTTTGTAGTGTACACAAATTTCTTTCTAAATAATATTATATGAAAATAAAAAAAGAGAAATAACTCAAAATAAATAAACACACTAATCATTGAAACTAATGCTAAAAAAATGTGAACAGTAGCGTAAATATTAGGTGACACAATATTATTGTTGTAGTTTTTTTTTTGTTTATTGTGGTAAGCTTGTAGTAGAAGGTTAATATGTGATTGAAATATGTATATTCAAGTGTTATGTATTAACATAATTAAAATCACTGAATTTACCTATTTATTGTGGTTCTAGTAATTTTAGTATGATTAATTTCGCCGCGGTAGCTGAAATCTGGTCGAAACATTTTGCTAGCTGTAACTCCAGAATGAAGCTTTTTTTCAATGCTTTTTTTGTAATCCCTAATTTTTGTACGTTGCAATTGAGATAAAGATGATGTGTATGACGTGTAAATGAGGTGTAGTCTTGTACAGACCCAGGCCGACCATTCCTGAGCGAGTATGGTTAATTGAACCCCAACCATCAAAGTACACCGGTAACCACTGTCTAGTATTCAAATCCAAATAAAAGTAACCACCTCTACTAGGATTTAAACCAGGAACCTTCGTCTCCGAAAATCAGCTGCTAAACAGCTGATTTTGGCGACGACTTTACCTCTAGACCAACCTGGTGCGTCATTATGTGATTTTTCCTTATTTTTAGCTCTTGAAGAAAGCCCGAGAGAATGCTCTAAAATTTAAAATAATTTTGCCCATAAAAATTCAAAAGTTTTAAAATATTTCTATTATTATAAATAATTTAGTTAATCCTAAATTAGTTTTGTATAAGGTGTGTCACATTAAACTGCTGTATTTAATGGTATATATTTTATTTTATGAAAAATATTTTACTGTATTTATTTTGTGCAACTTTTAATAATAAAAAATTGCTAAAAATTATAATTACTTACCTTCGTACAAAAAGTTAACAGATGATTTGTCTCAGCAATGGATCATATCTCTACCGTAGTTTTAATTAGTACAGATACCCATCTGCAAAGCAAAAGATAAAAATAATTAATAATAAGTAATTAGCATTTGCTACATATTTCTTTATTTTTAAAAGAAGATCTTTAAAAGTGTTTTAAAAAAAATTATTTTCACAATTTTTTCGTAAAGAGCCAATTTTAGACGATATCAGGTGACTTCAGACGTTTCTGGAAGCACTTTTCCAGATCACATTTTCAACATTCGTTCAGTGTAGACTTTCTTCTGTCCACTCGGCGTTCTGTTTTTGCTTATCAAGGAAGCCCTTAAAGTCCGTAATTAGTTGTCTGAGTTTGATTCGGTTCATTAAGTTTTCTTAGCTTATTCCGGATTTTTCAATATCCTTTCTGACTTCTTTGAACCATTTATCAGACACCTAAGGTCTATTGTTCAGTGTCTTAAAAATTTGTTTTGTTAACCGGTTGTCATCCATTCTATTCTGGTTCCTGTAAAATTTTAGTCTCGTTTTTAATCGTTTCCATTAATTGTCATTTTCCTTGTAGTTCTTTTCGACCTCGTAAGCTATATTGCCTGTCTATTATCTTCGAAACCATTATCTTGCAGAGGATCTTTCCTTCAGAGAGGAGTTTCTCTCCTTCTCTTAGACCAGCCTTCCCTGTCATTCTGAGATATTCACTTGTACAGACACACAGGTTTTATCACAGTATTATAATGTCTAATCTTGGCTTGTCTTGAGAGAGCTTTCTTTTTATTCAAGGGTGTCTTTGGGTAAAAATCAATAAAATAACTTTACTATTACTAATAACTAATTACTAATAACTTTATGTACTTTACTATTGTAGTTCGGAAAATGTACTAAATAGAATTTCAAACAAACGAAAGAAATTGAAAGTATTTTAGAATAACATAGTTACGTACAATACATTTTGTCTTTTACACAAAGTTTTTTCTGAAAAAGGTTAATATTTTGACTTGTTCGATGTACCCTCAGCCTTCACTATTAATGACCGTTAGCTTATACTCACACTACTATGCTACGAAAAAAACATTCTTTACTTCTGCCCGGCCTTTAAATTTTAATTTTAAATAATATATTTTGAAAACTTGCGCCGGATATCCGAGAGCTAGAAAGTGGGCTTTTCTGAATGTTTGTTATTACAAACTAATGAATAATACTGCAAACCGGAAAGTACAAAGTAAACCGGAGTTGTGTTTATTCAAAATAAATACAGTACCACGAATCCGGTAAAAATATTGGTGTTTTGTTGAAATGTTTCTTGAGCTTGTTATTTCTTTTTTTTTCAATGTTCAATAAAGTTTTAGTATGATTGTGTATAACGTTTGAACAGGGGTTACAAAACGAGACATAACACAGAACAGGAGAATTGTTTCATCTTTCCGTAACTGAACAGTTAGTTAACACAGTAAAGGGTGAGTTACACAGCATACGAGTACACTGTCGTGTGTTTCTAACCACATATGTAAGTCCTGTACAGCCCAGTGGGAAATGTGAGAAAAAGATCAGGTGATGAAGGGTCTGTTAGGCTCAATGTAGAGGTGTGTAATTATTTGTAGAAGGAGATGAGTGAACGTGAGAGAAAGATAGACGGCCGTTTGTAATCGTGGTGAAAGGGATACAGACTCCCAAATACACTAACTCATATACACACTTGCATGCATATACAAAACCCGTTTGTCTCATTAGCTACCGGTAACCCTCATCACTGAAATCGTCCATCCTTAACAACCGAACCGACTAAATACATCGGCTGCAACGAAAAGTATTCTTTATTTATCTATTTCTATCTGTGTATGAATTTAAATCAACTTTCAATATTAGTTATTGCATAAGTCTTATTGTTCTCAATAATACAATTAATTTTCCCCTGAAAATTACTTCCGCTCTCAATATGAAAAGTATGATGTTAAACAATCAAACGAATTTCTCTGACCAATGTAAATAATGAAGTTTATAATTTATTTTTAATTATAAGTAGCTAATGAATAGAAAATTGAAAAAAATAATTTTAATCATGAGTGAATGACGCTAATTGAAAATCAACTGTAAAATTGCAGAAAATCACTAATTGACGCTAAACTACGTTCTGTAAAAAAAATGATGCAAATATAAGTTGTAGGTCTTTAAACTTTCTATAACTTTAGATGTTGTTTTTGACCTAAACATCAGCCGTAAGAGGCTTTAATAAGTAAAACAAGGAGTGAGGTAGTTTACAATTGCCTTCCTCATTGAGTGGAAAAGAATGCTTATCAGCATGCTGGGACCTCTGAAAAGTATCTACCTTCTACTCTGCAAATGACACCTTCACTTCATTCACCACAGGATCTGGCTGTACAATGATGAAATTCATTACTTTCAGGAGATAACTCTGACTAGTGTCCTTTACAACTCTGCCTCTTCTATTCTTAAATGCTTCAGTCGTGTAATTTGCTGACCATGTGATAAAAAACAGAACTTTTTTGTAGCTTTGGAGCAAGCAGATAGAGTGGAAATAATTTGACACTCTACCTTCTTGTTATGGGCAAACTTTAGATATATACACTTTTTTCGTAAAATGCATACTAAGGCCGCAATCTTAAAAACAATTTTATATACCAGAGCAAACCCCCAGACGAATTTCAGCAGGCATGCTCTATACCTAGCTTGTAGAGCACAAAAAACTTAGTAAATGAGGCGATTTAAAGAAAATTGTTGCAGATGTTTCTGAGAAGGTTGCGAAACCATAAAAGTTTTACGAATAATTTACTACTCCCGTCCGACCGATTTTGGTGAAAATGGTCACGTAGGTTCTTTATGATATTTAACTTAATTATTCAAATTTTAACTTCGCACCATATTCCATTCTCAAGATATTTTGTTTACACCTGACAATCTCTATTCGCAAAAATATAATATTTTTTCTACCTGTTAGGCGTGATCAAGTAATTTTTAACTAAAAGGTATGGAATTTCGAGGATGACACATAAATACGTATTCAAGACTCTATCGATTTCGCCAGCTTCTATAATGCAGTTGTATTGACGATTAAACAATTAATTAATTGACTGTATTAATATCAATAAAAGTAGGGGATTTTTTTCTGTTTCAAATGGCCTACTTTAACGTTCATTTGATGACACTCAAATAAGTTACATAATTATTAAATAATTTAAAATATTTACGTATTGATACAAAAATTGTGAACATCAAGCTTCCAGATTAGTTCGGGCTTTTTATTCTGATTTTATTAACCAGTAAATCTGATACCAGTAAGTCTGATATTTTTTTGTGAGCTTATGTTTTGTGGCCATAGATTTTAATTAATTTTATTCTTAAATTATTGTTTAAAGACTACTTTTTGGATTACTTTTTTTTATTTATTGGTTGATATTTGTTTTATTTTCTTAATGAATTCTGTTTTTGTATTGCATTAAGTATTAAATTGATTTGCTTGTGATTTGTATTCTAGTTGCTATATTGTTGATGTGACATAAAAAAATTAAATATAAACATAAAGAAATATTATGTCGTTGTTTTGAAAAAGAATTGGATAGTCACAAAGTGTTACATAAATAACTGGTTTGTTGCTTTTCCCGGTTCTAAGTTTATTTTAACAATGCTAATGCTAGTAAGAAGAATGATGGATTAAACAAGACATCTGAGGTTGAAAAATGCTTTTTTCAATGTATAGTAAGTTTACAGACACGGACCTTGTGAGGATTGTGTTTCAGGTGGAGATTTTTGTTTCAATGTACTAAAAGATTAAAGTGTTAAGATTCGTAAAGGTATGGTTTGTTCAAAAAAAAAAAAATATTATATTGAATTTTCTTTGTTGAATTTTATGAGTTAAAAGATAAAGTTTGTATATTCTTAATCACTTGTTGAGTATTCAGAGCAATAGCTTCTTTTTTATGTGTCACCTTCATTTATGTGTCAGTTTCTTATAGTGCTACGTCGTTTATCCGAATGTCGGGATTATCCCGCATAAGTATTTAAACAACGCTGTAATCCAAATATAATACATTATACACTGTAAAACTCGTACTCGTACTGTATAACAGTAACAGTATTTCTGTACTGTTGAATCATTAGAGCCTTGATCTAAAGATTGCAATCACGTTACAGTATTTTCTTCTTGAGTCATCACTGAACTAGATCATAGTGTACTTGCAGCAACAGCATGATACCACATGAGCTAAACTTATCATGGTGAAATGATTGTGCGATCGTTCTGCCTTTAAATGCCATACAAAAGTAAAGCAAAGAAAAATGAATGATTTCGTTGTAAATAAAAACTAAATACTTGAAAATGTTTGGCCAATTTTGATGCAAATGTTTGTGATTGATCCCCTTCTGGTACCTAATATTTTATTCTCTCTCTCTCACACACACGCAAACACACAAACACAGAGCAATCGTAAAAAATATGTTTTTTGAGTACATAGGATCTGAAAACGTGAATTTACGGTGAAAGCACGATTTCTAAAAATGGACATGTAAACCCTCCCTACATCGGAAGAGACAGTAAAAATCTTAGAAAAGTTATAGAAATGATTATTGCCTTAACGCAATGATCTCCTTTTTATTCTCGGGTAAAATTAGTCGAAATTTAAATACTTAAGTTTTTCTGTTCAACTCATGAGGAAAACGCCGAAATTAAACTTTTTAGGTGATTGGGAAGTTAGAGAATTAGTTAGGTATGAGTTAGTGAGAGAGTCAATAAGGGCTCTCGCTTTTATATATATGCAAATTAGGTTTCCGATAATTCCTTACAATTTTTATCTCATTTATTGTAAATTCCTCTCATAACTGTTACGTACATTGGTTATAGTACTAAATTATTTTTGTAATAAAGTATATTGAATTATTATGTAATCTATTTTAAGATTTATGAAAATATTAATTAATTCATTTAATTCTCAATTTCTACAAACGTTAAAAGGGTAAAAACATGGTTTATATGAATACTTAATGTGATAATTTAAATATAAAAATAACAAAAATAAATAAATAAAAAAAGAATCAAATATTTTAAAAAATTTATTAACCGAGTCGGTTAAAATATACCGTTTTATGTATTTGTATGATACATTATAAACGTGCTTTGAAATAATTCTGATAAAGTCACAGTTAGGTTTCAGATAATACGAGAGAAACAGTAAGGTCAATTTTCAGTCGATAAACCCATAACTCACAGAACGTTAGAAATGGAAACCATGTTACAGAGTGTTTCTATAGAATTTTTATATCGCCTTGGGTAATAATTTAAGGGTAGTACATTTAATGGGTTCAACACATCGAGATATAAGGGTTTAATATAGACCAAATCGTTTAGGCCTCAATGCTTACTTGTTATAGAAATCTATCAGATCTAGAAGAATTTTTAAATGATAACAGTTGTTTTGAATTCTGCTTTAAATTCTTCTATAAAATATTAAGGAACATGAAGGCCATTGTGAAAAATCCTGTTTTATACCTACCATGGGAGTTCGTTACAATTGTATTAGTAGTGTTCTGGATTAGCAGGACTGTATTCGAGTTGCATTACAGCTAAATTTTTAAAACTTAGTATCAAAGGTCTAGCTTTTGATCCAAATTCATATTTAAAAGTACCTATGTATCTTATTATTTTCAAATTATTTTATCATGTAAATATTTACCTCTTTTACTCTTTTGTAAATTAATGTGCAATCTTATTAATGGATAGTTTAAAAGAGTTAGATTGTAAATATCTACACAGTACACTATTAAGAATTAATTTGTAGTTAATTAGCTTTAGTACAATGTTTGGCTGTCCTAGACAGGTTTTCACAATTTTCCTCTCCATACGAGTGCCTGGTCAGTTTTTTTATGCATTCTGTTCAGAAGTATCTATCAATACTATAAAATACATCATACTTTCCGATAGTTAGATAATTATCTGTGTTAGAAGATCTACCTATTTCCTATCCCCATCATTTTTGACTTGTCATATATATTGTTTTGCCCAAAACAGGCAGGTGGAGTGTTACATTATTTACACTCAATCGTCTAGTTCCAGGGCTACAAAAAATAGCTCTATTACTTATGACATGGTCAGCCAATTACAGTATATGATTGAACTATTTAAGTATAGAAGAGCTAAAGGTCTGAAAGGCACTAGTCAAAATTCGTAGCATGTCATATATGCTACAGTTATTAAGTAAAATTTTATGATGATTGGGATTTTTATATCCATGGGATTGTGTACCTTCACTGGGTTCCTGAAGGACAAACAATTAATAAATATTACTACCTTGAGGTACTTTCTAATCTACGTCAAAAAGTAAGGAAAACGCCCCGAAATGTGGAAGGGTTCTCCACAAAGACAATGCCCCAGCTCATTCCGCGTTATCTGTCAAGATGTACCTAGCCAAGTACAGCATCTCAGTGTTAGAACATCCACCTTATTCACCAGATCTTGCACCATGTGACTTCTACTTGTTCACTAAGTTGAAATCTGCATTAAAAGGGACAAGATTTGAGTCTGTGGAAGCTGTAAAAGAGAAAGCGGCACGTGTCCTGAAGGAGCTGACCGAAGATGACTTCCAGCACTGTTTTGAATAATGTAAAATTCGCATGGAGCGTGGTAGGGATAGGAAAGGAGTGTATATTGAAGGTGACAATAAGTGATTATGTATAAAATTAAAATTAAATTTTTTACGTCAGTCTCGTTATTTAATAACCACACCTCGTATATTGTATATATTATAAGTTACATTATAACAGTTGTTTACATTTATGAATAAAATTGAACTCAACTGATAAATTATTATTCAAGAAAGAAAAAAAATGAAGGAACACATGTAAACATTATTAGAAATTATTCTTTTGCATGTTATTTTTTATAACGGATATTATTATAATTTTGTATAGTGCATTCCAGTATTGTTTAAATGTTGAAAAAAGCATTATCATCCTACACCAAGCTTCTATTGAGTGGTTTGTTGAATGCTGTTATTATTACTAATTAGTCTAATATTTGATATCCATCAAGTAAATGCATGAAGACCAAATAAGAGAGGGTTTCATAAACTCTAATATATATCTGAAGGTAATTGAGATTTAAGGGTTATTCAAAACCTCATCGAAACATAGTGATATATTGGAAATGACTTATATCAGTTTCATATTCAGCATTTGTATTATGCTGTTGTTTAGGTCAACAGCCGAAAGGCTGGTTTGAACCTCTAGAGGTTATACTAAGTAAAAACGAGAAGTAAGGTGGTTTACCATTGCCTTCCTCACTGAGTTGAAAGAGTATGCTTATCAGCATGCCAGGCTCTCCGAAAAGCACTCACTTTCCACCCTGCAAATGACACCTTCACTTCATTCACCACAGGGTCTGACTGCATAGTGAAATTCATTACTCTCAGAGGAGATAACTCTGACTAGTGTCTTTTACACCTCTACCTCTTCTGTTCTTAAATAGTTCAGTCATATAAGTGGCTGACTATGTGATAAGAAACAGAACTATTTTTTTAGCCCAGGACCACACAGATAAAGTGCAATTAAAATAACACTCCACCTGCCCGTTTTAAGCATATTTGTATTATATTATCACAATTAAAGAATATTACCATTGTTTCAAATGGCATTCAGAAACTTTAGACAATAGCCATAATCGAACCAATTTTATTTATCTTAGAATGAACTAAAAGAACTATGAAGACAGTTCTTTGTAACATTTAATCTCGTCTGAGAGTAATAAATTTCATTATACAGCCAGACCCTTTGGTGAATGAAATGAAGGTGTTATTTGCAGGTGGAAAATAAATGCTTTTCAGAGGGCTTGTCTGCTGATAAGCATACTTTTCTACTAGTGAGGAAGATATTGGTAAACCACCAAACTAGTAGAGGCTTAGTGAAGCCTCTACTAGTTCAAACCAGCCTTTCGGCTGATGACCTGAACAACAACATATATATAACGTACATTATTTAGCTTGATAATAAAGTTTATTTATTAAAATTTGTAAAAAATGAATAAAATTTAAAACCGGAAGACGATCTGTGAAAAACGTGGTGTGGTTTTCCGAATTTATAATTTTGTAATATTGCGATATAATACTGGGCGTAGGAGAGTACAGTATGAGCGAGTGAAAACAGAAAGTGGGAGAGAGACAGATAGAGAGCGGGAGTGAGTACGGTAGAACATCTGTCAGTGTGAAGCTGTGATCAATACTAACGTTCCGAAGCCAACTCCCTTCTGCTAAAATGTAGCCTAACAGGCATTCACCGGCTATAATGTTAACAAGTTCCCTCCCGATTCGTACTACATGGACCTACAATGTTGCTCGCGAAATTATTCAACAATAATATCGTACAATATCAAAATGCTTTCATTCGGCCAACAAAGAAAATATATTCGTTTAAAAATTATTCCTTAGAATGGAAGGTATATTTCGGTTGTATCAAGAGATAAAAATCTGGTGTGAAACACTCACATAACACTCTCTTGCCAATGCAAATAATTAACAATATAATGTAACATTAGTAATAAAACATTAGAAATTAACAAAAAAACTAACCTCGAAAAACATAACCTTATTAATCATGAGTGAAAGACACAAAATGAAAATCGACCTCAGTTTGGCTTAAAAATACGGAAAATCACTCTTTCACGCTAAACTAGGCTCTGTAGAGAAAAAATGCTCTCAATAAAAGTCGTAGATCTTTTAATTTTCAATAAATTTGATTATAGCCTATACACTTTTATCGTAAATTGCATACTAAGACCGAAATCTTAAAAATATCGATTTTTTACACGTTTTCGTGAGAAAAACAGAAAATCGCTAATTACTGCTAAACTAAACGTTATACAAAAAATTAATTACAATAAAAGTTGTAGGATTTTAAATTCTTTACATTTTTTATTACATACATTTTTGCACTAAAATGCATATTAAAGGCATAATCTTAAAAAAAAAACAATTGGTTTACGTGAAAAGAGCCTCACCAAGAATTTCAGCAAACAAGGCGCCTACTCTATCTTCTAGAGCATAAAAAATTTAGAAAACGGAGAAAACGTTTTTGCGATTTTCTCAAAAACTGGTCCCACGATTTTTTTAAAAATCGTCTGGTTTACTAAATTTTTTATGCTTTACAAGATAGGGAAGGCGCCATGGTTGCTGAAATTCTTGGTGGAGCTGTTTTTACGTAAAAAAATTGTTTTTTTAAAGATTACGGCATTAATATGCATTTTAGCGCAAAAATTACTATAATAAAAAATATAGAGAATTTAAAATCCTACAACTTTTATATCAACATTTTTTGTATAACGCTTAGTTTAGCGGTAATTAGTGATTTTCTGTTTTTTCTCACGAAAACGTGTGAAAAATCAAGTTTTTTAAGATTTAGGACTTAGTATGCATTTAACGACATAAGTATCTAATCAAATTTATAGGAAATTAAAAGATCTACGACTTTTATTTAAAGCATTTTTCTCTATGTTTTTTGAGGTTAGTTTTTTGTTCATTTCTAATGTTTTATTACTAATGTTAGGTTATATTGGTCATTATTTTCATTGGCAAGAGAAAGTTGTGTGAGTGTTTCACACCAGATTTTTTGGTAAACAGAAAAACCGTATAATCAAGTGAAAATTGTTATAAAATTACATTAGCCTTTATTATATTAATGTGTAATGTCAAAGCAAAAAATTAAAATTTTCGATGATCACTAGTAGAATGTAACAACAAGTGGTCACATGCGTTGATTCAGAAAAAACAGAATTGTTCAGGAAGCGGCTAAATAATATCGACTTTTTTGGTTTCGATTTCATGATAATTTGTTAATAATAAATAAATAAACATCTAGAATAAGATGAAAAACAGTAAGAACACTTGCCAAACGTGGATTTTATTATCGCGGCTTCACCACGTCAGCAAATTCCTTAATAGTATAATTTATAATATATTAAAATATTTTGACTGTTATTTAAACCTTTTAGTTTATTCATAACACAATGTTGATCATGAATAGTCTAATTTGTTAAACGCTTTTATTTAACTTACTCTTGGAAGCATCAAATCTTGCAACTTAAAATTTTAATACTTCTACCGTATCAATATGAATCAAACTTTGCACACTTGTTTATCTTCGATGACAATACGCTGTCATAAAAAAAAATTTACAAAAAAAAAATTTTTTTTTTTTAACTTACTCTTGGATCCATCAAATCTTGCAACTTAAAATTTTAATACTTCTACTGTATCAATTTGAATGAAACTTTGCACACTTGTTTATCTTCGATGACAATACGCTGTCATAAAAAAAAATTTACAAAAAAATTTTTTTTAAACGCTTTTATTATTACAAAATAACTTACTCTTGGATCCATCATATCTTGCAACTTAAAATTTTAATACTTCTACCGTATCAATATGAATCAAACTTTGCACACTTGTTTATCTTCGATGACAATAGGTGTTTATAAAAAAAAATTACAAAAAAATTTCAAAAAAAATTTTTGAAAAAATTTTTTTTTCAAAAAAAATTTAAAAAACGCTTTAATTTAACAATTACTTAAAAAAAGTAACTAAAAATAAAAAAATAAAAAAACTTTACAAAAAAAAATTACAAAAAAATCACAGAAAAAAAATTTTCTAATAAAAAATGAACTAAAAAGAAAAAAAAAAAGAAAAAAAAAATTTTTAAGAAACGCTATTATTTAACAATGATTCAAATAAAAAATGAACTAAAAATAAAAAATAAAAAAAAATACAAAAAAAATTACAGACATTACTGTTACAAATAAAAGCGTGGCGCATTTTTATACAACGAATATTTTACAATAAAAATGCGCCACGCTTTTATTTGTAACAGTAATGTCTGTAATTTTTTTTGTAATTTTTTTTATTTTTTATACAACGAATATTTTACAATAAAAATGCGCCACGCTTTTATTTGTAACAGTAATGTCTGTAATTTTTTTTGTAATTTTTTTTATTTTTTCTTTTTAGTTCATTTTTTATTTGAATCATTGTTAAATAATATCGTTTCTTAAAAATTTTTTTTTTATTTAAAATTAACTGAAAAAAGATTTGAAAATACATTTTAATGTATAAATTACGCTATTGTTAAATAGGCTGATAATGTGAAATGCCACTGAAGTACTAACCTTTGTTTCGTAAGTGTCCTCACTATTAACCGTATTCTATTGGTTTGTATTTTATTAATTATGTTTAAACTTTTTTTGTTAATCCTTGTTGTAGTTGTTTAGGTCAACAGCCGAAAGGCTGGTTTGAACCTCTAGAGGTTTTACTAAGTAAAAGTTGAGGAGTGATGTGGTTTACCATTGCCTTTTCACTGAGTTGGAAGAGTATGCTTATCAATATGCCAGGTCTTCCGAAAAGCACCCACTTTCCACCCTGCAAATGACACTTTCACTTCATTTACCACAGGGTCTGACTGTATAGTGAAATTCATTACTCTCAGAGGAGATAACGCTGACTAGTGTCTTTTACACCTCTACCTCTTCTGTTCTTAAATAGGTCAGTAATATAATTGGCTGACTATGTGATAAGAAACAGAACTATTTTTTGTAGCCCTGAAACCAACAGATCGAGTTCACTTAATTTAACACTCTACCTGCCCGTTATGGGCATATTTACCTGCCCGTTATTGGCATGTTAATCCTTAGCCTAATAATTAGGGCACTACGCTGCAAAGTTTACTTTTCGGATTTGATTCCCGGCCAGGGTTTGGAAAATTTTTATTCGTTAAAACCCACCGTTGTTGCTAACGATCAAGATGTTGATACCGCTGTAAGTAAAATCAATATAAATATTGAAACATAGTTCATGATTAGTTTAGAAATGGTTAATATAATAGGTTGTTTATTTAAGTTGTACTAAGTAATTAATTATTGTTATTAATAATAGGATTAAGAGGACTCAGTTAAGAAAAAAATATCAAAAATTTTTCGATGTTTTGGTTTTGCTGATTATTATAATTTGAATTCCCCTCTTTAAAATACCTTACATGTTAATTTTTTTTCAAGTATTTTGGAGTGCATGTAAGTGAAAGAAAACTTTTATTTTATTTTAACTTTTTATTCATACTTTTTTACAAATTTAATTATTTTCATAGTTCATTTATAATGTTTCAAATGTTGGAAATCTGTCGATAGTTTCTGGTATTGTCATTTGTAAAATAATTAGGTTGTTTTCGAAGTGTTGGTGTGTTTTTTCGTTAATAGTATCATTGGCTTTAGTTTAATTTTTAATTTACTACCTCAATTAGAAATATCCTTGTAATAATAATTTAAAATGCCTAGTAGGAAATATTTTAATGTAATAAAAAAACAGTTTATTAATAACAAAACAAAATATGGCCGCCTCCATACCGTAGTGGTAGCGCGCTGACCTACCAAGCGGAGGTCCCGGGTTCGATTCCCGGCCAAGGTCTGGAAATTTCACAAGTTAAAACCCACCGTTACTTATTTTGCCGTAGTCGCTGATGACCGAGCTGTTGATGCAAATTTAAATAAACTAAAAAATTTATACGCGTCTTGTGGTAGGCAGTATTAGTCCACCAGTGCAGTATAACAGGAAGTTTAAAATCGTTTTTCTCTAAAGTATTTTTTTTTAAATTTAGGTACATTTTTCTCAAAATCGATGAAAGATAATTAGTTGAAAAAATAACAATTATACATCTCACTTTGTTTTATTATATGAGCGGATCAGAAATTTAAACTAATTGAAAATTAATAAATTAAAAAATAATTTGACCAAAAGTGGTAATAAAAATACTAATACTAATAATGGTAATAAATAATTCGATTAAAAATGGTAATATATTTTAAAAAATGTAGAAAATGTGGTTTTCACAATAACTAAAAACCCTTCCGCTCAACATGTGTAGAAAGTTCTGTTCTTTAAAATTAAAAAAATAATTGAGGCCCTAGCTTTTATAGTTCTTGAGAAATGTGTACCTAAGCTAACATTATGGAGGATACAATTACGGAGTACTCTTAAATTACAGTTGTTGTGTATTTAATTTGTTGTATAGGTTGCTTACTATTGTATAGTTGTCCTTATTGTTTTAAGAAATTGTGTATTGTATGAGTTGGAGTGAGTTGAGCAAAGATAGTGAATGGCAATGAATGAGGTATTTTGAATAAGATTTCTAAGAAACCGAATCTAGTAGAAAAGTTTGGTTTTATTTTTTATTCCTTTTACAAGGTGCCAGAAGCGGCGAAGGATCTTGAATTCTTGAGAAACTATTAAACCGCTGGTATAAAAACAATAAGTGCCTTTTTAATTTTAAAATAAATAATTAATTGTCGTAAGTTTAAAGGTAGTAAGTATATTAGTTATTAAACCCAGATCCTTAACGAACCTTGGCTAAGGTGTTAAAAGTATATATTTTATCGCTCAAATATACACTAGAATGTTGAAGTTTTATGCAAACACAAGTTTCAAAATCATATTGTATACATAAGTATTATTTCGAATAATTAAGT
This sequence comes from Catonia carolina, assembly GCA_035578175.1. Classification (NCBI taxonomy): domain Eukaryota; kingdom Metazoa; phylum Arthropoda; class Insecta; order Hemiptera; family Achilidae; genus Catonia; species Catonia carolina. Next base: position 3,745,868 of record JAQMRL010000001.1, read on the forward strand.
TAGCACTGTGTTGAGGAGGTTTACGGAGTCAGGATAAATAATAAAATATAAAAAGTAAATTTTTTAAAAATTAAACAAAGTTAAAATATTTTTATGAGTGTTTAGAACCTGTAGAAAAAAGTATAAAACTACCCAATTCTGTTTTGAGTATTTTTAATTTTAAGTAGAAATTCTCGGATTTCAAGAGACGAGTTATTTCTTAGAAATCGTAATATTTTTTCGAGGAATAGAAAGTTAATGCTGTATCAAAGGATGGGGTAAAACGCGTTGGTACCTCAAAGGATACTGAACTTAAACTTTTTTCTTTTATCTTTGTAGACTAGACGGTTTCTGTTTTTGAAAACAAGGAAAGACGCTTGTTTGACCTAGAAAAGCTTCGCCAATTTCCAAATAGACTTTACTTAACGTTGATATTGTTTTCCTTTCTGTTTTCGTTTCATATCAAAAGAAAGCTTTTTGGTCTCAATAAATAATTCTACCTTTTTATTTAAATTTAACCTGCAGTTACGTTCAAGTTACTTATATCCTTTTTCATAAACTGGAATATTATAAATTTTAACAAATAAAGTTTTAGGCAAATTATACAATCCTCTACGGAAATCTAATATCAAAAATAAGATTATTCAACAAAAATTTATAAAAAATGTTAACACATGTGTAACGTTCATTAATAAGCGTTGTTTGTTTACCAATGCTGTACATATATATCTATACACACAATGTTAAAGTACAGCACGCTGTGAACTACAGACGTGTACCCTCCTTCGTAAAATGATTGCTTAACTGGTCGCTTCCTGGGACGGCAGCTTTCAGCAGTCGACAGGAAATGTCCTTTAATGGCATCCTGTTAGCGCGAATACTACAGTTCAACGGTCTACATTCATATCAGACTCGCAAATTTTTAATTTTTAAGTTTTCATGGACTTATTTCTAAAGGAAAATTCCATATCTTGTTAAAATTCTTCGTAATTGTTTTTATGAAATGCCGATATTTTTATCATAAAATGTTCATAGTTTTATTTACTTCAATGAAATTTATTTGAATATCTTTCCATTCTTTAAGATTTTGGCCTTACTATGCATTTTTCATACGTTAAAAAAAATCATTTCATCCTTCACCGTCTGCATTAGCAGTAATTGCAGAACAGTCGGACGTTAAACTAAAAAAAAAAATACATGCATTTTTCGACAAAAAAATTATATAATATTAGTTATGTTGTTTAGGTTTTCAGCCGAAAGGCTGGTTTGAACCTGTAGAGGCTTTACTAAGTATAACAAGAAGTAAGATTCTCTCTCTCACTGAGTGTAAAAATATACTTATCAGCATCTCAGGCTCTCTGAAAAGCGTCTACTTTCTACGCTACAAATGACACCTTCACTTCATCTAACACAGGGTCTGGCTGTATAATAAAATTCATTACTTTCAAACGAGATAACTCTGACAAGTATCTTTTACACCTCTACCTCTTCTGTTTATGAATGTTTCAGTCATATAATTTGCTGACCATTGTGTTAAGAAACAGAACCATTTTTGTAGCCCTGGAACTAATTAATCGAGAATAATATTTATAGGAAACTAGCATGCTCCGTCGCGGCCTTGCACGCAAAAAATGGTACCTGCTAGATCGTAACGACTCTTTATGTTTTGTGTAGGACAGATTCAAGCTGTCAAAATAAAATATCAAAGCAATTTTATTGATCACTCACCAATTAAAATATAATTAAAACAAATTAAAGAAACACGGAACTTTTGTTTTATAAAATACTCAACAATACAAAATCGTATATGTACATAATAAAATTCAATAAAATTATCATGTGATGTTGTCACCAGCTGATGATCCTTAGCACCACGTCGGTATTTGCTAAATCATATGACTTTTTATGATAAATCTTTATTTGAATCACATCAGCTCGTTTAAAAGCAGCAGATTATCTAACCTGATAAAATCCTTAATCTAGGACATAAACATTATTTTCAACCCTTTAGGGCTAACTTTTTAAGGGTTTCAATAGCCTAAAACTAGCACCGGCATCATAGTAAAAACATAAAAAAACTGCATGAAAATTGGTTCAGTAATTTAGGAGATAAAGGGGAACATACACACACACACATACACACACACACACACACATCGAATCTTATATAGATAGATTAAAAAATAAACCTACAACTTTTATGTCGAGCATTTGTTTTTACAGAGTTTAATTTAGCGTCAATTAGTGATTTTACGTTTATTTAAGTTCTACAGAGGTTGATTTTCATTTAGCGTCATTCACTCATGACTAAAATTGTTATGGTTTTAATTATTTACATTGGCAAGAGAAAGTCGTGTGACTGTTTCACATTTTTTCTTTTTTTTTAACTGAATATGCATCACAAAATTTGAAAAACTATTCAAGTACGTTGAAAAGAAACAAGAAACAAGAAACTGTTTTATTTATTACACTATTTAAGATTTGAAGTTATAAACTGACACTGTACAAAATTTGAAAAAAAACTCACTTTGATTTTTCACTGGGTCTTCAATTATCAATCGATAATTAAATTACGGATCACTACTTCAAATGAATACACGTCCAATAAACCTTGTATTTTTAGGTAATTGAGTGATAAATACCATATCGAGTGTTCTTTGATGTTCGAGAGAAATGGATATTTTTAAACAAATTTAATGGATACATTAGAGATTGAGTTGTATTGATATACCTTTGAACAGTAATTAATTTAAATTTATCTGAAATTTAAAGTAATTTCTAAATTTATGAACTTGTGTATAAATGTAATAAGTAAATAATAAATTTAATATGTAGTTACATACAAATTTTCCAGAACTAATTTAATTCCTTCTAAAATTAATTAAATTTATAAACTTTATATTTGGAAAGGCTTAGTGGATCTATCCGATATTAAAAAAAATATTTACAGAAAAAAACTGATAGCAATTAATAATTACATTTTGTTTTAATTATTAATTTAATTATTACTTTAGTTTCATTTATTTTTTATAATAGAATTCATTAAATCTAAATTGAAATCCTTTTATATTTTTAATTAAAAGTAAAAAAATAAAATTGACATGAAAATATAATAGTGTACAAGTAATGAAATACAGCGGACATTGTACAATACTTTTCGTTAATAATACATTTACAGTGAAAATAAAAAAATAGATAAAATTAATTATAAATACTGTATTAAAATAAAATAAAGTTGAAAAATGAAATTTTGTTATTAAATTGTAAAACGCTGTCAGGAGCATTATCAGTGATCAAAAATTATGACATATTCTTTTGATCCTCGATTGTGTGTTAGGTACCGACATACAATACAGATGTGTCAAAAGAAATAAGTTATCAAAAAAGTTAATTAAACCATGTGTTTAAGTTTAATTTAAAACTGAATTAAAAATAAAAAATAAAGCGAGAAGGTAAAATCCGTGGTTTTTAATGATGTCCCTAGAAAACCCGGTTGGTATTACTTTTCATAGAAGATCATTGAAATTAAAGCTCTTGGTTTTTTAAACTTAGTATTTAAATTTTAGTTATTATTATAATGAACTGATTGCTGACTTTAAAGCTTCCACACAATAAAAAAACAAGACAACAAAAATATACTAAAGAATGTAGAAAACCTACAGTAAATGCTGATAATACGGGCTCAAAAAGTTTCCAAAAAATGCCTTAAGTTACTTTACCGTGAAGTCTTTTTTACTTTCTCTTGCCTATATGAATATATAGGAAGGAAAGTTTTGTTTTCATGTCGATTTTTCAAAATCGAGTTTTCACCGGATCTATATGTTTTCAGACCCCCTGAACCCAAAAAACATGTTTTTAGCGATTGGTCTGTGTGTGTGTGTGTGTGTGTGTGTGTGTGTGTGTGTGTGTGTGTGTGTGTCTGTGTGTCTGTGTGTGTGTGTATACAAAATATCTCAAGAACGGAACGTAGTACGAACTTTAAACTTGAAACTTAAGTTACATATCACTACCGGACCCGACACGAACATTTTCATCAAAATCGGTCAACCGGAAGTAGTAGTTTATTGGTATAATTTTTCACTTTTTTGCGATTTTCTCAAAAACTGGTTCTACGATTTTTTTTAAATCGCCTGGTTTACTCATTTTTTTATGCTCTACAAGATAGGCACACATTACACATTAAACGATCTATAACTTTTATTTAAAGCATTTTTCACTACAGATCCTAGTTTAGCATGAAAGAGTGATTTTCCGTATTTTTAAGCTAATCTGAGTTCGACTGTCATGTTTGCTGAAATTCTGGGCGAGGCTGTTTTCACGTAAAAACATAGTTTTTTTAAGATTACAGCTTTAATATGCAATTTAGCGCAAAAATTTATATAATAAAAGTTGTAGAGAATTTAAAATCCTACAACTTTTATTTTAAACATTTTTTTGTTTAATGCTTAGTTTAGCAGTAATTAGCGATTTTCTGTTTTTTTTCTCACGAAACCGTGTGAAAAATCGTTTTTTTTAAGATTTCGGCCTTAGAATGCATTTTACGACAAAAGTGTATATAATCAATTTTATAGTAAATTAAACGATCTATAACTTTTATTTAAAGCATTTTTCACTACAGATCCTAGTTTAGCGTGAAAGAGTGATTTTCCGTATTTTTAAGCTAATCTGAGTTCGACTTTCATTTTGCGTCTTTCACTCATGATTAAAATAAGGTTATGTTTTTGAGGTTAGTTTTTTGTTTATTTCTAATGTTTTATTAATAATGTTAGCTTTATTGTTAATTATTTGCATCGGCAAGAGAAAGTTGTGTGAGTGTTTTACACCAGATTTTTTTCTTTATCGTCCAAAAATTGTTAGCCACATGCTTGCTCCGAACTCACATACTATATTATATCCATATACTTTTACCGTCAACGTTTCTCTCATTCCCTTTGGAGCATACCATCGGGCTTCTAGAGGTATCGTTTGAGCTGAACTCCTTTACATGTGCTGTCTCCATTACTTTCTCTTTTTATTCAAGTTGTAGATATCCAATTTCAACCTTACCTCGTAATCTCTTTTTCCATCCAATCGAGTACATACTTTCATCATGCTACTATTTGGTTGTATCATGTATCACATCACTATTGTTTGCTGTCATAATACGGAAAAACTTGATGATGACGCAATAACGCCTCATAAATATATCTGTTTGCTTATCGTTGTTGTGCAGCTCTACGTAATGTAGTGTAATTCCTAGTACCTCTGTTCCTTCTGAATGTGAAATAAGTTGTTAAATACTTATATTTTATTTCTTGTTTATTGTTAATCTTCTTCAAGTTTTTTTTTGACAAAATAATAATAATTACATATGATTATTAACCTTGCCGTAATTTATTTACACAAATGGTTATTAAACTTAAATGGTATTAAACTTAAATTAAGTTCCGTTTATTAAGAAAATAATCCTTTTTTACAAAGAAGAATTCTAGACTGTGTAGCAGTAATACCCTTTCACCTCTTTTCCTTTTTTTGTTCTAAATTTGACTTAATTTAATAAATAATAATTTATTAAAACATTATACAAAATTATTAATTACACAGCCTTATTTAAGAAAAAAATAAAATAAAATAACTTAATTTTTTAAATGCAAAAATCGTTATTAAAGAAAAATGAAATTCTATTTCATTATTTTCTTCTGAATTTTCGCCGAAACGGCATGATTACGGAAACTATTTCTTTGCAGGTTCTTGCTAGGTAATTTAGTTCAGTGAAATTTTTATTCTACGTGTATAATTATTGTATGTAGTATTTTCACTTAATAGTACTCAGTTGGCCAACACCATTCCGATAATGCGATCGTAATATCAAATTTAGATTTTTGTTAATATGCCACTTTTCGGATAATCGAAACAAGTCCCATTCCCAATTAATTCGGATGAGTTGGGTTGTTCTGTATTGAAAAATTTAACTTTTTTGACAAGTAGTCCCTGTTTTTATTTCACCAGACATTTACATTTTTTACTCAAAATAGAAACTTCTGTGTAATATTTTAACAAAATTTAAATCAAATGAATTGAGTTTAAATAATACAGAGGAAACAAATTAATTTGACGTACCAAGAGTTTAAAATATTTAGTTCTACACTTAAATGTTTGTTACGTTTAAAATTAATTTAGCGATAAAAACTATAAAACTATTTCAGTTTAAATTTTACGTACGATGAAAAGAGAACTAAGGTTAATGGTCTGAATTTATATTTTATTTTTCTAAGTTATTTATTTAATTATTAGAACGTTAGTGCACACGGAACAGTGTTGAATGTAATTTGTTTTTACAATTGCGTATGGAATTTGAGGATAGATGTATTATTGTTTCCCTGTATTAATTAATTTAATTTTAAAGCTATTTTAACGTTGTACTACCATCCCCAAATTATTCGCACGGATGTTTTGTCGAGGATCGGCAAGTATTCGTAATGTGTGAGTGGAGGAGTAAACTACGTTAAGGGTTGGCATCTCTGGAATTCGGTCCATTTTTGTCATGCTAGAGCGCGAGGGAGATAGTTTGATCCCGTCCTATCACAGTAAACATACCAGGTTCTCTTTCAGCGTCTGTAAAAAATGTTTTTTACTAGAACAGTGTATGCTACAGTTTCTCTCCTTCCTCATAATATAATAATAACAATAATAGCAAACAGTATTCTCAGAAATTTACTTACAATGCGGTACGCTTATACAATATGCCGCAAATAACTGTCAAAAATATACCCCATGTCTTGCCATTACAAAATAACTGTAATTACTATAAATATTCAAGGCGTACAAAACAAATTTCACAAATTATATTTCTCTGTAGAGATTATTGGATCTAATTTTTGTAAAGAAACATTTTAAAGCTGAAAACTAAATATTTCTGTTTTATTTTGTATTCAGTCAAACAAAATGACTAAATGGGGCTTTATAAGTTTTAATAACGTTCCAGGCAAAGATAATAAATAAAAAAATAATAGTTTTCACGTAAATAAAACATATTTCAACGTTTCCGTAACAGGGTGCAGAGAAACATCGTTAACGCGCCCTGGTTCATAAGAAACTTTTTTATTTTTTTGTTTAACGTCCGACTGTTCTGCAAATCATAAGAAACAACGACCTATGAACGGACATCGTCTCCAGCAAAATCCAGAGGTTTGCATAAAAGCATTAGGAAAGACTTCACCACTATGACAACGTTGAAACAATCCAGCTGCTTCACAACGATGATTTGACGCGAAGGCTTAAAACAAGGAAACCATTTGAGCTTCTGTAACAGTGTTCTTCTTTTGCCAGTGTTTGAAAACACAGCAGTGTTAATGCGCGATTAGAAATGTTAATGAGTGCCCAATATAAGTGTGGTGTACGTAATTTGTCATTTTAAATTAAGTACCGAGGTTCTGCTGATCTTCTCTGTAGACTGTTAATAATAGTTTAAGTTAGAATAAAATTACTCATTAGACTTAAGACTAGATTGTACATATCTATATATACATACATACATACATACATACAAAGTAAAATAAAATAAATTTTTCCATACGTCACAAATCGTAAGTTTAAGTTTAGGGCAGGGAAGTGGAAAGGTAAGATACTTCACGGCAAGCGAAAGGAACTTTTAGAGGAATACATCTGTAATTAATTTAATTGTAATATGTTAGTAGTCTTCTTTTTTAGTCTAAGTTTAATAATTAATTATAATTATTAATGTCAATCATCTCAATAAATAATTGTTATGCCCATAACAGGGAGGTGGAGTATTAAATTATTTTTGTAATTGCAGAAGAGTCGGATGTTAAATTATTTGCACTCGATCTGCTAGTTTCAGAGCCACAAAAAATATTCTGCTTCTTATCATATGGTCAGCCAATTATATGACTGAAACATTTAAGAATAGAAGAGATAGACGTGTAAAAGAAACTAGTCACGGTATCTCTTTTGATAGTAATGAATTTCATTGTACAGCCATACCCTGTGATTAATGAAGTGAAGGTGTCATTTGCAGGAGGAAAATTAGATGCTTTTTGGAGGGTCTGGTACTTTTCCACTCAGTGAGGAAGGTAACTGTAAATCAACTCACTCCTCGTTTTACTCAGTATAGCCTCTAGAGTGTCAAACCAGTATTTTGGCTGATGACCACAACAAAAAATAATAATTGTTATAACTTTAAAGAAAAATTGTGTATTATTTATAATACACATCTCAAATTAAATAAAATTAAACTAAATTTCATCCATATCCCGAATGAACCTTATGAACTTTTTGAGTTACAATAGTGTTAATGTTTCTCATAAATAGTGTTGCAACTAGAGTATTAGAAATAATTTACTTCCATTTAAAAAAGGTAATGGGAAAATCCACAAAAAAGTATTGTAAATAACAAAAATCTGAGACATACCAATTTAATTATCACAATGAGGAGTAACAATCTTAAAATTTTTCTATTGCTCAGAATTAAATAAATTACAAGACATTTTAAAGTGAAAAGATATAAAAACGATCTAGATAAATAAATTAAAATTTTGACCAAAAACCCCTCGTAACCCTCCTTAATGAAGTAATTAATTAATTAAAATTACTAAGAAATTTGCCTTAATGAATCGTTAGTTAATTTAAAAGAAGTTTTAAATCCCCCCTCCCCCACCGGCTAAAATTTTATTTTTGTTTTTTGTTCTCGAACAATTAAACAAGTGACTTAAGAATTTAAAACCAGAAGAGGTAAAAATGTAATTGAAACCAATCAGAGTTATCTCGTCTGAAAGTATTGTATTTTATTCTACGTACATCCACAATAGTAAAGTGTTGGAAATAAAGTTTTTAATTTGCTGTCTGGAACCTTATATAATTTTCAGGAGAAGTGGCGTAACGATAAGCAGTCGCAACGTTTCCATTAGTGAAGCAAGCAATTGTTTTCAATTACTCACAGTTCTTTCATTGTACATTTTCGAAGTAATAATAAATGTAAAGCAAAGTACCTGTTTACAAAATTTAAATGTCCATAACCACGATACAAGAAACAGAATTGATTACTATGTTACTAATTACAACCGTAAATTGTTTGAACAAAAACCTAATTATACTGGTATAAAATACATAAATAAATTACACAAGCTTTACAATCTTGTAGTAATCAGTATTTGTTAAAAAAAAAACAAAAAAGGACTTGCTTCACGAAACATTTTGTAGCATACAATTTTATAGTTACTTTCTAAATTTTTTGTTTTGTTTTACAAATTAAGTTTTAAATAAACACTACCTAAGGTAAACTGTGGATATTATTTGGTAAAAGTTATTGGATAACACGCTTATGGAAGCATGTAAGTTGGTATTTTTATAACTGCATTCAGGAGATCCCGAATTGGGGTATATCATAATAAAACTAATAAACTTAAATAATATACTACGTTAAAGTCATTACTTGTCAGTTAATTTACTACATTTTAATTATTACTACTACTTTAATAACGTGTCATCTACTAATTTTTACCAAATAATACACAATTTACCTCAGCGTCCACTTAGAAATTTATCTATTTTCAAACAAAAAGCTATTAAAAACGGAACTTCATTGTTAAATATTTCATCGACCAAGTAGCCTATTTTTTACCTTTTAAAAAAATTTATCATTGAATTTATCTACTTTCATGTATAATTAATATATTTTCTACCTAAAAATTAGATTTGTAAGTAGAAGTAATAAAAAGTTAAAAAATTAATTGGTAATTAATTAACATAATTTTTACCATACAATTTAATATAGTTTTAATGTCTAAACTAATCTGTTTTTATCTTTAAATGGCCTATCCTCACTTTCTGGAGTTTTCTGGAGTCTACTGCATTGTATATATTGTAACATCATTTGTGATATTCTAGAAATAGCTATTGTAGATATTGTAAATAACTATTCTAGAAATAACAATTGTTCAATGCAAAATTCTGTATTGTATGAAGTGTGTATTGAACAGGGACGATGAATCGCGATTAATTGAAAGTTTTGGATAGAAATTCTCGAAATTTCTAAACTAGTAGAAACGTTCATTTTATACAAACTTTTCCTTCTACTATGTTTTGGTAAAGCGGCGAAATTTTTAGAAAGTTTTTTGATTGTTTGGAATACTATCAAACCGCAGTTATAAAATCACTTAACGTGTTTATAGTGAAATAACTATAACTTGAATTGTAAATGGAAAGTGTTGTCGGGCCGTTCAAAATAATGTCTTTACAGGGCCGGTTTCGAATTTCGCTAATAGTGTGTGCGCGTAGTATACATTGGTAGTGTACGGGTAAATAAATTGTTTTGATTGTTGAGTGACAGTATCTTAATTATAATCAAGTTTAGTTTAAGCTTAAGTTCTTTTAATTAATTTAATTAAAGAAACATAATTGTGGTTGTTAGTCTAAGTTTAATTATTAAATTATTAATATTGTGACAATAATAATTAGGCTATTATAAGTTTAGTGAAAGTCTGATTGTTATTTATTATATCCAGATACCGAATGAACCTAGTTTTAGTTTTTGCAATATAGTTAACAAAAATATATGTACTATATATAAATATATAAACATATCAACCCGTTTTATGAATTTAAATTTTTAGGAGTTCAAAAAAGTTTTGCCTATTGCTTATGGGCTTTACGCAAATAAACAATTTAAAATTGTATTTAAAACTCGTTTTAGAAATGTCGTGGTGAAATGTGTTCTTTATTATAACATTCGGTCTATTATCAAGCGGAAATGAAAATAAAAGATTTTATTAAATTATTTTCATATCATTTTATCCAATTTTAGTATCAGTGACTAAATAATTTGAATTATTGAAGTACTACACGATGAACAATAAAATTTAAATTCACCGTATCATAATTGTTCGTGTTTTTCAAGGATGCTTCCCATTAAAAAAGGCACTCGATTAAATGGAGTGTCATCCAAATATCAGATTATAAGTTTTACACTCTGTCTAATTTATTATATTTTGTGGAGTGATTTCCCGCCGATTGATTAGATTGCGATAAAAGAGGATTGCATACAGTTCGAGTAGATTAAAATACCGTATATGGTACGTTCTAGACATTGTTCAGGTCACAGACTATAGTACAGAAATAAATTCATTTATTTGACTTATTAAGATTTAACGGCATTTTAACGGTTTGAAGAAACCCAGCTTAACTCGAAACTAATTAATTTTTAATGTTTTTATTAGAGATGATAGAGTTAAACATTTCTCATAACAGGCAGGCGAAGTGTTAAATTGTTTGCACTCGATCTGCTAGTTCCAGAGCTACAAAATATAATTCTGGTTCTTATCACATGATCAGCCAATCATATGGACTGAAGTATTTAAGAACAGAAGAGGTAGACGTGCGAAAGGCACTACTGTTGGTTTCATAATCATAGACACCCGAGTTTGAACCCTTGCATCTACAAAACTATGAGTCCGATTTCAACATATTTTACACCAAAATTTAGCTCATTTTATTCTGCGGTGACCTATAATAAACCTATATTTTTAATATTGTTTACAAATTGCCATATCGAGGTTGGAAGACAAAAAGGCCCGGTTTTTTTTTGCTACCGCAACAAATTTCATGCGTTTAGAGAAGTGTAACTCGATAATCATTAAATTGAAAAGTTTGAAATTTTAACACAACATAGACAATTATATTCCTACAGCGTGACGAAATTTCAAATTCTTACGTTATTTAACTTTTGATTTATTAACAATATTCTGAACCCTTGCTATCTCGGTAACCGTCCGATCGTTCGGCACGGGTAAATTACCTATCGTTTTATTCAGCGTAAAAAACTTAGTACAATTATGTTAATAACATAAAATATTGATTGGCCAATGTTGTGGTAGAATTTTTAAAATTTTGAAAAATAGACTGGGTAATCCGACTATATACCTGAATTGACAATGCAATCTGTCTACAGGAAGACTGTCCGACAGGATGTACCGTACACAACCTGGCAGCATAGATTTTAACTTCCAACCCCTGCACTACCAAGTCTATTTTTCAAAATTTTAAAAATTCTACCACAACTTTGGCCAATCAATATTTCATGTTATTAACATATTTCTACTAAGTTTTTTACGCTGAATAAAACGATAGTTTGCCCGTGCCGGAAGATCGAGCTGTTACCGAGATAACAAGGTTTCAGAATATTGTTAATAAATCAAAAGTTAAATAACGTACGAGTTTGAAATTTCGTACACGCTGTAAAAATATAATTGTATATTTTGTGCTAAAATTTTAAACTTTCGGTCAAATGATTATTGAGTTGCACTTCTCTAAACGCATGAAATTTGTTGCGGTAGAAAAAAAACGGGTCTTTTTAACTTCCAATCTCAATATGGCAATTTTTTAACAACATTAAAAATATAGGTTTATTATGGGTCACCACAGAATAAAATGAGCTAAATTTTTATGTAAAATATGTTGAAATCTGACTCATAGTTTTGGAGATGCTTTGGGTTCAAACTCGGGTGTCTATGATTATGAAATAGATAGTAGTCAGAGTTATGACCACTCTATCTCAAATAGCTTATGAAATATTGATATTTGATTGTATAAAGCGCATCAATCCCTTTAAAAATTTCTTTAATGAGATGACGTATCTCATGGCTCGTGGCAATTTTTTCTACAGAAAAGGGTCAGGCCGAGAAGTCACTTTGCGCGTTCACTTAAATCGGGGTTACCTTTCCTCATAATGGGATTAAGCCCACTTGCTTTTACAAGAAAGGTTAAGAAAAAAGCTATGTAAAAAAGCTACTCGTTAAGAGGATTCGTATGACGCTATTTTTGTTTCCAAATTCCGACTTTGATTTCTTGACTTCCGGTCCAAACCGTAACTTTTAACCAAATTCAGGCCCATTGCCGTTTTGTGTAGATTACGAACCCGAAAACAGTTTGTTGCTATAGTCACTTGAGTCACGAGTTTGCCCTTGTTTGCATCGAGGGGTAAAGGGGGGAAAGCATTAGTGAGCATGCGCGACTGCTTTAATTTCAGTACGACAAACATAAAAACTTATACTATACCCAGAGCATATACAGTATATCCTTTTGAAGGAACCTTTTGTAGGTTAAATGTACGAATATAACTGTTAGTTTCCGTAAACACAAATATCGGTTCCTCAAAAACGAGGTCGAACTATTCATAGTGCTGAACGCAATGTAATAAAATGATGTGAAGTTGAAGCTAAACAAAAATGTCTATCCGTGCCTCTTAACAAACGCTGTGAGCAAGCGGCTAACTACTGTGATGTTTCTCTTTGTACAATTCGAAAAGTAAAGAAGGAAATTAAGAACGCGAAGAAACTATTCTTTTATATTTTCGTTGACACCTGGTAAAAACAGAAAACGGTTAAGTAGATACTGGAGTGACTGATAATGAAAACGCCGATGACAGCTATAGTAAAGAAGGCGAATCATTCGTAATTACAGTAACTTAAATCAAACATTTCTAGTTATGTAATTAAGCTATAGGCAAAATTACAGGTCATAATTATTTCTTATAAGGTTTATGAAGGAAACAGTTTCTCTGAATAAACCACAGCTTTCAAAATGTATCTAGAAACTGCATGCTAGTGAAATGTACAAGTAGTGTTTCACTGTTGAGGTTGGCAGCACTGCAAATATTTCAATTCCCTTCCTCACAGCCAATACAAACGCAAAGGCAATCTCGTGACTTCAGTATCTATAACTCTTATAGTTTTTGATATCTGGATGTGACGGGAGGACGGACATCGGAAAATGATAGATGGCAATTAAAAATTTCCACCAATGATAAAAGTTCTTTTTTTATTAATTTTAAACATCAAAAAACGAGTTCATTACTAAAAATGAACAAAAAAGGTAATAAATCTATTACAGATCATGAAAATAAAGAGAAGAATATTTATCGTTTGAATTAATCACATTCTCTTTAAATTACTTGTTTCTGTCCAACATAAATGACTGTACATGTAATAATAAAGTTAAAAAACCAGAAGGAAGAAAAATTATGAATTTGAAACAAACAAAATCGTATTATTGTTGGAGTTAGTAATGTTTCATTTTTGTGAAGTTTTATATTTCTCTACAGAGTTGTTCATTCGAATAACGTTACTGTCAGAATACGGTTGAGTTTTTATTACAGGAGTAGTATTGTGTTTCAAAGTGGTATTGCGGTTAACATGACTGAAGCTGGAATATTTACTAGTTTCAGTAGTACGAGTGGTTTTAAGCGTTTTTTCTGAATCATTGGTCACGAAATTTCTATTGCAGAGTTCTCTTTGCATTCATAACGGAAAATTTTATTTAATACGTACAATTAAAATACGATACTTGAATAAACATTTTATCATGTTATCGATGACACTTATTTTACTTATTCTTTTTCAATATGAATGTACTATAGTATTCATGTGATTTTTACCAGTTGTTTCACGTGTGTGTTTGTGAACAAAACATTTCAAGAACAAAATATCGTACGAAATTGAAACTTAAGTTAGGTACTACTGCAAGACCCGACACGAACATTTTCATCAAAATCAGTCAATCGGAATTAGTTTATTCGTGAGATTTTTTTAAAACAACTGCTTCCACAATTTTGTTTAAAATCGCCTCAATTACTTAATTTTTACACTCTAAAAGGTTGGGTAAGCGCCATGTCTTCTGAAATTATTGAGGTCTGTGGTATTGTGATGAAATTGGTTTTTTAAGATTGTGGCTTTAATATACGTTTTAGAGAGAAAGTGTATTATAATTTATTAAAATTGTATAAAGTTAAAAAAATCAAAAACTTTTATTTCAAACATTTTTTCTGTAACGCTTCCTTTAGCGTCAATGAAGGATTTTCTGTTTTTTTCATCAAAATCGATAAAAATGGGATTTTTTTAAGATTGCGGCCTTTAAATGCATTTTACGACAAAAGTGTATAAAGTTTTTGGGAATTAAAACACCTACAACTTTTGTTATAAGCATTTTTTTCTATAAAGCCTAGTTTAGAGGCTTAAATATTACTTATATTCCGTATTTATAAGTTCTACGAATGTTGATTTTCATTTTGCGTCATTCACTCATGATTAAATGACAGCGTCAATTAATGGCGTTTTGTATTTTGCTCATTAAAAGTGATAAAAATTGGATTTTTAAGATTTCAGCCTTAGTACACATTTAACGACAAAAGTTTAAAAAACCTACAACTTTTATTCCTGTATTTTTTCTACCGTGCTTAGGTAAGCGTCAATTAGTTATTTTCTTAATTTTTAAGTTCTATAGGGGTTTATTTTCATTTTGCGTTATTCACACGATTAAAACTAGGTTATGTTTTTCATTTTACATTGTTTACTCATGATTAAACATAAATAATACTATTTACATTGGTAAAAGGAAGTCGTAAGAGTGTTTCATACCAGATCTTTAAAATTGAGTCTAATTATATATGTTAAAAAAGTTTGGATTTACTGTTTTTTTCATTTTTATTTGTTTTCTATGAACCCTTGGTCCTTTGAGGGGATATCGGACGCATCCTGCCGGTTCACCACACAGTAGGATACCTAATACCTTCATTCATAACAAGCTGGATATAAAAATTTATTTAAAGTTTATGATAATTTATTTATTTTTGAATAAAATTACTCAATATTCTTAAAGCTAGATCGTTACATATATATATTGTTTAGGTCATCAGCCTAAATCAGTCTGATTTGAACTTACAGAGGCTTTACTAAGTAATACGAGGAGTATGGTAGTTTACTTTGCCTTCCTCACGGATGAATGGAAAGATTTGCTTATCAGCATGCCAGGGTTTCTGAAAAGCATCTACTTTTCACCCTGCAAATGATATCTTCACTTCATTAACCACAGGGTCTGGCTGTAAAATGAAATTCATTACTCTCAGAGGAGATAACTCTAAATAGTGTCTTTTACACCTCTACCTCTTCTGTTCTTATTGTTTAATAAGGCTTACATGTGATAAGAAACAACTATTTTTTTGTAGCTCTGGAACTGGCAGACCAAGTATACAAATAATTTAAGACTCCACCTGCCTGTAATGGGGCAAAAACCAACCAAATAATTTATTAAAATATCATTTTTGTAGAGATTTTGGTGCCAAATAAAAAGGTATAAAGAATTATTTATAGAAATAGGATTTCGTGTAAAATTCAGTTTGTGTAATTTTATACTCGGCTAGTATCAGCGGCCAAATGAATGGTGATATGGGTAATGTATATTCATACTATAGTCATAAATGTAATACATTGTTTACGACCTTATGTTGCAACCACAGCTACATGACACCTGGGCTACATGCCTAAATCCTCCCGCTTACGGCTGTTGTTGTAGATCACGGTTTCCGTGCTGTGTCCTTGTTAATTCACGCTGGCGTTTGTGATTCCGACAGATCTCAATTTTGACAACGTACGTTATTGTGCACTGAGAAATCTTGGTTTCTATTTTGTTTTTTAAAATTCATTGCATCATTCTTTTTACAGAATCTTTAGATGAAATTTTACGTAAATAAAAAATCTGGTGTGAAACACTTACACAATTTTCTCTTTCCAATGTAAATAACGAAAAAATAACCTATGTTTAATCATGAGTAAATGACGCTAAATAAAAATCAACTTCTGTAGAACTTAAAAATACGGAAATCTTTAATTGACATTCAACTAGGCTCTGTAAAAACTAGATAGAAATAAAAGTTGTAGATTTTTTAATATTCTATAACTTTAATTAATACATTGTAGTTGTAAAATGGTGACATATTTAAAAAAATACAGGCCTATATATTTTTGAATATTTTAAATATTTCAATATTGAAATCATAAATTTGGTATTCATATAGAAAAGAGAAAGTAAAAAAAACTAAAAATTACGCCCGCTATCCGCAAGGACAAATCTTCAGGGATTCATTAAGTAACGTGGTTCTTGGTTTACCCGGGGTCCACTCCACAATTTACGTTTAATAGGTATCACTTTAGAAGTACATTTTCCAACTTTTAGAGTTAAATCTCTTTAGGCACATACAGAAATAATATTTATTCCTTAAGCTAGTTTTCTCTTTCCGCTCTGTAGAACAAATGATTGAAATTCAATTGCCTTACTTTTCCTAAATATCATTTGCAAAGCAAGGTGGCTGATGTAGGTATTTGTTTAGAATATTTACTATTTTTTACCTCTTGGGTTCAATTAAAATGCAGATGTTTTAGCTTTACAGTATAACCTCTAAGGAACAGATGTATTAATTCAGTGTTTTAGGTGATATGGATTGAAAGGAAAATTGTGCAGCGAGTCTAAGGACATGTCAAAGAAAATGATTAACGGCGAACCAGACATAATCAAGAAATATACGAGTTTTTAGAACAGGTAACTGTACTAAAATTCATCGAGTCTCAGCTGATTTGATGCGTAGGCACTTGAAGCGAATGGACGACCAGCCTATTTAAAATGATAACGAAGATTCAGTTTTGTGGTGCCAGAAAAAGGAGTCAAATAAAAATTAGATGGTTGATGACGTATTTGAGGGCCTTTCAAGTGATAGGATGAGAGGAAACGTGGGGATGGTAAGGGGTAGAAAACTTTGAAGGGGGTTTGTGTAAGAGTCCAAGACTCACATCGGGCTGTAGCGCTGGAGGAAGAATAAGGTGATCTGGAAGTTAGTGAATTAGTGATCTGTGAGTCAATTAACCAATGAGAAATTTCAGTTTATAATTATAGTAAAAACAGACAATTATTATTCTGAACCTAAAATTTATAAATTTTGATTGAAATAACTCAAAAACAACAAAGGACATTATCAATTTTTTAACGAGACGTTGAAGAGTTTTCATATTTCTCAGTTTAATTTACATGTTTGATATTAACATTATGTTCCTTAAAATTCTGGAGTAATATTTCCCTCATATGAAACAAAAGTTAATTGTCGTTATGAATTTATTTTTCAATAACTGCGAAGAATCGTTACAATCCTAGATTAAAAGAACAAGGATATAATCTGGATTAGAAGAAATATAGTAAAAAACCCACACGGAAAGTTACGAAACAACCAAAAAATTAAAAGAATCAACAGCTTTTTTCAACCATAAAATTATTAAAAACTAGCTATGTATAAATTTACTACTACATACATTCACAGAATTTTCAGGTTTTAACAGAATAAAACACCATTTACGCTAAAATAAAACTAATGGTTAATAAATTAATTTTGAAATTACAATCAATTAATTTTAATAATTTTTTCTGTAATTTAAATCTAAACGTGTATTTATTTAAAACAATTATTTTAGCCGTCGCGTCGTTAAAAACGTTTATTAAATTTTATTTGCCTTTAAATTTTAAAGATACGGTATATTAAATTAAATGAAGATCTTTAATTTTTGTTTAATTAATTCTCAAAAAACTGATCGATGAAAATCAAATCAATTTGGAATTCAGTCAGTAAAAAATGTTGCCTTGATTTCTAATAACAAAAATTAAAAAACAACATTGTTTTTCACAATAAACTGAATGATTCACAGTATGAAATAATTTTTTTAATTTCATTCCAGTAATCCTGAAACACTTAAATTCCTCTACAAACTGAGTTAATGACCAAACCGCGATTTAACAGTAAAAAAAATTAAATCAAGAAGTTATACCACTTCATTTATTTGATAGGTCTATAGGTTAATACCTATAAACCTAAACGTTTTGTTTTTAATACCTAAACGTTTTGAAAAGTTCTTGAATAATTTTTTTAAGTAATTGGTTGATTCATTAAATTTTTTACTTTCTCTTGCCTATATGAAAATATAGGAAGGAAAGTTTTGTTTTCATGTCGATTTTTCGAAATCGAGTTTTTACCGGATCTACACGTTTTCAGACCCCCTGATCCCAAAAAACATGTTTCTAGCGATTGGTCTGTGTGTGTGTGTGTGTGTGTGTGTGTGTGTGTGTGTGTGAACAAAATATCTCAAGAACGGAACATCGTACGAACTTGAAACTTAAAACTGAAGTTAGACACCACTACCGGACCCGACACGAACTTTTTCATCAAAATTTGTCAACTGGAAAGAGGTTGTTCGTGTCTTTTTTCACTTTTTGCGATTTTCTCAAAACCTGGTCCCACGATTTTTTTTTTAAATCTCCTGGTTTACTATATTTTTATGCTTTACAAGATAGGGTAGGCGCCATGACCGCTGAAATTCTTGGTGAGGCTGTTTTCACGTAAAAAATTATTTTTTTTAAGATTACGGCTTTAATATGCATTTTAGTGCAACAATTTGTATAACAAAAGTTGTAGAGAATTTAAAATCCTACAACTTATAATCCAAACATTTTTTGTATAACGTTTAGTTTAGCGGTAGTTAGCGATTTTATGTATTTTTCTTACGAAAACGAGTGAAAAATAGAATTTTTTAAGATTTCGGCCTTAGTATGCATTTTATGACAAAAATGTTTATAATCAAATTTATAGGAAATTAAAAGATCTACAACTTTTATTTAAGCATTTTTTTCTACAGAGCCTAGTTTAGCGTGAAAGAGTGATTTTCCTTTTTTTAAGTCAAACTGATGTCGATTTTCATTTTGCGTCTTTCACTCATGATTAAAATAAGGTTATATTTTTTGAGGTTAGTTTTTTGTTTATTTTAAATGTTTTATTACTAATGTTAGGTTATATTGGTCATTATTTGCATTGGCAAGAGAAAGTTGTGTAAGTGTTTCACACCAGATTTTTTTCAAAAAATAATATTCCCCGTAAAAATTAATTTAGTTCTTAAGAAATTAATCAACTGCCGTAGTAATATTGTTGACCGGCTCGCGTGTGTAGTGGGCACAGTGCAACTGGCTTCTACACCAGGAGTCCTCGGTTCGATTCCCAGTCATTTTTAATTTTTTTTTATCTGTATATCACCTCATATAACTTACGCATTCCATTTTCTCTTATTTATGCTTAAGATACTTCTAAAAACATTTTTGAACAAGGGAGATCTTTAAACAGTTTTACGTTACCGATAGCCAATTTATAGGACAAAAATTTCAAAGTCGATTAAAAAATTGGTACATTCCGCATAAGATTTCGTAAAGTGCACTCATTGTTAATATGAGTAATATGTTTTACAATGGGACTACTTGTACTCTGAATGAAATGTTCATAAAGGTTTTCGACTACTACCTAGTAAAAAATTTCATTAACAATGAACTGATGAAGTATGTGGTAAGGATTAAATTAAAAATTCTGATTAATATGAAATAATTATATAGGACTATTCATAGTAAAAATTACTGGTGCAGTATTTACTAGGGTGTTTTAATTCATTATTATTTTTTGGAACATGATGACCACATCAAAATCTGTTCCCTCATGAATCATAATAGTAATTTTGGTAAAATATTACATAAGCACCATCTATGGTTGTTTTTCTGAACTACATGTAAATATATTCATCGAACTATTTAAAGAAACATTGCCAATCATATTGGTTCTCATAACTAAAACTTCCTCTATATTCCAATGTACTTCAAATCGTTCGTTCATTATTCATTCACTACTTTAAGCTTGTAAATACATAATTTTGTTTTTTTTAACTTGTTGTTGCTTATAACAGGCAGGTGGAGCATTAAATTATTTGCACACGATCTACTAGTTCCAGGGCTACAAAAAAAATCCGTTTTTTATCACATGGTCAGCCAATTATATGACTGAACCATTTAAGAATAAAAAAGTAGAGGTGTAAAAGATACTAGTCAGAGTTATGTCCTCTGAGAGTAATGAATTTCATTATACAACCGGACGTTGTGGTGAATGACGTGAAGTTATCATTTGCAGGGTTGAAAGTAGATGCTTTTCAGAGGGCCTGGCATGCTGATAAACATACTTTTCCACTCAGTGAGGAAGGGAATGGTTAACCACCTTACTACTTGTTTTACTGAGTAAAGCCTAACGAGGTTCAAACCAGCCTTTTGGTCGATGACCGAAACAATACATAGTTTTAGGTAGAAAATATTATTAGAAAAAATATAAGCTAAACAAACTGGACTAAATCCGATTGGTAGCACGATTTCCTACCCACCAGATGGTGCCACTTGCCGTAATATTTGTTACTATTACAATAAAACATTCACAATTTTCGACTTTTTAAACTATGAATCCGTGTTAATCAGATTTTTTACTACTATGACATACAGACAATATATGAACAATGGTAGAAGGTTTTGATATGAGTTTTTATAGGTGTAAATTATTGCTTTTCGGACTAGATTAGTCTAGCTGTTGACTTTCTAGTACAAAGTAGAGAAATTCATTAGAAATAATACAAAATAGAGGGTTTCGTTAGACTATCATGTTCAGTTTATTGTTACTTATTTCTTTGAATTATTCTAGTATTCTTTCTGTTATATTCTTTACCCTTCTAGAAATTTTACGAATTTTATTATATAAAGCCACTAACTCGTCAGTAGTTAGTAATGTTTGAACCATTGTAAATTTATTTCGTGTTAGATGAAGTCAATTAGTTGAAAACCGGTTTGAGTGTCGCGTATTGAAATACATTGTTTTTGACAGACAGTGTACTATTTTTTATTGTATTAAACAATAAGTAATAATTGATTATTTATTTGATTGTAAAAAACCCTATTCCTTTTAAAGTTTATTTTAAGTCTGGTGAAATTTTTAAAACATTTTGTAATAAATTAAGTCTGTTATTAATTCGTTGAATTATTTTAGTTGTGATAACTATAGTGATTAATGTAAGTAATATTAGGTAAGTGATAATTAATCGTTAATAAATTGTTATTCACAAATAACCAGATCCCAAAAGAATTCGGAATAAACGTCACAATAGTTACTTTATTACACAGGAAAATTCTCATATTTTCAAGTAAGTTACATACATATTTTACTAACAAATAGGTATAAGCTTTAAAAATGTGAAACATAACTTAAATAATCATTGAGTATTTTATTTATAATTAAAATTTATTTATTAAAAATGATGAATATTAATTTATCAAATTGTTTTACAATAATTTTCTGCTAAAAAGTTTACCTACCTACTTTCTTAACCAAAATAATTGATTAAAAACTTAACATTAAAATAACTATATTTTTGACATACTAAAACTCCGTTTTTAAGTTATTATTAATTAAAATACATCTAGAAACTTCATATAATTTGAAACATTTTAAAAAGTTTTAACACAACTTTATAAGCAAGAATAAATAATTAGCCCGCTGTGAACTAGCTGAACACTAACTTAATACATTAACGAAAAAATAAAAAATATCTTTATTAGATCGTTTAATACGTGTCTAGTTCCGTTTATAACAACAGAAATAAATTTATAAAATGAAGTGTACGTTTTCATAAAGTAATTAGTACATAATTTGCGTTAGCACCAACTTCTACGTCGCTGAACTGTAAACAGAGATTATTGATTGAATTACATAATTAGCTTTAACGTAAAATCACATTATAAATATTACGGTTAATTAAAGTATTAAATTGTTTTTACTAAAAACCGTACATTTTGTCATATTGGTCTATTATATAGACCAATAAAACCAGTACATTGTCTCAATCTCGCTGCACTACTGACCCGTCCCTGTCATTAAAGTTATTTCAGCAGAAAAAAATTTTAGTTACTGCGAAAAATATTTATATAGCTTTAATTTATATAATATTGTTGAATACAAACCACACCGAATAAAATTTGAAATATATTAATAATTTTTTTCAGATTTGCCGAATTCGGGCATCGTCCGATGTTCTCTCACATAATGGAATGTGAAGTACATAGTACGTTGTACTTCCAAAATACTTCACTTTAGGTAATGAGCGAAATGAAACGGTCGCTTTGTAAACTAGGTTGAAATTATACTTCAATTTAAGTACAGTGCAAATCGAAATGCCTAGACAGGAAAAAAATAATTTCATATTAGACCTACTCAATTTGCGAATTAATTATAATTAGTTTTCATTTTCACTGGCCTTAATTCTGTAAAAGAGAATAAAATAACTGAATACATATTCTCTCTCATTTGGCCATCTCTAATTTGAGTTAAGAAAACAACCGTTAAAACAACGATACAATTACAAGAGTTATTTAAAAGAAAGAGAAAAATGATATTAAATCTTAAGTAAAATTCACCGCCTACTGGTGATCACGTCTTGGTAATTATCTAGAAATTTGTCCGCGGATGTCTCCTTTGATGTAACATGTTAGCGGTTTTTATAAAAATGTTTAAACCACATTAGTATATTATAAGAAAACAAACATGGAAAAATTAAACCGATCTTAAGCAGGAATTAAATCTATGTAGTCTCAAATAAGATTCTAAAATATTGCTGAGTTTTCTCGCTTACAAGCTTTTGTATGTGGGTGAAGGAAACATATGATCTCTTTTACAGAATCATCTCATGAACGAATTTAAAATACTATGTGAAGTGAACAAAAAAATATTTAGTTTGTTGGATGGGTATTTCGCTTCGCCATTTTAGCCAAATGGATAAACTAATTTAATACTCAGGCTGAGAATGGATTATTAGATTTCGCCCATTACCCGAAATGAAATGCTTTCTTAGCGAAGTAGATATTTTATTGTATTTTGCATTTCGTACTTCATAGAATAAGAAAAAAAACAATTCTAGAATTCAATAATTTCGATTAACAGATACCGGATTGCCAAACTTGGCTCGATTGCAGATTATTTGATCGACTTCTGAAAAGTACCGCTTAATAATTCTATTAAAAATGAGGTTCATCAATTGTAAAAAAACGAGCCATTTCTATAAATTTATTTTTTTATTATTTTATTGTTTTGTGAAGCTAAATAGGTAGGGAAATCTTTTATGGACAACCTACAATTAAAATTATAAATAATGTAACTCACGAATATCAATTATGTATAAAAGTAATAAAATTGGCGTATGTATATTTGTATATCGTAAACTCGCTAAATAAAAATATATAATTAAAACAATAGGCTGGCTACAGGGGTCTCTATTCTATATTATCAATAACAATAACAGAGGTACCTTTTTTACTTCATGCTGAGATATGTGAATAGAAAGTGTAAACTCTCATATTATATTTTATTATATCTATTGTATATTAAATATACAAATATCTCAGCATGAAGTATAAAAGGTACATCTGTTATTGTTATTGATACTATAGAATAGAGACCCCTGTAGCCAGCCTATTGTTCTAATTATAATTCTTAATTAAGCGAGTTAACGAGGTTTTGCAAATATGAGACTTAGTGCATTCGATTTGTAGACCTGAAAACCCTATACACGAGTTTTCTAAAAAATTGTTAGAGTCGTTTTCGAGAAAAGTTGGCCATAAGAACATACATAGGCCTACGCCCAGTTGTCGTATAAAATTATAGGACACAAATATAAGCCGTCAGATACAGTCAATGACAATAAATGGTACAGAGAAGGGTGACTATCCAAAATATAATGGCATGTGTAATCTATTAAGGTGAGACTGTGTGATGGTTTTCACAGACAATTTCAATTTTCAGTTTTTTATGTTTTTCAATAGTTCAGACATCTACTAGAAAAACATTAAATTACGTCAAAAAATTATTTTAATGAAAAAATTAAGTTTTTAGCACGCATATCCAGAAAAATGATTATTTTTCAATTTTTATACCAATCGTTTTAGAGCAAAGGGAATTTTTTTTTCAAAAATCTGCATTACGGTTTTTGATATTCTCAGCTGTTGGTACAGCTTTCTAACCAACTGTTGATGGGAAATTTATTTATTTATGTACATTTTCTTTTTGATTTGTTCCTTTTTGTTTTTTGGCTGTTCCCGTAAATTTAGATTTTAAAATTTAGGTACATTTTTCTTGGAACCCATTAAACCTAGCTGGCTGAATGTTTTACCAGTTATTCATATTGTACATGAACAAATACCGACATTTTAATAATAACTTCCTCAGATATTCCACAAATTACTAATATCCAAAAAAACGTATAAAGAAATTTGTAAATATTTTATGTTATTCGTTAATTTGTTTGTAATTTTATGGGCTCACAGATTAAATTGAAAAACTGTGAGTAGCTAGAGAAATCCGACAACTAAAAGTGTGTAAAGTTTCATTTATCTGTCTTTTACCAATCCTATGACAAATGTACCTAAAAATAGCAAATTTAACATTGGTGTGATACAAAGTACAGTTTCCCCTTAAAGATACCTAGGAATCGTAAAGCATTTGATTTTGTAATGTAATAATTGTTTTAGTTCTAATGAATTCAATAGGTCTGTCAACGTCAGGTTAACTGCCAATGGCTGACTTTGTTTGGCGCACTACCCTCTCATTCTTTTGCTTTCTTGAAATAAAAGTATGTGTAATTTGTCATAAACATAATATTTGCCACAAATTAAATGTCACTAGTTCTTTATTACGTAGATTTATGTATTATTTTGGCAACGATCACCAGTCTATTCATATTAAATATAGTAAATTATAACAAATAATATAATGTATTAAGGGAAGATTGCACGATGGTTTTAGTTGAAAATTTCGATAATTGGTTTTTCATGTTTTCCAATAGTTTAGGCCGAGATCTACCAGGAAAAGAACATTAAATTAGTCAAAAAAATAAAGTTTATCCAGAAAAATTATCATGGTCCTAAAAACGAATCTTTTTAATACTTTTATAGCCGACAATCTACAACGAGTTAAAGTTAGTTTTCTCGTTTTAGTGCAAAGGGAGTTATAGTTTTTTTAAAATATCTGTTTCACTGTTTTTAATATTGCTAAGCTGTTGATTCAGCTTTCTAACCAACTGTTGATGGAAAATGTCCTTGTTTGTGTAAATTTTGCTTTTTGCCTTTTCCCGTAAATTTAGATTTTTAACACTTAGATGAATTTTTCCCAGAAACCGTTAAACCCACCAGGCTGACATTTTTACCAGTTATTAACCTTGCACATTCACACATACCGACAGTTTTATGACTTCCTCAGGTGCTCCAAAACATAACAATTTTATGTTATTCGTTATTTTTTTTAAATGTTGATCTAAAAAATTAAATTGAAAAACTGTCAGTAGCTAGAGAATCCCGGCAACTATAAGTATGTAAAGTTTTAATTTCCTATTTTTTACCAATCCTATGAAAAGTGTACCTAAAACGAACAAATTTAACATTGGTGGGATACAAAGCACAGTCTCCTCTTAAAATAGAAAATATATACCGCTATTAAATAATGCATAATATTATTTTGCTTAGTTATTTCATTTTAATAGTTCCCAAGAAGCTTCATTCAGTCAGTCACAAAAAGAAAAATAAAGATTACAGTGTAACAAACTTTTTAACTTTAATTTTAATTTAATTTTTAATTTTTTTAACAAATTTTCAATGAAAATCTCGAATTTTATTATTTTCTCTTGTGTTAAATGAATATACAGGGAAAGAAAATATTCTTTTCACGATAGTTTTTCCAAATCGAGTTTTCACCGGAAGTACACGTTTTCAAGTCTCCTGAATCTAAACAAAAACATCGTTTTAGCGATTGGTATGTGTATAGTATGTGAACAAAATATTTCAAGAACGGAATATCGAACGAAGTTGAAACTAAGAACATAAGTTAGGTACTATGAGGACACCCAACAAGAACGTTTTCATCAAATCGGTGACCCGGAAGTGGTTGGTAGTTTATTCGTGTGGTTGTTTTACTTTTTTGCAAGTTTCTCAAAACCGGATTCTATGATTATTTTAAAAATCGTTTCATTTACTCAACTTTTTATGCTCTGTAAGATAGGGTAAGCACCATGTCTGCTGAAATACTTGTTGGGGCTGCGCTCTCGTGGTAAATTTTCATTTTGAGATTGCCGCCATAATATGCATTTTAGGGCAAAAGTGTAGTCTACTTAATTAAAGTTCTTGGAAAATAAAAATCCTCCAACTTTTATATTAAGCGTTGCAAAAAAACGCCTAATTTAGCGTAAATTAGTGATTTTCTGCCTTTTGCTCATTAAAATCGGTAAAAAATGGAATTTTTTTATATCGTTATAGATAAAAATGTATATACGTAATTAAAGTTTTAGAAAAATAAAAAATCTAGAACGTTTATTTTAAGCATTTTCTACTATAGAGCTTAGATTAGCGTCAATATTATTAATTTTCCGTATATTTAAGTCGAACAGACGTTTTTTTCATTTTGCGTCATTCACTGATGATTAAAATTAGGCTATGTTTTTCATTTTACATTGTTTACTAATGACTAAATATAAGTTATATGTTTTATTATAGACATTAGTAACAGAAAGTCGTGTAAGTGTTTCACACTAGATTTTTTAAATTTTGGTACAGTTTGATTTCTCTTTTAATTTAAGATCTTATTTATTAAAATATAACCGTTAAACATATTTTTGAAGCTTTCAAAAAATACGAGTAGGCCTATTTTTGTCGATATATATATTTATCAATGATTTTGTTTTAAAATGTTCATTGTTTAGAAGAAAAATGTCCTTTTTAGAGGGAATATTTTTTTCTCTTACTGTGTGTGCATATTGAATTGTATGAAAAATGTTCAGTTAGTTGTTTATATCGTTGATATTTGTTTAGTTTTGAGTAAAATAATTTTTTTTTATTTTTTGCGTGTTTTCAAAGTTCATTAATTCTGTTTGTTGAGATTACCTAAAATACGTTATACACCATCATTATTAATCCTCAGATTAGTTATTTGTATCTATATGATACAAGCCGGCCGCATTGGCGTAGTTAGTAACGTGCTCGCCTCTCATCATGCGGTCTTGGGTTCGAATCCCATTCAGGCACGGCATATTTTCATACGTTACAAAAAAATCATTTCATCCTTCACTGTCTGCATTAGCAGTAATTGCAGAACAATCGGACGTTAAACCAAATATATATATAATGATACAACTTTGTGTTATATATTTTGTCAGGAACAAAATTACAGGATAGTTAGTTTTTAAAACCCTGGGGGATATGAATCGGGGAAAAATGTGTTAGTGTTATAATTACGGCAGATAAGCGTATAAAGAGGGCACAAAAAGTTTTTCACGAGTTGTATAAAAATTTTATAAGTTAAGGAGAGCAGTAAAAAGGAAACTGCAAACAGAATCAGAAGAAAGCTTGATTCATACTGCCTTTCTGATGGAACTGGAATGAAGTAGAAGAGTTAATTATTAGATTGCTTACACATTTTTTAAATTTATTATTCACGATTTCTTCAAACTAACCGTTTTCATACATAAGACCCGTTTTTCAGCAATCAATAAAGATTTGACTTGAAAAATTTATAGTTGTTCTTAGTTCTGTAATACTGGTAAAGATGGAAGGGATTTTCAATTATTTAGTTAATAAACCAGTTAAATGTTTTCTTTATTTTCTTTAAGCAACAAATCACTTCGAGATAAACTTGTTCTGGTCTCAAAATTAATGAATCATAAAATTCCTGGGTTGAAAGCTGTAAGCAGGATCAGATAATCTGCGGTAAAAATTTTAAGTAAAACAATTGAAAGCTCACTGAGGAAATAGGTTCAAATGTTAAGATGGAAAAGTATAGGCATTCGGATATAGCTTAAAAAATTAATCCAGAGGTTAATAAACCAAACAAAGGGGCGTTGGGGAAAACGCTCAGGGTCTACTTTTTAAAATTAGTTTTTACTGCCATAACTAAAGTGACATGAAAAAGTTTGACTCCGTTTCTTCTTAAAATGGTTATTATCTCGTATTGTTTACCTAATGAAAAACAGTTGGAGAGATACGCTGAGAAGGAAATTATAGATCAGAGTCATAACTACAACCAATAAAAACGATCAGTTCACTGTTTTTACAGCCGTACCAGTTGTTTAAACCCGCTAATTGAAGTCCATATTTATCTATAATTGTATTATCAATGAAACTTTTGTTATGACTTCAATCAAAATTGTGTGGTTTAAATGAATCAGAGTCCAGTAATACGGTCAGAAATTTAACATAATTAACTGAATTGTTATTATTAATAAAATTTTGTTATTTTTTTAAAAATAAAGACTAATAATAATGTTTGATCGCATAGATTATTTCAGAAATGTATTAAATGAATATAAATTTCAGCTTGACTTGCTAGAAACTTTATTTCAGGAAACTTGTGTTATGAGAATTCTACTCCTATGATCCTTTGATATTATGATTTTTAACTTTTGTTTATAATTCATTTGCAAAATAAATAAGTTGGTATAACGTTTCTTTACATATTTAGATAGAAATCTTCTACATTTTTGCTCGAGAATCCATTCTTTCTTCTAAGAAAATAAATCCTTGTCAAAAGATAAAATTAAGAAATTTTCTGAGAATGCTGCCGTACTGTACTAACCTAATAATAAATATTTTAATCGAAGAAAAGAATTCCTTTCCTTTTTCGATCGTAAATTCAACCCTTTGATGAAATTTTCTATTCGTAATACCTAAATATTAAAGTTTGAAATTTAAGAATGAATTTAGAAGTCTGAAGAATTTTTTTCATAAATATTCAAATATTCACGTTAAAGAGTTAGACTTTCCCAGGAAAACTTCGATCGGATCTGACGAAATTCTTGAAAAATAATAGACTAAAAAATTGTTTTTTTTTTACGTGAGAATAATCAAAAATATTAAAAAATATTGTACTAAAATACAACATAATCTTACACTTCGTAAGTGAAGTTTAAAATTTATTTAAAATTATCTTAGTTTCTTAATAAAAAATTGAACTAGATTTTCTAAATTTTTTGAAATAATTGTGGTTTTACTGAAACGGAAATTTTTAAAATAATATATTCAAAAATACACTTTATAAACTTAATTCTACAGAAATAATTGTGTATGAATTTAATACATTAATTAACTTAAAATTGTATCAATTAAAACGATAACTCTTGGTATTTTTAGATTTAATTTGCATGAGCGTCTCGATCCGTTATTTAAAATAATTTTAGAGTTAAGGGCGTTAACTGCCATAGTTCAATAGTCCAATCACAATATCTATTCTTATAAATTTAGTTCTTAATCAAATAATGAACGAAAATCATTTCTGATTTTTAAAAGTCGTTATAAGGTAGTTTTTGAACAAAATTATAAAGTTTGATTCAATTTTTATATTGTGAAAATGTTTAACTTTTATTTGAAAATATTTTGATAAAAATATAATGCAACTAATTAATTTTGTGTACAAATATCTCTATAAATAAATATTTTTTTAATACCAGGTAGATAAAACAATTATCAAAAGCTTTCATCGTGTGATTTTTCAATTTAGTTATTAAATTTTTCATTTAAGAGTTAACTCTGATTCCTGGAATTTGTTTTTTTCCTTGTATTTTAACATGAAAATATTCCCTGAAAATTGAATATTACCAGTAAAATATAAACTTTTAATTACAATTTCCTGTATTTAGAAAATAATATGCTATTTATTCTGATAAATAACTGATAAAATAATACCTGCCTTTTTTTATTTTCAGTTCTTTTGAACTTTCCCGCCTCGTATAATTTCATTTTGTATTTGTAAAACCAGATTAATATTGAAATACTTTGTATTGTTAAATTTTCAATAAAAATATTGTTTTGTTTGTAAATTACTCATTGTCTAATTTTGAATATTTATTTATTTTATTTATTTATATATTTATTATAAATACTGTTTGTATCTGATATTTACCTACATCGTGTGATAATTTTAACCACTAACAAATACATATAATATCGAGAAAAATATTACAAATACATTATTTATACTAATATAAAAATATACAAAATGCTTACTAATCTAAAACAAATTAAATAATATGATTATTAAAATTTACCATGCAATTTTCCAGTTTTAAATTTAAGATTCTACGAAAACATTACTTATAACCTCATACTCATGACTTGGACTCATGTCTTGTGATTCTTGATTTGTTTCAGTATTATTTTCAACTACGAAATATATTACACAGTAAAAAACTGTTGTGATTTTGTTTAAAACAAACGTGTAATATATTAAGTAAATAATTTATAAAGTTTAAAACGCGTTTGAAAATGTATTCTACCAGCCTCTTGCAACATAGACCCATAACATAAATTCTCCGTTGCAAGGTTGGAGAAATAAATAAAATTCGATTTTTTCGTTAATATTCGGAATAAACTTACATTTTGATAATCTTCGTTATTTTTATTTTTACAAATCGAAATTCACAAAACATGATAAATATATTAATGATTTTGTTAAGGAAGATTTTATGAATGGAAGTATTTTTAGGGTGTAGTAAAATGAAGAGAGTTTGGTTGTTGGATGTAGCGTCCAAATACCCACGCTAAGTTTGACTTATGTGGGCAAAGGGTGAGAGTTCATTGAATCTGACTACTTATCGGAATCTAAAATGTGGGAATGTTTAGAAATTTTAGAAATTTAATGAAATAATTAAAAGATATTTTGAAGAGAATACCTTGTAGAAATTTTCAGTCGAAGTTGTCCAACACACATTCCACTCAGTGACAGACACAGCGACAGCAAAGTGAAACGTTGAAACAGCGCTGAATAAAAACGGCTTCTGGGTAAAGATGCTGAGACAATTTGAAGAGACGAGATGTAGATGTACCAATGGGCCTGATTGCAGGGGATCATGCTTTTATACTGTCTCTGGGATTCTGCGCTATCGTTGCCTAGCGACGGCAGTCCAGCGCTAAATACTACATGACGGCCCCCTTCCTTCCCTCTCTTTCGTGACACTCATACTACCTGCCCTATTGATATTTACCAGGATCAAATAATCCCGCAACTGTAATTCCAAATCTAACTGTTCACTTACACTTTGTATCATTCACATACAAAATAATCGGGTGAGTAAATTAGAAAAGAAGAAACGCATGAAAAGTTACCATTATACGTACTACATATGATTTTCAAAGCGATCGTGAAATGTAAATTACATCTTCAAAAAGCCACAAAAACTTTTTCAACTAATGAGTAAATGATATCAAAGAGATGTATGAAAACATTGGGTTGGGTTAGATTATAAAAGCAATTAGGTTAGGTTAGTTTATTGAAACGGATTTGAACTCGGTGTCATTCACCCATTCAGTTATCGATACATTCGCGTTAGAAAATTAGCCCCTCTAAAAATTACGTAAAGTGTTTTTAAAAATTAATAAAAATAATGTAAAATAACTGCCCAAACAACAATCTAAAATGTATATTTTTTCAAAAATAAATATTGTAGGCTATTTCTTTATATATCCGAGAACCTTCTGAATACCGTTCAGTGCGTTCCCTTGAATGCAGCTAAGCGCAAAACCGCAGTAGACGAAACACGTTAGGCATAACTACGCGAAGTGTTTCAGGACCAATAAAAACATAGGCCTATTATAAAACATAAACATAAGTACAAGTAAAACTTACTTTTTTATGGAAATGCAATAATAACGGAAACGAAACATATTAAAAACACTAGTTGCAATTTCCTTCTCATGAGCTCTAAGGATTTTTAAGTACTGGATATTAGACAGCTTTATGCACGAGAAGTTCTTATTCAAGCATTAAAAACCCCCTCAATAACTCATCGCTAAAATACCCGGAACAAGCACCTGGTTCTGCTCCACAGAGCTTTAACCAAATTACATCAAAGACAATCGGGTTATTTAGCTCTAGAATTTTTAAATCTTATGCCTACTTACGAGGTGTGATCAAAAAATACGGTGAATGATTTTACTACGAATGAACTGCAGACACCACGTCCATTTAAAGTAAAAAGTTCAATAGCTTCGTTCTTTGAAATAATCAGTATCAAGTTTGAACAAGTTACGACTTGTCAGTCGGCTTCCAGAGCCGGAAGAGTGAGGTCATGTTTACCGTGTCTGTCAAGCATCATTAATTTCAAACATCGCGTTAATATTAATTTTGCTTTAAGTTCCAAAAAATTCTTATAGAAGCTTTTGAACTGTTAAAATTAGGGTAAGACGACAATATAACTCTTAAGACTGTTAACAAATGGTATAAGCAATTTAAAAGCAGAAATGAATCTATTGAAGACGAGGAATTGTCGGGATGCCCTTCGACCTCAAAAACAGACGAAAATATGCAAAAAGTGGTAGAACTGCTTGGTTTAAACATCCGATTGACTATTCAAGAGCTAACTGAAGAACTGAACTTCTCTTCCGTGTCCAAACAAAGCATTTTAATTGATAATTTACAGAGAAGACGAGTGAGTATGAAATTTGTTTCCCGACTTTTGACGCCCTTGCCACGCCTAACTTTTTGATCAGATTTTTTGGCTAAAAAAAGATTCCTGTCTATCCACTTCCGCCTTACTCTCCAGATTTAGCACCATGCGATTTCTGGTCCTTCCCAAAAATAAAAACTATCCTGAAAGGAAAACATTTTGACACCATTGCCGACATTGAGAGGGCCTCGACAGAGCAGCTAAAGGGCCATCCGAAAGAAGCGTCCAGAAATGCTTCCAATCATGGAACCAACATTCAGATAAGTGCATTGCTAGCTAAGGAGAGTACTTTGAAGGAGATTAACTCAAATTTGATGAAAGCTTATAAGCTTACGAGCAAAGTAATAACTTTGTTCGTAATAAAATTATTATTCACCGTATTTTTTGATCACATCTCATATATCAGAAACCTGCCGAACATCATAAAGTTTAATAAGTTAGACATTCTGTGATTGCTTGGTTAAGATAAAAACGAGATCCACCGGACGTTGACTATTGACGAAGTAATAGTTTTTGATATTAATATTCTCCAGTAAACATATCAACAGTTTACACTTTCATTAACAAAAAAACATCTGCTATAAAATACTCTTACGGTGTTCTTTGGTCAATGTAAATAATTAATCATGTAATCCATGTTGAATCATGCGTAAGCAATGTAAAATGAAAAACATAAACTAATATTTTAATCATGAGTGACTGACGCTAAATGAAAATCAACCTCTATAGGACTTAAAAATACGGAAAATCACTAATTGCCGCTAAGCAAAGCACTCTACAAAACAATAGCTTGAAATAAAAGTCGTAGTTTTTTAAATTTTCTTCATTATTGCGTATACTTATGTTATAAAGTGCATAATAAGGCAGCAATCTTAGAAAAACGAATTTTTACCACAAGAGTACAGACCCCGAACGAACTTTAGCAGACCCCTATCTCAGTAGAAGTTATTTCAGTAGACTCTATTTCCGCTTACCCTATCTCGTAGAGCACAAAAAATGTAGTAAATAATATGATTTAACAAAATCGTAGAAGCCATTTTTGATAATTTTCTAAAGTAAAAAATTGCACGAATTAATTATTACTACCGGTTGATCGATCTTGATGATATATTCTTGTTGAGCCTTCTTACAGAACCTAAATTAAATTTCAAGTTTAAACTTCGAACGATATTTCATTTCTATCTTAAAAGACCAATCAGTAAAAACGTGTTTGTTTAGTTTCAGAGAGTCTGAAAACGGGTATTTCCGGTGAAAACTTGATTTCGGAAAACGATATGGAAACAATAACTATTTTTCTTCCCTAAATATTCATATAGGGCAGAAAAAGTAAAACCTGACAGAAATAATTTGTATGATAGATGAAAGTACGTATGTATAAATAAACCCTATGTTGTTAAGGCATCAGCCGAAGCGCTTGATTGAACCTGTAGAGACTTTACTAAGTAAACCGAGGAGTGAGGTGGTTTACCTTGCCTTCCTTACTGAATAGAAAAGTATGCTTATCAGCATGCCAGGCCCTCTAAAAAGCATCTACTTTCCACCCTGCAAATTGCACCTTCACTTCATTCACCACAAAGTCTGGCTATATATAATGAAATTCATTACGCGTAGACGAGATAACTCCTGACTGGTGTTTTTCACACCTCTACTTCTGTTCTTAAATGCTTCAGTCATATAATTTTCTGAGCATGTGATAAGAATTAGAACTATTTTTTGTAGCCCTGAAACTAGAAGATCGCAAATAATTTAACACTCCACCTGCCTGTTATGAGCAAAACAAAACCCCTTAAACATTTTTAAGATACTGTACTGTCAGTTTATAACTTGATGGCCTCCTGCAGAGAGGAGCAGAATCGGCCCGCTACTAACCTTCTCAATAACACTTCATTATGTACCAAGTCCTGTGTATTAGTTAGTAGTAGTACATAATGAAATGTTATTGAGAAGGCTAGTAGCGGGCCGATTCTTCTCCTCTCTGCGGGAGGCCATCAAGTTATAGACAAACAGTAGTTTGATACGCATTTTCAAACATAATTTTGGACATAAAAATTGATAGATAACCTTTTGATATTAAATTTAAATATAACAAACGAAAAAAAATTGTACATATTATTTTTAAACAAATTTTATAATGGTTAACAGAGTATGAAAGTAATTATCAATATATATATAATATCATTAATATAATAATTCAATAAACATCTACAGAATTTCTACAGTTTGTGTTTAAAGAATACACTAGACAATTTATTTTAAAACGATGTTGTTACAGTTCTTATTCATACGAAACAAAACTGGCGACTTTCAAACTGTATACCTTTTATTTCAAAAGCTCGTTTTTTATCTATTTTCCGCGCATGTATCGGTCAACGAACAATAAATCTGATTACCCAAATAATGTGTGGAGCACATATTCTTACGAGACATCTTAAAAAATATTGAACAACTTTTGTATATGTATTCTTATGTTTATTTTCAGGCAAATGTATTGTTTTAAAAATAATAATTCGAATTATTGAATCTGTTTAAATGTAAATTTACTTTAACTTATACTAAAACAGATATTCACTAAAACTTGTAAGAAATTTGTATTAAACAAAATGTTGCGAACAAAGTATATGGAAAGTATTTTCGAGTGACAGTTAATTAGATAAATTTTTCCTTGGAATAATACTATGCGGAGATTAACAACAGACAAAACCTTAACAATCCAGGTTTGCTATGGCAGATCCTGCTATATCCAGTCATAATTATATTTCACTAGCTAAAGTACCAGTTCTTCGAACAGTTTTCTTGATGCTGTGGATGGTCTGTTGGTGTACCGAGTTCGATCCCCTTCAGGTCTGATATTCTTTAATCATTTATTATTATCTACCTCCTTTCAACGTCAACAATATTATTAATGACAAAAATTACACTTGGACGTAAAATGAAAACAAGATCTTGGTGTATTTAAAATTAAGATACGAAGCGCTTTATTATTTTCAGAATTATTATTTTCTTTTTATGGGAAGGAGTATGGAATGATTCACTTTGTTGTTCGTCATCTATACTCAAAGCAATACGGAGATTGGTCGCGTACTGAGCGCTACACCAAAACGACCGCCAGCCGGTCGGATTTAACACCAACTTAAACTGAAATTAACATATTATAGATATCTCGAGTTCTAGGCCTATAGAAACTAAAATAATGAACGTAGGCCTAAAACACTCGGGACATTGTACACTACCAAATGAACTCTCATTTAACTAATTTGGTTTATTTGTACTGAAGTTATGGTCGGAAATTTTTTATTTCTATGTACCACCGTAACCATAGACCAACTACACCAAATTAATCAACACATATTTCGTTCGACAATGCGAAACGTCTTGAGAATTGTAAGCCAACATACGTTATCGTAGCTTCATTAGTTCTCAAGATATTTCAGTTGAAGTAAAGTGTGCTCGGAATAATGTGCCAATTATTTTAATAACATCAAAAAAATTTACATTTCTATACACTAAATAAACCTTTCATATATTTTGATTTCATTTATTTATTTTCACATAGGGCCAATTTTAGACCACGTGAGATGACTTTAGACTTTTCTGGAAGCTCTTTTTGCTCACATTCTAAGGATTCGCTCACTGTAGGCTTTTCTCCTTTCTTCTGTCCATCCGGTGTTCTACTTTTGCTCTTCATGAAAGCCCTTAAAGTACGTAATTAGTTATCTGAATTTGGTTCGATTCATTAATTTTTCTCGGTTTATTCCAATTTTCTCAATATCTTTTCTGACTTCTTTAAACGATTTATTCGACACCTTGATCTGTTGTTTAGTATCTTAAAAAGTTTTTGTCAACCGTTTGTCATCCATCTATACACGTGTCCGTAAACTGGTATTCTTATTTTTCTAACAGTATTCATTATTCGTTCATTTGTAGAGATCTTCTTGACCTTGTAACATAATATTGTCCATCTACTATCTTCAGACCCATTATCTTGCAGGGGATCTTTGTCTCAAATTTCTCTGCTTTTCTTACACCAGCCTTCCGGTCATTCTAAAACACTCACTCGTGCACACAGGGTTTGTCACCGTATTATAATTTGTAATCTTCGCTTGTCTTGAGAGTGTTTTCTTCTTATACAAGTGGTGAGTTCCTCGAAGTTCACCGGCCATCTTTCCTCGTCGGTTGTCGTTAGCTGATCTTCGGTTTTATTACCTCCCTGAGGTAATTGAAGCTACCAACTTTACTAGTTCCTTTGTATTGTGTCTTTGTTCTCGTGAGGCTCCCTTCGTTCTTCTGCACCGCAATGAGTTTGGAATGATCAAAACTGGCAAATGCTTCCGCCGGGGATTTTCGGTAAGGTTTAGATGTCGAGGCGCGCTCTCTATGTGGTGGCCTTGGATAGGTAGAGCATCTGCTCTACTGAACTGAAGAGAAAAGCTTCTGGCTTACAACCGTAGTGCTAAATCAGGTACCTCGAAGTTCCTCTTTTTCACAATTTTTATTCTTCAGGTAACTTCACGCACGTATATAACATAAAATAGGCAGATATTTTTACAACTATCACAGCCATAATTATATTTAATATATCCAAACGGTTTTAATACAAAATTTATTTTATTTATTATTACCAAGTTTGGGGGTTTACATCGGATTGTTTTGTACATTGACCGCAAAACAGACGATGAAGGATAATAATGAAATGAGTGGTAAAAACATGCCAACCTCACCGGCAATCGGACCTGGGTTCTTTGGAGTAGAAGGTTACGCTGACCACTACACCACAACCCGGTCTCCTAAGAAACATAAATTGTCCTAGTAAAATTAAATAATAATAAAATACTATGGAATCCAAATTATAAATAATTTAACATCAATATTAAAATTAGTTTTGATATTTAATGAATTTAAAATTATTAATAGAGTTTAAACCGAACTACATTATTGAAATGTTTCAAATTAATTTGTTATAATATTAATTAATTGATATTCAATACAATATAATTACATATTGTCTTTAATTGTATATACAGAGTGATTCTAAACTACACTGAAATCTTTCGGGATCTAATTTTAGAACAAAAATCAAAATTAATTTTCTATAAACGTAAGTCCTAAAATGTTTTGTTATAAACTTACAAGATAGAAAAATGTTTCACCCGGATTTCAGCTTTCCTAATGAAATGAAGCCATATCCTACTGAAATTAGTAGGTTCACAAAAAAATCAATAAATTCAGTGGTTTTATGTGATTTTTGATCTCATAAATTGAATTGAATAGGTCAAAAAACAATATTTTCTGTAATTTTCAAAAATTAACGGTACAAATAAAAAAAATTAATCGAAAAGCACAATTTTTTAAGTTTGATGTACAATAACTTTATTAAATTGGAAATAAACGAATAGTTCATTTTTATCCAATTAGTAGAGAATTAAATTCTGAGAAAATTAAATGATCGTTATTGAAAAATAACAACAACTTTACAAAATTTGAATATTATTGAAATACCTAATTAAATTAATAATTAAAAATTAATAATAATATTTTTTTATAACTAAATTAAACTACGTTAATTTACAAACTTTTTTACGGGTAGTTGAAATACCGGTAAAACATTTCGCTGGCGGTAACTTGATAACAAACCGTTTTCAGAACTATTTAATGAAGTGTTTATATATTTAGCTCTTGATTCTCATTCTGAGAGATACCGTGCAGTTTAGAATCACCCTGTATGTGAGTACGTATGTGTGTGAGTATGTATGTATGTATGTATGTATGTATGTACAGTAGAACTCCAATTATCCGAATTAATTGGGACCATACCCTATTCGGATAATCAAAAATTCGGATAATTGGATTTTTACTAAAATTTTGGGTATTTTAAAGAAAAACACTAAATTTTCAGTACTGAATGTATTTTTGATTAATATTAACATTTTTAATGTAATTTTACTACAAAAAATGTACTGAATAATAATACATACTGTATTTATATTGTTTAAAAAAAAGTTCTTACTTGCTAAACATTTCAGTCAATGTAACCTGCTTGACGGTCTTGATCCGTTTTCGTGCAGCCAAGTCCCGCATCCGCTTTACCGTGAGAAGCTGCATGTGGTCACATTCAGGTTGGCGCTCCATCCACCTTAACGCCGTTTCAAGGCCGGAAAATGCTTCGCTAGCTGATGGTCCTGTATCTGCTTCAACTTCCACATAAACGTCATCTTCTCCCTCAACACTTTCTTCTCTCACACTTTCAATAAGTTCTTCATCACTTAAAATTTGATAACCAGGGTCTGATGAGTCACACATCACCCACTCTTCTACATCTTCAGCGCTAACTTCTGAACATCCAGGAATTTTTAGAAGAATGTTCCTTAATTCCTCCAAATCATCTTCATCTGCCTCCTTTTCTTTTGCTTGGGCTTCTTTTTCTGTTTTCTCCATTTCCTTCTCTTCTTTAGTTGATATGCCTTTCAACTTGTTCCACGCACGCCTTAATGTGACAGTTTTAACCAGACTCCAAGCTTCCGCCACCATGTAAGCGCAATCTTTCAAATTTATTTTCTTGTGGTTACTCAACACACATTCTTCGTCTTCTCCCTCTACTAAAAGTTTCCTTAATAGCTGTCTTCTGTAGTGACGTTTCATTGTCTCTATAACAGACTGGTCCATTGGTTGCAACAAGCTTGTTACGTTTGGCGGTAAAAAGATGGTTTTAAACTGGCCTTTTTCTCTTTCCATCAGTTCTTCAGTGGGATGAGTTGGCGCATTGTCAACAATTAAAAGAACTTTACTGCTTTCTTTTCCCAAAGATTTTTGGTGTTTTTTCACTTCAGGAATAAAAACTTCATCATACCACTCAGTAAACAACGCAGCAGTCATCCAAGCCTTGGGTTGGTTTTTATAATGAAGGGGAAGTTTTTTTACATTTTTAAATGCTCTAGGCCTTTTTGACTTTCCAATCAAAAGGAGGGGTATTTTATGATTTCCCGTAGAGTTCGCACAGTTAAGCACCGTAACACGATCCTTACTAACTTTATGTCCAGGAGCACTAATCTCTCTTTTAGATGCTAACGTGGTTTTCGGCAAAGCTTTCCATACAAGGCCAGTTTCGTCGGCGTTGTATAAAAATTCTGGATCGTATGAGTCCGTCACAACTTTAAATTTTGCAATAAAACTTTCTGCGGCTTTTGGGTCTGCTGATAACTTCTCACCACTTAAATCTAGTTCACGGACACCATGCCTAGATTTAAAATTTCTCAACCACCCGTTACTTCCCTTAAAGGAAGAATAACCTAATTTGTCAGCAAATATTTTTGCTTTTTCACAAAGAATCGGACCGGAAATCGGGTTTCCCGTAGAACGTTGCTGCAAAAACCATTTAAACACGGCATCCTCTAAATCTTTGTTTGTTGCTGTCTTCATTGATTTTCTTGAAGAACTTCCATCTTCGTTTTCAAGCACTGATACGAAGTTTATAAGTGTAGCTTTATTCTTTTTAATGTCTGAAATTGTTGCCTGTCCAACACCATATATCTCGGCCAACTGCTTACCGGTAACTCCTTTATCAGATTGCTCAAGAATTTTTAATTTGTCCGCTAATGTCAACACAACACGTTTTCTTTTAGAGGCCATGATAAACGATAACACAACACAATAACGAAATGAGAAACGATAATCACAGTAGCAGGTCAGTGACACACTGACTGACACATAGACACAATTAGAACAGACAGAGCGGGAGAAAGAGTGAGAAGGGGGGAGGAAGACAGTAGCCAATAGTACGTAGAACAGACAGTGACTCATCATCCCCAGCCCAGCGCCTATTATACTCAAGCTTCGCGGAAGGAAGGACAGTATAGCTATACTGTACATATACAGTATTACAGTAAGTGTAGTTTTCGTTTTCAAACATTCGTTCTGTAAGTGATTCGGATAATCGGCGATTCGGATAGTTGGAGTTCGGATAATTGGAGTTCTACTGTATGTATTTATGTATGTATGTATTATTATTATTATTATTATTATTATTATTATTATTATTATTATTATTCGGTGATGGATTATTCTATTTAATAAGGATGTATTATTTGTTGTATATTCCACAATATATTTCAACTAATTAATAATATATTATTACTTTATTTGTAAATTTACTTTTAGAACTGCTTAAAACCAACCCTAATATGTTATCGCATTATTGATCAACTTCTGAAAAAAAGTAATGACAGAGGAAAGTAAGTAATAACAGAGGCCTTATAGTTTGTTATTCAAAATTAAATTTTGCATAAATTCATTACATCTTTCATATAAAACTCATATACTGGTGTCCCAAAAGTCCGAGTACAGCAAAATATTTCGAATTTAAGGAACATTTTAAGATATATGCATATGTGAACTTCACTCGACTACAAATTACTATTTTATGATGAATCAACAAATTTTTTGAATGTAACATTTTTTTATGGGAAGATGGTTAGATGACACATGCCTTCAATGCAAAATTTCAAGATAATTTAAATGGCGAAACCCACACATCAATATCTCATTAGTTTTGAAGTAACGGTACAAATAAAAAAATGAATCGAAAAGCACAGTTTTTTTAAGTTTGATGTACAATAACCTTGAGCAACCTTCATCACATCATTTCAGCAACACCTTATTGAATGTCATGAGATAATGAAACCGTATGAGATATCGATGTGCAAATTTCGCTATTCAATTGTCTTGAAATTTCGTATTGAAATCATGTGTCGCATGACCACCTTTCCATTTAAAAAATAATGTTACATTCAAGATTACTGTTCCAAGATGGCAGACAATATTTTTTGATTCATCATAAAATAGTGTTTTGTGTTTGAGTGAGGTTCAAATTTGTATAGGTATATCTTGAGATTTCCCTAAGATTCGGAATATTTTTCCGTACTCAGACTTTTTGGACACTCAGTGTGTAGTTAAATACACAGTTCATGCTGTTTA
Organism: Catonia carolina; assembly: GCA_035578175.1. Lineage (NCBI taxonomy): Eukaryota > Metazoa > Arthropoda > Insecta > Hemiptera > Achilidae > Catonia > Catonia carolina. Next base: position 3,787,999 of record JAQMRL010000001.1, read on the forward strand.
AAATACCATCATAACATCCTGGTTCATGTTTAATTTAACTTTAGAATGTACTCAAAGAAGTAAACATCCAATGATAAAATATTTGCACTTCTTTATATGGAAACTGGTTCGTTAGATCAACCTATCCTTCGACGTCCTTTTACCTTAAAAACAAACGAACACGTGCAAAATTTGGAAAACTGGTTGATTAAAAATTGGTTGACTGTTCGAGAGCTTACCGAAGAATTGGATATCTCTTGTGGGTACGCGGAAATCATTTTAACCTCTTCTTCTTATTATTATTATCAAGGATTAGACACGAGACACTCCAGTCCGTACATCTCGACTACTGCCATCTTCTTCGAGGTCTTCCCACCTACCTTCTTCCAACTGGAACATATTCCGTCACTTTTAAAGGTATTCTCTCCTCTGGCATCCGTTCCAAATTTTGCCTCCATTGATTCCGGTACTCCTCCACTTTTTCATTCAAGCTAAATACACCCAACTCGGAACTGATTTCCTCGTTATGTATAGATCCAGCCTCGAGCAGCCCTTCACTCTTCTTAAAAACCTCATTTCAGCTGCTTGGATCCTACTTTCTTGGCGTTTTGTGGTAACCAATGACTCACTTCCATAAAGAAGGACTAGGGCTGCCATTAACCTTGTAGAACTTCACTACTGTCTCTGTTCTAGCTCTGCTACCCAGTGTCCTGATATTGGTACAACAAATAGCTTGATATTTATTTATTTTATTTTGACATCCAAGTCCCTATCAAAGCTCACATCGCAGCCTAGATAGTTATAGTGAGACACCATTTTAACCTAAATTTGCAAATGAGACGAGTAAGTGCGAAATTTTTTTCCCAGGCTTTTGACACCCTGTAATACATTTTGCTTTGGATCCGCGAGTTTGTGACCGAAAACGATTTCTGTCTGTCCACATTTACGATAACATTTTTAATCTCTCAGTCTTCCTCAAAAATTTTCGAACCCATATTCCCTTTAGATATTGTCACATTATTATGAAAAAGTGTGGTATTTTTGTATACTCTACTTTATTAATGTTTGTTAAAGGAAAATGAATTAAAAGATGTTTCATTGTTAAATAAATAACTTTTGATGGATCTATCATTTCATGATAATACAACTTTGTTCATTCTCAACACATAGCAGCTGATTTCAGTCACATCTATCTCATCAAAAATAAGATTTATAATAAGCCTATAAAATCTGAAAAAAACTCTTTGACCCGTAATTTATTGAAAGTAAGTTCAATTTTATAAAAAGAACTTTCTTTTAAAAGTATTAAGTTGAATATTTTATTTATAGATTTATCTTTGATTCTACTTTAAATTTTCATTTATACCTACAGTCTTATTGGTATCTTATTAAAAAAAAACTTTTGTGTTAAATAAAATAACAAATTGAGGCTACTCGTAGATTAGTCTAATTAGTAATCACGTATACAAATCAATCTCTAATGCTCGCATAAAAATTGTTTTTATTAACTGATATTACATTATTTTGTATTAAAATATCTCAGAGATGACTTCTTTTAAGTCTGATCTTTGACTTCTTGGTCTAAATACTTAATAGGGTGCAGCCTACTGTGGCTCTTCGGCCAACACCTGTACTAAATCGTCTATAGTTGCGTCATCAACAATCTACCATTAAGGGGACTCGGAATGCCTATCTCCGTAATGTTAATGTAAGGAACATTTTCTCAAAAACTGCTACAGTTATCTTGTCCAATTTTCTTGTGGTTACTTTTCAGGCTATTCTACACCCACCGATTTAGTAGCACCTTGATATATTTTTAGGAAGATAAGACATTTTTTTGAAATTATCACTTTTGAAAATCTTAATTTTTTGCCTATTGAAGTGAAAAATAAATATTTAAACACATTACTTTATTGTAATATTAAGTCAGTACATTGAAATTATCATATGAAAGGCTGCACAAAAGTTTCATGAAAATCCATTCACAGTTGGCTGAGAAAATGTTCCTTATGCGTCAAAAATTGCTATTAATGAGAAACAAGAAAAAACTAAAAGAGAACACATTATACGTTAAATATTTCAATACGTAATTTTTTACAGTTCAGAGGTTAATATATTTTATTCACAGGTGGTCTGGGGCTAACTTAAAGTTTTAAAACCAAAAATATCATAAAAAAAAATTGTATTTATCTGTTGTCATCAAAAAATTGAAATGTTATACAAATGGTAACGTTTAAAAAATAACGTATAACGAATACGAAGGATTCAACATATTTTTAATTAAAAAAAAAACTGCAAAACCCACAAAAAATTATACCTATATCGTTTGATGCAGAATACTCTGAATTTTAATAATTTGCAAAAAACCGGAAATGTGAAAATTTTCAATTTCTTTAGTTCCGGATACCCATAATCGCTTCTTCACTCGCCGCCAGATCACCGGCGCAGCCTTCGATCTGTAGGCCATATGTCTATACCGATTCTAGTACTTGTTTTTTTTATTTAGTCATCAGTTTCTCGACTGGTTTGATGCAATTCTCCATGCTGATATATCTTGCGCAAGCCGCTTCATACCTACAAACCAGCAACACCCTACATCTTTTGTAATTCGCTTTAAATATTCTAACCTTTACCTCCCCCTACCATTCACTCCCTCAATATTACCCTCCATTATTGATAGAGGGTCAACTGAATGTCTAAGATATGCTCCAATATCCTACCCCTTTTTCTGGTAAGATGTTTCCATATATGTTTTTCATCCACTCATCTAAGAACCTCTAAAATACTTATTTTGTTCACCCACCTAATCTTTAATATTTTCCGATAACATCAAATTTCAAAACTTCTATCCTCTTCCTAACTACAGTCCCTATCACCCACGTTTCACTCCCGTATAATGCTACACTCCAAACATAGTGATTTAAGAAATGTTTCCTAATCTAAATCAATGTTTATAGTCAGTAAGCTGTTTTTCATTTCAAAGCCCCTTCTGGCCTAAGCAATCCTACTTTTGATATCACTTCTGCTTCTACCATCCTATGTTATTTTACTACCTAGATAGCAGAATTCCCCAACTTTCCGTATGTTTTCATTGCCTACTTTTAAATCACTTATCTTCTAAACCACTCGTGTACTGCACAACATGTTTGTTTTGTTCTTATTAATTTTCATGAAGTAATCTTTTCTCATGATCTCATCTATTCCATTTAAGATGACCCTCTAGTTCTTTCTTTGTCTCGGCTAATACTACTATATCATCGGCGAATCTCAGCATTTTTACTGTTTCTCTTTGAATTTTTATTCCTACCTGAAATTTTTCCTTCAGTTCATTTATAGCCTCTTCTATATACAAGTTAAAAAGTACTGGTGACAACGAACATCCTTTTCATACACTTTTTTACAGCAGATTCTATTTCGTACCCCTCAATTCTCAAAAATTGTTTGTATTGAAGCAATTTATTGAAGATTGGCAGTTCAGAGGTCCGACTAATACATATTTCTATAATTAGTATAAAAATTAAGATTATATAATTGTTTATTGAAATATTTGTAAAGTATATTTAAGTAAAATTTACTACTGAAGTAATAATTTCATGAATATTTATTTTATCTTATTTTTAAAATGATCGGTATCATATTCCAAGTAAAAGTAAAGCTGAAATCTACCTCTTCTATTTAGTATCTACTTGAACTCAATTTTTCCAATTTATTTGAATCTACGTATCATTTATCGAAACCTCTTCAATTCTTCGTTAATATTTAATGCGGCCCTTCAACTTTCATTCTTACAAAATAACATTTTATTTTTATTTTAAATTTTGAGCTGTTTGAAGTACTAATAAAATTTAAGGATTTTTCTTGAATGTTATTATAAATTTCGAATCTAATTAGGTAACAAAAAAGTAATAAAAAATATATAAATATTAACGAAAAAGAATATTCAGATTATATGAGAGGAGATTTTAAAACAAATTTATAATTAAACAAATTAATCAAAATTTGCATTTTATTTATCTGATAGAAATAAGTAAAAGTATCGTTTTATTGAAAATTATATCACAATTATATTAAAAAAAAAAGTCTCTTATACATAAATATACCGAATGAGGCAAAAGTCTGGAAACCAATTCATATCTTAACAGCTATTTTAGATGCCAATGTGAAACTTTTAAGAAGTGTTATAGGTCGATATATTTAACTTTTGGTGATAGTAATGCAAATCCACCCCTTTTTTAAGGGTGGCTGGGGGTAGCAACTCAAAATTATTAAATGGCAACCCCGTGATGTGATACATCATTTCAAAGCCCTCTTGAAGAGGAGAAAATTTTTTTTAAATAAATATATCTTTGATAACCCAGTCCAAAATTCCGGATGGTCAAATTTGTTAATTTTGCAGAGCTCTTTAATTTTAGAAATTGAATTCAATATTCATTTATCTGGTGATTCGGACGGGGAGATTGATTAACTTTTTTAATGTGTTTTAATTAGACTAAAAAATAATAATTTGGTTATATTACAGTTAAATTGTTTCTAGATTTCTAATTGAAACCCAATGGGATAGGAACCAATCCCCCTCAACCACCTATTTGCCATCTTTGATTGAAATATTCCAAATAAATCATTATATTTAATTATTATTTTGAAAAAACTAAAATTAAAAATTGAATTTACTAATAGAACAATAACTATTTTATTTACTTGGTTTTTAAAAGTTACTGCAATACCAGAAACATACTCGTACTGTGATCATTTTTCATTAAAACCTTGTTCATTTTCATCTGATTATACATGAAGTGACTAATAACAAGTAATAATATCAACACCAAATTTATGCTACAGCAATCAAAAAATTGAAACATGAACTGACTGATCTAAAATTACAAGAAAACATTACAACAAAGATGTTTTAAAATATTTTTTTATGTTTACCATTGTTGTTTTAGTTAACAAATCTATACCCCAACGAATTTAAAGACTGCAGATGAGATCTAGTCAATAACAGCCAAGGTCACTTGTGAGGTTGCCCCTTCGCTAATTCACACTTTGTTCCACCGAACTCTAGCTGACTTTTTGTTAGGCTGTCATCCACAACGTGACAACGCAGGATACGATTAACGAAAGTCAATTGTCACTGTGCTATGATCTAGGTCACTTTGCTTCGCCTTCATCTGCAGTCTCTAGTTCGTTAAGGTTTAGTTAACTTCACATAGTGTATTCTACCTATAAGGTAATATTGAAACCATTCCAGTTCTACACCCCTAACACCTAATGACTAATGTTTTCAATTAGATTTCATGATCATCACAATCGAATGCTTTACTCGGATCTAAAAATACAGCTAATGCTTTCTCCTTAGCATCCAATATATCAACTATTTGCTCATCAAGTGAGACTATTGCAGTTTCTGTTGATCCTTTTTTAATCTTTTTTAAAATCATGCTGATCCTCTGAGAAGGTAAGGTTTTCAGTCAAGAAACTGATTAACCTAATAAATATTACCTTTTCAAAAATTTTAATAATTGTGTTTAAAATACTTATGGGTTTATAGTTTTCAAGTAACTGGCTATCTCCACTTTTAAAAATAGGCAATATTTTTGCCTCCTTTAGTTTGTTTGGAAATACACCTACTTCGAGTGAGATACTAATTGAAAGCAGAAGAGTATTTAAAAAAATTTAAATTCTTTAATACTTATACTAGAGTTCTCATCTAACCCAACCTGTCTCTCTTATTATTTAAACTATCAATAACTAATTTCTCAAATGAAACTGGGCTAAACAAGAATTGAATAACTACCTTGTTACCTTTTGAATCATAATATCCCACTGTTTCCATAATCATTCATCAGTGTCTGCTGTATAATGAAATCCATTACCTCAGAAAAGATAATTCTGACTACAGTCTTTTATACCTCCACCTTTTATGTTCTTAAATGCTTCAGTGATATGATTGGTTGACAATGTGATAAGAAAAAGAACTATTTTTGTAGCCCTGGAATTAGCAGATCAAGTGCAAATAATTTAAAACTCCACCTGCCTGTTACGGCCATAGTGTTACTAGGAACGTAGTTACAGCCGTAGCCTGTTACGGGCATAACTTATATTTGTTTTTTGTTTAGGTCATCAGCCTAAAGGCTGGTTTGAACCTCTAGAGGTTTTACTAAGTAAAACGAGAAGTGAGGTGGTTTACCATTGCCTTCCTCACTGAGTGAAAAAGTACGCTTATCAGCATGCCGGGCTCTCTGAAGAGCACATATTTTCCACTCTGCAAATGACACCTTCACTTCATTCACCACAGGGTCTGGCTGTATAATGAAATTCATTACGTTCAGAGGAGATAAATCTGATTAGTCTTTTTACACCTCTACCTCTTCTGTTCTTAAATTATTCAGTCATTTAATTGGATGATCATGTGATAAGAAACAGAACTATTTATTTTAACCCTGCAACGAACAGATTGGTGTAAATAATTCGACACTCAACCTGTCTGTTATGGTCAGAACTTATATTTATGATTTAAATATTATCTAACGGACATAATCAGTTTTTTGTAAAGACCCAAAGATTGTGATTGTGGGTGCACATTGAGAGAATGAAGTCAACGAGGATGGTCAAGGTGATATGGAAGGAAAGAAAGCACACAAGATGGAATGGCGATCCTCGGAAGAGATGAATGGATGTGTCACAAAAAAATGTGATTTTTATAAGCTTGAGACGGTGAAGAGGGCTAGTAACTTGTAAAGAGATTGGAGGAAGTTTGTGGAGGAAGCTCAAACTCATAAAAGGTTCAAAAGCAAGAACATGATGTAACCTTATCTATAACAAAAATCTTATTTATAATTATATAAGCTATACTTTATAGCTTTTTGACTTAAAACTCAAAACACTTTCTTTTAGCACACTAAATCAGCATGTTTAGTCCTTCTGAAGATTGCCGGTTTGATGCTTTGCCAAATATAACGAAATCCGTACTTTGACATGGGGTTTTTGAGAAAATCGAAAAAACTGAAAAATAGCACCAATAAACTACTACTTCCGGTTGACCGATTTTGATGAAAATGTTCGTCTCGGGTCTCCTAATACTAACAGCTAACGTAACTACTAGTATTAGTAACGTAATACTAGTACCTAACGTAAGTTCCACGTTTCAACTTACGAACGATATTCCGTTCTTGAGATATTTGGTTCAAACATACACAGATACACCAATCCCTAACATGTTTTTTGGGTTCAGAGGGCCTGAAAACGTATATATCACGTGAAAACTCGATTTAGAAAAATCGTAATGAAAACAATATTCTCTTTTCCTATATATTCATCCTCTAGGGCAAGAAAAAGTAAAAATTTCTCGTTAATAAAGTAAAAAAATTGCTCTAATTAATTAATATTTTAATTGATATAGTTAATATTGTTTTTTTTAAACAATGATATCCATTTGTACCCTAACAGACACAAAAATTGTTTTAGTATTGTGGAAAATAAAACTGTCGGATTTAAAAAGCACTATACTATGCCTCTTATCAAAACTTATGACAATCTTCTAAATCATTTAAAAGAGCTCCATAATACCGTGAAGACCCATTTGAAGTCACTGGTGCAACGTTTTATGAAGTGGGTATTGAAAAGCTTGTACATTGGTATGATAAATGTCTCAATTCAAATGGTAATTATGTTGAAAAGTAACCAATGTTATGTTGTACGTAACTTTTGATAATAAATTTATTTTATTTTTCTCATTAGTTTTATTTTTATAACCAATCAGAGGTTGAAAACAAATAACCTTGGTAAAATTTAGTGGCCTAGAGAAGTGGTGAAATAATAGAAAGGAAGAAAAGAAGAAGAGGATGTGATGCGTGATCCTAAGACTACTTATCGGAAGTCAGAAATAAATAATGTCATGTTTTATGTTCATTGGAAAGTAAGGATTGCTAAGAAAGAGAATTTGGTTTATTCTAAAGTAAATAAGAGAAGTAATTATTTTTTATTTGTTTTCTTCTATACTCTAAACTTAAGATTAAATAAATTGTTACAATTTGAAGTTTAAAATGACATAAATGTTTGTTGACATTTCCTTATTAACTTCATACGTACCGTATATTTTCGAAATAGTTTTTTATATCATCCTGTTTTTAATTGTTTAGTTATAATCTCAAATGTATTTGAGATATCTAGAAAATGTTGAAACCTTTGAGAAAACAAAGGTAATAAAACAATGAAATTGTAGTCAATATCTTTATCAAAGGTCGATAAAGTACAGGCTGGCTCATAAATCGTTACTAGTAACGTCAGTAGAGTTTGCTCGTTTTCAGCACAACACAAGTTACAAATAGCAAGAAAACTGTGCTAAGAGTGCTGTAAGAGTAACGATGCTATCAAAGGACGCTCTTTACTACTACATTCCTTTAGATGTTGCCGATATCGGCCGATAGCACAACACGAGTTATGAGGACCTTACTTCTTTTGTTGTATTTTTTCTTAATCAAAGAACTTTACTTAAGTTTAAGATAGTTAATCATCTAATTGCTTTTTTTATATTTTTAATAATAATTTTTATTAAAATTTAATATAATCATAAAAAAATCATTCTATCTACTTAGACAAAGAACATTCCCGTTGCATTTACGTGAATTTTTTAACTAATTGGGTTTAATCTACTATTTCAAGCGTTATGTGAAATAGTTTTAGTTTTGTTTCTTGTTTTATAGTTAGGGGTACCCGGAACGAAAGAAATTGAAAATTTTCACATTTCCGGTTTTTTGCAAATTATAAAAATTTAGATTTTATTGCATCCAACGATGTAGGTATAATTTGTGGGGGTTTTGCAGTTTTTTTTAAATTGAAAATATGTTGAATCCTTACGTTATTTTTTGAAATTTACTATTTCCATAACATTTCTATTTTTTTTTCAATGACAACAGATAAATTCATATTTTTTTTATTTCGTACGATATTTTTTGTTTTAATACTAAGTTAGCACCAGACCACCTGTGAATGTAATATATTAACCTCTGAACTGTAAAAAATTACATATAGAATTTTTTAACATGTAATTCGTGTTCTCTTCTAGTTTTTTCTTGTTTCCTGTAAATAGCAATTTTGACGCATTAGGAATATTTTCTCAGCCAACTGTTAATAGATATTAATGAAATTTTTGCGCAGCCTTTCATACCATAATTTCAATTTACTAAGTTAAATTTACAGTAAAATAAAGTGTTTAGATATTTATTTTCCACTTCAATAAGCAAAAAGGTATGATTTTCAAAAATGGTAATTTCAAAAAAAATTCGTATCTTCCTTACAATATATGAAGATGCTCTTAACTCAGTGAGTGTAGAAGAGCCTGGAAAGTAACCATAAGAAAATTGGAAAGGATAACTTTAATAGTTTTTGAGAAAATGTTCCTTACATTACGGAGATAGGCATTCCGGTTCCCCTTAATAAAATATATTATAGAACACTTAAAAGCAGAAGATATAAGATGTGATTGACATCGTTCATACCGGGTCATATGTGTCACTTTCCATTGTTTTTGCCAAGTAAATTTTGAATGATGTTACTTAATTTTTCTCTTACCCTATATGGATATATAAAAAAGGAATGTAGTGTTTTCATGACGATTTTTGGAAATCGAGTTTTCACCGGGAATACACGTTTTCAGACCACCTGAACCTAAGTAAGATTTTTAGTAAATGGTCTGTGTGTCAATGCGCACGCATTCATGTGAGAATGTTTAAGAAATCGTCTAAAGAACAGAATAACGTACGAAATTAGGTACTAATAGGTATTAGTAATAGTATTAGGTATTGTAATAGGATAGTACTAATAGGTATCCCCGCGACAAGTAGTACATTTCATCAAAATCGATCGCCGGAAGCAGTAGTTTTTTTCCGATTTTCTCGAAAAACTCTTACGATTTTGTTTAAAAACACCTCATTTACAAAATGTTTTATGCTCTACATAATAAGGTAAGAGCTGCTGCTGAAATTCTTGGAGCTGGGCTTTCGTGGTAAAAAATTTTTTATGATTGAAGCCTTAACATGCATTTTTGAGCAAAAGCGTAGAATATATGCTTAACGTTGTAAAAAATTATGAAACCTACAAACTTTATTTCAATCAATTTTTTTAACAGATCCTGGTTTAAAAACAATTAGTGATTTTCTATATCTTGTTCATCAAAATCGGTACAAAATTGAATTTTTCAAAATTACGGTCTTAGTATGCATTTACGACAAAAGTATATAACTGAAGTTAGAGGAAATAAAAAACTCTACTAAAAAAAACTAGAAAAAACTCTAGAAAAAACTAGAAAAAACTCTACTGTATTTGTAGCACTTTTTCTACAAAGTTTAATTTCGCGTCAAATTGTCATTTTTCCGTTTTTTAAGTACAAGAGAGTTTGAGTTTCATTTAGTGTCATAAACTCACGATTAAAATTAGATTATGGTTTTCATTTTACATTGGTTACTCATGATTAAACATAGGTAATATTTTTCATTATTTACAATGGCAAGAAAAAGCTAACTACTACACCAACGGTCTATAATAATTCGGGCCGGCGTAATTTATAGGTACTCAAAAAATTAAAGGCACTTTTTGTAAAAATAATTTTGAATTACTTATATATTGTATTGGATAATAAGAAGATAAATGGAAGCTCGTTATTTTTTCATTATTTGTTTAATATTATTTTTTAGGATTAAATATAGATGTTTTTTTGTAACGTATTCTGAAATTTTTATTTTTTACCACAAGTGTAAAACATGTAGTTTATACTGGCGTAAAATGTTATTTATTTCGGATCACTGATATCTTTGTAATTTCCTTTAGTTTTCTTGATGATGAACAGCCGTGGAAATGGGACAACTTTTTCCCAACATCAATTTTAATACACATCGGGAGTCAATCGCCTGACGTTGTTCTACCCATCTATCAAAATAAGCCTTTAATAAACAAAACTTTATGTTGTTAGAATGTTAAACTGTTTTATATAGCCTTAACTATAACCTCCATTCACTTATAATAACTTTATAAAAATAAATTTATTATCTTTAAGCTGAGGAAAGTATATTTATTTACCCATCTGTTTTATTCTAAAATTGAATTTTGATTTACTTCAAATTCTATTATGGCTTTTTCAAAAACCACTCGTTGATCATTTTTAAATTGCAGTCACTTTTTACTACAGTAGGTTAACAATATTAATTGTATTCGGTAACAAAAAAAAGAATGATTAATGTAAATAAATTTTATAAATATATGAAACTGTAACATCAACTTGGAACAGCATTCTGTGTAAACAAATGAATCATAGACTCCATAACGGAGTTTCACTCACCTTCTGGAAGAATCTGTACTTTAACAATGAAATGCAGAAATAGAAATACACACTTTTTTAATACACATGCCGCTAGCAACGTGAACAGCAAGAAAAATCAAGAAAAGGTAAAGGTATTCTGGGACAAGTGTATAAAGGTATAAAGTGTATAAAGGTATTCTGGGCTAGTGAATGAAATACAGAAAGTACTAGATTTCAGAATTGCAGAAAGTACTAGAACGTTCGAATTTTAGTTCGAGATGTCAAGACACATATCGGAAAAGAAAAACAGTTCCGGAAGATTGTCAGCAATTATCCGGCACACAAGAGAATAAACACGAACGGTAAATGATTAATTGAATTATGTGCAACTTTTAATCTTAAACTGATGACCACTTATTTCAAGAAACTCCCGAGGGAACAGTAAACAAGTTGATATTCGGGAGGAAAACTTGATGAACTCCAAATAGATCACATTACAATCTCGGAATAAAATTAAAAGGAAATTATAAACGTAAAAGTGCGAAAAGGTGCCAATCTTGACTGAATACTATTTAACCCGTATAAAATGTAAGCCTTTTCCTCTTATAAAAGACTGTCTCAAAAGAAAATAATAAGGATTGATACCCAAAAGCTAAAACGTGAAGGGTCAGAATTTTAAAGAATTCTTCAAGAAAAAAAAATAGAAATCGGGGAAGCAATCCGCAGGACATGGTTGACATTGCCAATGAATTGGCAGCGCTACGTAGGACATGTAAGGACCGATTGCAGACTGAAAGCTGAGACGAGGCAATAGATATGAGGGCAGCGTTTTCAAAGATTAGTTCTCAGATAAAACGGAAGAAAATCTTACAGCGTTCAAGGAAGTTTGAAAACAAATAGCGAAAACACTCTGACGAGCCAAGAAAGCTCAAATATTCGAAAAATCCAAGGCATTGGGTCAGAATTCAAGAAAAGCAACAGTAGGAACTTCTACAGGACGTTCAATCAACACTTTCCGGGATAACAACCTTTAAGCGTATGCTTTCGGAGAAAGAATGGTACACAAGCTGTGAACAATATGGAAAATTGCAAGATCATAGCTGAATACTTTGAAAAGTTGCTGAATTGTAAAGAACCGAAAAAAATGGCCAATAAAAAATTTAAGGGGAAGAAACAAAAAAGAATCTCCACCAAATTCAAGAGAACTTCGGAGGATAGTCACAGAACTCAAAAACTCAAAGCTACCGGAGAAGACTCAATCACGAGAAATGTTGAAAAATGGTGGAGAAGTAACCATTCAAGCCCTTAGAAAAGAAATAGTAAAGACATGGGAAACTGAGAAGATTCTTTTGTGAATGGAAAACGACTCAGATAAATCCGCTGCATAAAAAAGGAGATGGAACGGATGTAAGCAATTACCACGGAATTTTCCTTTTACACGTGACATTCATAGTACATTCCAAAGAAACTTTGACTAGACTAAAAGAACAAGTAGATAAAAAAATGGGTGAATATCAAGCCGGGTTCAGGAAAGGAAGATCTTGCGCAAAACAGATATGGAACCTAAATCGAGTCTGCTAAGTTATATTCCAACAGATCTAGTGGTAGGTTTTTTGATTTAAGATAGTTTATTATTCAATCTACCGAGAAAGGTTACTGTAAATTTTAGAAGAATGTGAATTGGACATCAAAACAACGGCAATCACTAACGAACATTAGCACAGACATGATCAAAAGTATAATTTCTAGGAAAAATTTTCGAAGAGTTTGAAATTAACATCGGCGTTAAGCAGAGTGATGGACTGTCACCGGTAATTATTATCTGTGTACTGGGGAAAGTTATTCAGGAATGGGAAACGGAACTTACCAATAAAGGTTTTTTTTACCAAGTAGACATGGGAGGATTAAAGAACGGTGTAAAGATAAACTATCTTCCTTTTGCAGACAACCTAGGCATCGTTTCTAGGAACACGGATACATCAATAGAACAAATCGACATGTTAAAAGAAAAAACAGAAAAAGCAGGGCTACAGACTTTGTTCGAGAAAACTAAATACGTAACAAACATTAAAGCAGCCCCACATTACTGAAGACATAATACGGAAAAATTGGGAAAGTTGATAGCCTCGAGTACCTCTGGGAGATAATACAACCAAAGACCAGCGTAAAGAAACAATCAACAATAGACCAGGAAAGATAGTCGGTGCACTACGAGGAACTCACCACTTATATAAAAAGAAAGCACTCTCAAAACAAGCCAAGTATAGGCATCGTAAAACTGTGATAAAACCTGTGTATCTGTACGCGAGTGAGTGCCTTAGAATGGCCGGGATACATATTTCTAAGAGAAGCAGAGAAATTTCAGAGAAAGATCCTCCGTAAGATAATGGGTTCGAAGACAGTAGACGGACAATGTAGAACAAACAGAACACGGACAGTAAACGGAGGTCAAGAAGAACACAAGGAATCTACAAGGAATATGAACGATTGTTGGAAACGATTAGAAAAATAAGAATAAAATTTTACGGGCACCTGTTTAGAATGGATGACAATCGGTTGACAAAACGAATTTTTAAGTCACTAAAAAAAGACTAAGTGTTGGATAAAAATGGTTTAAAGAAGTCGGAAAGGATATTGAGAAAATCAAGAAAACTTAATGAACCGAATCAAATTCAGATAACCAATTACGGATTTAAGGGCTTCCATGAAGAGCAAAATCAGACACCGGGGAACAAAAGAAAGGAGAAAAGCCTAAAGTGAACGAATGCTAAGAATGTGGGGTGCAAAAAGAGCTTCCAGAAACGTCTAAAGTCATTTCACGTGGTCTAAATAGCTTCATACAAGGGAAATAAAAATATAATACAGTTACAATATAATCTTGATATTCTAGAGATACTTAAGGTAAAAAGTTGTTTATATTGTAAGAATTTGATTTCTTGTACTAAGTGGAGTGCATTGAACTAGGATAATGGGTTGCGATGAATGAAATATTATGACCTGGAATTCCCAGAAATAAAGCTAAATAGAAACGTTTCTTTTTGTTTTGATTCCTTCTGCCTTGAACGCAAAAACAACCAGCCAGATGGTGTATTAAATATTTTCACTCGATCTGCTAGTTCCAGGGCATTTAAGAACAGAAGAGGTAGAGGTGTAAAAGACACTAGTCAGAGTTATCGCCTTTAAGAGTAATGAATTCCATTATTATACAGCCACACCATGTTGTGAATGGAGTGAAGGTGTCATTGCAGGGTGTCGTGTAGATGCTTTTCAGGGGCCTGGGATGCTAATATGCATACTCTTTTCCACTCAGTGAGGAAGGCAATGGTAAACTATCTCAATCTTCGTTTTACTTATTAAAACCTCGAGAGTTTCAAACCAACCTTCGGGCTGATGACCTACGGCTCATGTCGTAAAAACAATAATATTATTGTATAGAATGTGTATTATTAAGTCGGGTATCATGTACGGTACAGTACCGCCCTACAATCTGTATCCAATCGTTTTTTCCCAAAAAAAAAGTTTTACCTACTTCTTATAAGATTCAGTTATTATTAGGTCGTATTCTTTCTGTCCACTGATGATTCTAAACTGGTATCAACAAAATTTCTGTTTCGAGTACTAAATGGTTTTTATTTGTGAAGCAATGATTTGGCTTTCATTTTGTAAGGCTGTCTCAGAAGTTAAACGGTTTATTTTAGTTTGTCGTGATGCGCAGAGAGCGGGGTTTAGCTACTGTTTACATAAAAAAAGAAATTAAGATGTTTGTTTAAAGACATAAATTATTAAAATCATTGCGTGAAGTTTTACAAAAGACTTGTTTCTTAACTTACATTTGTTTCTGTTATTTTAACGCTTTGATATTAAATAAAATGAAAAATGTATTAGTTTCTTTAGTCTGTGAAAAACGTATCCTTAATTATAACTTGGAATTTGTTCTAATTCTGTAGAATTTCCTTTTGTTTTCATTAGAAACACATCTGGTTTTGTACAAATTTATTGAGCAGCTAATACCGATTTAAGAAGTTTTCTTAACAACGATCATTTAGTAAATAAGAGAAACTGTACAATCTAATACTGTGATACAAATAAAGTTTTATTCGAAAACAAAAACTTTTGAACAGAATTATGAAATTGAATAAAATATAACATTTATTATAAAAACTAATAACACGACCCTGCACATAATATCAAAGAATTTAAACTGTTGAATTTACTGTTTAGAAGATTATATCTTTTAAATTTTTTAAAAATAACTTTAAAATTTCACATAATTTGCAGAGTTCTGTATTTTAAAAATCCCTTTCATCAGACGACACGTCTTATGGCTAGTGGCAAATTGTAAAAAGGCTTATATTAAAAACCATTAATGAATTCTGAATCTGGTTTTTATGACGAAAACCGTAAGTAATTTATGTATACAGTCAAACTTTTGAAAAACGGACACTCACGGGACCAAAACATTTTTCCGCTATTAAGAAGTGTCCGCTAATGAGAAATATGTGTACTATACAATTTTCTGTATTTGCATTATGTATTGCGTAATGTAACGTATTTAACAAGAATATATAAAATACTCACTATGTATGTTTATTCAATGACAAAAAAAAATTATTTTATACATAGTTTGTAGTATATAGTACATGTATGCTGTACATGTACATGTAGCCTATAACCAAAAAATCTGGTGTGAAACACTCACACAACTTTCTCTTGCCAATGCAAATAATTAATAACAAACCTAACATCATTAATAAAATATTAGAAATAAATAAAAACTAACCTCAAAAACATAACCTTATTTTAATCATGAGTGAATGACGCAAAATGAAAATCGAACAATTTGGCCTATAAAAAACGGAAAATCACACTTTCACGCTAAACCAGGCTCTGTAGAGAAAAATTCTCAAAATAAAAGTTGTAGATCTCTTAATTTTATATAAATTTTATTATGTACACTTTTGTCGTAAAGTGCATACTAAGGCCAAAATCTAAAAAAAATCGATTTTTCACATCTTTTCGTGTGAAAAAAACAGAAAATCGCTAATTACCGCTAAACTAAGCGTTATACAAAAAAATGTTTGAAACAAAAGTTGTAGAATTTTACATTCTCTACAACTTTTATTATATAACGTTTTGCGCTAAAATGCATATTAAAGCCGCAAACTTAAAAAGAAAATGTTTTTACGTAAAAACAGCCTCACGCAGAATTTCAGCAAACATGGCGCCTACCCTATCTTTTAGAAAATAAAAAATTGAGTAAACCAGGCGATTTAAAAAAAATCTTAGGACCAGTTTTTGAGAAAATCGCAAAAAAGTGAAAAATTATACGAATAAAATACTACTTCCGGTTGACCGATTTTGATGAAAATGTTCGTGTCGGGTCCGGTAGTGGTATGTAACTTAAGTTTCAAGTTTCAAGTTCGTACAATGTTCCGTTCTTGAGATATTTTGTATACACACATACACACACACCCAGACACACAGACACACAGACACACACACAGACCAATCGCTAAAAACATGTTTTTTGGGTTCAGGGGGTCTGAAAACGTATAGATCCGGTAAAACTCGATTTCGAAAAATCGACATGAAAACAATACTTTCCTTCCTATATATTCATATAGGCAAGAGAAAGTAAAAAGAAACGTATTATCTAATATGTAATATAAAAAATATGCATGCATGACAGTACTTACAAGTAATCCAACATACCTTATGTTTGTATTCCAGGATTATACATAAGTTAATGGCACAATTTACGCAATACCTATAGTAGTAATGAAATCATATTTTGTTTTTAAGAACGCGTGCTATTTATAAATTTAACCACTTATGCACTCAATATTGTTATAGGCATATTTTTCTGATCTGAAGATTTTGTGTGCATGCATATTAGGTAGTAGTAAATGTTGGATGATGTTTACAATTGCTGTTTCCTGATTACGAACAATGAATTACATACATTGTACTAATATTTTTTTGTTGACAAGTTTTGTCCGCTTTCCAGAAATTGAATTTTAAAAACCATACAAATTAACTGTTCGCGTCCGTTATGTGGAGGGTCCGTTATTAGGAAATATTTTAGTATTGTGTCTTACGGGAAAATGCCAGGACTTTTAAAAATTGTCAACTATTCTAAATTCTCTGCACTTCAGAAGTGTCCGTTAGTAGAAGTTTTACTGTATACTTTTTAAGGGGAATCGAATGACATTAATTTTGTCCTAATTCTGACTTCGTTTCTTGACCTCCGGTTTCGGGCCACTTCCTGTCGAAACGGGAACTTCAAAACCAATAATTTTAGTACCTAACTCTTTAAGATGAATCGAATGTCACTATTTTTGTTTCCAAATTCCGACTTTGATTTCTTGACTTCCAGTTTTGGACCACTTCGGTCAAAACCGGAACTTCAAACCCAATTTAGGCTCACTCTTTTTGTGTAGATTACGAATAAGAAAACTGATTTTTGCTATGTTGTAGTTTTTGACATCTGGGTGTGATGGACGGACAGACATAGGAAAATTATGGATGACAATTTTAAAATTTGGCACCAATAATGATAAGGCAGACAGTTAAATCTTTTACTATTCTTCGAGAAGATCGAGATTTAACTTATAAGTACTACTTAAGAAGCTAAAATTGCTTACACCAAAACCTTCTCAACTGTGATTAATTGGGATATCACAATGTAAAAAATCGTGGTGGACGGAACACTCAAGTTATAGTATAAACACGTGAAGTATTCTAATACCTATTATTGTTCACTCGCTAAACCTACAACTTTTTTAAAGTAAATCAAATTAATGTTAATGATTTAGATACTGAATCAATGTTGGACAACTTAACATGAAAGACCCATTTCCATTCTTCCGACCCGATAATTTTTACTTTCTCTTGCCTATATGAATATATAGGAAGGAAAGTATTGTTTTCATGTCGATTTTTCGAAATCGAGTTTTCACCGGATCTATACGTTTTCAAACCCCCTGGCCAAAAAAACATGTTTTTAGCGATTGGTCTGTGAGTGTGTCTGTGTGTGTGTGTGTGTGTGTGTGTGTGTGTGTGTGTATGTGTGTGTGTGTGTGTATGTGTATATACAAAATATCTCAAGAACGGAACATTGTACGAACTTGAAACTTGAAACTTAAGTTACATACCACTACCGGACCCGACACGAACATTTTCATCAAAATCGGTCAACCGGAAGTAGTAGTTTATTCGTATAATTTTTCACTTTTTTGCGATTTTCTCAAAAACTGGTCCTACGATTTTTTTTAAAAATCGCCTGGTTTACTACATTTTTTATGCTCTACAAGATAGGGTAGGCACCATGTTTGCTGAAATTCTGCGTGAGGCTGTTTTTACGTAAAAACATTTTATTTTTAAGATTGCGGCTTTAATATGCATTTTAGCGCAAAACGTTATATAGTAATAAAAGTTGTAGAAAATTTAAAATTCTACAACTTTTATTTCAAACATTTTTTTGTCTAACGCTTAGTTTAGTGGTAATTAGCGATTTTCTGTTTTTTTCTCACGAAAACGTGTGAAAAATCGATTTTTTAATGATTTCGGTCTTAAAATTCCAAGAGTTGGAACAAGATGGAGTGAGGAAAGAAAAGCTGATTTTTCTCAGAAAATGAAAGGCTGGTGGGCAAACAAGAAAAACTCCAAGTCCAATAATCAATGATCGTGAATAATGCTCAGCGTCTTCCACTTCGGGAGCTCTACGGCTAATAATAATAATAATAATAATAATAATAAAATTTATAGGAAATTAAAAGACCTACAACTTTTATTTAAAGCATTTTTTTCCACAGAGCCTAGTTGAGCGTGAAAGATTGATTTTCCGTATTTTTAGGCCAAACTGAGGTTGATTTTCATTTTGCGTCTTTCACTCATGATTAAAATAAGGTTATGTTTTTGAGGTTAGTTTTTTGTTTATTTCTAATGTTTTATTACTAATATTAGGTTTATTGTTAATTATTTGCTCTGGCAAGAGAAAGTTGTGTGAGTGTTTCACACCAGATTTTTTTCACGTAAAACCATAAATTTCCATTTAACTAAATATTTCTTACGGAAATTGTAATCTTTTAAATTCTTATTAGTTTTTATGTGCATAATGTTGTGCATTTCAAACCGATTTTTTGGGGTTTTTTACATAACATTACTAATAGCGACTATATAGACTAAGTTTTGAATAAAAAATGTAAAATGTAAAAAAATTTGTAACAAGTTTAACTATCTATATTAGTTTCAAGTTAAAACTCTAAAACCTGTGTACTTCTCAGATGTGCCGTCTCTTGGAAACGGGTTTGTAAGTTGAAATGTTGTTTTTTATTCCTATATAAATCCCCAGTTAACGGTTCAGAAGTTATTTATAGGGCTGATAAAAATACAAAACCGCCCCGTTAGAGGTCTGATTCAATTTTTATAAAAATTTAATTGATGAATGTCAGGTAACTTTGGGTATGGGAAGTTACATAGATCAAAAGTTCAAAGTAGAATCCATAAGTATACCACATGAAACTAAACAGACAAAGCGAGAAATGAGCCTCACGTCTTCTATTAGGTTCTTTAATATTATGTAACCTGCTTCATAAAAATATGACCTACTAAAATGGACTTACATTTAAAATCAGAGTCCAGAGATGGATTATTAATATCGGAAGAGTCTTTGGAGAAGCGATGGTAAGGAAAATGTAAAGTTAACTTTCATCTCACTTGCCATAATATTTATAAAGTAAATGTTTATAGGTATCCCAGCACTCAGCTCGTTAACTACGGTTGGATATGTCAGTTTCCACCCCCTCGAGAAAGACAAAATAACGTTTTAATGCAGAAAAATGTAGTACAGTAAAACCCCTAAAATCCGAATTAATTCGGGCTGTAGTCTGTTTGGATTTGCCGAAAAATATTCAATACATGATAAACAGCCCGATAATAACAATTGTAGGTTACGGTATAATGTAAAATGTAAAGAAATTTGTAATAAGTTTAATTATCTTCCTCTAGAGGTACATTGAGAGAGGGGTAGGCTGTTTTAGCGCTCGACATGTGAGGTTAGTTTCTGTTTTCAATCCGTATTGACAAAAAATGACAAAAAATTTGACAAAAAAGTACTTAGACACATGTACTTTGTTATGCAAACTGTACTTCTTTAATTTTTTCAACAACTTACTGTATATGAAATAAGATTATAACGTATATTAATTAAATATTTATGACACAATAAATAAGTTTCTCATTTTACATGTTGTCCATAACAGGCAGATGGAGTTTTAAATTATTTGCACTTGATCTGTTAGTTTCAGGGCTACAAAAAATAGTTTTGTTTCTTATCACATCATGGTAATCTAATTATATGACTAAAGCATTTAAGAAAAGACGAGGTAGAGGTGTGAAAGCCACTAGTCACATTTATCTCCTTTGAGAGTAATGAATTTATCATTATAGAGCCACACCCTGTGGTGAATGAAGTGAAGGTGTCATTTGCAAATTGGAAAGTAGATGCTTTTCGAAGGGCCTGGGATGCTGATAAGCATACTTTTCCACTCAGTAAGGAAGGAAATGGTAAAACACCTCACTCCTCATTTACCTTAGTAAAGCTCTAGAGATTCAAACCAGCCTTTCGGCTAATGACCTAACCAACGACAATTTTTTCCATGTGTTTTTCAAATTTTAATTCGTCAAAAACATGTTTGGATTTCCCGTAATTTTGGATTTCCGGGTTTCAGATTTGAGGGATTACACTGTAAGTGCAAATTAAAAATATGTAAGTTTTTGTGGAAATAGAGTATTATTAATGGTTTAAAATAATCTACTGAAGGAACTTAAAATTATCTGTTTTTATGTTTTTTTAAGTCATTGAAACCACCATAAACAGCATACTGTCGTACAATACTCAAGGGTTTTGCAACATAACACATGTTGGTCCAACCTTTACACACTTTTGTGTAGTTATATAGCGTAATTAAGTTTAAGCGGTATTTTAGTTGCCTGCTCGTGACCGCGAAATTGACAAAGTCGTTGCACTGTGTTCTAAGCAAGACGATTCAGCGTGACCCAAAACCTACCATGAAAACTCTAGTTAATATTTACAGTCGGTTAAATCTTAAAATTTATCTAAGCAAGTATAATTAAATTTATGTAATAAGTTGTTAGGTATTTATTAAAGTAAAAATTACAATATGTTATTTTATTTTTTACATAGGCCTATATTTCTATATTTATGAAATAAAAATATTTCTATTATAATAATTTCGGCCAAATCTGATGCAGTAGCCTAATTAATATTTGAGAAATAGAACAAATTTTGTGCTTCAAATCAAGCAGGAGAAAAGAAATTTCATTCTGTGGAGATCAAACAAAGGTTATGAGAAATCAAATTTAATTAATATTTAAGGCACGAGGTCTCACACTGGCTCTGGGTAAAATTGCATTAAATTTGAGCGTTATGCAATATAATACCATAAGATCATAATTTAGCTTAACTATAATAGAGCTTCCAGGTTGACATAGCAATATATTTCGCTAATATAGGGCCTGCTCACTTATTAGCGTACTAAAGTTAACCCTATTAAATCAACACAAGTTACCTTCAATTTATTGCGCCAAATTTTTTCACATGTATTACTGAACAACCTCTATATTCCTCAGATGAGAGTAATGCGATATCTTGGCCTGTGGCTTGAAAGACGATGTTCCTTAAAAACCCTTGATCAATATTAAATCTATGTACTAGAGTTTTAATATAATACCAAACCGTTTAGTGAGCAATCTGTACTCGAAGAGTCCTCCTCTATGGAGCAGCAGAGAGTAGTTTAGAGTCGATGCAGGTCTTTCAGTCTAAATTCCTGAGGCTTGCTTCTGGCGCTCTTATAATATGTAAGCAACACAACCCTCTAGGCTGATTTTAAAATTCTGACAGTAAAAGAACTAGCCGCGTCACTCTACTGTATGTATAATTGAATAGATAACCAATCAACCCATGATTTAGCTACAACAACCCAACCGTGTGTCGTTTGAAGCGGAAATGGAGTAGAGATCTATTGATTTGAATAGCGATTAACACCCACAATTTCTATGGGAGAAAGTACTGCTGGGCACCTTATCTCTTGGTCATAAAATCTCCCACCACTCGTTAAATATAATACACAGAAATTGAGCTGCTCAGTGTAAATACCGTACCTGAAATAAAAAACAAAAAATTTAAACTATTAGAAATCGGAATCAATTTAACAATAATAAAAATTTCAACTGAAAAATTCTAACCTTGGTATAGGGTGGGTGGTAGTTCAATTGGAAGTTCAGAAGCTGATTTTAAGATTAATTAAAAAAGATCAATGAAAGTACTCATTGGAGCAGTTTTTCAAGAATTCCGTATTTGAGTACACCAAATATTTGGGAAAATTTCTTTGTAACATAATATATAACAATAGAAACTATTTTTCTACAAGAAACCACTATTACAGTATAAGGAGGACTTTTAATGATCTTTTACAAGTTGTAATGTTTTTTTCTATTTTTGGTTTTACGTTCGGCTTTTTGCCTTTGCTGTTAATGTGGCACATTGCTGCTAATAGTTGTAATGTGGCACCTGAGCTACAGAATGCAAGAAAACTTATCAGGAGAAGGTAAATTGAAGCGGAGGCGAGCGATGGGCCTACCTGTCTGTTGCTATTATGCTCAAATCACAAGTATTATTCTAGTCAAAATGCATTCAATCATAATTTTGAACAATAATAGTAGTAAAAAATATATTAATAATAATAATCTCTTAAGGGGAGCACTATACCTCCTGTAATATTATAGGATTGAACTGAGTTATTTACTAACTAGTGAATTTTCATTTAAAATAATTTTATTTCTAATAGCGTATTTTTAATTGTTAAACAATGTCATGTAATGTAATGATGTGTAATCGTAAAATGTAATAATCTAATAGTGTAATATTGTCATGTAATGTAACGATGTATAATCGTAAAATGTAATAATCTAATAGTGTAATATTGTAGGATAAAAATTATTATGTACGAGGAACGCATTCCAGGAAATGTGTAAGCAAGCGAGCTAGAATGTGTCGCGTCAGCGGAGTTGGCTGTTACGGGTATAGTAAGGCGGGAGCGGGGTGGAACGCGAGAGCCTTGCCAGTCGTCAGTTGAGACTCGATGCGAGAAGTGACCGAGTGAGCTACGCGCGTCTTTATAGGACAGACACACACGAGCGACAACGTATGACCACCCGGTATGGGCGGTCCTCGTGGAAGTACGCGAGTATTTCTGGTGAATAACTGTTTAAGGCTTCCAGTGAACTCTCGGGTCGTGCCGGTGGAATGGTGAGGCGGTGTAGCCTGTGGTTTTAGAACTGTATAAGTTGTGGTTGAGTGAACTGTGTGCGCTCGTGTGACCCCGGCCTAGCCAGACCGTGGAGTTGGAATACTGCGATTGGGCCCGTTTGAGTCCCTCTTAACATACGGCCCTGAAGGTTTCGGGCGAGGACGATGGCGATATTGGCTTGGTTTTGTAAGTACCCTTATGTACTATACTTTAAGTGAAGCAAGTCTACCGTCCCAGTAGCTAGGGTTTTTCGAGAATTCATTATGTAATTTCATTATTATAGTTGCTAACATTTTCTTTTATTGATGCTGTGAGAAATCATTATGTAATTTCACTATTGTTGATGCTAATAATTTCCTTTATTGATCTTGTGAGTAGTCATTATGTAATTACACTATTGTTGATGTTAATAGTTATTTTTATTATTAATTTTGAGAGGAGTCATTATGTAATTACACTATTGTGGATGTTAATATTTTCTTTTATTAATTTTGTGCGAAGTCATTATATAATTTCACTATTGATGTCGTTAATATTCTCTTTTACTGATTTTGTGAGAATTCACTATGTAATTTCATTATTGTTGTTGTCACTATGTTTTTTATTGAATTTTGTGAGAATTTATTGTGTAAGTTTTCACTATTGTTGCTGATAGTATTTTCTTTTATTGAACTTGTTAGAATTAGTATTTAATTTTATATGACTAACCACAGTGCCTGGTGACTGTTCAGTTGATGGACAATACGGGCTAGACGAGGGAAGTAAATCTCATAATTGGATTAATTTAGTATTAGGTTATGGTTACTTTAATAGTTTATTGGGATTGTGCCTTGTGTTCCACGACTCAGGGACTTTAAGGACCATGGTTTTATTGTGTTTAACCTTATAGATTATAATTGTAGTGTAGTTTCTGATGGCGATCAGAAGTGGTAATTTTAAGATGGGAAAATATTGTTAATAAATATATTCAAGATAAATCAAGAGCTTTTCATTGCTGTGACCCAACCTGCCGCCACCCCGTCCGGTTACATTGGTGTCAGGTGTGGGGTAGCCTGCAAAAATGGCTACCGTACCAGAACTTCAGCGGCAGATAGAGGAGCTCACACTCGCCAACCAAGAGCTCGTAGCATACAAGGACAGGGTGGTAGGGGAGCGGGAACAGCTAGCCGGAGAGGTGCAGACGCTGAGAACACAGGTGCAGAATCGGAACGCTAGCCCCGGCCGCTCTAAAAGAGACTTAGGCTTGCAGTCTCTAATAAAGGTATGGACTGGTGACGTAAGTGGTCCGACTGTAGAGGAATTCCTGGGGAATCTGGAGTTAGTGGCCAGGACCGGGAATTGGGATGACGAAGACCGAAAAACCATTTGCAGACTCAAGGTTTCTGGAGCCGCGGCGTCCTGTTTAGACGCTCACCCCGAGTTGAACGACCGGAGGTCTAAGTTTGAACAGTATACTAAGGTACTACGAGACCGCTTCTTGGGGAATCGTGACCCGGAACGCTTCTTGCTAGCTTTGAATACCGCGAAGCAGGAACATGGAGAAGACCCGAGGGCTTTCGCCGATCGTTGCCGGAAACTAGCCGTGGAGGCTATGCCTTTGCCATCGGATGCGGCGGCGGCGCGGTGGGCGCGTGCGCAACTGGATCGCACGTTGTTGGCTGCTTTCGTTAGAGGATTGGTGGGCCCCGCTGCGGACGCCTTGCAGATCTATCCGCCCAAGGACTTGGAGGAAGCTATAGGCGTGGCTGAACGAGTGAGCCAGGTACGACCGGCACACCGACGGGCCGGGGAGATATTCGGAATATTCGGTGAACCGCCATGTAGTAACCTTAATGCGGTCACTGCTTCGTCAACCAAGAGAGTAACATCGCCAACGCCGGGAGTGTGCTTTACCTGTGGGGGCAGGGGGCATTTCGCGCGAGACTGCGCCAACCGACAAAGACCGCCAGCGACGCGCACTGCAAGTAGAGAAGGTAGAGGGAGATTCCGGCCCCAAGATGAGCCTAGAAGTAATAACCGACGCGGGAATTGCTTTGTCTGCGGCGTGGCTGGCCACTTTGCCGCTCGATGCCCAAGGCGGTACACCGAGCGGAGGGATCCGGGAGTGTCAAACACATCTAAGGTGGTAGGAAACGGCGACGGGGCGGCGTCCCCAAACGAGAACGGCTTGTAGGGCGTCCCGACGACAAGCCAGTAACGCAAGGGACCTGCTGGGTGCCGAATGTGCGGACCGACCAGGAAGGAATTTTAGTGACCACTGAGATCGGAGGCCAGACTAGGGTGTTGTTGGTGGATACAGGATCAGAAATGTCGCTCTTAAGGGAGCCTGTCCCTGGAGTACCGCTGCAGCCAGCCCATGTAATGGCTAAGGGTGTAACTGGGGCGCTGCTAGGCATCGCCGGTTGTCAAGTGGTGGACTGCGAGATAGGGGGAGTACAGGTACGACACCCGTTCGTCGTCGCTACCATGGACACTACGAGAGATGGACTTCTAGGCCTTGATTTGTTGGAGAAGTTAGGCGCCGTAATCGATACCCGAAGTCGAAGGTTAAGCTGTAGGACGTCCCCCTCGAGTGCCGAAGTAAATGTTGCCGCAGTGACAACAAGGGACACAGACACCCAAGAGAGCCAACGAGTTAACGTCTGTAAGGAAGGAGGCGGATTTGAACAGATAATTAAATGCATCAAAAAGGTTACTATTCCCCCTTACTCGGAGATGGTACTGTCGGCGGCTATTGAGACCGCTGTGGACGAGGACATGCTAGTGGAACCGGTTGCGCAACCCCAGCCCGGCTTACGAGTGGCAAGGACGGTGAATCGAGTGCAGGGGAAGCAGGTTACAGTGAAGCTAATTAACTTGACGTCGGCGAATATTCAGCTTCCTCGGAAGCAGGAACTAGGGAGAGCGGAGCCCCTGGGACGGGAGAGACTGGTGGCCACGGTAGACTCTAGCAAGGACCTCACTGGAGAAACCAAGAATTTGAAGGCAAGCATCAAGGAGAAAACAGCCCATTTGAAGGACCCGGAGGCAAGGGAGCTGGAGGCTGTCCTATTAAAATATGTGACGACATTCGACGAGACGGATCGAGAAGGGTGTAATCTAGAAGTAGTTCATCGGATACCCACTGTGGATGATAAACCCATCGCCAAGAGGCCCTACCGAGTACCATACCACCTACGCCCGGTGGTGGAGGAACACCTCGCCGAAATGATTAACCGGGGGGTAATAGAGCCTTCCCTTAGCCCGTGGTCTGCTCCAGTGGTGCTCGTCCGAAAGAAGACAACCGATGGGAGCACCAAGTACCGGTTTTGTACCGACTTCCGGGCTCTCAACGAGGTGACCAAGGCGGACGCGTATCCATTGCCATTAATCCAGGAGACGTTGGAACATCTGGGACGATGCCGATATTTTTCCACGCTTGACCTACACAGTGGGTACCATCAGATCCCAGTGGCGGAGGAAGACCGTGAGAAAACGGCTTTCACGACGGTAGGCGGCCACTATCAATACCGACGAATGGCGTTTGGGTTAACCGGCGCTCCAGCAACGTTTCAGCGGGCTATGGATCGACTACTGTCCAAGATCAAGGGAATAGAGTGTCTGGTGTACCTAGACGATGTCATTATCTTCAGCGAGACCTTCAAGGAACACTTGGAGAGGCTTATGCATGTTTTAGAGATTTTTCAACGGGCTAACCTAAGGGTCAATTTGGAGAAGTGTCAGTTTGCCAAGGACACAGTCCAGTATCTGGGTCATGTGGTTACATCGACGGGTGTGAGGCCAGAACCGGAGAAGCTACGAGCCGTGAGGGAATTTCCCGTGCCGACGAACCCAAGGGAAGTAAGGGGTTTCCTCGGTCTAGCGGGGTATTACAGGCGTTTTGTGCCCAATTTTGCGGATATTGCTGGGCCCCTTACCAAATTAACCAAGAAGGAGGAAAAATATAGTTGGGGGACCGAGCAGCAACGCTCCTTCCAGTTGTTGAAGGACACGTTGTGCTCCGACCGAGTGCTAATGTTTCCAGATTTCAACAAGCCTTTTATACTGGCTACCGATGCTTCGTCCGTGGCCCTTGGGGCGGTCCTATCACAGGAAACAGACGAAGGTGAAAGACCCGTCGCGTTCGCAAGCAGACAGCTGAATCAAGCGGAAAGGAATTACTCGACCACTGAAAGGGAGCTGCTTGCCGTAGTTTGGGCCTCCCGGCAATTTCGATGTTATTTACTGGGCCGGCGTTTCACTCTCGTGACCGACCACGCAGCACTACGGTGGATGTTAAGCCTACGAGATCCTTCCTCTCGATTGACCAGGTGGGCGCTGAGACTGGCGGAATTTGAGTACACTGTCGTGCACAAGCCAGGAATAAAACATACAAACGCAGATGCTTTGAGCCGGGCGACTATGATAGCGAGAGTAGTGAGTGACATGGATGCTGAAGAAGTGAGGAAGGAGCAAAACGAAGATGCATGGTGCCAGGAGTTGATTCGAAACCAGAAAGGGGTAACCGTTGACGGAATCATCTATTGGACCGACGGGGCGTGTGACCAGAAGGAATGGAGGTTGGCGGTGCCTCATACAATGAGGGAGCAAATATTGGAGAACTGCCATAACGCGCCGTGGGCAGGACACCCGGGAGTAGAGAGGACGATTCTGCGAGTTAAAACTAAGTACTTTTGGCCAGGGATAACGTCCGACGTGACTAAATGGGTGCGCCAGTGCCAGCGTTGTGCAGAGCGGAAGACACCGACCCGACTGAAAGCGCCCCTGGCCAGGGCACCGGAACCTTCCAGACCCTTCGAATTAGTAGCGATGGACATCGTGGGTCCCCTACCCAGAAGTAAGAATGGGAAACGATACCTACTCACTTTCGTGGATCACTTCACCAGATATGTCGAGGCAGTTCCCCTGGAAGATCAAAGTGCGGAAAGCGTTGCCTGCGCCTTCGTACAACAAATCATAACGCGGCACGGGGTACCTGAACGACTCCTCACCGACCAGGGGAGAAATTTTACGTCCGATTTGATGAAGGAAGTCTGCCGTCTGTTAGGGATAAAAAAGCTGCAGACGTCACCTTATCATCCGGAGGGTAACGGGCGCCTCGAGAGAGTGCATCGTACCCTAATAGATAGTGTTGCCCACTTCGCACGACACGATGGACGAGACTGGGATCGGTGGGTTCCGTACGCAGTGATGGCCTACCGAAGCGTGCCGCACTCGTCGACAGGGTATTCCCCATACTTTTTGCTCCACGGGCGAGAGATGGTCCTGCCCGGGGATCTGATGATCAATTCGGGCAGTTATGATGGAAAGGTAGAAGACTATCTTCACCTCTTATGCCAACGCCTGAGAAATGCCTACGAAGTAACAGTCCAGCAATCTCACCGGGCGGCGGAAGAAAGAGCCCGTGCATTTAACCGGGATAAGGTGAGCCGAAAGTTCGAGGTAGGCGACACCGTGTATCTACACGATCCCGCGGTGAAGCCGGGGAACAGCCGAAAGTTTTTGCGTCCGTGGAAGGGGCCTTACGAGGTGATCAAAA
Organism: Catonia carolina; assembly: GCA_035578175.1. Classification (NCBI taxonomy): domain Eukaryota; kingdom Metazoa; phylum Arthropoda; class Insecta; order Hemiptera; family Achilidae; genus Catonia; species Catonia carolina. The sequence continues at coordinate 3,817,142 of JAQMRL010000001.1, forward strand.
AGTTGTCGGAGGTGAATTATCAACTCCGCGTCGGGTCGGACCGGACCGTGATCGTGCATGTAAATCGCCTGAAACCGGGAACGGCCAGCGTCTCGAAGGAAGGAGCGCCAGCGGTGCGGCAGCGGCGGACGGCGTGCCAGCGAAAACAAGAAGATCCGGGAGTTCCGTCAAGGGAAATTGGAGACGAGGAAGCGGAAGAGGAACCATGGAGGCCGTCAGAATTCGAGAGTGATGGAGATCAGAACGAGATTAGCGATGCGGCCGCAGTGGGAAGCCGTGGAGGGTCAACTAGGGAGTCTGGAACTGACTCTGGATCGGACACGATTGAAGGCCAGGAAGAGATGGCCCAGAAGGCAGGGTCGAGTGAAGACGAGAGAGGGTGGGAGGCCTGGGATGAATTTTTCGCCGCCCCCGATAGCCCACCGGAACCGTTAGACCCTGTAAGGGAGGATCCCTCGTATCGACCCTCCCCACAAGCGAGGCGACCCGCAGTGAGATCACCATACTCGTTAAGAAGCAGGGGAGGAATTCCACGCCAAGAACAGAGTAGCAGGGACTAGATGGAAGGACGAGGGTGAAACCCGCTTCATACTGGAGTCCTGGCTGGATTGAGTAGGTTAGGCCCAGTTTGGAGAGGGTGGATACTTCGTTCGTTTGCTATAAATATGGTACTAATATACACTACCTTGATATTAGAGTAAATTAATTTTATATGTAGTTTTGTAAGTATTTTGTGCGGCCCCGTAATAACCGCCACTGAGACTAAATTCCCTTTGTGTAGGTATGTGCATGGCTCTGGGAGCCGGACGCCAGGTCAACAACGGAGTACTCTTCCTGGAGCGGGGAGAAATTATAATGACAGGAGACTCAATGCGAGTGGTGGTGGAAATAAATGTGACCCGACTGACTGAGCGAAGGAGAGAGCTGCGAGCAGCCGTCGAAGAAGCCAAGGCAGTCCTTGTTGAAGCAGGCAGGAACGAGCCGAGGATGCGAGTTACCGAGAAATCTATCCAGGAAGTAGAGGATGTGGTTGCGGAAATGGAAACTGTCGAAGAAACGCTACGAGACATGTTGCCGAATGGGCGATCTAAGAGGGGCCTAGTCAACATCGGAGGGAAGATAATCAAGGTCATTTTTGAAAATCCGGACTCGGACAATCTCGACGAGCTGCATCGTAACCTCGAGGGGATCGATCGCACCATGGCGGAGACCGTGTATCTGCAAAAGGACCTCACCTCCGTAACCCGTACCCTGTCAAGGCAGGCGGAAGAGAACAGCGAGAAGATTCGACGGGTGGCACGAGATGTGGTCGCCGTGATAAAGCCAATGATGAGGAGGTTGGATGCCGTAGAAGATCGGGTTCAGCGTGCAGATGTGATGTTACAGATGTTTATGAACGCAACCACTATCCTGGGTGGGCTGAGAGTTGCCTCCCTGCCGGGAGTGATAGATTTAAGGAATTTAGTATTAGATGTTCAACGTGTTAGTGTAGAGGGTAGGATAAGTGCCACTTTAATTTCCCCTGTAGAATTAAGTAACATTGTCAAGAAATTGCAACCTGTATTGCCGGTAGGGGTAGACTTGCTCACTAGTACTGGGGTGATGGACATGTATAGATACTATGCCATGACCAAGGTATGTGCTCATTCAGTGGGACACTATATTAGAATAGTGATTGATGTACCTTTAGCCTCGCAAGGCCATTTGTTTCAGTTGTATCAAGTACGAGTGTTACCCGTGTTGGACTCTACGACTGGTGTATCGTATGTGTACCGCGTGCCGGAGACTCATTTCATTGTTAGTGAAAACCAAGAACTCCACAGTGAATTTCCTGCAGGAGAACTAGTGAAGTGTCAGGGAAGTGGCCCGAGGGTTTGCCCAGCGGATGTCGTCTTGCTTCATCGACGAAGGACCACCTGCCTACACTCCCTATTCATTGAGTCCGAGGTGGACATCCACAATCTTTGCGAGCGTGCTGTCCTGACTAAGGTACCCCTACCCATCTGGATTTGGAGCGAAAGAGAAGAGAGCTGGTACTTTAGCATCCCTGTTGCAGACAACCTAGTCTCGGAATGTCAAGTGGGAGGCAGAGTCACGGTAACTAAACAAAATATTACCGGAGTGGGAAAATTGAAGCCGATTGGAAGTTGTACCTATCGCACCGATCAATTCACCATCCTGCGACGATCCCGAGGTACAATTACAGTGGAATTAGTTCCGCCATTAGTTACTATTACCCGCTTAACCGTGGGTGTGCCAAGGACGAAACCACTCAGCAGCAGGGAAGAGAGTTGGGAAATCATTGGAGAATTGGCAGCTGAGGGTCGAACCCAACCAGGCCCTCATGGTCCAGAGGTTACCTACAGAGACTTGGAGAACGCGATCCAGCGTAGGCAGCAATATTACCAACGAGCCTGGTGGTTGGCGAGCTTCCTTATCATATTGGTGGCCGTAATCTTGATCACGGCCATATGGTGGTATCAACGGAGGACCGATGCGGAGACGAATCAAGAAGCGGAGGAGGGAGGACCCTCCATTGAGATGGTACCGTGTCCTGGAGCAACCGAGCAGCCTAGACAAGGGGACGGAGCGACACCGAGGAACCCGGAACTTCCACCCATCCAGCGGCTATCCAGGGAGGAGCGACGCAGCCTATCCCGAAGTGGTTATGCCAGTGTGGCAGTGAGGAGCGACTAGCGTATCCGCAATGTGTATAGTGCAGTGCCAGTGGAGTAGGGAACATGGCCTGTTTAATCTGATAGCTCTTTCTGAGAGGGGAAAGTAGTGTAATATTATGGGATTGAACTGAGTTATTTACTAACTAGTGAATTTTCATTTAAAATAATTTTATTTCTAATAGCGTATTTTTAATTGTTAAACAATGTCATGTAATGTAATGATGTGTAATCGTAAAATGTAATAATCTAATAGTGTAATATTGTCATGTAATGTAACGATGTATAATCGTAAAATGTAATAATCTAATAGTGTAATATTGTAGGATAAAAATTATTATGTACGAGGAACGCATTCCAGGAAATGTGTAAGCAAGCGAGCTAGAATGTGTCGCGTCAGCGGAGTTGGCTGTTACGGGTATAGTATGGCGGGAGCGGGGTGGAACGCGAGAGCCTTGCCAGTCGTCAGTTGAGACTCGATGCGAGAAGTGACCGAGTGAGCTACGCGCGTCTTTATAGGACAGACACACACGAGCGACAACGTATGACCACCCGGTATGGGCGGTCCTCGTGGAAGTACGCGAGTATTTCTGGTGAATAACTGTTTAAGGCTTCCAGTGAACTCTCGGGTCGTGCCGGTGGAATGGTGAGGCGGTGTAGCCTGTGGTTTTAGAACTGTATAAGTTGTGGTTGAGTGAACTGTGTGCGCTCGTGTGACCCCGGCCTAGCCAGACCGTGGAGTTGGAATACTGCGATTGGGCCCGTTTGAGTCCCTCTTAACATACGGCCCTGAAGGTTTCGGGCGAGGACGATGGCGATATTGGCTTGGTTTTGTAAGTACCCTTATGTACTATACTTTAAGTGAAGCAAGTCTACCGTCCCAGTAGCTAGGGTTTTTCGAGAATTCATTATGTAATTTCATTATTATAGTTGCTAACATTTTCTTTTATTGATGCTGTGAGAAATCATTATGTAATTTCACTATTGTTGATGCTAATAATTTCCTTTATTGATCTTGTGAGTAGTCATTATGTAATTACACTATTGTTGATGTTAATAGTTATTTTTATTATTAATTTTGAGAGGAGTCATTATGTAATTACACTATTGTGGATGTTAATATTTTCTTTTATTAATTTTGTGCGAAGTCATTATATAATTTCACTATTGATGTCGTTAATATTCTCTTTTACTGATTTTGTGAGAATTCACTATGTAATTTCATTATTGTTGTTGTCACTATGTTTTTTATTGAATTTTGTGAGAATTTATTGTGTAAGTTTTCACTATTGTTGCTGATAGTATTTTCTTTTATTGAACTTGTTAGAATTAGTATTTAATTTTATATGACTAACCACAGTGCCTGGTGACTGTTCAGTTGATGGACAATACGGGCTAGACGAGGGAAGTAAAACTCATAATTGGATTAATTTAGTATTAGGTTATGGTTACTTTAATAGTTTATTGGGATTGTGCCTTGTGTTCCACGACTCAGGGACTTTAAGGACCATGGTTTTATTGTGTTTAACCTTATAGATTATAATTGTAGTGTAGTTTCTGATGGCGATCAGAAGTGGTAATTTTAAGATGGGAAAATATTGTTAATAAATATATTCAAGATAAATCAAGAGCTTTTCATTGCTGTGACCCAACCTGCCGCCACCCCGTCCGGTTACACTCCTTTCTAACCCATGTTAAATTGACCTCGTTTTAGGTACACGTTTCTAAGAAACCGTTAAGAGTTAGGGATTTAATTTTTTTATGCCTTTTCTATGACATCTTTTTAAGCTCTGGTACTAGAATTATTAATATAGAGCTAGCGATACCATTTCGAGAATTTTTTTAAAAATGCAAAAAAATTTAATTTTTTTTGTAGAATTTTTTATTTTATTTCGAAGTTAGAATTAATACTGCAATGATTCTAGTACCATATGTTGCAATTATACTGGGAAACATGCTCAAAAAATTTCAACCTTCAAAGTCAAATAGTTATTTAGAAAACTGTACCTTTATGGAAAAAAGTGAATTTGCGGGAAATGAGCTGTAAAGTTTTACTTGCCCTTAAATTGGTCTTCACCATAATATTGATCCTCACCAGACTGTTCTTTTTCCTCAAATAATTTCCTCTTTATTGCTCTTGTCTTGCTTCTTTTGACACACTTTCCATTGCCTTCTCAGCTTTCTGTGTTCTTTGAATATAGCAGCTCTTAATTGTTTCCACAGATTAACTCAATTAAAAGAAATTCTGGTCAAAAAATTACTTAACAAAAATCTGCATAGCTTCCGTAATTTCTATCATACAGTTATAATTTTTAGATGTAATTACACAGAAAAAGATACAGAAGGCAATGGCGCCAAAATTAGATAAATAAATTTTTTTCGGTTTTCGAGGTATAGTGTATACTCCCCTTAATTCAATTAATGCTAACACAGAATAGAATGCATCCATACAATTTAGATTAAAATATATAGATGGGAGCTCACTTGATTGCTAGCGTAAGGAATTCGGGTGGAGAGAATTGTTTGTACGATTCCCCTCCACCTATAACCTAAAAGTAATAATAATAATACCATAGTACGCGCTCTTCTAAAAGTTTAGTCACAAACCATTTCGAATAATAACTAGGCCTACTCTAGTACCAGGCCCCCTTGCACTTCATCCCCCTCGCACTAGCAAACAAGTCAGCTCCCAACAATACATATTAATAATACAAAATACAATCAAGGTACACTTATTAAAAACACAGAACAATAAAACTAACAATCATAGTTAAAAAGCTATGTCGCCCGACCTGAAAAACATTCTTCTGTCTCATAAAACGGGTTCTACATCAACTAGGAGCGAATTTGTGTCCTCAACTGTTTTATTGGTTTAGCTGCTAAAGGCAATTTATTGAATATTTTTAATCCATAGGCTGTGTAAAAACATTACGGCTTGTATCCCTCAACCGAGTGCGTGGAACGACCAGATCTGTCCTAAATCTAGTTTCATTTTTGTGGAAATCCGACCTCAACTCATACATATTCAAGTAGTTTTGTATGTATGTATAACAGCGAATAAAAGATGTATAATCAATTCTACACTGGCATAATTTTCAATTTCTTAAAAAAGGGTTTGCAATGTTCTCGTGAAGGTTTGTTAAGTATTATTCTTACTACCTTTTTTTGAGCCAACAAAATTTCGTGAAGTAAATGGATATGACCCCATAGATGAATGCCATAGGTAATGTAGCTCTAGAAAAGTGAAAAATAAATTGACAGCAGTGTATTTAGAGGGAGCAAAGGTCTGAGTTTTTGAAGGATAAAAAATACTCTTGATAAATTTTCCGCAAACACTCCTTACATACCACTTTCAGCTCTAAATAAAACCCTAAAAATTTTACCACTGTATTACGGCTGGCGATATCTTAGAACGTGAAAAACAATATCTAGTGTTTTATGTGTATTTGATACCAGGGAATCAGCTGCAAGCTATTCCTTGGCCAAATTAAATTCATATTATATTAGTTCTTCCAAATTCTTCACATGCTTACAACAGTTAATTAAATTAATATCATCCCCGTACAAAACGTCACTGACGTTTGATTTTCTCTCCAAGGTACGTCAGATCAGAAAAGAGGTAGTTCCGATGTATACCAGTCTAAAAAAAATAGAACCAGTAATAAATAGAACTAAAAAATCTGGTGTGAAATACTCACAGACTTTCTCTTACCAATGTAAATAATTTAACCAATATAACTTATCTTTATTAGTGAACAATGTAAAATGAAAAACATAACCTAACTTTAATCACAAGTAAATGACGCAAAATGAAAATTAATGAAATGAAAAATAAATTAAATTTAAGTTTACCTTAAAAAATACAGAAAATCAGTAATTGCCTCTTATCTAGGCTCTGTAGAGAAAAATGCTTAAAATGTAAGTTGTAGGTTTCTCTAATTTCATTTAACATTTATTGTAAACACTTTTAACGTAAAATGCGCACTAAGGCCGTAATCTTAAAACATCCAATTTGTTTACCGATTTTTATGAGCAAAATGGAGAAAATCACTAATTGACGCCAAACTAAGCCCTGCACAAGAAGAACGCATGAGTAAAAGTGGTAGATTTTTTTCATTTCCTTCAACTTTATTTATATACATTTTTGTTGTAAATTGAATACTAAGGCTGCAGTCTTAGAAAATCCCATTTGATATTCATGAAAAAAACAGAAAACCGCTAATTGCCGCTAAACTAAGTCATTGTACAATGAATGTTTGAAATAAAAGTTGTAGGTTTTTAAATGTTCTATAATTTCAAGTACATACACTTTTGTTAAAATATATATTAAGGCCCCAATCTAAAAAAAAATTCAGCGAGAGCTCAGCTCCTTAGGAATTTCAGCAGACATAGCGCTTACCCTGTTTTGTAGAGAATATAAAATGTAGTAAATGAGGCGATTTTTAAAAAATCGTAGGAGCCGTTTTTGAAAAAAAAGTGAAAAATCGCACGAATGAACGACCACCTCCGATTGACTGATTTTGATAAAAACGTTTGTGTCGGGTTCTTTAGTGGTACCTAACTTAAGTTCCAAGTTTCAATATTGTACAATGTTCCATTTTTTTAGATATTTCCTTTGCGCACACACGCGCACACCAATCGTTGAAAACATGTTTTTGGGTTCAGGGGGTCTGAAAACTTGTATATTTGGTAAAAACTCGACTTCTAAAAATCGACATAAAAACTATACTTTCCTTCCCTATATGTTTATAAAGGGCAAGAGTAAATAAAAAACAGTACTAAAACGTATAACCCATTAAAAATTTATTACTGTTGAAATCTGGAAAATTTATAGAAAAACCTACTTTGTAAACAGAATCATAAATGTTTTCACAATTACGATAGCGCACGATGTTTAGGCCTACTGATTGGTTTTCGAAACGAAATTGATTACTGTCTAGCACGGAACACTCCGTTTTGTACTTGAACCATTGCAGGTCTAGAGAGCTTACTTAATCTCTGAGCAAATAAGTCATACTTTTACATAAGACCTCAAAAACTTTTTTTTACTTTTGAGACCTAATAGGATCACTCTAGTTCAAGTTTAGGTCTGTTCCAGTGTTGGGTTTCTTTGAAAAGCGCGCTCTCCTAAGTGTGGCTTCCTTTCGTTTGGCCCACACTTTCTTAAAACGTTCCGATCTCTGTTTGCGGTCTTCGTCCTTAAACACCCTGTTGTACACTCTTCTGGTTTTTGGTTTGAATGTTACCATATTAGTCTTGACTAGTTGGTTGTACTTAGCTGATTTTGTTAGCAGGTCTTGTTGAGTGATTCCAAGTTTCTCCACATCCCGCTGTACATCCTTCAGCCACCTAGGTCTTGACACCTTATTCCAAAAATGGTTGATCAGCCGGTTCATAAGTCTGAACTTTTCGGCTCTGAGTATGTGTCCTGGGAATGATATTCTTTTCTTTCTAAAGTTATTTTTTAGCGGGGGGGATTAGTTTGTAAATTTCTTTATTTGGGATTAACCGCCACTGTCCTTCCACTATGTGCCTTTTGTTCATGCACTTCCTTTTATTCATTGGAACCCTAGCTGTACAATGTGGTACCCTTACACCTTAACAGTGTATCAGAAAATATACGGTATAAAAAATCAGCACCTAACCACATGGTTAGTGGAAGTAGATAGAGAAACGATAGAAAAATGGTTACATCGGTAATCCAATAATTCTGTGAACTCGTTTACCTGTCAGGTTTTTATATTGATCAAAGAATTTAGGCCATCTAAAAATTTTGTAGATGGCCTAAATTCTTTGGAACTGCGTACTGTATTTGTTTTTATACATTAGTACATTATTTTACGTACATATTGTATAGCGTAGTATTTAAATAACTCTCTTAGTAGTTGCATTAGTATGTTTGTTACTAATTGATACAGAATCTTAGTAGTGGCAGTAGTACAAAATAAACAGAAGTACTAAATTGATCTACCCTTGAACATGAGGTACCATAGTTGGATAGATTAGTTTTCTCACCACGAAAGTTAACATGTAAATTTAGATGTTTAAGTTGTAATTAAGAAAAGGAACTCTGTTTTGTAATGGAAAAATAAAAAAGTAAATAAATAAGTAGAAAATTTAAAAACAGTTCGAAAATAATAAACTTTCTTATTTATTTTTATTTTCAAACAGTATTTATGACAATGAGAGTTAATAAAAACGTGCGAAAATTTAAGAAGAAATTAATAGTTGGTCCATCATAAAATAAGGATACAGGATTACGGTCGCGTGTTCTAAATGGTTCTGCGTATAAGTATAGAATATGTGAGTATAAAGAAAATGAAGGCAGTACTGTTATTTCTTGGGGTACTTACAACTTTTATAAGTTCGCTGTATATAAGTATAATATACAATAAAAATAACTGCTGTGCAAAAAGTATAACAAGAAGAAAGCACTTATCCTCGTAACATTTATTTTCTTAAGTAAGAACTTAGTATTTTCAAAAAAGTATAAAAGCGAACAAAAAAAAAGAATGCGTTTTCCAGCTAAAATTATGTAAATGAAAAATACGGATATATTCTACTGGGTTAAAAAAAAATATTTCCATTAATATAAATTATCAGTTTTCCTAAACTATAGTTTATTATAAAGAGAATTTCCTTCTTTGGACATCTCTTGAGGACCGACTCTTCCAGATTCTCAAAACAAATCATCAAATTTTTCCTAAACAGAAAAACTCAGCCCCACTGGATCAGGGAAATTAAGGAGGACATGAATGGACTCCAAATCTCACTTGAAGACTTTAAAACGAAATCCGGAAATTACCACAGGCTGAAGACCACAAGACTTGAACAGCAGAAACCGACGAAGCGGCAGAAAGTTGTGTATTCTGACAAGGAACGGCAGAGAAGATCGGATGGATTGAAGGAATACTGGAGAAAGTTCAAGGAGGGAAACATCAGGAAAGGACTCCAAAAACTGAAAAATCGAACATTAAAAATTGAAATGAGTTTTTTTTAGTTTGATGAACTTATGTAGTCCTATGTGGCTTTAAAAAAAAAAACAATTATCAGTTTTGGTAGATCGAGAACCGCCTATCCGAGTTCTTGATTAACCGAGTAGAGCCCGCCGTCACCCACTTCCTTGCGTGTATTTTACAGTTTAAATGAACAGTGAAAAGGTAGCAAACAATAGCAGACGAGAAAAGATAGCCAGTAGACTCCTAAAACTCACCGCTTGTGTAAGAAGAAAGCATTCTCCAAACAAGCCAAGTTTAGACATTATAATAGTGTGACAAAATTTGTTTGTCTGTACGCGAGTGAGTGCCTTAGAATGACCGGAAAAGAAAGACCGAAAAGCAAAGAAATTTTAGAGGAAGATCCTCTATGGTTCCGAAGATATAAGACGGACAATATAGGTTACGGGGACGAAAAGATTTTGTACAATGAAAATGAACGAATAATGGGAACTATTAAAAAAATATACCCATAACAGGCAGGTGGAGTGTTAAATATTTTGCACTCGATCTGCTAGTTCCAAGGCTACATAAAATAGTTCTGTTTCTTAACACACGGTCAGCCAATTATTTATGATTTAAGGATTAATAAAAAGGAAGAGATAGAGGTGTAAAAGATACCAGTCAAGAGTTATCTTCTCTGAGAATAATGAATTTCATCATTATACAGCCACACCCTGTGGTGAATGAAGTGAAGGTGTCATTTTCGGGGTGGAAAGTAAATGCTTTTCAGAGGACCTGGCATACTGATAAGCATCCTTTCCCACTCAGTGAGGAAGGCATGGTAAACCACCCGACTTCTCGTTTTACTCAGTAAAGCCTTTAGAGGTTCAGCCCAGACTTTCGGCTAATGACCTAAGCAACGACATCAGAAAATTCTGCTGATGCAGACGGTGGAGAATGATGATATATGAAAATGAGGGATGAAAACATAACCTGACCGGGAATCGAACCAAGAACCCTGGCGAAATTTTTAAGCCAGTTGCGCTAACCACTACTCTAAAATTAAGATACAAAAGAAAAATATAGTGAAGTCGTCGGAGTAATAAATATGTAGGCCTAAATCTAGGTACCTGATAGTGGTTGAATTATAAAATATTGTTACACTTATTGCTAAGGTCTGTTTCGGGATACCGGTAGAATAAAATTAACAAAATATCGTTAGAATTACAAACACACACTAAAATTACAAATAACAGTCTAACGTAAATCTGCTTAATACAATTATTACAATAAAGATACTTAGAATAAATACTGAACTAATTATAATAAAGTAACAACATTAAATGAACTTAACTAGTAACTAGATTATCTTGCACTTAATTCAACTAAATCCTACTTACAACAAATTAAACGACATACAGAAAATGTTAGGCGATATACAGTACACGTTACACAGCAGAACGTTAGACCTTCTCCTAACTTAACTCACAGAACCAATTCGCTGGTGACGCAGAGGGTTGTTTCATTGCAACGAATTTGTATAGTAATTTACGAGTTTATCAGTCCCGATTTAAGAATGATCCGAGAAATTGGCAATAAAAAGAGGAATTTAGAAATAACTAGAAAACGGTGGGTCGTAGAGCATTTTGTAACGCGATTTTTAAAAAAGCTGAGCAGTGCTACTTCCAGCTCTGTACTATCGGACATTAATAATAAAAAATTGGAAATAAACAAAAAACTAACCTCCAAAAACATAACCTAATTTTAATCATGAGTTATTGATGCAAAATGAAAACCATCCTTAGTTAGGCTTAATAATACGGAAAATCACTCTTTGACAAGGCCTGTAGAGAAAAATGCTGAATATAGAAGTTATAGAATTTTTAATTTCCTATAAATTTGATTACAAACTTTTGTCGTTAAATGCATACTAATACCGAAATCTTAAAAACTCCATTTTTCTACTAAAGCACAGCCCCAAAAATTTTCCCAAGAATTAAAGCAGACATGGCGCCTACCCTATCATGTGGAACATAAAAGGGAAAAATTACACGAACAAACTACTACTTCCAGTTGACCAATTTCGATGAAAATATTCGTGTCGGGTCCTCTAGTAGTATCTAACTTAAGCTTCAGGTTACAACTTCGTACGATGTTCCATTCTTGAGATATTTTTTCCACACGCGCGCGCGCGTACACACGCACACCACGCCCACACAGACAGACCAAATTGTTAAAAACATGTTCTTTCGGATTCAAGGGGTCTGAAAACGTGTATATCCGGTGGAAACTCAATTTCGAGAAATCGACATGAAAACAATATTTTCCTTCCTATATATTCATAGGCAAGAGAGAGTAAAAAAGAAATTTGAAATAACTAGAAAACGGTTAGTCGTAGAGGATTTTTAATGCGATTTTGAAAAAGCAGAGCAAAAAGCTACTTCCAGTTCTGTTCTTTCGGATGGACACATCCCCATTCATGTGTACTGTCAACCGGGTACGATCGCGGAAATGTGATCTTAACTTTATTGTTGTATATTGTAAATGATGTGCTCATGGTTATTATGATATTTTTGCTATGACAGAATCGTTTGGGTATATTAATAATCGAAAACTTGGAGTAAGTTGGATACTCGGGCTTGTATTTTGAATTTAAAGTGACATAAAAGAAAACCTCCCAGAACCAAATTTTTTTGTGAGGCAGAGATTTGTTCCTTTACACCAAATTCGTTCAGTAATCTACAAATTAATATGCCCGTTCTCAGATTGATCCGAGTAACCGGTAATTAAAAAAAAGAAATTAGAAACAACTCAAAAACGGTGGGTTGTAGAGCATTTTTGATGCAAATTTGAAAAAGGAGAGTAAAAACCTACTTTCTGCTTAGTGTAAAATTATAACTAGCTTCCTTCCTCTCGATATTTTACCATCGGAAGGACACAGCCCTGTTCACCTGTTCACCTGTACCGTCTACTGGGTAAGATAGGGAAATCGGTATATATTTTCGTCTGTTGTTGTTTAGGTCAACAGCCAAAAGGCTGGTTTGAACCTCTAGAGGTTTTACTAAGTAAAAACGAGGAGTAAGGTGGTTTATCATTGCCTTCCTCACTGAGTTGAAAGAGTATGCTTATCAGCATGCCAGGCCCTCCGAAAAGCACTCACTTTCCACCCTGCAAATGACACCTTCACTTCATTCACCACAGGGTCTCGCTCCATAGATTTTTAATGCGTAAAATTATATGCATTATATGCATATTATATGTATTATTATATGCGTATTATTTAATTTTAATTCATTACTCTCAGAGGAGATAAATCTGACTAGTGTCTTTTACACCTCTACCTCTTCTGTTCTTAAATAGTTCAGTCATATAAGTGGCTGACTATGTGATAAGAAACAGAACTATTTTTTTAGCTCTGGACCAAACAGATAGAGTGCAATTAAAATAACACTCCACCTGCCCGTTTTGGGCAATATTTTCGTCATCAGATTATAAAAAGACGTCTTATCGCTCGAGTAGAAAGTACAACTCGAATTTTGTTGTTTTACCTTGTTGACGGTGCATACATGTCACGATTTAATGTTAATAGATATCCTTTAAGATGATTCCTTTACTTACAGTTATAACTTTTGTGTGAATTATTATAATGATAAAACTTTTTTAATGGTAACTTGGTTAAGATCGTCTAATATTAGATTAACTTAAAAACAGTAGACCATGTTGTTCTTATTGTGGAAAGTACATGGAGCTTTTGTTACGATTTATTCGATATGTATTAGCGATATATGAACAGAAATATGTACACGAGGTGTGGCTATTAAATAACGAGACTGACGTAAAAAATTTAATTTTAATTTTATACATAATCACTTATTGTCACCTTCAATATACACTCCTTCTTTATCCCTACAACGCTCAATGCGAATTTTACATTGTTGGAAACAGTGTTGGAAGTCATCTTCTGTCAGCTCCTTCAGGACACGTGCCACTTTCTCTTTTATAGCTTCCACACACTCAAATCTTGTCAATTTTTAATGCAGATTTCACCTTAGGGAACAGGTAGAAGTCACATTTGACAAGATCTGGTGAATAAGGTGGATGTTCTAACACTGAGATGCTGTAGTTGGCTAGGAACCTCTTGAGAGATAACGCGAAATGAGCTGGCGCATTGTCTTTGGGGAGAACCCATAATTTGTCCTTTCACATTTCGGGGCGTTTTTTTCTTACTCTTTGACGTAGTTTAGAAAGTACCTGAAAGTAGTAATATTGATGAATTGTTTGACCTTCAGGAACCCAGTGAAGTACACAATCCCGTGGATATAAAAAAAAACAATCATCATTGCTTTAAATTTTGACTTACTCAGTTGAGCTTTTTTAGCCCTCGGTGAAGTTCGGCTTTTCCAGTGGATGGATTGGCGCTTCGTTTCCGGATCATAAGTAAAAACCCACGTTACATCACATGTTATTATCGTTTCCAAAAAATTTGGGTCATATTCAATCGCGTACAAAGTGTCAGTACAAACATTTTTGCGAACTTCATTTCAAACATTTTTGAGCGGCACGTGTCCTGAAGGAGCTGACAGAAGATGACTTCCAGCACTGTTTTCAACAACGGAAAATTCGGATGGAGCGTTGTAGGGATAGAGAAGGAGTGTAATTGAAGGTGACAACAAGTGATTATGTATAAAATTAAAATTAAATTTTTTACAACGTCAGTCTCGTTATTTAATAGCCACACCTCGTATTTATGGGACTTAAATAAAACTATTAAAATATTTATTGGACGAAAAGATTTATCTAGCTTAAGGCTATTTATCTAGTTAATTATACCTTTGTTCATCTAGCTTAAGGCTGTTGCGATAAATAACCTGTTTGAACAGAATTGTATCCATAATCTTTGAAACTATTGACGGATCACCTGAAGTGTTTGGATAACCGTTGTTATTTTATTAAATATATCAATTTATTTTAACTTAATTTTTCTTGTATCATAATGTACCCCAAAGAAACCAAGTCAAGATAATTAACAGTAACTAAACATATTAATAATCATACAAATTAAGTACAGGAGTTTTATAGAAAACACAGAATATAACCAAAGCAAATGTAAAATAAGTGTGATAATCTGTTTTATTATGCATCTTCCTTGACGTATAGAATATTGTGGTTGCAAATATTTGGCAATTTTTTTAAACGGTACGCCTAAATACCAAGATAGCCTATATTTTCCACAGGGTTGAAATTTTCAAACTATTCTTAATCATTGAGCAAGAACGTTAGGTTACCATTTTACAGAATGTCATTCGATAGTTTTATGGGTAACTTAATTCAGGTAAACCAGTGTTCTACCTGAAGTTAATTACCTTAATTATACGGAAGCGAGAACCTACATGCAAATAAATTTAAATGTGTCATACAGTTAAGTATTATCCAAGTGTAAATAGACCATAATAGCTTCTTAAGCTAGTCATTTTATTACGAATTAGCAACGAAAAGAGGATGAACCGAACGCTTTTTTCTAAAAAATTAATTAAAATAAAATGAATTTCTGTAACTACGGTAACGTAATTGATTTTTATTACTAAAAAATATATTTATTTAATAAATTGGTTCAGAGAAATAACTAAATTCCAACTTTAATCCTGCTTACTGTCAGATATTATACGTAAACCATCAACGGGGTCGATTACAGAAAACTTGTATTTTAACCAGCGTTAAGCTGGAGTAAAGCATGTGAAGTATGATATTCTACCTACGACAGGAACGACATTCTAAAATCTTGATCGGGAAGCGATGTAAATAAAACCCTAACATGTACTTCATTATTAGTGAGGTAAAGCAATATTTGAAGACACAGAAATTGTTTAGGAAACTACGAATAAAGCGGTGACTTCTTGACAGTTTAAATGTTAACTGTAATCAAAAAATTTAAATAATGATCGCGAAAGTGAATTTAATTTTCGGGGTGATTATTTGTAATTATTTTGACAGAATCGATAGCATGTACCAATAATTATTGTAAACTGGGAGTAAGTTGGATACCTGGGCTTGTATTTTTAATTTAAGGTGACAAACGATAACGTCCAAGGACCAATTTTGCTGGTGAGGCAGTGTTATTTCTTGACACCTAATTCGTTTAGTAACTTACCAGTTTTTCAGTGCTGTCATTAGACTGATCTGAGTAACTGGTAATTAATGAAAAGAATATTAGAAATAACTTGAAAACTGTAGCTCTTAGAGCATCTTTAACGCGATTTTGAAAAATTAGAGCAAACGGTACTTCCTGTTATGTACTATCGGATGGAGACATCCCCATTAATCGTTAAAAACATGTTCTTTTGAGTTCAAGGGGTCTCAAAACGTGTATGTCCGGTGAAAACTCAATTTCGAGAAATCGACATGAAAACAATACTTTCCTTCCTATATATTCGTAGGCAAGAGAAAGTAAAAAAGAAATTTGAAATAACTAGAAAACGGTTAGTCGTAGAGGATTTTTAACGCGATTTTGAAAAAGCAGAGCAAAAAGCTACTTCCAGTTCTGTTCTTTCGGATGGACACATCCCCATTCATGTATACCGTCAACCGGGTACGATAGCGGAAATGTGGTCTTAACTTTATCATTGTACATTTTAAATTGCAGTACAAGTATGGTTTTTTCGCTATGTCAGAGACGTTTGCATGCTCTAATAATAATTGAAAACTTGGAGTAAGTTGGATACTCAAGCTTGTAGTTTTAATTCAAGGCGAGTTAAACGAAAAGGTCTCGAAACCAATTTTGCCGGTGAGGTTCAGTATATTTCTTGAAACCGAATTCGTTTAATAATTTACCACTTTATCAGTGCCGTCCTTAGATTGATCCGAGTGACGGGTAAATAAAAAGTAAGGAAAACATAAATAACTCAAAAAAACGGTGGGCCGTAGAGCATTTTTAACGCGATTTAGAAAACAGAGCAAAAAGGACCTGGCAGCTTTATACAATCGGATAGATAAATTTTAATTGACTTACCGTCAACCGGGTGCGACATCAGAAATGTGGTTTTATCGATGTCGTTTTGTATTGAGAACCGTTAGTATGTTATTTCTGAGTTGACAGTATAGATTGCACGCATCAATAAAATTTAAATATTGTAGTTAATTTAACTATTACTCGGGTTTTTACCTCAATTTTGAAGTGACTTAAACGAAAATGCCCCGGAACTAGTCTTCGCGGTCATTCTAAGGCACTCATTCGCGAACAGACACACAGGTTTTATCACATTATCATAACGTCTAATCTTGGCTTGTCTTGAGAGTTCTTTGTTATTATACTACAAGTGGTGTGTTCCTCGGAGATCACCGTCTTTCTTCGTCTGTTGTTGTTCGCTTCCCTTTCGCTGGTCTTGAGTTTTATTTTCTCCCCGAGGTACTTAAAGCTATAGACTTTTCCAACTTTTTCGTATTGTCTTTGTTTTCTTGCACCGAAAAAATTCTATTATTAGTTTTTCATTATTTTATTTCTTATGTCTCCATTATTCGTTCATTTTCCTTGTACAGTTCTTCACGACATCGTAACCTATATTGTACATCAACCATCTTCGGAACCATTATCTTCCGGAGGATCGTTCTCTAAAATTCCTGTGCTTCCCTTAGATCAGCCTTCCCAATCATTCTAAGGCATTCACTTGCGTACAGACACACAGGTTTTATCATAGTATTATAACGTCTAATCTTGGCTTGTCTTGAGAGAGCTTTCTTATTATACTACAATTGGTGTGTTCCTCGGAGTGCATCGGCCGTCTTTCTTCGTCTGTTGTTGTTCGCTTCCTTTACGCTGGTCTTCGTTTGTTTAACCTCCTCAAAGTATTTGAAGCTTTCAATATTTCCAATTTTTCTGTATTGTGTATTTAAGTGACGCGGGGCTGTTTTGATTTTCGTTACGTATTTAGTTTTTTTTTTTAAGGAAATATGTAGTCTGGCTTTTTCTGTTTGTTATTTTAACACGTTGATTTGTCATATTGCTGTTTCCATGTTCCAAGAAACGATTGGTAGGGCATTTGCAAAAGGAAAACAGTTTATCTTTAGATTGTTCTTTGATCTTCCAATGTGTACTTGGTACAAAAATCCTTTAACTTCCATTTCTTATTCCTGAATCACTTCCTCCAGTACACAGTTACAAAATCCGGTGAAAGTCCATCACCCTGCCTAACGCCTGTTTTAATTTCAAACTCTTCGGAGATTTCTCCTAGAACTTTTACTTTTGTACTTGTCTGTGTTAATTTTTCTTTCATGATGGCCTGTGTTTTGATGTCCACTTCATTTTCTTTTAAAATACACGGTAGCCTTTCTCGGTAAATTGAACAATAAGCTATCTTAAAATCAACAAACACTACCACTAGATCTGTTGGAATATAACTCAGCCGACTCATTTTAGGTTCCATACCTGTTCTGCGCAGGATCTTCCTTTCCTGAACCCGGCTTGATATTTATCCAATTTCTGATCTACTTGTTCTTCTAGTTTAGTCAAAAGTTCTTTTGAGTGTTCTTTGTATATTACGAGTGAAAGGGAAATTTTGTGGCAATTGCTTACATCCGTTCTATCTCCTTTAAAATGTAGCGGATACATCTGAGCTACTTTTCCGTTCTCAAGGAATCTTCTCAGTTTCCCAGATCTTTACTAGGTTTTTTCTAAAGACCTATTCCCACGACTCTAGTACTAATTGTTATTTGACTAGCAGCTAGTTTAGTTAAAGCGCTAGTATTCACTAGCGCTGTAGTTTTTGACCACATTTTATTTTACTAGAGCTAGTAGGGAAGAAAAGGTCACGTGATTGACTAGCGCTAGTAAACTAGCTCAGTGTGACCGTTTGGAAACAGTTCTAGTTGCTAGTAAGCTGTTTTTTCTATATCAATACACAACACAGCTCACGTATGTCTTTAGAGCACTGGCATTAATTAACCAGCTCCGTGAGAACTGTCACCTACGCGCTAGTAGGGCCTGCTGGTAGTAGCAGCTAGCAAACTAGTATCATAGGAAGAGGCCTTAAGTGACGGTTACTTCTTCATTATTTTTTTAACATTTCTGCAGTGATTGAGTTTCCTCCGGCAGCTTTGTTGTTTTTCAGTTCTATGACTACCCTCCAAAGTTTTATTAAATTTGGTGATGGTATTTTGTTTTATCGTCTTGAATATATTTTGGCCAGTTCTCTTCGTGTTCTTCACAATTCAGCAACTTCTCAAAGTATTTAGCTATGATCTTGCAGATTTCCTTATTGTTCAAAGCTAGAGTAATATTTTCTCTCTGAAAGCATATGCTTAAAGGTTAATAGCCTGTTAAGTGTTTTTTAAACGTCCTGAAGAAGTTTCTACTGTTGTTTTTCTTGAATTCTGACTCAATGCCTCGGATTTCTTCGGATATCTGAGTTTTCTTCGCTCGCCGGAGTGTTTTTGCTGTCTGTTTTCAAACTTCCTTGTAAGCTGTAACATTTCCTTCCGTATTATCTGAGTATCAAGCTTTGAAGATCAATTCTCTCTTATCGATTGTCTCGTCACAGCCTTTAGTCTACCATCGGTGTTACGTGTTCTGTGCTGCGGTACCAAATCATTGGCAATGTCAACCTTGCTGCTTCGGATTCCTTCCCTGGTTTTTATTTTCCTTGCTTGAAGAATTCTTTGAAATTCTGACCCTTAAAGCTTTAGCTTTTCGGGATCGATCCTAATTATTTTCTTCTGAGACAATCTGTTTTCGTTTAGTGGGAGTGGTTTAATTTTTACAATGGTAAAGTAGAAGTCCAAGTCGAGATTTGCACCTTTCCACACTTTTATGTTTTTTAAAAATTTCCTTTGAGTTTTGTTCCGAGATTGCAACGTGATCTATTTGTAATTCACCAAGTTTTCCTCCCGAATATTAACATGTTTCCTGTTTGCTCGGGAGTTTCTTAAAATTAGTGGACTTCAGTTTAAAATGAAACGTTTCACACAATTCAATTAATCTTTCACCGTTCCTGTTTGTTCTCTTGTGTGCCGGATAGTTACTGACAATCTTCAGGAACTGTTTTTATTTTCCGATCTAAAATCAACCAAAATTTGGATGATCTTAATTTTCAATTAAAAATTTGACGATCAAAATATCTCAAGTCCAAATATCGCACGAAGTTGGAACTTGAAACTTAAGTTAGGTACTACATGGAAATTTGACACAAACATTTTTATCAAAATCGGCCAACCGGAAGTAGCAGTTTATTCATGAAATTTTCACTTTTTTGTGATTTTATCAACATTAGCTCCTACAAATTTGTTTTAAAAATCGTCATATTATATGCTCTATAAGATAGGGTAAGCGCCTCGTTTGCTGAAATTGTTCGAACTCTCATGGTAATAACACGGTTGCGGCTTTAATATGAATTTCTTAACAAAAGTATAAGTAATCGAAGCTATAGAAAGAAAATAGTAACCTTTAATTCAAACATTTTTTTCAACCGCTTAGTTTAGTGTGAATTATTAATTTTCTGTACGTTTCTCGTCAAAATCTGTAAAAACGCGATTAAAATTAAATCATTTTAGAAAATTAAAAACATACAACTTTTATTTCAAGCACTATTTAAACAGAGCCTAAAGTAGCGTCAGTTAGTGATTTTCCGTAATTTTAGTCCTATAGAGGTTGATTTTCATTTAGCTTTATTCACTCATGATTAAAATTACGTTATGATTTTCATTTTACGTTCACTACTCAATATTAATGTATTATATGTGTCATTATTTACATTGGCAAGATAAAGTCTTATGAGTGTTACAATACCGATTTGTTTATATACCTAGAAATTAAAAATGAATAAATTTAGGTATTATTATGCGAATAATCTGGTATTGTGAGATAAGCTGGATTTAAGAATAAAAATATTTGTTGCTTGTATTCAATAAAACACAAAACGACAGTATTTTTTTGTACGATTGTTGAGAGAAGCTATTGAAAGGTTACAGCACAGATAGATATAAGCTGAACGTATGTTTGAGGAGATTTTGGCCCGAACTGAGGACATATAAACGTGTATTGACAACGAAGGACAAAAGTCAGTTACAGTCGATGAACCGCTCAGATGGTCGATTACGGTCACAGACGAACCTCAATGCATATTGCAGGGAATCGACTGATGCAACAAATACGCCATGTGTTTTTGGGGTGAATTCACATTTTTCCATTTTCTCTCTTTGGATGAGACCTCTCTCGCTCTGTCATTTTCTCTCCGTTTCTCTTTTTCCTCCGACTCTGTACCCTCCAACAACTCGATTCGTTTAATTGCCTCCCTCACTCCATTTTCCAACCCTTTTGGCGGGTCATCCGCACACTGGAAATCATTAACGCCGTCCCTCTCGTTGTTCTGCCAGTGCTACCTCTTCCTATCTCTCGATAGGGGTACAAACCCTTTTCATCGTCGAAATAAATTTATAAAAATTTGTTGTCTTTTTTCTTCGAACTTATACATTCTACCGTTAAATGAGTACTACGTCTAAACTACGCCTCCGACCCTATCTGGATTTGGATTACATTTCCTCTAACGACACACCAACTAAAATTTTATACACGCTATAAAAAAACAGCGATGTATACAAATTACTTTTTACTTTTTTATTATGTGTATATTTTTACGTTTGCACATATATTTTATATTTATATTTATTACACCTATAAAATCATATTAATAAAATTTAATTTTCACGACTATTATCTGATTTGTTCATTCAATATACTAAACGATATACTTAACCTGGCAATAATCTTATGTCTCCGACCAAATTACTCGTGCCATAAATCATCTGAAGTTTTGTTGACTTGCATATCATATTTTTAGCGTGATACTTCCTTGTGCAACATAAAGTTTTTAGTACATAATATTTAAAAAACACGTTTACGGTGAAGTTTAAAATTTAATATTTTTCTTATCACATACCAAGAAAAGACTATTTTCTTTGTTACACGTACTAGAATCCAATTAAAATATTTTTAATGTACCCAAACTTTTATTAAGCGACTAATGAGCTTTAAGTCAAACAAATTTTATGGGTGGTCCTAAAAAATTGCCAAATGTCTATTTTTAGCAGGTATGGAATAATTATTAACATAATACTTATTATTTTATTATAAGTATTAAAATAATAAAATAGTATTAAAACGTGTTAATATTAAAATAATAACACCTAACCCTAGGTCCGTTCGGGATCTGAGTGTAATAAATAATGTACCGACTTCCTTAAACTTATAACAATAAAATTATTTATTGACACAATTAATTATTAAATTTAGATTATAGATACTGAAGTCACGATATTGCCTTTTGCGTACGTATGGGCTGCGAGGAAGGTAAGTGAAATATCTACAGTGTTGCCAACCTCAACAGTGAGACTCTACTCGTACATTTCACTACCGTGCAGTTTCTGGATACATTTTGTAAGCTGTGGTTTATTCCGATAAAATGTTTTCTTCATAAACCTTATAAGAAATAAATGTGATCTGTAATATTGCCTATAGCTTAATTACATGACTAGCAATGTTTGATTTTCTGTAATTACGAATGAATCGCCTTCTTTACTACTGCTGTCATCGGCGTTTCCATTATCAGTCTCTCTAGTATCTACCTAACCGTTTTTGTACCAGGTGTCAACAAAACTGTTAAAGAATAGCTCCTTTACGTCCTTAATTTCCTTCTTTATTTTTCTAATTGTGGAAAGAGAAACATCACAGTAGTTAGCCGCTTGCTCACAGCGTTTGTTAAGAGGCACGGATAGGCATTTTTGTTTAGCTTCAACTTCACAACATTTTATTACATTGCGTTCAGCACTATGAATAGTTCGACCTCATTTTTGAGGAAGCGATATTTGTGTTTACGGTAACTAACAGTTAATATTCGTACAGTTAACCTACAAAAGGTTCCTTCAAAAGGATATACTGTATATGCTCTGGGTATAATATAAGTTGTTATCTTTGTCGTACTGAAATTAAAGCAGTCGCGCATGCGCACTGATGCTTTTCCCCCTGTACCCCTCGTTGCAAACAAGGGCAAACTCGTGACTCAAGTGACTATAATAACAAATTACAATCGAGTTACTTAAATTAAATTAATAATAAAAATGTAAAGCTTACACTAATTTAAAGAACAATAACAATAATTTAACATTTAACAATTACCTCTTACCTTTAACCAAATATAATGTGACCAACGTACACCCACGTAGACGTTTTTTTAACGCACAATCTACACAATGTATTCACACTAATATCACTCCGTATGATAACTTAAACTGATTGAATTCAACTAACTGACCGACAAAAAGAGCTAATTTTTTATACCCTTTTAGTAGTTTTCTAGAAAGAAATAGGAAGACGAGGTTGTAAACAAATAATAGGAGTACAAAGGTTTTCTTCCAAATTTTGGAAGCAATTAAAAGGTAAATGGTACAAGAAAGAACGAAATAAAGTGATTCTGGGAAATTTTGTTAAATAAATCATAAAAGGGTATACACAATACAAAAATTAGAAAACACTATAAATTGTATAAAACTTAATTACAAAATAATAAACGAAACGACAATAAGAGGTGACACCACTTCCTCACCATTTCCGGGTCGTAATGCTTAGTCACAAAACGAAGCACTCTTTTCATAATACCTAATTATCACACCTCAACCACTTCTAGCGTAATGGTTCAATACTTTATTTCATGGTATCTTAAAACATTGAATTTATGCACATCTTTTCTATAAAGCTATATAATACATTTAAAATAATTTACATCGTACGAGATGGAGGAAATTTACCCACGCAATTATGGATATGTCATATCCTAGATTAGCCGTTCTGTTTTCATATCTAGTTTTACACTATATAACCTCCTGAGACCTGGTCGTATAGTATACTATACGTCTTTGCATTGATTGAGACTCAGCAGCAGTTTTATACGTCTCAACAACTTACGTTATGCAGATGATACAGTCTTGCTGGCTGAAACAATGCAGGATCTCCAGGAACTCCTGAATAAGGTTGTTGAAGCCAGTCAACATTTTGGTCTCACCCTCAACACAAGGAAGACAAAGTGCATGGTCATCACCAAGAATGTGGTCCCACATGACGAACACCTGTATGTGGAGGGAGAGCAGTTGGAAAGAGTTATGAAGTACAGCTATCTTGGTATGACGGTAAACAGTAACCTTGATTACTCTACTGAGATAAAAATCCGCATAGAGAGAGCCCGGGCCGCATTTGTGAAAATGAAGAGGATGCTGTGCAACCACAATCTGAGTCTGGACTTGAGAATTCGTGTGCTGAGGTGTTACATCTTTCCGGTGCTGTACTATGGTGCAGAGGCCTGGACTACCAATAGGCAATGTGAACGAAGACTTGAGGCCTTTGAGATGTGGGTTTACAGAAGGATACACAAAATATC
Source organism: Catonia carolina (assembly GCA_035578175.1). Taxonomy (NCBI): domain Eukaryota; kingdom Metazoa; phylum Arthropoda; class Insecta; order Hemiptera; family Achilidae; genus Catonia; species Catonia carolina. The sequence continues at coordinate 3,841,169 of JAQMRL010000001.1, forward strand.
TTGGACAGAGAGAGTCACAAACATGGAAGTCCTAAGGAGGATGCAGAAGGGAATGGAAGTGATGATCGAAATCAAGAAGAGAAAGCTGGTGTACCTCGGCCATGTCTTGAGAGGTCCAAAATATGAAATCCTTCATCTTGTCATCCAGGGAAAGATTATGGGCAAACGATCGGTTGGAAGAAGAAGAACCTCCTGGCTACGGAACCTGCGAGAGTGGTTTAATTTGTCATCCATCGACCTATTTAGAGCTGCAGTTTCCAAGGTCAGGATTGCCATGATGCTAGCACACCTTCGTAATGGAGATGCTACATGAAGAAGAAGAAGCAGTTTTATACATGGTGCCTGGCTTTGTATGGTATAGTATACTATACCAGATATATTGCACTCTTTGAGTCCTGATGAGAAAAATTACGGTGTTTTGGTTGAGACCAATGGTATAGTATACGATACCTTGATTTCACAGGCATTTCACATACGTATTACGTAATACTTTTGACTTTTTACCAGTTGTAATGTGCATACCAACTTTTGGATATTTGTTGTACTATAAATGATGTTTTCCTTCTATTCTGTTTATTCCTATCAAAATGGCGGAAAACGCTTCAACTCCATTTACAAATTGAAAAAATTTCACTGGATTCAACCCTTGCACCATACAGGTACAGTATACTATACCTATGGGTCTCTACCAATGCACATCATAACTGATATGTCAGGACTCAACTAAAGAAACCTTCAAGTATAGTATACTATAGCGTTGGGTCTCAGTATATGTAACCCAAAAAAATAACTCAGGTCCCAAGAGGTTATGCCTAAATATTATACATGTTAAGTATCTAGGTGTCGACGTCAATCAACATTTAAAATGGATATTCATATTACCAATACGTGCCAAAAGCTTAAACATGTTTTATGAAATAAATAAATTGAAATGTATCAACATTTCTCGGTTGGGGTATTTAGCTTGTGCCCAGCCCTTTTTCAAAATGTTATAAACGCGTGGGGCGGAGCATTAAATGTGCGCTTCAAAAAATTGTTTTTTACTCCAGAAACATTTTATTAAGGACTGTTCTAAGGAAACCTACAATTTATTCCAGTAAAGATAATTTTATTGAACTTAATGCTTTAACTGTCAGGCAGCTATATTAGGAGTTTGTTGATATACATTAGAAGCTATAAAATACTTTTAGTTGTCGGGATTCCCCCTATGATCTGCGACCTTCAACAGTCTCTTTTCAAGCAATCCGTACTGATTTAAATGTCTGCAAGAGACATTTCATGTACATCTCTGCAAAACTTATGAACTTAATACCAAACCAATTTATTTATAATAATTTTAATTAAAAAATCCTTAAAAATATTGTTGATAAATGTATTGTTTCAAGTATATTTTAAATTTGTTGTTGTTTAGGTCATCAGCCGAAAGGCTGGTTTTACTAAGTAAAATAAAGAGTGAGGTGTTTTACAATTGCCTTCCCCACTGAGTAGAAAAGTATGCTTATTACCATGCCAGGCCCTCTGAAAAGCATCTACTTTCCACAATGCTGCGCGGCGTTATCACAAGTTGCTTTCTGCCTGATAAACTTGTCCAGCGAGCATCAACTCTCTTCAGAGAAACTTAGGTATATGTCGAATTGACATCTCCAGTTGCTCTTAGCATACACAATCTAAACGTGAAAAACTTTACCTCACTCATAAAAACAAAATATGTTTGCAAAAAAATAGTGGGCGGACCGCAGTCCAGCAGTTGGTGATCGCTGACGTAGAAAAACTCAGTACTCAGAATACTTCAATATTCATCTTTCTCTCGGTCCAGTTGTCTTCTGCATTTGTCTCCATACCAACATTTCCGTCGTATGTAAGCTTGCTTTATCCTGCATCCGTTACACCCATGTTTTACTTCACTTCAGTAGTAAACTCCACGGACTAGCAAACTTTTCCCTTATCTTGACATTGACATTGTTACAAGTTATTAATTATAGTCTACTGTTAAAACTTAATTTGAAAAACTTAATTGTCATTTCATTTCTTTACTATGTTTGTTGCCATTCGTTATCTAGTGTTCTAGTTAGAAGTACCAGCTTACTTTTTCAATTCCTTTATTCTTGAATTTAATATTCACTTTACGTTTCGAAATCATAACAGGTGACTTTTACACTTTGTCCAGTTGATTTCTGAACCTTACGCACTAATAATGGGCTTATAGCTACTGACAAAGTTAGGTAACTTGGTTTAACACTTGACAGACGCCTTATATGGAAAACACACATTGCTTACTTAAGAGCAATCATAGACTCAGGTTTGCGTAAGCTGTATGGCACCTTGGGTCGCAAGTTCTCGCTATCGCTACATTTGAAAGTCATCTTGTACAAATTCATTCAAAAATATTTTTGAGCGGCACCAGTTAAAAACTTGTAGAGATTTGAATACCGCTCCTTTTTTATGTGACCAACCACTGTATAAAAATTTCCATAAAAAAACTGCATAAAGAATAATTACTGTTTCTAAAATCGTTAATGATACCACACGTACTCCTATTGCATATCACTTAGTATTATACCGATTTTATCGGTGTCCGACGGAATTTGAAGCATAGGGAAATAGCACTGATTTTCATTAGTTTGTTTTTGTTTTCTTCCCACGAATAAATGAAGACTTGTTATAATCAGAAACCATTAGAAAATATTAGATCGTTAAAAAAGTATAAATTTTGATACATTTTAAGCTGTATTTTAGCTTAAAATACATAAATTTGTAAACCGTGTTCTATTTAAGTATTGTAAAGTTTTATGAAGTAGTTGGCCTGCCTGTGTGGAGTACCTGTTATCGTTGTAGTGTGGGGAGTTCTCCTGTCACAGTTTTTCTGGTTCTTTTTTTTTCCTCCACACTTCCAGTATCACTGAATTGTTTTAATTCTGTATACGGAAGCACGACTTGGGGTATTTCTATCGGGAAATCGAAGAGGATACAAAGCTAGTGTGTGATCAGCATTTCGATCCATAATTTTCAATAAATAAAAACGAACTAATTAAAGACACGATAACCGTTCACTTAAACAGATGTCATTTGCAAATTAAGCCTCTTTGTTAGGCAATTGTTAAAATCTTCCTATTGTTATATACTACTCAACTGACTGTTATTTATTTTTCTTCATTATCTCATTCTATAAAATAATACAATTTTATCAGCTGTATTCTACAGCTGATAGATTTCAATTAGGTTAAACCTGTAATTGATTGTTTTTATTTTAAATGTAATTTTCTTTTGTTTGTATGAGAAACCTAACGTGTCTCAATTTAAATGAACCACCCGGTATGTGTATTGTTTCGGTAGAAGTTTTCCATAGTTTTTACGCTTTTGGTTTTATTTAATTGAAGTATTAAAATTAACTTCATATTGTATTAGCTATTGTATTACGTGTCATAATAGACGAAGTGTTTAGTTTATTATTTTTAATTACAATAAATGAACGGATTATATAATCAGAATCAGTACAGAATTAAATTTACTTTGACGACTAGAATGGCTGAAGTGGATTTCAAGTTGTAATCGTGGTATGCCGCGATGCCAGCGATGCTATGATGCAGCGATGTGATGGTTTAGGAGGAGGGAGTGGTTGGATACAAGTGACCGCAGCTTCAAAGCAACGTAACAACTGTCAGATATTTATTCATCCCTCTCTACTTCAGTGTAAAACGCACCAACAGGGGTAGTAAATTCCCTTCTCCATTTCTACCCTAAATTACATTCATGTCAAGCCGATATTACACAGATATCTGAAGTTTATCTACCTTTCAAAGCGTTCATGTAAAATTATTTGAGTTTTTATTTTTGTTTTTAATTAATATTTTTCTTACTTAACAACAGTAAGTTTCTAAATTAAACTTTGTAGTAATATGTAATGTCTGTAATTCAAATATATTTTTCATTAGTACAATCTGTCATATCCGGACTGTGATAGCCGGACCCACCCATATCCGGACGTATCTTCAAACTAATTTTTCAATTTTGGTTAGCGATGGAAAAGTAAAAGTTGCAACTGGAATGTTGTTTGCGCAAAACTTGAAGAAGAGTCAGATTGCAGAGCTTGTAATAAACGTGCCTGGATGTGAAGAAATCAATGACGATGAAGTCAAGAAATGACGATGAAGTTAAGTGAAGATGAAGTCAACGAAATTACTGATAGTGACTTCATAGGCATTCCTATGAAGTCACTATCAGTAATTTCGTGTGTGAAATAGTATTTCTTGTGTGAAATAGCGATGGAAAAGTTTCTGAACCCAAAGAGGTTAATAAAATGCATATAATGAGGCAAGAAAGACCATCGAATCTCTGATCAGTTATGTTCAACATCATAATGAAACAAGTAAAACTTAAGTGATGCTTTTAAGAAGGTTAAGAGACATGGTTTCCAAACAAATGTGTCCAGTATGTGAAGCTGACGAAAATCACAAAAGTTATCAAGTAGGCTGTATACTGATGCAGGCTTACTGTAGTAAAAATGTTCAACTAATTTTAATTTTTGTATTTTAAAGAGTACAGTGTACACATACAAATTCTAGACCAATAGAAACGTCTAAGAAAATATTTAATAACAAACGTGTGTAATAACAAATCTCTGTAAGGGGCCTTTTTCATATGGCCAGTGTGACAGAAATTTTGGCATTTTTGGTGAAGAAAGTGGAGAATATTTACTGTGCTAATGAATAAATCACATTGATGTTTTTTATAAGTTAAGATGAAATCCAGCCCCATTCGTAGTAAAACATTTAGTTCCTCATTTATAAAATTTAACAACGGCGTTCAAAGACGTATTCCTCAAAAAACCGTGTACTAAAACCGATGTCTTTAGAATAGAAAGTTATGTAAAAATTTTGTACAACAAATTTGGAACTATTTCTGCTTACAAAACTTATTAAAATGTTCTTCCACCGATTCTATTCAAGTTTCTTAAAACCAATAATGTGTCATTCGAGATGAATTTTGAAGCACCAGAACTGGGTCCTCTTTCAACAGCTAAATGCACAGATTTAATTTCATTCTTTCCATTTTTACTAGTAGAGAAAAATACCTTCTTTCAAGTATTATTAATGAAGTAAAAGCTTCATTCAACAAAACAGAAGAGGCAGTGTGTCAGACGATAGCAGCAATATGAATGATGAATTAAAGTAAACTTTTTATTAACGAAAAGACACTTTGTGAAATTATTATTATTACAATAAAAATGTATTCTTGTGTGAATAGTCAGTTGAGTCACAAGTTTGCCCTTGTTTGCAACGAGGGGTAAAGAGAGGGACAGCATCAGTGCGCATGCGCGACTGCTTTAATTTCAGTACGACAAACATAACAACTTATATTATACCCAAAGCATATACAGTATATCGCTGAACCTTTTGTAGGTTAACTGTACGAATATAACTGTTCGTTACCGTAAACACAAATATCGGTTTCTCAAAAACGTGATCGAATTATTCACGTGCTGAACGCAATGTAAGAAAATGTTGTGAAGTTGAAGCTAAACAAAAATGCCTATCCGTGCCTCTTAACTAAAGCCGTGAGCTAGCGGCTAACTACTGTGATGTTCTTATTCCACAATAATTCGAAAAATAAAGAAGGAAATTAAGGACAAGAAGAAGCTATTCTTTAACAGTTTTGTTGACGTCTGGTAATAAAAAGAAAACGGTTAGATAGTTACTAGAGAGACTGGTAATGAAAACGCCGGTGAAAGAAATAGTAAAAAAGGCGATTCATTCGTAATTAGAGGAAATCAAACATTTCTAGTCATGTAATTAAGCTATAGGCAATAAATCAGGTCACATTTATTTCTTATAAGATTTATGAAGAAATCATTTTCTTGAAATAAATTACAGCTTAAAAAATGTATTTAGAAACTGCATGGTAGTGAAATGTACGTGGAGTGTCTCACTGTTGAAGTTGGCAGCACTGCAAATATTTTAATTCACTTCCTCACAGCCCATACAAACGCAAAAGGCAATCTCGTTATTTCAGTATCTATATGTATGTAGTGTAAGTTAATTATTAATAAAAGCCAGACTTTTGTGTAATTTGGCACATTTATTGGGATCTTCTTTCAACCAAATTGTTTGATGACAAAAGGCCATATGAAGAAATGTTTTAGAAAAATTATATGAAGTAAACGATGTTTAAAAAAAAGTAAGATTCTGATGTGTTGAATTATAAAAATGTTGGTTCAATATGTTTAAACAATGGTCAATTATTGAATAAATGTAAACAACTATGTTACTTTTATAACAATGTTCTAATGAAGATTAACAAAACGAAGATTGGCAAAACGTAATTTCAGAACATGAGCCCTTTTTCCATAAAACTCCTCGTATCTATGAGACTCTTGAGAGTAAAAAATGTAAAATACACACACTTCAAACAACTGTGCGACACCGCGAATAGAAAACAACTAATGTACACGTACATAGAACATGCAGGTGCAGTAGGCTGGTCAGCCCACCGTAATCTCTTCTCTATTTGGGGACGGTTGGGGAGAGCTAGGCATGCATATTTGCCGCTGACATCTTCGTTGCCGTGGTAAGTGGTTATGCGCTGGAAGAGAAGCGGCAGCCATCCGTCTAACTCTTCACTTGGGTATTTATATCAATGCCATTACAAAGGGTTATTTAAAAAATTAGAAAGCGTTTTATAATACTTTATGCAGTACTTTTTTACATGACAATTCTTCATTTATTGTAAAACAAAACATAAAATAATGTAAGAAAAATAAATTTCGATACTATCCAGTGCATAGGTGAAGAGGCTCTTCACCTACTTCACCTGAATAGCCGCTGCTACCTCAACAACTGGTATGATTATGACAGCAGTGGACTCTAATAATTTCTATCGATTAAATTGGTGGCTCTGATATTTTTTTCCTTTCTAGGATATTTGCACAGCTAGTTTTTTTTGGAACTCTGAAAGACGTAAAGCATTTTTAAAAAACCCAGTCATTCCATTTCATGTCACCATGTTTAAGGTGGTAAAACTATTCTTCCGAAAAAATAAAAATGTACTATAAGCGTTTGTTTTCCCATGACTCCTTTAGTTATAACTTTATGTTATTTGTCAAAAATCAATTTTTTATTGAAAAATACGTTTCTCTCCTGAGTTCAGATAGTTTTTTTACAAACTATTTAACGTACCTATAAATAATCCGAATGGTTTAACGGTTAATACTTCTTCAGATATGTGTTTTCTTTTTTTGTTCTCCTGTATTTTCTTTGACCTTAGGTCATCATTATTAAAATGTTTGATAATCCTTAAATTTTTCGTTTAACGTTTTCTTTTGAAATTTTATTTTTTATGAGATTTTTTCTGTCTAATACGCATTCGGTATCGTCTAGCAGTATCCTGCCACCCAGCCGTTTCCTGACCGGATTCCAGAAGTACGCTGAGGGAGCGGATTCATCCGGAGGATCTCCGATGTAAATCGTCGGCAGTCAAACAGAACGCCGTGCCAGCCGTTATTTTGTTTCTTGTAAATTTCTTTGTTTTTAGATTTTTTAAAACTATTTATTTTTATCACTGGTATTCTCTCTAGTAATAATTCGCGACCCGTAAATTGGAGTAGTTACAGCTTTCCAATACCTTAAAAATTTTAACACTGCGAGCATATCAATTTATATTACATTTTACCATGACATTTTTTTACAATAATATTAAAACAATTAATATTGTTTAATTTAACAATTGTGTCGTGCTTTTATTCTATCCGCATTTGTCAATTTGTTGGTATCATTACATTCAGCGCCCATTGTGAGGCCAGATCTCCAAAGTGAAATGATAATAATCAACTTTTCTCATCATTTTTTGAATGTACTGTAACACTTATTCAGGGTTCTTTCTGGATCTGGTTATAATAAATAATAAACAAATTTGTGACAACTCAAATTATTAACAAAAAAAAATACAATGGATTATTACGCTTAGACTCCTAATAAATTGCAATTAAATTACTTAGACTACGTTAATTACAAAACTTAAAGCTTAAACTATATTTAACTAAAAATAAAATGTTTATTTGCACTTAATAATCAACTTTTAACTACAACCAATCACACAATGTTTCCAGCACGTTCACCTCTTTTTCTTAACGTACTTCTTACTTTGGATCAACTGGTTCAATAAAACTGACACACTGTTATACTTGTATATGACACTGATTCCATCCACAGTCAGAGTACAACTAGAACTAGGTTGAAACAAATTAGCGGCTTTATTTAAAAGGCGTCAGAAGTCCTTTAAAGAAATACGAAGAACATCTAAATAAATAAAGGCAATAAACGTCTATGCTTCGATAAAACAATCTAAAGCATATTAGAAAGAATAAAGAATAATAAAAGATTGCGAAATGAAATAGAACGGGTTAAGGGTTAATAATAGAAATAATAAACCCTTTATACCATATTTAAAGTGACAACTAGGTCGACCGGCTATTCCGTGAATCTCATTCATAAGCATTCCATTCATCGGAAATCCATTGTCCATGTTTCAGTACTATCTTATACAAGGACCGGCAGAAAAAGTGATGGTTTTTGATCTTACTACATCGCAACAATGCGAGTGGGGAAACCCCACTCACTGGAAATGAAAGTCAATGACTTTCAGTTCCCGGTTCAATGCCATTGCAGTTGCAATAGAGTCGTGGAACGCACAACATCGTGCTTTCGTCATAGAGATTTACTTTAGTAACGGTTACTCGGTAGTCAAAACCCAGCGTTTGTTCCGTACAAAGTTTGGAGTAAGTAGACACTGTAGTGTTCCCAGTCACAATGCAGTAATGCGTTGGGTTAAAATTTTTAGAGAAACGGCTTCATCTTTAAAACGGAAACCTACAGGCCGTCCACGTAGCGTTCGTACTCCCGAAAACACAGATGCTTTGCGATTGTCAGTGGCCAGAAGTCCACGTCACCCTGCTGCACATCACGCAGCTGTGCTAGGAATATCAGATCGAAGTGTTCGAAGAATTTTGCGTTCGGATCTTCATTTTCATCCGTATAAAATCATAACTGTTCAAGAACTAAGCCAACATTATTTCCAAAACCGAAGAGAATATGCACAATGAATTCTGAACATTTTAACTAACGATTCAATAATCATAATGTCAGATGAGGCCCATTTTCACCTGTCTGGTTGTGTAAATAAACAAAATTTCCGGTACTGAGCGGCACAAAATTCTCGTAGCCTACACGTAAATTCACTTCATTGTGAACGTGTGACAGTTTGGTGCACAGTGACTAAATTCGGAGTGATAGTTCCATATGTTTACGAAGAGAACGGTCGAGCAGTTTCGATCACTTCAGGTTGTTATATCGAAATGCTAAATAATTTCCTTGCACCAGAGTTACAACGTCGTGAAGTCGACACCGCAAATGTTTGGTTCCAACAAGATGGGGCTACTGCTCACACTGCCAGAGTGTCAATGAATGTGTTACGACAAATGTTTCCAGAACACGTGATTTCAAGAAATTGTGACCTTTCATGAACTGCTCGCTCCCCAGATCTTTCGGTATGTGACTTTTTTCTTTGAGAGTATTTGAAATCAAAAGTGCACGTCGTAAAGCCTCGAACAACTGACGATCTGAAGCTACCAAACAACATGATTCTGAAGGCAATGGATAATTTCCAAGTACGATTACATGAATGCGTGCAGAATGAGGGTCATCACTTGACAGACATAATTTTTAAAACAAAATAAGTGAATTTTAGAATTTAAGTGCTTTAATGAAAAATGGCAAGAAATGACGTTTCAAATCTATTAATAAATTTTTTTTTACATCTTATTTCTGATTTATTTTATTCATTTCAAAACCATCCACTTTTTATGCCGGTCACTATAAAGCTAAGTGTAACGAGCTATGTTCGGAAATTCTAACCCATAAGGAGGCCTCAGGGCGTAGAAATACCAAAGAACTTTTTTTGTTTCTCATCTTCTGAAATCCCTAGGAAAGATCCAAAATCTGAGGTACGAACCCCCATGGGGTCTAAAAATCTGAAAATACTCCTCAACAGCTGAAGATATTGAGCTCGAATCTTTTTTAATCGATTTCTCGACTCAGAAAACTAGAGACTTTTACAAACATAATACCGATTACGTTAACTTTGTCACAGATTTTCCTTAAGAAAGAAATTTTAGACAATGACGGAATCCTACTCATTCCTAAGCATTATTTTTTTGTACTGGTAAGCCAATTTGCCGCACTCTTACATAGCGCTAGTCACATGACGGTGGGTAAGCGTTCGCTATTCGTTGATGTTGTGATTTTAAATCTTAACATTAGAGTAGCATTCAAAAGAACAATCAGTTCTTACAATAAATTTGCCAAAATAATAAAGTTATTCATCGTTTTATTAGCTTATTCGTTATTGTACCGTATTAAAAAATAGTTTCTTTAAACGTCTTTAATCTTTGCATTTTTTTTTTTTTTTTGAAATAATTCGCTAAAAATTATTCTTAATTTTGTTAAGTCTATTATTCCCAGCGTTTCCTTTTTGGTTTATTTTATTTCCGTACTTACATCGAAGCGCACGGGAACTTCTAGTTACAATATAAAAAAGTGTATAGATTGCTAAAGAAAATAACAATGTAACTAAGTTTTAAATCTTACCAGTGGGAGGTTCATTGATTTAGAAAGTAACTTTGAACTTTGAATAAATATTGGTATTCAAAATGACTAAAAATGGAAAGAGCTAGAATATGAAATGTGATTAGTTGTGGCATTTGCATTACCGTACATCTATCACATGGAGAATCCATTCATTCAAATACGTATAAGTGACTTAGCAATATTGAATCTACAAGCTTTTTGAATAAATATCGCTTGGATGCTTGATGTATGTAAAATATAACTTACTGACAATATAAAATACTAAAAAACGTGCATATGAATTGATTTCTTAAAGAAAATTGTTGAGTGCTTTCATTCATTTATTAACAATAATAATCGTAACTGAATCTTGCATTATACACGTAAACAATAGTTTTTAAAAATTATTCACAAAAGCAAAGATAAGTTTTCTACTTTCTCTTGCCTTATATGAGTATATTTGCACTCGATCTGCTATGCTAGTTCCAGGGCTAAAAAAATATGTTTGTTTCTTATCACATCCATAGTCAGTTAATTACATGACTGAAGCATTTAAGAGCAGAAGAGATAAAGTAGAGATGTAAAGACATTTTGGGTTGTCAGAATTATCTTCTCTGAGAGTAATGAATTTCATTATACGGCCGGAGCCTGTGGTGAATGAAATGAAGAAGTCATTTGCAAGGTGGAAAGTGGATGCGTTTTGGAGGGCTGGGCATGCTGATAAGTGTACTTTTCCACTCGGTGAGGAAGGAAATTGTAAACCACGTCACTCCTCGTTTTACTTAGTGAACTTCTGGAAGTTCAAACCAGTCTTTCGGCTGATGACCGGAAAAGCTACAACAACATATAAATGTATAACAAAGGAAAGTTTTATTTCATGTCGATTTTTTCGAAATCGAGAATCGCAAACTCGGTGTTACGTTTTATTTTTCAGGGAAGTCCCTTAAATGCAGTAATTAGTTGTCTGAATTTGGTTCGATTTAGCATGTTTTCTCAGTTTATTCCGGTTTCTCAATATCCCTTCTGATTTCGTTGAACCATTTATCCGACACCTTAGATCTATTGATTAGTGTCTTAAAAATTTGTTTTGTCAAACATTTGCCATCAATATTCCACATAAGTGTCTGTAGAATTCTTAGTCTTCGGTTTCTAATAGTTTCAATTAATCGTTAATTTTTCTTGTGTAGTTCTCATCCTCGTAATCTGTATTGTCCGTCTACTATCTTGGACTCTTATGCTGCGAAGGATCTTTCTCTAAGATTTCTCTGCCTCTGTTAGACCAGCCTTCCCAGTCATTCTGAGGTAGTCATAAAAATAATTATTATTTTTAGTTAAGTTAGTTTTAAGCTTTGTAATTAATTTAATTTTAATTTGTTAGTTAGTCTAAGCTCAATTATTTTATCTAAACTTTTATTATTTTAGTCTAAACTTAATTAATTAATCGTATCAATAAATAATTTTATTGGTATAAATTTAAAGGAATATTTTTATTAATTATTGTACCCAGATCCTGAACGGACCTTGCTTAGGTAAGCCTAGATTAGGTACAGTACTGTAATTCGTTCGGAATCTAGGTATAATAAATAGACTTTTTCAAAACTTAAAACAATTATTTATGACACTATAATAATTTTAATTAATTATCAACTTGGACTACTAACTAAAATACAATATTAGATTACTTTAATTAAATTAATAATTACAGAACTTCAGCTCAAACTAAACTTGACTAGCAATAGAAAACTGTCACTTCAAAATCAAAAAAATTGTTTTACCTATCCACATCTTGAAACTACTCGTACACACATTCCTATTAACATAGTTCAGAACCGATCCCGTAATGACGCTATTTCGAAAAGCTCCACAACACTTTCCATTCACAGCTCAAGTATTGACTGAACTAATTACAAAGACGGTAATTGTTTTTATGCATATTGTCTTATAGTTTCTCTAACCAACCGAGAAAATTATAGAAGGAACCAAAGCAAGATCTAAATTTTTTACTAGTTCGATTTCTGAGAATTTATATTCAAAATACTTCATTAATCGCAATCCATTATCTTTATACACCCCACTTCATACAAAACATAATTTATTTATTTTTATTTTTTAGATTTATTTAAAGTCACATCAACAGCTCAATAATTTATGCTACTATCTTGGACCCTTATCTTGCTAAGGATCTTTCTGTAAAGTTCCTCTGCCTCTGTTAGACCAGCCTTTCTGGTCATTACCTGCCTTCTAAGCCTTCCCTGTTTATTTATGCAGCTCATGTTATTATCAATGACGGTGGGTTATCTATCGTAAACGGTGGGTTTTGACTTGTAATAATTTCCAGACCCTAGCCGGAATCGAACCCGGGGCCTCCGCGTTGTAGGCTAGCTCTATGGAGGCGGCACACAATTTACTGCTATGCACAATTTATTCCCTTAGCCAATTAGAATATCACTGTACAATGTTATAGTATGTTATTATAGGTTTCAATCACAGCGTAAAAACTGTACAACATTTCAAAAAGTGTATTCTGCAACAAACTGTACTACTGCTCAACCGTTTTTACATTGACCAGAGAATGTCGTGTGAATGTTTCACACCAAATTTTGCATTTATCATATATATGATTATTGTGAAAATACATGAATAAATTCAGAAGTTGTGTACTTAAATGTTTACTTTTTTAATAGTAGCCTATATGGGAAAATAAATACATTTATTTTCTTCTGGTGAGAGATTTACAAGGAGTTAACGGTTGTGTTCACATAAGCCTTCAAAACCATACGACACGTATTTAAATATGGATCAAAAACTGAATAAATCTCATTAAGAAATACAAAAATCGATGAACTGAAACGTTCTATTCAATTCACATGATGTATATCGAAGGAAAATTTTATATTTTAACACTGTGCAGTTTTCTTAGTAGCGATTCATAGAGTACCAGTGCTAGTCGAAGCGACTTTATAATAGTGTACAATAGAAAATATAAGTACAAACTTACAAAAAGAAGAAGAATAAATAGCGAAAATGAACGCAGTGCCAAAGAGAACTGAAGATGGAAATAATGAAAAATCTCAGCGGATGTGGAAGGAGAAGGTAAGAATAAGATGTGTAAGGAATGGAATATCTTTTGTTCTCCATCTTAACTCGCCTGAGGCTGGATGAATATAGAATTGAAGTTGTGAAATGGTTAGGGGAAAGAAAAGCTTGGGAAGGGTGTGACCATTAGGCACAGATAGCATGCCGTTTTATTCATAAGTCTTCTACAGGCCCCACTCCGTCGAACTGAGATCGCATCTAGAGTACGTGACGACTCAATAACCCTTCTGATACCTTCTTAAGGCCCTCTTCCACATTTACAAATCCTGTACGACAACTCCTTAAAAAAAGTCCGACTAAATCCAACTCAAATAAAAAAACACTCACACATACATACGTGCACTAATACATACAAAAATAATATATATTAAAATACGATGTTGATGTAACTACTACAGATAACCTAGATGCTAATCGATAAGATGCTTATGCACAAACTATCCAGAAATGAATCTATAAAACTTCGTATTGAGTTATTTGCTAGTACATCTGGTAGATGAAAATGTACTCCCGTTTTCTGACTCAAATGCTGTATATATTCTCGTGAATAAATATGTGTTATTCCTTAATTCAGGCCTTACTAACAGACAGGTGGAGTGTTAAGTTATTTGCACTCGATCTGCTAGTTCTAGGGCTAGCTAAGTAAAAGGCACTAGTCAGAGTTGCCTTCTCTGAGAGTTATGAATTTCATTACACAGCCAGACCCTGTGTTGAATGAAGTGAAGGTGTCATTTGAAGGGTGTAAGTAGATACTTTACAGAGAGCCTGGCATGCTGATAAGCATAATTTTCCATCATTGAGGAAAGCAATGGAAAACCATCTCACTCTTCTACAGGTTCAAATCAGCCTTTCCTTTTTGATAACCTAAACAATAACACTCCTTAGTTTATTTACAGTAGCATTAACTATTCGGTCACCGGTAACTTCAGTAGGTTTTGATAAAGTATCAGTTGGTTTAAATATTGTAACACCTAACCCTAGGTTCGTTCGGTATCTGGATTTAATAAATAATAAACTGACTTTTTACAAACTTATAACAATTAATTATTTATTTCCACAATTAATGATTAAACTTAGCCTTCTATCAAATACTAAATTAGATTACATAAAATAAAACAATTACAGAAATTCAGAGTAAACTAAATTTGACTATAATTAAAACACAGTAACAATAAATAATCAAAACAATACAAAACAATTTACCAGTCCACAATCACTTGCCCATACAACAACTACTACTAACTTAGTTGATTCTTCAAAGGGGCTAACGGTTTTTATACCTGCACTCTGATAATTTCCCAAACAAACGATTTATTTTTAACAAAATTCGCCGCTATTTTTGAACCTCGTAGAAGGAATCAAAATAAAAACCAACGTTTCTACTACTCTCGATTTTTCAGAACTCCTATTTAAAATATCTCATTCACCGCAGTTCCACCACTTAATTCAAAGAATGGCGTTGAAAAGTGATGTTAAAAATACAATTCCCTTCCCACGAAGTCCTCGTAGAACTTCTGACGAGATTAGGGCAGGCCCTTTTCTTAGAGGCAACTTCTTAATTTCTTTACGGATTTTATTTCGTGTGACTTAAGAGTACAGGAGCATTTATGAATTTCTCTACAAGGTGTTCGTGTTCTCTATTTAAAAAAAACTATGGGTTTAGAATATCGAGAACATATGTGTGGCAAACGGATGAAACTTATCAACGTCCGATTTTTACC
Organism: Catonia carolina; assembly: GCA_035578175.1. Classification (NCBI taxonomy): domain Eukaryota; kingdom Metazoa; phylum Arthropoda; class Insecta; order Hemiptera; family Achilidae; genus Catonia; species Catonia carolina. The sequence continues at coordinate 3,856,602 of JAQMRL010000001.1, forward strand.
CAGGAATTATTTGGGTTACAATAGGAGAGAAGGGTTATGTGGTTTTAGGAATTAACGAGCTGTTTACCATTTGGCGCAATCAGAAGAGGGCAAACCGGAGCATTATTTCTGTTGTGATCGTAGCAAGGCTGTTTCCACTATATTTTTCTCTGGAAGCTAATCCAGGGACATTCGCAAAATAATCTTAAAAATATGTTTCGTTTTAAAAATAACAAGTTTTCTAAAATAAGCAAAATTGTCCAGCTCAGATAAAATATTGCTTCAAATATTAGTATAAAAACTTACATATCATTTCAAAAAAAATTCTTCCCATCCTGGTCTTAAAATATGATGTTTTTCTACAGATAGGAAAACCTTTTGTGTTTATTAAAAATGTAGTCTGCAGAAATTGTAGATTTAGGATCAATGTTATGAAATGATAAGCAGTTGGCTGTTTTTGTTACACTGCAGATTGTTCCAGTGACTTGGACTGAAATAGAAAAAGGTATGTCGCCTGTAACGGCTACAAGTGATATGACTTTAGTAAACCGTCAATAATTCGAACATCTTTTGGAATTCAAGATTGACTCTATCCAGATTTTTTATTCATCCAAATTTCAAATTTACAGAAAACAGATTAAGTAGTTATATGAGGGCCGGTTTTCTTTCAATCGCCGAAAGGTCATTACCAAAAGCTACGTAAACTTATCGCTACTTTTCGACCTTATTATGGCTTGATTCAAATTTGTTATTATCAAATTGTCAAGAAACATATTTTCTTCCCTTTTCTGCGTCAATCCAAGGGCTACCCAAATTTGATAATTTAAAAGTTCACACCTGTCCAGGTGTAGTGAACTGTTATAGCAAAGTTGCTCTTCTTTAACCAATAAGTTAAACCAATAAGTTAACCAATAAGTATCTGGGTAAAAAAAAATTGACTGCATTCTGAAAAGGAGTGAGGACACTCAAGGTTTTTGTCAGCTTCTAAGAAAATTATTTTGTTTTACATTCAAGAAACTTAGAGGAGTACTGAATAAGGGGACATTGATAACTGTTTTCTTATCCATCGTGTTGTCAGTACCAGCGTACCGACTCTTATGGAAGTCAGAGTAAAACCCCGTTACACTTTCTTTTGAGATATCTTCTCGTTGGTATGTTGAAGTAAATCGGACGTACGGTTCAATGTGCCATTTTTTCAACGATCAGCTTACCGGAAATTTGAAAATTTCATTTTAAAACTAAATTAAAATCTGTTTTTTTTTTCAAAGAAAGACTATATTTATAAGATTTTAGTGTATTCTAAATGTTGCAAAAACCAAGTTTATGGTTATTGCAAGAACACAACAACAGATTCAGCAAACCTTAAAAATTCACAAAGAAATGTCTAAAAGGTCCACAAATACAATTATTTGGAAACAATATCAACGAGAATGACGACTGCACTGAAGAAATCTAAGTCAAAAAATTGGGCTAGCAAGAACTGGTTTCAATAAAATGAGGAAGGTACTGTGCAGTAGAGATCTTACAAAGCAGTTAAAACTTCAGAAGTTACGTGTTTTCCGTCTTGTTTCACAGGATTAAGACCTGGACCTTGAAGAAGAACATTACTGATAAACTGGAGGCTTTTGAAATGTGGTCGTCTAAAGACTAAAAATATTTGGAGATTTGGATTTGATGGGTGACCAGGGTGGATTGTGTCACAAACGAGAGTGTTCTCAGAAAGAAGAGAAGGAGACAAAAGTTGTAAGAACCATAAAAATACAAAAATACTTGGGTTACTTAATGAGAGAGAAGAAGTACAGCTTACTCCATGTGATACTTCAGGGGAACTTATGGTTAAAAGAAGTCGTGGTAGAAGACGAATATCCTGACTAAACAACTTCAGAACGTAGTTCCGATGGCAGCTCCATTTACTACATTGACTTATTCTAAATAATTATTCCCGAGATGATTGTCACCTTCTTGGAGGAGATACCACGTAAAAAAGAGTGTCTCTTGGAAGATTTAAAGTAATCTTAACATCTTTTTTCACTAGAATCGACTAAAATTAAGCAGTGAATACACTAGTAATTTCTTCAAATGTACATAGAGTAATCTACGTCACCTACATAACTAAATATGCACATTACGCCTACATAAATCAAAAACTTAGTTTTTCAAAAATTTTACTTAGCACCTTCATCCACTCAACCCTTCAATTACTTTTTGATTCACTTTTGTAATATTTAACAACTTTTTGAAGAAACAACATCAAAATTGGTCAAATATGAGTAACATCTAATTAGGGATTCACAAGCGAATCAGTGCGGTTTTTTGGCCATTTAATAATTTATAAAATTTAGAATTTTATTTTTGTTTAGATCTAAACGTAAAAGTATCTTTAGACATTTGTAGAAGTTTTTTTGCAGCCAACAACCACCCAAAATAAATCAGTTTTCTTTTATTGTAAGGTTTTCTTCTTTCTTCCTTCCACCTAGTGTTCAGTTTTTATTCTTCGTGGAAGCCCTTAAAGACATTAATTAGTAGTCTAATTTTGTTTGAATTCATTATGTTTCCTCAGTTTATTCAAATGTTCTCAATATCCTTTCTGACTTCCTCAAAACCCTTTTCCAAAAACTTAGTTTATTATTTAGTGTCCTAAAATTTGTTTCATCAATCATTTTGTACAGGGGTCCATAGAATTTCAGTTTACTTTCTCTGATCGTTTTCATTAATCGTTTGTTTTTCTCATATAGTTCTTCTACCGCTTGCAACCTGCACTATCCGTCTACTATACTCGGAACTACAGTATCAGAGCATGGAGGATTTTTCTCTCAAATTTCTTTCGTCTCTTACCCGAGCATTCCTGTTATTCTAAGACATTCATTCGTGTACAGACATGCAGGTTCTATCACGGTACCGGTTGGTATATGTATTTAATTTCCCCTTGGAGTGATTTTTTGAACAGATAGTAGCAGCATGTATAATATTCCATTGTTACTATATTAGTACTGTTTTAACGACCTAAAGTGTCCGATAAATGGTTCAAAGAAGTCAGAAAGGATATTGAGAAAACTAGAATAAACCAAGAAAACTTATTGAACCAAACCAAATTCAGACAACTAATTACGGACTTTAAGGATTTTCATGAAGAGCAAACCCAGAACACCGGTTGGACAGAAGAAAGGAGAAAAACCTACAATTAGTGAGCTTTGATGATAATATGGGCTGCAAAAAGAGCTTCCAGAAACGTCCAAAGTCACCTCACGTGGTCTAAAATTGAGACCCTATATGAGAGAAAAAAATATCAATACTGATTTGTTAAGGATTGTCTGTTAATCTCCGCGTAGTATTGTTGTACAGTTTCTTAAGTTATTCGCTAAAGAACACCAAGTTTACATGCTGTTGTTGAGGGAAAAGCACCATAAAAATATCGCTGAAGTTCATAATAAAACTAAAGCTAATTTTTGAGTCTGCCGTTATGGAATTTCAAATTTACGAAACTTAAATAAGTAGTCTGAAAAAAATAAAAGCGTTGTGAATACATGAAATTGTGGTCAGCCACAACCGATTCGTAATCAAGAAACTACAAAAGGTTGCTGAAGCTTTTGTATCCAGTTCAGGTAAATCAATTCAAAAGAATTCTTTTAAAGTAAGCATATCACGATGGGGCGTTCAAATAATTCTACAAGATTTAAAATTTAAGCCGTACCGTCTAGATTTACTTCACGCTCTTCACGAGGACGATCATGATAAGCGATTGCAATTCTGTGATGTAGTCACTACCCTTAATGAAGACGATCCAAATTATTTTCGATCGACTTTGTGGTGTGATCAAGCGTGGTTTAAATTTCATAGATGTCTATTTACGTAATAGCCAGTACTGGTTGAATAAGACACTTTATAATGTAATCTTAGCAGAACTGAATATACCTTGCGTTGTATTTTGAGGACGAATTTTGAGTGCTGATCTTTTTGGGAGTAATGTTAACTCGAGAACTTACTTGGAGTTGCTGACAGAAGCAGTTTTGCTAGAACTTCAACACAAACCCGTTTCTATAATGTCCAATTACTAATTTGGCAACAAGACGAAGCCCCAGTCCACTTTGGAATAGAAGTTAAGAATTATTTCTTCTAGGTTATTTAATTTTAGTTAATTTGATAAAAGTCATAAACTTTTTTATTGTTATAAATTCCATTAGTGAAAATTTATCAATAGGATTTCATGAATACGAGTATATTGTACCTCGTATTAATCATCACAGGCGAGACGAAGGTTCCGTGGTTCAAATCTTAGTAAAGGTATTTACTTGTATAGGAATTTTAATATTAGTCAGTTGTTACAGGCGTACTTTGATACTTGGGGTTCAATTAACCAAACTTTCTCTTGAATGGTCGGCCTAAGTCTGTGTAAGGCTACACCTCATTTACACTTTATACATATCCTCATCTCATTAGATCATGGGGTTGCGTTTTATTCTAAATTGAACAGTTAGCAATGTACGCACATTGGGGGTTAAAAAAATCCAGGTAAACAAGCCTTCATTGACTGCTAATAACATAAATCTGTTGTAATATACAAGTGTGTTTTAGAATACTTTAACTGTTCTCTTTTTAGTCAGTAACTCTAATTATTAAAGAAACCAATGGCTCTCTTTCGCATTTATTAGTAGAAAGTGCACTTTTCAGCACTACTGTAGCAGTGATTTTTTTCCTTTTAACATCTCTAAGTATAAAAACAGGTCGAATGAGAGTCAATTATTGGAAATGAGGAGCAAAAGGAAAGAAATTGAGAGAGTGCAACAGGTTCTAAAAGAAATGCCCTTCTTATTCGTCTGCCCTTTACTCAACTGAACGCAGTAATAGATACGTTTGAGATGTTCTTAAGCGATGTATAAAAAGGGTTTTTAGATTCACTATTACTAAGTCACTTATTTCACTGAATGAATTCCTCCACCATATTGGTGTACAAAAAATTCATTTCAATCCACTAATAACATTTCTTTTCATATCACTGTGTATTGTTTTAAATTTATATTCAGCTAAAAAATTTTAATTTAAAGGAAAAGTGAGGTGAATATTGAAAATTCATGAAAAATGTTTACCGTTACCTCGTACTCCAAATAAACATACTAACTTAATAAGATTTCAGAGCTTCTTATTCAATATCAGGGTGTTAACATTATGCAACCACTCTGTAAATTTATCTGTAGGCTCAATTTATCTCTAGCTCACTAGAGTGCGTTCGGCGAAGCCCTCGCCATAGCAGCTTTTCTCTTTTCATTTTCCAGTGGATCTTTATGATAATAAAGATCGTCTGTAACTTATTCGTCGTCGTACACGGCACTGGAAGTGCTGTCTCCCTCACATGATTCGGAGTCTGAACCCGTAGTTATTATAAATCGTGGGTTGCTTGTTATGAAAAATGTACTCGTAACAAATTTTCATTTCGTCATATTTTTAAAATAACGTAAGCATTGAGTCGTAAAAAGAATGGACTCATATGACATTTAATAAAACAATAACAAATAGGACCTATATACAATGCTCCTCTTTGTCTTTAGTAACTTGACCAGATAAAAGTAAAAATGTAATATAATAACCAAAACGTCGTTCAATACTTAGGCGGCTGTTTAAAATACTTTTACAGTTATGACAGTTTCAATTGGAATAAAAGATAAGTTAAATCTATTAGGATAGTTTAATGGTAAATTCCTCTACTTGTAGGTCTAGTGTAATTGTAGCTTAGGCTGTATGTTTTGCAATGAGAATGTATGCACTGTCCTCGCCGCCCGCTCTAATTAGCTACTGTATTGCCGGCCGACAATACTTCTCCCGACCTTTTTGGTAAACTGACAGATCTTTGGCGGCATACCGACAGACCTGTGGCAAGAGACCAACGTGGTCGTCGCCGTTTTGGGAGATCAAAACCCGTGGCCACCAAAGGTCTGTTGGTTTATCTTTGGCGGCGTACTAACAGATCTTTGTCATTGCAGAGGGCTGGTAACCGCCCCTACCACAACGCTCTCGGTTACTATAAGAGTATTGCATTGAGACGGTCGTCATGGCACTCTACAACTCCGACCAAGATCGACCAACTGGATCCACGAGAGAAAGAATTGAGATATTTTGGGACTTGACGCAGCAGTAACCATCTGAGCAGCCTTCATCGGTCTCTTCCAAGACGCCCAGTAGTCCTTCACAGGACCAACTCACTAAGGTTTTAACCGGCACTTTTCAGGGCCCCCAACCTGTACCATGGCTCTGGCAACAGCCGTCGAGGCAGCTATGTGCTGCCTATACCGGCCACTTTCTACACCAACACAGCAGTCTTTCTCAGGGCAAACTCCTTAAGATTTTCACCGGCCCTTTTCAGGGCCATCTACCAACTCTGTCCACCACGGCAGAAGTATACATAAACGGCCCAGCTCAGGGCTACCAAAGACTTAACTTTTTCTTACGCCAGTAAATGTTGTCATCCAGTGACAGCATAAGCAACGTTAAAGTCCAAAGTGAGACTCAGTGGGGGAAGAATTATCCGACAGCGACTAGCGCATGCGTAGCACTTTCTACGCTTGTAACCAGTGTCATTTTGCCACTTGAAATATACCCTATACTTACTAACGGATAGTTAATAATAAACAATTGTTTTATAGTCATAATTCATTGTTTGGTTTGAAGGAGGGTTAAATAAATGCTTTATTTGTGATATAGTTATTGCAATTCTGATTTCCCCTCTTGAAAACCAAATGTGTAATTATTTGTGTTTGTTCATCGATGCATTTTCATTGCATCGTCCTGAGGTTTCATCGATGTAACTAGGAAATTCTCAAAAACTGATCCTTCCAAATGAAACGGCTTATTTACTTTATACGTTCCGGTAAAGCAGTGTACTACTTGTTAAAATTTACCTAAAGTCTAATTAATTATAGTAATTCTTCGCGAAAAAATCTGGTGGAACTCTCACTCAACGTTCTCTTGCCAATGTAAATAATGAATAATATAGCCTATGTTTAATTATTATAGTAAACAACATAAAATGAAAAACATAACCTTATTTTAATCATGAGTGAATGACGCTAAATGAAAATCAACTTCTATAGAACTTAATAATACGGAAAATCACTAATTGATGCTAAAATAAACTGTAGAAAAAATACTTGAAAATATAATAAGTTTAAAGGAGTTTAAAAGTTTATTATTTTTTATTCCCAGATCCTGGACGAATCTAGGCTAAGGTGTTACAGTATTTTTTAAGTTACCCATTCATTTTCACAGGCAGTTTCTTACTGTTACATTCACTTATTTTCACAGGTAATATTTAAATGATCGGTTTTAACTGAATAAACACCATGTCTCAAATTAGCCTGATACCTCTTATCAGTATTCGACAAAACAATCAGGATATTTCAAAGTCCAAACACCACTAATATGCCGAACGTATGTAGATGTGTTTAAACAGCAGTTATCATGAGTTTTAGTGAGCAAACGGGAAACAAAAAAAGTATGGTGGTAGTGAATTAACGGCAAAGTTCCCAACGGTTTGTTTGCGGGCTGAATCAGCACCGAATCAAGTATCCTCTTTGTCTATTGACCTCGCGGCTGATTAGCCAATCGAAGAAGCTGCTGTCGCTAATGAGGTCATTTAGTCACTTGATGTAGTACAGTTAGAAAAGTGGTAAAAATGTCACTTGTGTACTTTTTTTATGTCCACAAGGAGCTAGAACTAGAATAATTCGCTATGCAGCCCCACATACCAAGGTGAAGAAAATATTATAGTAATATTTGTTTCACCAATATTAATAATATTAGTAATATTTGTTTCGGAGTCACTAGACTCCGTAAACTATGTAGCGAGCGCACTGTAGCACCTAACATTTGTAATTCCAAAATAAACCATAAATATAAACTAAACTATCAGAAGCGAGATCTGTCTGACGAACTGCAAAGTGAGTTAAAATATCTATTTTTAGTTATGATATTTTTTAAATTATGAAAACTTATTTGTGCTTCGAAAATTGGAATTTAATGAGTACATGGTGTTACAATGTTATTTACTTTTTCCTTTTTGACAAAATGGTTTTTAGCCGAGAACTAAAGTATATATCATTGAAGCAAACAAAACATTGAAAGCTGTGAGAAAATGTTTGTTGACAAAAGTAAATGATGCTAAAGGATTTACGTAAGCCTAACAAATCCTTAGACTCTTCTACTAACCGCCTAAAACTACAGACTTACAGCACTTCGCCTGTCGTTTAATGATTTTGGTAAACCATATCCTGAATCTTGCCACACCTAGTCGTTTGACATAAAATCTTTCGTTGGAAAAATCCTTTGAGTTATCAGCACTCATTCTCCGTCCCTCTTCGTCACACTCTTTCTCCTCATCTGTCGTCTTTTTCTTACTCACTAATAAAGTCAAACTTAAGTATCAGATCTCTCCATAAACTAAAGTTAAGTATAACCCAACAATTACATATAGTTTTCAGGTATATGATATGTGAGTAATTGCGCACGCGTTAAGCGCGAACCTATTGTTAGCCCCCCTATAAAATTAGGTCTCTGCATTCATAAATTCATTTTAAAAAAATAATAATTTAATTTATAAACTTTCCCAATGTTACCAAACGCTTAATTAATTCAAAGCGCACTATAAGCAATTTATAAAATTATTTGGAATTATTAGTTTCTAATAATAAAAATAGAGAAGTTGATGTATTGTAAAAGTTTTATATATATATATATATATATATATATATATATTTATATATACGAGTATATACTTTTAAAGATAAAAGTAAGAGTACTTTTAGGATTTCCTATTGCTATTCTTATTTTCTATGTGAAATTGACTTAAGTGCAGCTTTACAGCTACTCTTACTTATTACTATACATTTACATAATGATTTAATATAAAGAAAATTTGTAATTGATTCATAAAATTCATAAGAAATCCAAAAAATAAATTTATGAAACAATAATTAATTGGTTATCTTATTTTCTAAATAGGCTAAAAATTCTTATTTTCCACATAACATACTATTATTATGTTTTAAAATAAAATATTCTTATTTTCTAAAAAAAAACGTATTAAAACAAATATAAGATTTTATAAGTTAATTACAATTGGTTTACAGGATAATTTATCACAATTGATCATTTAAAAATGATTACAAAAGTGACTGATATAAAATATCTCCTAAATCAAACCAATTCGAAGGTTTTCTGGCGCTTAAGTCTTCTCTTAATGTTTGGGTTATCGAGGTTGCAAGGACTCAACATTCACATTTCATAGAAGTCGGTCTTCGTGACTCCTTGCGAATATTTTCTTTTCCTCATCCACAGTTTCGATGTTCAGATCCCGATAGAAATAATCATTCCAAACCACAGAGCATCCACAATATTTCTTAGCACTTTATTTTAAAACCTTTTTTTTATTTTCATGTTACTGGACTTCGTACTGCCCCAGAGCTGGATAACGTTAAGTCGAAACTGGTTTTAACATCGGTTAATAAATTATTAATTTGTTAAAGGTTGAGATGCCGACTCCTACCTATTAAACAATACAGTTTCTTATACTTTTATACCTTTATTCGAGTTCTTGTTTTTTTTTTTTTGACTTGTTCCTTCCAGTGCAGTTTAGCACCAAGCATCATACCGAGGTATTTTGTGGTATTGCAATATTTTACTTGCTTTCCACTGATTTCAACTGAAAAGTTTTGAATTTTCTTGCTGGTAAAGTTGATGTGCACAGATTTAGTTTCATTGAGCTTTAGCTTCCATCTCCTTGTCCATCGGCAAATGTCGTTAACTGCTTCCTGCAGCTTCCCGGTTGTTTCTTCACTTGTTTCTCCTACAGCTAAAAGAGCAGTATCATCAGCGACTGTAGGAATGGTTCTGTCATGGAATGAAGTCACTTGTATATAATATAATAGATTTATTCTATTAGATACAAGTGAAATATCAAATTGATAAAGAAATTTATTCCTGTAATTTTTATGTCATACAGAGGAGGTCAACATCTCTGTTAAAAAATACGTGTTTTTTTAATATTGCAATGAGCTGACGATGTGGTAAAACCACGAAAGCGCTACTCAATAGGTAGGTGTTCCTACTTGTCCTTGACCATTTGGGTGGTTTTTTTAATAATTGTATGAACATCTGTTTTTTGTAGTTATTATTGGTTATATTAAAACAATTTAAAAACAGGACTACGACAAGGCGATGGACTATTGCCTTTCCTCTTCAAATGCGCACTGGAATTTGTCATGCAAGAGTGGTACAAACTGAATCCTAAGAACATCAGGATAGGATGGGAAAAAGATAACATCAGATTAAACTGTCTAGGATTCGCGGACGATTTGATCTTACTGGAAGAGAGTGTTAAGGAAGCTAGACACCAGATAGAAACCCTAGAACGATTACCAGGAAAAGTTGGATTAAAAATCTCTTATGTAAAAACTAAAATAATGGCTAAAGAGACACTCTGCATAAAATCAGGAACATAAACGAAAACCAAGTGGAACTGGTTAAATCGTTTCAAAATCTAGACGAACACATTATACACAACAATATAAAAAACATAGCGTGGGAAGAGAGACTGAAAAAATTATCTAAATCACAACAAATAACCAAAAACGTATACTGCAAAAAATTCTTATCTATACGAACAAAAATTAAACACTACAAAACAGTCATACAACCACAAGTTACATGCCAGCGAAACATTAGCAAAAGTGACCAAGACAAAAGCAATGTGTTAATGTCCTAAAACTCGAAAGACGAATCCTAAGAACCTGCATAGGAAAGAAAAACAAAACAGATGAGCAATGGAGAATTCTCTCTCTCTGTATCTGTTATGGGTTTAAAACAAACCCATAACAGATACAATAAGGAAGAAAAGGATTTCTTTTCTTGGACATCTTATCAGAACACCTTAAGGCAGAATTTTAAACAAGATGATTAGAAAACTCTTTCCAATGGCAACATCAGGAGCATGGATGCGAAATGTCAAAGAAGACATGATCGAACTCGGATTAACTTTCGATTTAGAAAACAAAACAGAAAAATTAAAAATCTTAAGAAATAAGGAAAGTAGATTTAAAACAAAATCAGATGAAAGAACAAACCAAAGCAGGAAGAAACGGTCGTTTCAGAGGAAGTTCGGCAAGCAAGATCAGCCCAGATGAGAGCATACTGGCAGAACATCAAGCTAAAAAATATAAAAAGGAAGAAGCTTTCTAAATTTGACTAAAGTGATCCATTTTGGTCATAAAGACAAAAAAATTTTTTTAATAGAAAACTACATAATATTTTTATTCTAAAAATTTCATTAAGTACAGTTAGGCCTCAGCAATTCGAACAAGGCTGTCCCTGAACAGATTCCGGAAAGTTTCGATTATCTAGTAAGTTTGGTAAAGTACTCTTTCAAGGACAAAAGGAATACCAACTTCAATTTGTCTACCTGATCCTTGGATCCGAAGAAGCAGAGGAAAAAACTGCCTCTAAGAATGTGTTGCAAACGACGACAGCGGTCATAATGACAACATTGTTTCCACAATTAAGAATCAATATCAAGATGATCCCGAGCAAATTGAAGAAAAGAACTTCTTGGCGGAAATTTTTGATGATACAATAGTTCACACGCAAAACGCTGCTAGTACACTTGTACTGGCGCTAGCCTAAGTAGAAAAGAATAATGTTGTTACACCGATCGACGTGAAGGTTATATGGTGCTAGCACAAAATCGCTTTGTCAAGCAGGTTTAGTTCTTTACATCAAAAGAAGATAACCGATTTTATTTCAACTAGTTAAGATGCTGTATCCAATCTTAAATAACAATTTAAATGTTTCGTTCAAGTTAGATATAAACATTAACTTTGTTTCTGATCCGTAATTGGTTTTTCCTTTATTTCTGAATAAAACTTTCCAGAAATTTAGAAAATGTTTAGATTATCTAAAATTTCGGATTCCTTATGTACGAATTACCGAAGTTCTTTTGTAATAACAATAATAGAAATGATAACGAGTTAAACATACACACATTGAGTAAATAATACAATATACATAAGTAGAACACAATGAAAAGTCACTAATTTCACTGGCAGAGTTTTGATAAAAAACAAAAAACCTGTAATAGGAGAACAGATGATCATTTTATTTTTGTTGATCCGTTACGCAATCTAGATTAATCTTTAATACCAGTTGATTTACGCCTTATTTGGTACCATTGTAAGGAACAAAATAACCTAACAATCGAAATTATGGTAATACCTGATTACTATTATTTCTAGTAATTTTGTAAAAATCCAACTAATAAGTATGAGGGGAAAGCTATAATTATAATTGAAGGGGTCGGGAGAAGACAGTGCTAACCGCATCAACATACTTTTTCGCAGCGTCATTTTAAAAGTTAACTGAAATCTATAAATTATATTTTTGAATTTTTTGTTAAACATCTATTTTTTTTTCTGTTAATCTAGGTTCTTAAGGTCGTAAATATAGGATCCTGTTTAAAACGTGCAAAACATTTTATTTTTACAGAATATTTAAGAAACATCTTGCTAGAAATTTCGTTGGTTAGCACTTTCTTCTGCCGACCCCCTCAATTAGTTAGATTTGCTTAGTTAGACAATATTTTGTCAATATAGCCAACTATCAATCATCTGGTACGGGGTTGTATTCTTTAGGTTTGTATGTGTTTTCGGGCCATCCTTTTGCCTGCCAACATTCAGCAAATCGTCAGCGTGGTTCTCCTTTCTTATGGCTCTCCAGGTTTTTGTAACTGTTTTGGTGGGGTTGGAGGCTAGTAAAATAGTTTTTTAGGTTTTGGGAGGTTGTCATTCAGATGAGTTTCATTCGGAATTCAGCTCTAGGAGGTTGTTTAAGAAACATGAGATAGCAACAACTATAAGAGGTGACCAGGAAAACGAGAAGAAGAAGAAGAAGAAATTATTGTTTCGAATTATTTAATAATCAATTGTCAATTTCATTGATAATAAGGGATTTGTAAGCTAGTTTTTTCAGTCAAAGTTACGAGACGATAGGTAGCTATGTTTAATGGTTTTCATCTAAATAGGTTATATCCATAACAGGCAGGTGGAGTGTTAAATAATTTGCACTCGATCTGCTAGTTCCAAGGCTACAAAAAATAGTTCTCTTTCTTATCACATGGTCAGCCAGTTGTATGAATGAAGCATTTAAGAAGAGAAGAGGTGGAGGGGTAAAAGACACTAGTCACAGTTATCTCCTCTGAGAGTAATTAATTTCATTATTATCCACCGAGAGTCAGTGGTGAATGAAGTGAAGGTGTCATTGTAAGATGGAAAGTAGATGCTTTTCAGAAGGCCTGGCATGCTGTTAAGCATACTCTTTCAACTCAGTAAGAAAGGCACTGGTAAACCACCTCATTAGTAAAGTCTCTAGAGCAGTGATTCTCAACCTTTTTGCTCCGCGCCCTCCAAATAGTAAAAATAAATAAAATGAATATTTCGTGACCCCCCCCCCCCACCCTAAAGATAATAATACACCTTACTAATAATAATTGAATTTTAACTGTAATTATAAACGTTAAATGTTTTTTAAATATTATAAAATCAAACTGCATTGTCTTTAAAGCAAATACAGATAGAAAAAAAATGGAATACAACTACTGTTTAGCTTCACGTCTTAACTCTGTGAAAAGGGGTTTCCTCTATGGTTGCTCTAAAAACTAAATATAGGAATCGTATGTTATCACTCGAGAACAATTTACTTTTATATATTTCTAACGAAGATCCACATATGAAGAAAATTTTAAATGAACAACAAATGCAACCATCACATTAAAAATTAATTAATGATTAATTCTTTTCTTTACAATTAAGTGTACTTATTGCATGTAAAATTTAAGTAAGTTTATAATAAATAATTTTTCTAATAAAATGATTAAAGGATTTCGTTATTGTTTCGCGCACCTCTTATAATAACACCACGACCCCCATGGGGGTCGCAACCCCTAGGTTGAGAATCACTGCTCTAGAGGTTTAAACCAGCCTATCGGCTGATGACCCAAACTACACCAAATAGATTAGGATTAGTTAACCAAATAAGATTTCAAATTATTAATTTATTAAATACTCATGTTACAATCGAAGAAGCACAGTTTTTGTTTATTTATTTGTTTACTTAATCTCATGCTCTTTTGATGGAACTGGTGCCCAACAGATTATTATTTTCATAATTCAGGAATATGCATACCGAACAATTAACGGAGGTGCAAGTTGCACGCCGAAATATAAATGCGTCAGTATTTTTGGCAACCCTTAAGAATTGAATGCGCCGAATTTAAGCTCTGTTGGTGAAAAGTGAGTCAGTCAGTGAGATATTTTTCATTTATGTAAACAGATTTTAAAGAGAATCATCATGAATTTTAAAGTACTGAATCTACATATTTTATTTTATAAAATTGTTTAAGATAAAATATTCTATTCAAGACGAAGATTGTTCGGTTTAATTAGTTGTTAAGATCTCTTCATGAAAATGGAAAAAATAATTTAATATTCTGGATGAGATATTAGGTGAGAATACCAACATTACTCGGGCCAGATAATGTCTTTCGTAATTCAAAGGAATACATGGAGACCACAATCTGATATATAATTTCCTGCGTAAAAGTCTCATTAGCAGCAAATAGTTTTTAACTGTTACCGTCTCAATCATCTACACTATTTTTTTTGCGATTACATTTTCCCTTGATACCATTTACCGTTATTTAACCATAACTGTGTACTTTATTCTCGTGCAGATGATTACGTACGATATTTCATTTATATTACATCTAGAATTATTATTCTGCATCGTACTTATTAAAAAATTTACTTAACTTTTTCACTTTTATTCTTGTTATCACGATAGAGAGACAAACATTAATAAAAATTTCTCATTATTTTTTAAAATATAATTTATTTAATTTTTTTGTTCCATTTAGACCACGTTACTGAATTTTCTTATTGTTGATTCTCAACCTTTGTTCACTATAGGTTTTTTGTTATTTCTTCCATTCATCCGATTTTCAGATTTTGAAATGGTATAACACTCATTTTTATATTACAATACCAACATCTGCACATTGTACGAGGTTCGACTAAAAAATAACCGGATTAATGTTATAAAATTATTTTATCTTATTTCTTCACAACTTTGACATTATCTCCGTATCTTCCTTATACCTACACCGTTCCATGCGGATTTTCCACTGATCGAAGCAGTGTTCAAAGTCATTTTCTGTAAGCATGTTCATCGTCTCAGTCACTTTCTGTTTCACTACATCGACAGATTGAAAACTGGTTCCTTTAAGCACAGCTTTCCCCTTTGGGAACAAAAAAGGTCACACGGAGCAAGGTCTGGTGAGTAGGGTAGATGCTTCAACAGAGGGACCCCGTGCTT
This sequence comes from Catonia carolina, assembly GCA_035578175.1. Classification (NCBI taxonomy): domain Eukaryota; kingdom Metazoa; phylum Arthropoda; class Insecta; order Hemiptera; family Achilidae; genus Catonia; species Catonia carolina. Next base: position 3,871,986 of record JAQMRL010000001.1, read on the forward strand.
GGTCAAATACATCTTGACATCCAGTGCAGTGTGGGACGAGGCATTGTTATGACCACATTTTTTCGGGACCACTTTTAAGTAAATATTTCGGATGTTCAAATCCTCATGCAAAATCTGCTGAACCGATTCTTTATCGATGCCTACAATCTACGCAACTTAGCGTATACTTAATTGACGGTCTTATCTATTGTAAACTAAAACTGCAATTCTATATAATCTATATAAAACTAAAACTGCAATTGTTTCACTGGTGGAGCAAGTAGTTGATATATTGGACGCCGGGGAGAAAGCATTGGCAGTGTTTCTGGATCTGAGTAAAGCTTTCGATTGTGTTGATCATGAAATTTTATTGAAAACACTAGAGTCATTAGGCGTTAGGGATGTAGAGTTGAAATGGTTTCAATCTTACCTTATTAATAGATTACAGTGTGTGGAGTTAACTAGGGTTGTTAGAGGGAAACTTACAAAAGTTGTATCTGGAAAGCTTGAAGTCAAAGCAGGCGTTCCACAGGGGTCAGTTTTAGGTCCAATTCTGTTTCTATTGTACATTAATAGGTTACCAGAAGTCATACCTAATGGCAGAGCTTTGTTGTTTGCTGATGATACTTCAGTAATCAGTAACAGTTCACTGGTAGATGCTCTTGAAGTAAATACACATGTTAACATAGAGTCCGTAGTGCAGTTCTTGAATCAAATGTTATTAACAGTTAATGGGAAAAAGTGTCAGTACTTGCAGTTCAAAAATAAACATAACGTTAAAGAAAGTAGAGAAGTGGATGTATTTATTCATAATAATAGTTTAGAGCATGTAGAAACAGTGAAGTTCCTGGGCGTATCTCTAGATAGATCTTTGTCTTGGGACTTCTATACCAATCAAGTTTGTAGTAAAATATCATCTGGGGTATTTGCACTAAAACAAGTTGCCAGATTAAATGATAAAAAATTACTAATGGCAGCTTATCATGGCCTCATTTTGTCTCATATCCGTTATGGTATTTTAGTATGGGGTAATTCTAGCATGGGTAATATGAATAGGGTTTTTAAAATTCAAAAGAAAGCTATTAGGTGTATGGTGGGAGCTAACCAGCTAACCTCATGCAGGCCACTATTTAAGGAGCTTAAATTGCTTACAGTTCCCTGTCTCTACATTTTTGAGGTGATTATGTATGTTAGGCAAAATAATTTTATGCAGAATTTCAATGTTCACAATCATAACACGAGAAACAGGAATGATTATTATGTGGCTAATCACTCCACAAAATTGTTTGAACAAAAACCTACTTATGCAGGGAGAACATTCATAAATAAATTACCCCAATCTTTAAAGTGTTGTGAGGATTTGAATTCCTTTAAAAAAATTTAAAAAATTACTTGATAGGTGAAACTTTTTATAGCGTACAAGAATTTCTTTCTTGATGGTAGTGATACATAGTGTGTTTCTTATACGTATTTCAGGTGTTATATCTGACGACATGTCCTATACTCCTCCTGGAGTCTCCAGGGCGCAAAAAAAAAAAAGAAAATTGAAAGTGCTAATTTTTTTGATGTTTTCATCCGTTGTCGACATTGAAGGTCATACTGGACGGGGGTCACCTTCAATCTCTTCTTGCTCCTTCTTAAACCGTTTAAACCATTCAAAGTTCCGATTACTAGACAAATATTCATCGCCGTTAACTTGTTGCAACAAAGTATGGGTTTCTGTAGTGGTCTTTCCAAGTTTCACCAAGAATTTTAAATTACAACGTTGTTCTTTCAAAACACTCAGCATTTTTCCGACAGACGGACAATACATAATCAGACAAGCACGGCGGCCAACGCCCAATTGAGCGACCGGCAAACGATTGCGCGGCTGGAATGAAGAGAGGGAATGTCTCGTGACTCAGTAATTTAGCGCTTGGAGTTCGTGCACGCCTTGATTGTCCGTAATAAATTCAGTCCGGTTATTTTTTAGCCGTACCTAGTATTAAAAATTTTGATCAAAATGTGTCTTGAAAGTATTGTGAGGTACAGAATGAGATAGAAAAAAATTATTATTTATATGTTTTATGTCTAATTGTACCGTTGTAAATTACACATAGCTTAACAAACGAAATTGTACTAATTCCTAATTATTATGATTACCAGTATTTTGGTAAAAACCCACAAACGGGTATGAGGGAAACCCACAGTTAAAAGTAATTAATATTAGCGTAGTAATTTGAAAATAGGTTGTAAATATAGCCAACTGTTAATTATCTGGTAATCTGGTATGGGTAGTATTTCTTAGGTGGGTGTGTGTTCGCCTCCGTGTTTACGTGTTTTTCTTCTACCTGCCAATTTTCAGCCAATAGTCGGGTTGTTTCTCCTTGCTTATGGCTGTCAAGGGTGTTTGAACAGTTTTAGTGGGGGTGGAGGCTGGTCAACTAGAGGTTTCGAGGTTTATTGAGTGTGTCAATTGGGTCGGTTCCATTTGGAATTCAGCTTCGAGGAGCCTGTTCAAGAAGCAGAAGGTAGCATCTACTATTAGAGGTGATTAGGAGAACAAAGAGAAAAAGAACAAGAAATACTAATTTGGAGGTATTAGTTAATCAAATTTCATTTCATTTATCTAAAGGAAAAAAAACAAGCTTGAAAAGAAAACAAGCTTACTTGTCAGTAAGCTTGTTTTCTTTTCAGTCAAAGTCGCGAGATGAAAGGTTCGCTACGCTTAACTTTTTATAAAAATATTTTTTAATAGATTAGGATTAGTTAAGAAAATAAGACTAAGCAATTTGTTTATTAGATACTTTTGTTTAATCGAAAACCCATAGTCTTTATTATTTCAGTTTTAATTTCATGTTTTATTGATAGAGTTGGCTCCCAACAGTATACTAATTTTATAGTTAAAGCATTTGCACATTTGCATTTGATGAAACGTAATAGTTAAAAATGAATAACAGAAACATGAGCCAAAAATGACCAGGAATGGAACTTGGTATCTCTAGCGTAGTAGCCAGTTGCGCAGACCACTATACCAACTAAGGTTTTCACTTCATTTTGTGGAACACGATTCTCGGTAAAAATTGCTTCTTGGTTATAGTAAACCAAATATGCTGATCCTCAGAGGTTTAATATAACCAGAATCAATTCTTACTTAAATTTTGAATTTAAAAACATCCATTCAGAATACTTATTGTTTACTTCGTTTCTGAAAAATAATTTTATATTCATAAAATTACATAACAGGCAGGTGGCATATAGAATTATTGACACTCGATCTGTTGGTTTCTGTCCGCATTCAGTAATAACAAGAACAAAACTTCCAAGAACAAAAGCAGATAATCGGATGGATGAAAGAATAAAGAAAAGTCTCCAGCGAAAGAATTCTGAGAATGAGACTAAAAAAGAGCTTCTAGAAATGTCTGAAGTCACTTTTCGTAGTGTACAATAGCATACGAAAAAAAATTTCAAGTAATTTTATTTAATTTTTTAAGTAATTTAATTTGTTTCATTCTATTCTTTGAAATTTGAACTTTAAACATATTTTAACAAAAAAGTTCAAATATGTTCAAGTAATCAAATATGTGCTCATTGTGTATTTGTTAATTCTATTATTTCAATTTTCAAAAGTTCTATTCTTTCAAATTTGAACTTTAAACATATTTTAACAAAATGGTTCAAATATGTTCAAGTAATCAAATATGTGATCATTGTGTATTTGTTAATTCTAATATTTCAATTTTCAAAAGTTCTATTCTTTCAAGTTTGAACTTTGAACATATTTTAACAAAAAAGTTTAAATTTGTTAAAGTAACAAAATTATTTTGCGTTCCATTATTAAACGTTTTCTCACAAAAAACCAACTTTTATTGGATGTAGGTGTCTACAAAACCGTGGCTTGTGCGTAGGTAATGACAGAAGGTGATCTGCGGTAATCACATAAAAATGATAATAATTTTAGTCCTGACCAGGAATCGACGGGAGACTTCTGGAGTAAAAGTCCTTTACGCTGACCACAACGGGCCGACGGGCCCTTTGAGACTAAGATTTGCACTTAATTTTTGAAACGCGATTCTCGGTAGAAAATACTTTTCGGTTAAAATGAAGCAAATATCCGAATCCCCAGGCTCACTATAACCAAATTCAACTGTGTCTTATTTTCCAATTTTAAAGCATTCGTTCAGAATACTAATATACTTAGTTTCCAAATTATATTTTTTCAGATATAAAATTTATTTTCTAATTCAGATAAATGATAAACTACTTCTGATTGTAATATAATTGCTGGATTTATCATCAAAATAAATAATAAAAATATTTGGTGATATACTTTTATAAATTTCTTTTAACTTTATACGTTTTTGTCATTGGTATTTTAAAAAAAGGTGTATTATGCTATTAAGATTTTATTAAAGATATAATTATGATTTTTAAATTAAAATTATAAAAATAAATTGTTTTTTACGTAACTGTATTTTTAGTTTATTTTTTTAGACGATTACTTGAGTATTGAAACCAGTGACTGGTTCTGTGTGAAATACACAGGTACTGTATTGCATCACGTGTACTATAATGGTCCATGGTTAATTGTGAATGTGTAGTTGAGGTCCCATAGAAAGCACAAATATTGATTACGGCACCCTGTCTGGCCGAACGATAAATAATGTAAAGCTAAGTGAAATCTATCTTTCCCGAGAGGTACAACAGCGGTACAACGCTGAACGCGGACGGAGTTGAGGAGGAATGACGAAGGCACAACTGAGCGCCTGCTTCAACTCAGTCCAGCCTTCTTAACGGCACGCACACATTATTTTTAAAAAGAGTTCTTCTGTCTTTATAACCGGTAATAAGATAACAACCTATACCATATTAATTATCTAAGGAAAAGTCTCTTAACATACTTAAATAGAATTTGGAATTGAAATTTAGATCTATCTAAGACAATAAAATTAATTTAGCACAACCAAAAAATCCACGCAAACTCTTACACAAAAGAAAACTCTCAAGACATTTCAATACCCTTGTGACCAAGCACGCCTCAATTTTTAAATTTTAACATTCTGATCTGTATTTATAAATTTTAAATTCCTCTACGAATTATCATTTTTACTTTCAGATAACTTAAAAACTGAAATATAGTAGACCCACCATCACCATCATTTTACTATCATCTTATAACTCTACATATCTTTTTCGGCCTGGCTTCCTCCATAATCCTTCTCCAACCCTCTCTACTAGTTTCTAGCGTCCTTCATCCTCTTACTCCCATCAAAATCAAATCATTTGTGACATAATCCCATCTCTGCCTAGGACAGCCCTTCCATCTTTCTTTCCATATTATCTGAACTAAACTCACTGATTTCATCCTTTTATTGAACCCCAACCTCTTTAGTTTGGGCCTTCAACAAACAGAACATGCCTTCAATGAGATAATTCAATTCCTTATTTTTACGTACTATACAGTCAACTCGTGTTACTAGTCCAAAATCCTCCTTAAAAATTTCTTCCAAACTTTCTCAATATTTTCAAATCCGTCTCGGACAAATTTCACATTTTACAGCCACAAGGGACAACTGGACACATCAATCACAAGTATATTTTCATTTTTGGGTTCCCACTTATGATAGTTATTCCTAACTGCTGAAAATTTTTTAAATGTCATCTATCACCTTTGTTCTTATGTCCGTCACAACCAGATGTCAGAAACTACAAGAGAAATCAACAAACGGTCGGATTCATAATCTACACAAAAAGTAGTGGATTTAAATTGGGTTTGAAGTTCCGTTTTTGATCCAAAGTGGCCCAAAACCGGAAGTCAAGAAATCAAAGTCGGAATTTGGTTACAAAAATCGTGTCATTCGATTCTTTTTAAAGAGTAGATACAGAAAAATTACGAATGGTTTTTGCCAAAGATCAAAGGTAAGCCATTTTAAAAATTGCCACCAGCCATGAGACGCGTCGTCTCATGAAAGGGATTTTTTTTATTCGCGTTTCTTTCTTGTTTAAGAGAGCTCAAGAACTTAAACGATCATATTATTTCTTCTGTTTTTTCTGACCGTCCGTTGTTCCTCCCAAATTTTCTTCATGTGTTCACTTTGTTCGCACCTTCGTTCCTAAGTCCATTTGCTTCCTCTCCTCATCGTTAATATCTTGTTCAAATTTTGTTATAATGTTGTTTCTAAATTTTCCCGATTGTTTGTATGGTTTTTTGGGATCTTTAGTTTTTTGACGTATTCTTCTGTTTCAGTTATCCATATTAACTTATTTTTGGTGGTGTTTGTTTGCATTTAAATTTCTTAATACTTTCTGCCAGCCGCATTGGCGTAGTTGGTAACGTGCTCGCCTCTCATCATGCGGTCTTGGGTTCGAATCCCATTCAGGCACGGCATGTTTTCATACATTACAAAAAAATCATTTCATCCTTCACCGCCTGCAGTAGCAGTAGTTATTGTAGAACAGTCAAACGTTAAACAAAAAAAATTCTTAATTTAAATAGGATGATGGTCGTTATATAATACATGATTTGATATACAATTTTAAGTGAAATTCTATGTTGAAAGCTGTTTATGAATATCTTTTTTCTATTTTTTAAGATAATTCTAATAAATTGTCAAGACGAGGTAAAACAGCCATCCCCTACTTCGATTCTACATCAACATTTTAGTTAAAAAAGATAATAACTTCACATCAGATAATTGGAAATCAAAAGAGATTTTACATGTCTCTATTGTTTATTAATAGAAAATTGTTGTCGTTTCCAAACATTAATCAGAGTAATTTTTTACGATAATCGGCTAAAGACATTCTGATTACCTACTAAGTTTTCTATAATTCGAGCGTTGGCAGACATTTTTGACAACCGATACATTTATGAAGCTTACCGTGTAAAAATTTGTAGATATATTGTAAATTTATTTTTTGTGATTTAAAAAGCTAACTAAATTTTATTACCCGATTTGTTTCTTTAAAAGCTTTATCGTTTTAGTTATTTAAAAACAATTTAGTGTTTGTTTTTAACCATTCCATTTAATTTTCGAGTACCAATGTTAAATGGTGTTTAGTGTTATACAGACTGTATGATGAACATTTGAAGGGCTCTCCACATGCATGGTACGCCCCAAAGATGGCGTCAGTCGGCTGGCACTGGCAGCAAGAGTTATTATCTGCTATCGTAACCCCTTCGGTTAGTCGATTATAATAAACATTGTAACGTATTAATTTATTATTAGGCTTTACCATAAATGTTATAATTTAGTAATAACTCGCCAGTTATCAATTTTTTCAATTACAGTGAGAAATATTAACCTTGTTTTAAACATATTTAAACTAAAAATAACATAGAGTATTATCACTTTTTATTTTTGGCAATTTGAAACCCCAATCTGATCCAAACTTTCTATTGGATAGCCGGACAAAATTTTCCAAGAATTTTTATTTAAAAATAAATATTCGACAAACTTAATTTTTTATCAGTCTACTACAGTGTAGTTAATTTCCTGATTTTGTAACCAACGACGATATTTTATTTTAGGAATTTTTCTTCCCTTAATTATGTTTTTATTTTCAATTTAAAAAACGTAATTAGATAATAATCAAAATATTGTTATTAGGTAGAGAGATACAGTTTCGAAAATTAGCATACCTACATCTTCAAAAAGGAACGAGTATTTTATTATGTACTGTTTAAAATATCCCCAAAATCGAAAGGTTATGTGGTAGGGATGTTACATCACTATCATTATGTCGAAATTGGTAACGTGCTCGCCTCTCATCATGCGGTCTTGGGTTCGAATCCCATTCAGGCACGGCATTTTTTCATACGTTACAAAAAATCATTTCATCATTCACCGTCTGCATTAGGAGTAATTGCAGAACAGTCGGACGTTAAAAAAAAACTATCATTATGTCGGTGTCAGATCACTTCTTGTATAATTTTTATGGGCTAAGAGAACCTTAGAGTTTCTTACAAGAGCTTCATCATCTACAATGTTGACCAATGCAATGGGTATTTGTAAATATATATATTTTGAATTTTCTGCCCTTAACAAGAAGGTGGAGCGTTAAATTATTAGTTAGATCTAGGACTACAAAAAATAGTTCTGTTTCTAACACGTAGTCAGCCAATTGAATGATTCAACAGAAAAACGTTACAGCTGACAAAATTTAGAAAAGTGAAGTTTCAGTGGAATACGTTCCATAATCCTCTATTTGATCATAATAGTGAATTCTAATGGGTAGAATTGTAACTAAAATCTAAGAAATTCTTGAAACAAAATTGTCATACAGTGAAAAATCGTTATACAGCTAAGAATCAGATGGTATCATTCACTTACTGTAAAAATTTATTTTATGTAACTTACAACGTTTTTCCATTGACCCATTCAATTATACGACTGAAGCATTTAAGAACAGAAGAGGTAGAAGTGTAAAAGACACTAGTCAAAATGATTTCCCCTGAGAGTAATGAATTTCATCATTATACAGCTAGAACTTTTAGATTCTTCCCATAACAGACAGGTGGAGTGTCAAATTATTTACACTCAATCTGTTCGTTGCAGGGCTAAATTAAATAGTTCTGTTTCTTATCACATGGTCAGCCAATTAAATGACTGAATCATTTAAGAACAGAAGAGGTAGAGGTGTAAAAGACACTAATCAGAATTATCTCCTCTGAAAGTAATGAATTTCATTATACAGCCAGACCCTGGGGTGAATGAAGTGAAGGTGTCATTTGCAGAGTGGAAAATATGTGCTTTTCAGAGGGCCCGGCATGCTGATAAGCATACTTTTCCACCCAGTGAGGAAGGCACTGGTAAACCACCTCACTCCTAGTTTTACTTACAGGTTCAAACCAGCTTTTGGCTGATGACCTCAACAACAACAGCTAGAACCTAGAATGAAGCATTATACAGCTAGAATAAAGTGAATGTGTCATTTGCAGGGTGGGAAGTAGTTGCTTTTAAGAGGGCCTGGCGTGCTGATAAGCATACTTTTACACTCAGAAAGGCAATCGTAAACCATCTCGCTCCTTATTTTACTTTGTAAATCCTCTTGAGGTTCAAACCAGCCTTTTGGCTGATGACTTAAACAACACACATTTTGAATTTGAAGTTTATTTGTAAATACAGAGATGATTGTAGTTAAAACGTTTTAAACGCTGTTGCAGCATTTATAGGGAAATGTTTTACGTGATAACGTAAAATTAGTCGTGGTTTTCCATAAGATTAGTTTTAATGTAGTTTTTTCTATAAAGAACTTAAAATTTTCCCACATAATTCTGTATTACGTAATTAAATTACTTTTAATGCAATTCCTTTCTAAACAATTTCCCAACAAATATGGCCGGTTTTTTTAATACCCTCATCGTATTTTCCATGTTATTAAATTTGAATGGCTTGAGTTTCGGCGTGAAAACTAAACAAAACAAAAAATACAATAACGAGCGTACAGTACAGAAGCGGATGCTGTTTCATTTAGCTCCCATACAGATGGCTATGTGCAGCCAGATATGGGCTACAGCTATTAACACTGGATACTAAATATCCTGGTCGTGCCGATAGCGTTTGGTAATGGCTACTGTTAACACATAGAGCGACAGAGAGGGCTGCACCTTTGGCCATGAGACCCATGCTGTCATTTCTTCTATTCAACCATTTTATCAACTGTCCCCTCAGTTCCTATTTCCTAATCGATACCTGACACTGATCAACCAAACTCTACGTGATACGTTGATTAATTACTATATATTCTTTATGACAGCTTTTACATTGTCGCAGTGTGTGTATACAGGTATATGTGGGTAAGTAAATGTCTGTATGTAGGCCTATATATCTATTTATAACCTGTACATAATCATTGAATCATATCGCATTTCCCCTACATTTATGAAATATATTATCTATAACGGCACAAAAAATTATAATGTAACACTTTTAAAAGCTAATTAAATGGAATTATTATGATTACTCTTTAGTTATGTACACATAAAAACAACAAATTAATGTAAATAGCATCAAAAAACAATGTCGGGCATCTAAACATTTTTTGTTTTGTTTTTTTAATACTTTATAACTTGATAAATTTTTTACACTCAATCTGTTCGTTGCAGGGCTAAAATAAATAGTTCTGTTTCTTAACACATGGTCAGCCAATTAAATGACTGAATCATTTAAGAACAGAAGAGGTAGAGGTGTAAAAGACACTAATCAGAGTTATCTTCTCTGAAAGTAATGAATTTCATTGTACAGCCAGACCCTGTGGTGAATGAAGTGAAGGTGTCATTTGCAGAGTGGAAAATATGTGCTTTTCAGAGGGCCCGGCATGCTGATAAGCGTACTTTCCCACTCAGTGAGGAAGGAAATGGTAAACCACCTCACTCCTCGTTTTACTTAGTAAAACCTCTACAGGTTCAAACCAGCCTTTCGGCTGATGACCTAAACAACAACTTGATAAAAATCTCTATTGCCACCAGATGGAATCAGTTAAATTATATAAACAGATGACAGATCTTAACCCCATAAAGAAGGTGGTAATGGGGTAGGGGTTAGAACATCTAGTATTTAAGGGGAGATGGCACGATGGTTTTAACTCAAAATTTCGATTTTTGGTTTTTTATGTTTTTCAATATTTCAGGCCTAGATCTACCAGAAAAAACATTAAATTACGTCAAAAAAATTAAGTTTACACAGAAAAATTATCATGTTACCAAGAACGAATATTTTTACAATTTTATACTGCTTGTTTTAGTGCAAATTTTAGTTTGTAAAATATTTGCATCACTGTTTTTTCTATTCTCAGCTGTTGGTTCAGCTTTCTATACAACTGTTGATGGGAAATTAACTTGTTTGTGTTCATTTTGTTTTTGGTTTGTGCCTTCTTGTTTCTTTCGTTTTCCCGTAAATTTAGATTTTTAACACTAGGTACATTTTTTCTCAGAAACCAATAAACCTACCAGGCTGAAATTTTTACCAGTTAATTATCTTGTATATTCACATATACCGACATTTTATGACTTCCACAGGTGCTCCAAAAATTAGTAACAGCAAAAAACAATTAGACAAAAAACGTAGAAAACAATTCGTAAACATTTTATGTTATTCGTAATATTTTTAAAAAATGGTATGGTCCAAAGATTAAATTGAAAAAATGGCAGTAGCTCGAGAAGAAACCCGACACCTATGATATGTAAAGTTTAATTTCCCTATCTTTTACCAATCGTATGAAAAGTGTACCTAAAAATAGCAAATTTATCATTGGCGGGATACAAAGTACAGTCTCCCCTTAAACGGGCCTTTTGTAATACTTTCGGTGGGATTAAGCTGAATTGACTATTTCTTAACAATATGATATATGCTGATGATACGGTCGTTTTTACCGATTCAGCGGAAGAACTTTATCGCTTTATGAATGGAGTTACCAAAGAGGGAAAGGGTTTTGATCTGAAGATCAGTTCACTAAAGGTGGTGGTGGTCAGTAAGATTAGTTACAATAAAAATAAAATATTTTCTGTATTCTAAATTATTCCGGAAATTAAATGGAATTTTAAATATAGAAGGAATGGTTTTGGCGGTATCCTTTTCAACTGACAAGATTATTAAATATTCACGTATTTTGTTTCATGAATATAGCTACTTATTCTTCCGATACCTGTTGAAATTACAAAATTTATAGTTGTATTTTATACGAAATATTTCTTACAGATTTTCTGAGAAATCTTTTAGGGAATAAATTCAAGATGTACGTTTTATAAATAAACTGTTTATAATTGTCATTATATATACATATCTATGTTTGTATATGTGTAGAAATCCATACACACACTTGGGTATATGATTTATATTCGTGAAATTTTTCTAGTCGCTGTGGTACATATTTTCCAATATAAAAAAGAGCGTGCATATCTGCAGGGAGGTATCAAGCATTGTTATTTCTAAGTGCCTTTGCGTCTGTTTAACTCAGTCATAACATATATTGTGATCTACTGCTTCTTTTCATATTACTGAATATATACCTGCTGCCTTGTACCAGTTCTCCAATTTATGATTTAAATCGGGTTCACTTCTACCTTATCTTTTCGCCCTCGAATCTTTCCAATAGTTGCAAAATATTTCTTTACAAGTTATATTTTAACAATATTGTGTTATCATATCTACACTTTAATATTTTACAAACTATATTTGATTTCTAAAATTAATTTCCAATCTATTTAACCTATCGTTTCATATAATTTAAAAGAAGTTAATATAAAAATTAAATTCCTAATATACAGAGGTATGCAAATTATTAGACTCATGGAAAGAAATCAAAACCATAGCACGTATTTTCTACAAAACTTCTTTATTGACATTATGTTTACAACTTTTTACTTTCTCTTGCCTATATTAATATATAGGAAGGAAAGTATTGTTTTCATGTCGATTTTTCGAAATCGAGTTTTCACCGGATCTACACGTTTTCAGGACCCCTGAACCCCAAAAAACATGTTTTTAGCGATTGGTCTGTGTGTGTGTGTGTGTGTGTGTGCGCGCGCGCGTGTGTGTGTGCGCGTGCGTGCGTGCGTGCGTGCGTGCGTGTGTGTGTGTGTGTGAGTGTGTGTGTTTGTACAGAATATCTCAACAACAGAACATCGTACAAACTTGAAAATTAAAACTTAAGTTACATACTACTACCGAATCCGACACGAACATTTTCATCAAAATCGGTCAACCGGAAGTAGTAGTTTATTCGTATAATTTTTCACTTTTTTGCGATTTTCTCAAAACTGGCCCTAAGACTTTTTTTAAAAATTGCCTGGTTTACTCAATCTTTTATGCTCTGCAAAATAGGGTAGGCGCCATGTTTGCTGAAATTCTAGGAGAGGCTGTTTTTACATAAAAAATTTGTTTTTTTAAGATTGCGACTTTAATGTGCATTTTAGCCAAAAATTTATATATTAAAAGTTGTAGAGAATTTAAAATCCTACAACTTATATTTCAAAGATTTCTTTTATAACGCTTAGTTTAACGGTAATTAGCAATTTTATGTTTTTTCTCACGAAAACGTATGAAAAATCGATTTTTAAGATTTCGGCCTTAGTATGCATTTTACGACAAAAGTGTGGATTAAATTTATTGGAAATTAAAAGATCTACAACTTTCATTTAGAGCATTTTTCTCTACAGACCCTAGTTTAGCGTGAAAGAGTGATTTTCCGTATTTTTAAGCCAAACTGAGGTTGATTTTAATTTTGCGTCTTTCACTTATGATTAAAATTAGGTTATGTTTATTGAGGTTAGTTTTTTGTTTATTTCTAATGTTTTATTACTAATTTTGGGTTTATTATTAATTATTTGCATTGGCAAGAGAAAGCCGTGTGAGTGTTTACAGAGGACCTGGAATGCTGATAAGCATACTTTTCAACTCAGTGAGGAAGGCATAGGTAAACCACTTCACTTCTCTTTTTCAAACAGCCTTTCGCCTGATGACCTAAATACTTGTTATAAGTGATTTAAAATTTCTAAAAATTCCTTCATCTCTATGCCATATTTAGATAAATGCTGCTATGAGATCAGTCTTTGTACTGATTGTCTTCTTTTTGTGTTTTTTCTTAACAATTTCCAAAAAAGGTAAAGTACTACTAAAAACACTCAAGTAATTGTAGTAAATTGAATAAGACACAAACGTAGCTTCAATGAAGCAATAATAATGAGCACGTTGTTGTTTAGGTCATCAGCCGAAAAGCTGGTTTGAACCTCTAGAGGTTTTACTAAGTAAAACAAGGAGTGAGGTGGTTTACCATTGCCTTCCTCACTGAATAGAAAAGTACGCTTATCAACATACCGGGCCCTCTGAAAAGCACATATTTTCCACTCTGCAAATGACACCTTCACTTCATTCACCACAGGGTCTGGCTGTATAATGAAATCCATTACTTTCAGAGGAGATAACTCTGATTAGTGTCTTTTACACCTCTACCTCTTCTGTTCTTAAATGATTCAGTCATTTAATTGGCTGACCATATGATAAGAAACAGAACTATTTATTTTAGCCCAGCAATGAATAGGTTGAGTAAATAGATAGTAGATAGATAGAATAGATAGTAAATAATTTGACTCTCTACCTGTCTGTTACGGGCAGCAATGAGCACGATAGACAAAAAAAAAAAAAAAAAAAAAAAAAAAAAAAAAACAGATGATTGGAGAACGAATGCCGATTTTAAGGGAATAAAAATTAAGGGAATGAGCACGATAGACTAAAAAAAACAGATGATTGGAGAACGAATGCCGATTTTAAGGGAATAAAAAATCCTTGTCAAATGTCGTTAAATACATAGATAAGAGTAATTTGACTCTGATATATTGTATAAACAATTTACATACCTAGTTTATCGCACTTATTTCATAAAAATTTAAAAAAATTAAGAAAACTAGTTTTGAGTCTAATAATTGGCACACCCCTGTAATAAGGTTAATTTTGTTTACGTATATTCATACATGAATTATAAATTGAAAGGCAGTAGAAATTAACATAATGTAATTTTGTTAAATTGTACAGTGATTGACGAATAAAGGAATTACATTGGGAAATGAATCTACATTGAAAAATAAAAAAAGGTTCATATAAGTTAATAGTTCATAACATAAATCTGGAAGTGTTTCGTTGGCATGTTTCTGCTAGCAAACGATTTCGCCCAATTTCAGCTCATCCCATCAAATAAGTTTGTAATGAAATTTCTAGTGCGTTTACTTAATATCAAAAATGGTCAAAACGATGCAAAAATGGTGGTTTATTATCGGTTTTGACTTAAGAAATCAAATGAAACATGTCCCAGATCCATCTTAAGTATTTTTTTAAAGAAATCCCGGTTAACACGGAAATAAATAGGGGGGAAATTCCTGTTCTTTTATGTGTGTCGAACAAAACTTCATTAAATAGGCAGTAAATACGTAATTTTTTTAAAAAAAACTTGTAGAAAATTTAATTTTGAGAAAATTGATGTAAATATACAACTAAAAAACAAAAATAAGCTGCAAAAATGAAATTTTATTAACATCAAATTATCCGAAACTTGGCTAGAAAAACGCATTAACTTTTTTAGAGGAAGAATAATAAATCTAATGTATAAGCATAACTTCAAATAAAACAACTTGAAAAACTAAAGTAAATAAAATTAAAATCTTACTTTTTTAACAACGGTTCAAAATGTCCTCCATCACTATTAACACAGTACTCTGCTCGTTTTATAATTCCCTGTGTGGCTCTTGTCTTCTTATCCACTTATTTTTTAGAATGTCAAGTGCATTGAAAATTCTTGCCTTCAATTCTTCTTTTGTGTTTATTTTTTGAGCGTATATTAACGATTTTACATGTCCCCACACATAATAATCCAGTGAAAAATATGAAAAAAACATTAAAAAACCACCATTTTTGACTCTTAATTAACACCCTAACAATTTAATAACGGACTTATTTCATGGGATGAGCCGAATTCCAGGCGAAATCTTTAGCTAGCCGTAACACGCTAACAAAGCATTTCCCGACATATGTTTATGCACACCATTTTTTCTTTTCTTTATTTTTGATCTAGCTTCATCTCCCGAAGTATTTTATTTCTTCGTGAATCATCTTGTGTTGTGTTGGGCAGGTGGAAACATTACTTGGCTAGTTGGTGAATTAAGTTTAAGTTTATTATGTAGTCAGCAACTGACGATCAAGTATTCAGGATAGTAAGGATTTGACTCCCTTCTTTAAGTTTTGTGTGATACGTCGTCAGTTTAATTCAAAAATATCAAGTGGCAAAACAAAAGTGATGGCCTTTAGAGGAAAATATCCAGCCAGGACAAAGATATTGGTGGATGGAGTGATTCTGGAACAGGTTCTTTGCTATTTTGGGATGTGATGTGATGTTTTATATATATAGGACAATGATGTACCACAATAAGTTCAAATATGTAATAGAATTTGTGGTACAATAAAATAAAAGTTGTGGTACATCGATATTTGAAAAGAAGGGCCCGGAATTGAACGATAATGAAGTTCTATGAGACAGTACCTGTCCCAACACTGACATATGGCAATGAGGCCTGGGTATGGAAGAATAAATATGAAAACTCCATTCAGTCGGTAGAGATGCGCTTCTTGAGATGTGTTAGGGGCTGTAGAACACTGGATCGGTTCAGAAATGAGAATAATTGGTAAGAGTAAGATGTTTGTTCTCTTAAGAAGACAATTATGAAGTGCCGCCGGAAATGGACCGTCTATTTTGAAAGAATGTCTCCACACAGGATTTCTAGACTGGTCAGAAGTTACAGGCCGATTGGACAGCGCAATACGGGGCGACCGGTGGCTAGGTGGATGCCGGAATAGGTTCTGGGATCTGATCCTTGATTGCTGCAGAAGAAATAATCAGTAAGTTAATATCGTGGCGCTTTGCACCCCGAAATTTGCCAGGTTAAAATTTTAGGTAGTCAATGAGCGAATTCAAAAAACAGAATCAAAAAACCACTCCGACGTAAACACACTATTAACGTATTTAAAAATGTTCCCGTAACAGTCTTCTCGATTTTTATGCGCTAAGAAAGGGTAAGCGGAATGTGTCATGAAATTCTTGGGGAGGCTGTGCTCTCATGGCAAATATTTTATTTTTTAAGGCTGAGGGCTTTTAGAGTAAAAAGTGTATATTTATATTAAAAGTTGTAGTAATTAAAAAACCTACAAAATTTTATGTCAAACATTTTTTTTTCTACAATGCTTAGTTTAGCGTCAATTGGTGACTTTCTGCATTTTACTCATCAAAATCTGTAAAAATGGGATTTTTCAGGATTGCAGCCTCAATATCCATTCTACGACTAAAATGCATGTAATTAAATTTTTTTAAATTGAAATAATCTGCAACTTTAAATCGAAACATTTTCCCTACAGAACTTAGTTTAGTGTTAGTTAATGATTTACAGTATTTTAAAGTTGTGTAGAGGTCGATTTTAATTTAGCGTCATTCACTAATGATTAAAATTAGTTTATAAAATTCATTTTTCATTGTTTATTCATGATTAAACATAGGTTATAATTATTTTTCATTATTTACTTCAGCATGTAGTCGTGTGAGTGCTTCACACCCGATTCATTATTTTTTTTTTTACATGTACTAAAACGTATAGACTACAAAAAAATATATTTAATTAACCTAACGTGCTTTTACGCTTTTAATTGCTACTTATTTTTAACTACAGTACCTATATTTAATTTTAAATTATATTTTCCTTCTTTAACCAAGACTTAATTAATTAATAAATTAATGTATAATATGAAGTACATTAATTATGTACTAAATAGCTCAAATTCACAGTATGAAAACACATATTTGTTAATATGTTGATACATACAAATGTGTTTAAAGATTGCTTCTCTGAGAATTGCTTTCATTGGGTGGACTTTTAGGAAGGAAATAACGCACAAATTCTCTTATCAGCTTCCAGGTTTTGTACCCAGTTTTAATCACCCATATCCACCATTACGTCCTACCTATCTACGTACGTTATTAAACGGTTGCAGTCTTCATTATCTCTTGCATTCGTGTATTCATACAATTTTATTGTTGAAGAAAACTAAAATAGGTTTTATTATTCATTTCTCTGATATAACTGGTATCAGAAACTACAAAAAATATATATTTTGTAAATATATAAACAGAAAAATAAACTGCACTAATTTTCTCCCGAATTTTCAAACAGCTATCAGTTTTACTCATTCAATGAGTATTTTAATGATTAACACAAATGTTAACTATTTTCACTTTTTATAATGTTTAAAATTTAAAATGTTCATTTTACAAAGTACTAAGTTCAAAACTTTAAATTTTTAGGAGAAAGTAAAAACTGTGTTTTATCTATAAATTGTTTGTATTTTAAGTGGGCTAAACACTTGTGGATGCTTCACGTAACTTGCATTATCACTTAACAGAATTATGTGACTGGTTACACAAGTGGAAAATCAAAGTCAATCGTGAAAAAATCAGTTACATTACCTTCACCTTACTGTCCTAAACATGTCCCCCAAAATTAACATAAACAATACAACCAAACCTACAGACTGATACAGTTAAATATTAATAATCACACTTGAAAAACGACTCACATGAAACCGCACATTTCACTAAAACAAAAATAATTTTGTTTGTGTAACGTCTAAATTTTTTTCAATTTTAAGGCAGACGATGAGAAGAATAATATAACGGGCCTGGCAAATCAAACATTTACACACAAAACAAAATAGGCTACTGTATATTTCATGTACTTATACTTAATTAATTACTAGCATGCCCCATCACGGCTTGGCACGCGAAAAATGGTGTAATCACTTTTTAGCAGTTTTTGCTTTTTGAAGTTTTTGCTTGAAGATTTTCTTCGTAGTGATGTTTTCTTGATGGCATTATTGAAAATGGAAAAAACAAAAAACAACCACAAAAAATAATTATGAAAACCAAAAACTAAATCTACGTTGAATCAAATAAAAGTTAAAATAAAATATCAAAGCAATTGATCACTCACAGTGGCGGATCCAGACTTTGCGGGGCCCTGGGCCCTGGGCAATTGACTTTGGTGGGGCCCTACTTACCGGGGGGTCCCCCAGGATTTTTTTATGATTAGCCCTAAAAATGCGTTTTTCATGTGTTTTTTTAACTAGTTAGCTGTGTTTGACCAACAATGGGCCGGGAGCTGACTCGCCCGGCCCATTTCTGCGGGCTTCTCTAAGTATTTCACACTGATGCAATAACTTCGGAGCGATAAATTTCAATATAAAAGATTTCTATCACTCTTTTACTCTTTACTCGCTTATGGACTTGATCACTCACCAATTAAAAGAAAATTAAAACAAATTAAAGAAACACGGAACTTTACTTTTATAAAATACTCAACAATACAAAATCGTATCTACATAAAAAAATACAATAAAATTATCATGTGACGTTGTCACCAGCTGATCCTTAGCATCACGTCGCTATTTGCTAAATTTATGACTTTATTTATGACAAATCTTTATTTGAATCACATCAGCTGGTTTGAAAGAAGTAGATTATCTAACCTCATAAAAGCCTTAATGTAGGACATAACCATTATTTTCAACCCTTTAGGGCTAACTTTTTAAGGGTTTCAATAGACTAAAATCTGCACTGGCATCATAATTACAACATAAAAAACTGCATGAAAATTGGTTCAGTAATTTAGGAGATAAAGGGCCACATACACACACATACATACACTCACACATACATCGAAATTTATATATATATAGATACCCTATAATCATAATTATTGATTTCATTAATTAAAATTACTAATAATTTTATATATAATTGGTAAACATTCTTCTCTCCCTTTATCCCAGAAATTTAATCTATATTATTACTTCCTAAATATAGCATACGGTTTCCATATTTACGGATCCACCAAACCGACTAATACAGATCAATTACGCCCGCAAATTCAGAGCACTTCTAATTATTAGGAACTCCCTTGTTGGTATGTACAAAATGAGATTATACAAAATAGCCAGCAATTAACACAGGTATTTAACGTGCGATCTCAGAATACTGCATACTTACTAGCGTGTTTCAACTGTCACGTTTTAAGTATCAGTTTCCAATCGTTAAAAACCTTTTTTTGGGTTCAGGTGGCCTGAAAACATATATCTCCGTTGAAAACTTGATTTCGACATCAACATGAAAACAATACTTTCATTCTCTGTATATTCTCTGCGCTACGATTCCTGTATACACAGAAGTGTCGGTCATCCGAACCACCATCAATAGAAAAAAATACATTTACTACCTTAATAAATAAATGTGAACATACGATTCAATGAAAAATTGATACTACATGAGTTTCCTTGTTCAACTTGGCAACAGTGGAGACTGTTTAGAGCCTTACTTGAATTTATTTCAAGAGATTCCGGCGTTTTCAGAGTGCAATAAAAATTATGCACAAAATGCTGAACGCCGACGCTGATAGCACAGTTTATCAAATTTATTCAAATTTATTAAATTTGTTTCATCAATTCAACATGAAGATCGATGCCCTTCAAATAATAAAGAAGAGGAAGATGAGGAAGAAAAAGAACCAACTCACGCAGAGGTCATTCCTGTCCTAGAAACTGCAATGTTATGCAAATAACACCTTGAATTTAGTACTGCTGAAGCATTGTTACTAAAAAGTGTGAGAGCTGCGCGTGGGTGTTGCTGCAACAAAAGAAGTTCAATCTTAGTTCAAAAGAAAATTCAAGATTTTTTGAAAATTACTAAAAGTATTGTGTAAAAGTGGGTTCAAAATATTTCACAAAGGATTTTTTTCGTAGTTTATTTCGTTAATTAATAAGTTTTAAAATTCTAAAATTTTTCCCCTTGTTTTTAAAATCTTTAGTACTCTACATGTGCAATAAATGCAATAAATTAATGTTTTGTAAACTAAGGTTTATGTTAGCCTTTATAATAGCCTTTATTCCTGTTAAAAATTTAGGTTATATTACATTGTTACGGTATAGTGTACCAAATTTCAGTATTTAGCTTATTTGATTGTCAAAACCGCTCTGGTCCCAATTAGCTCGGATAACTGACGCTTCACTGTATTTATGTACAGCAAGAGAAAGTAGAAATTTGCAACTTAAGGGAAGTGTGGGATGAAAATATTAAAAAAATTATCGATTTTTCGTTTTCTCGTTAAAAATATAGTTTGAAATGTGCACTTTAAAATGGCGTTAGAATCATGTTGTTATGCCAACTAGAAAATATTTTTTTAGTTTTTGTGATTGTATATTTAAGCTGATTTTGTCATCTGTCACGAAACTTTACAAAATAATTTTCCCTTTCGATTAATATTTTACTGTGATTTTATTTTACTATTTTTTCACATTGCCGTCTCTCTTTTATTTATTCATAGATTGGCAGTATAACCTAAAAGTTTATAACCTGCTCTATTTTTGTTGTGGTCTGTCTTGTGTTTTTGTTTCTCAAACTTTAATCGCGAATATCTCAAAACGTCATTTTTAGAACTTTATGTACCTTTTTCTCAGCTTCCACAAAAGTTACAAGGCTGAAATTTTAATGGAGTTTGTTAATTGCCTAGTTCTATTGATTGAATGTGCCGTTTTTAAAAATATTGAAAATTGTGGGAGAAAAACTTTAAATTGCTGAGGAAAAGGTACAAACATTAACATTGCTTAGGATAGGGATCCGGACTCCTCTTAATTTGTTTTTGTTTTATTTAAACAGAACGAAAACTACCACAAATTTACTCAATGAGTTCGAGCACTCATACGAGAGAGATGTATTCAGTTTGGCAATTGAATTAGTAATCGATTTTAGGTGACATAAAATGTAGCGCGGCAAAGTAAAAATTATGATAGCATAAGCATAATATGCTACAGAATTCGTAATTCATCTAATATATTTTCCAGACTATTACTAGGGGGTTGCATACATGTTATAAAGTGGTTAGATGTAATAGCAGAAAACATGGGTCCACCCTCAGTAAACTCTCCTTCGTGCAACAGTGTACATGTGCTGCTGTTAAGAGACCTAATCAACATTTACGATTATTCGCTGATACCCTCAGCCATCTAAAACAATACACCACTTACTATTATAAATACCAATTCTTGTTCTCCTATTATAACACTTAAAGATAATTTATAATTAAGGGAAGCAAACAAACTGTAAGAAATTCTGCTTCTACGGTTTTTCTCTTCCTCCCAGTATACCAGAAAAAATTTATTCCAATAAATTGAAAAAATTACCACTTCTTTAGTTCTTTCTTTCCATAACCTATAAAACCAAGAAATAAGTTTTAAAAATCCATATGTGTGTATTGTGTGGTTCCAAGTTCCGTGTAGTTGCGGGTCGAATGGTACGGGTGAGGTATACTAAATGAGTGATGCATGCTGGGAGAACGATTGTTGTATTACTCTGATACAAAACATTCCTTTTCAAACGTTCCGTATTTAACATATTTGTTTGTATATTTATTACATTTATTTATTTACATATTTTGATATAAATTGGTAAGTTAAATATTATGAATCCGACCAAGTTAATAACCCGGTAGATATTTGTTAAAGTAATGCGCTGGATGATAAGAATATTTTTTTAGTCTAGTTAGTACACGCTACCACTTCAAATGCATCAGCTGTGAAACACTATTAACTCATTCATTCTCCCACAACTATAAAAACTTACTGCATTCCTTCCAACTACACGGAGCTGGGACTCAAGCAATAGGAAATACAGAAGTTCAACTAGCGTACGAACGAAATTTGATGGAGTATAACTTCAATCAGCCTATCCGGACTGCAGTAGGTCAATCCGGATTTTCAAACATTTTAATACTCTGTATAATCAACAGCCCTTTGGTATAGGTAGTCGTCGACGCAACTGGCTTGTATATCAAGAGCCTCGGGTTCAATTCCTGATCAGATCTGACAAGTTTACTTTTCGTTGCCCTATACATAGGGAAAGAGAAAGTTAATAATCTGGCTTGAAACACTCACACGACTTTCAGTTTTCAATTTTAATAATGGAACATATTTTTTAAACCCTAATATTTATGTAGTTGCAATCTGTTTAATTTAAAACGATGAGCAACCCTATGCCCATAACAGGCAGGTGGAGTGTAAATTATTTGCACTCGATCTGCTAGTTCCATGGCTACAAAAATAGTTCTGTTTCTTATCACATGGTCAGCCAATTATATCACTGAAGCATTTAATAACAGAAGAGGTAGAGGTTTAAAAGACACTAGTCACAGTTATCTCCTCTGAGAGTAATGAATTTTATTATACAGCCAGACCCTGTGGTGAACGAAGTGAAGGACTCATTTGCAGGGTGGAAAGTAGATGCTTTTCAGAGAGCCTGGCATGCTGAGAAGCATACTTTTTCACTCAGTGAGAAAGGCAGAATAAACCACCTTACTCCTCGTTTTACTTAGTAAAGCCTCTAACGGTTCAAACCAGCCTTTTTTCGGCTAATGACCTAAACAACAAGCAACCCCATAACCCAATGAGATGAGGATGTTGTGTATGATGAGTAAATAAGGTAGAAGGTGCATAATTTTGTACCGACTCAGGCTGACCATTCTGAGAAAGTATAGTTAGCTGAAATTCAACCACCAAAGTAAACCGGTAACCAATGTTTAGTATTCAAATCCGTATAAAGTATACTTTGCTAGGATTTGAAACATGGAATCTTCGTTCCCATATATCAGCTGTCAAACAGTTGACTCGCGGCTATGACTTTACCGCTAGACAACCCGGTGGGCAAATATAACCTATGTTTTACCATAAGTAAAATGAAAAACATAAACTAATTTTAATCATGAGTGAATGACGCTGAAAGAAAATAAACTCTGTTAGGCTTAAAATTATTAATTGAAAATTGTATATCGACCTGAAATCATGTATTTACGGTGAAAACTCGATTTCCAAAAATCGACATGAAAACAATACATTCCATCCTATACACATTCAGTATTCAGATGAACTAATGTCCCCTAGCCGTGGGAGTGAGACAATGCATAACGCTCTCACTCGCGCAAGCCATATGCGCTGTTCCAATAACATTGTCTTTAATTTTACTTATTGTTGTGAGCAAGCGTTTATGCATGCAGAAAACTAACAAGCAAGATAACGACTGTAGTATGTTTTCAGATTTGGATTATAACGGTAAAGACCTTTGAACGCATGCGTAGTTATGCTACATATCTCCCTCTCACTCACTCGGCTATGGAACATTTGTTCGTCTGGTACCTATACCTACATTCATATACCCCAAGTTCGAATCCCATATTTTCATTCGTTGCAAAATAATTATTTCATCCTTCACCATCTGCATTAGCAGTAATTGCAGAACAGTCGAAAGTTAAACAAAAACAAAAAAATATATACTCCAAGAGATAGTAAAGTCTACTATTTATTATAACCAAATCCCAAAAGAACCTTGATTAAACGTCACAATATATTGTTATTTTAGTATTAATAGTTTTGCAATAGAGTTTGTCATAAACATCATCAGTATACTAAAAAAAGTAGGATGTAATATTTAAAAAGTTTTGATTATCGGGAGAACAAGCTTAGATAAAAAATAATAAATTCAGGGAGTAGATATTTTTTGTGAACAACAAATCTGTACTTAAGTGCAATGTCAATATACAGCTACGGGAAATACGAGCTACGGGAATTGAAAATTACTGAAAAACATTTTGGGTTAATTTTCCCTCCGTAACTTTTGAAACACCAAAACATGAATTGTAACAATCGTGAGACATTGGTTGTTTCTGTATTAAAGAGTTAGAAAAATTTTGAACCTTACCTAACTTTGTATAGGTTAATTATGCTAAACTGAAATTGGTTGTTTTTTGTTTAATTGGTTTGTTTATGTTTTAATTCCTCAACGGTTGTAGATATTAAGCTAGGACCTTTTTAAATCGATTTCTTGGCCCAGAAAACTGGTCTTACTCTATTTAACATAATACCAGTTACTTTAACTTTGTCGCAGACTTTTCTTAAAAGAAATATTTTGGACAATGGCAGAATCGTACTCACGAACGCATTATTTGTTTGCACTGGTAAGCCATTCCTCCCTCCGCCACTCACACACAGCGCGCTGGTCACGTGACGGTTACAGATTACAGAACGGTAAGTAAGCGTTCGTTATTCGTTGTGATTTTTAATCTTAACATTAGGGTACTATTCAAAATAATAATCAATTCTTTTATGAAGCTCGTCTTGCAAAAAGATAAGAATACAAACAAACTAATAATAATCAAAGTTATTCTTCGTTTTATCATCTTATTCGTATTAAAAAATAGTTACTTTAAACGTTTTTAATCTTTGCGTTTCTTTTTTTAAATCATTCGTTAACAAATTGTTCTTAATTTTGTTTATTAGTCTATTACTCCCAGTGTTTCTTATTCGGTATATTTTATTTCCCGACTTGCAGCGAAGCGCACGGAAACTTCTAGTCTCAAATAAAAAATCGTAGAGGAAATTTATTTTAAATAATATTTTTTAATGGTTCAGGTTCTATACAGTTAGATGTTTATTTAGTTAAAAAATTATAGAGTATTAATAATTCTAATGAAATAAAGTCTTATGTAATAATAATTAAAAGGATTTTAGAGTTTGAATAATAACTTAAAACCAGGATGAAGAGTAATAAAAATTAAACCGACTAACTAGGTAATTCAGAAACGTCGTTTATTGAGAATGAGAAATTTTATAACTGCTTGACGGTATTAGAAAATGACACTGGTAGAACGCTGGTGAATACATAAAATGGCAAGTTATGAAATCAATTTGATGAGATTTAGGTGGGAGTAGGTCGGGTGAGGAGGGTTGGTGTTGGAAGGAGGTAAGTTATACTTCGGAAATGAAGGATGTTATCAGTAGAACCAAGGCCCGGAATTCTCTCTTTGTATAGCCCTTCTTACACAACTCTCATTGATAACATATTACCATTATATTTCGTATCATTATAATCAACTTTTAGTCACTGTTTTATAATACTATTTCATGAATAATTTTCTTACTCATGAAATGTTCAAGTATCTCATTAATTTATATTTTAATAAAATAACAATTTTTGATTTCATCTACCACAGGTTGTCAAAAATAAACTGGATCAAGACCGTTAAAAAGATTTAGCATTCATATATTTAATAAGTAACTGGTCAAATTTCTAGGAGAAATCTTAGAAGAATTTGAAATTAAAACCCTGAAGTCTGAGATTTTTAACCCTTCGTGGACTATTGACCGATATATTCGCTAAAATATCATCCCCACAGGTAGTTTTACGGGTATATCCGCATAAGTTTTGAATGGTTTTATGACCGTTTACCGGATATACCCGCACAGTTATAAATTAAATCAAAAAGTTTGGACTAAATTTTGCCAAAATATCTCAATATTCCAGGAAATCTCCACCTAGAGAAGCTGAGTTGATAGCACTGCTGGCAAGAGTTTCCTGGCTTTCAAGAGGTCTGTGCTCCGTATCTGTCGTGCTTTCTCTGTTACGTTCGTCCAATTTTAACAAAATATTTCTTTAAACAATCTTTGTACTTGTAGATTCGTTTTTTCTTATATTTTGCAATTCAACATACATATATATTTTTTTAAGTCAGTTCTCTTTGCGTATACATCCGTATACATCACGTCACTCAGGACTAAATACAGTTATATCCGCATCCATTACACAGATAAACAAAATTAAGGAAATTGAAAGTTGTTTGTAACCTGATAACTGATTTTAATATTATTTTGAGCGCTAATTTCAAATAAGGCCACAGTGTTTTCCATCGCGTAAAGATTTTTCACAACACTGAAATAAGAAAATGGAGATCGTCCTTGTATATATACAGGCTTATTTATATTCCTCATGGAAAACTTTTATCCCTTCTTTTATCTTCTCTATGGATGCACCAACAGTAGTCTGCAATCATGTTCGCATTCCACCTTCCCTGATATCAACGTTCCATTTTCTTTTATATCTTGATGAAATCTTTCATCCTGTTCTTCACTTATATCACCAAGATTTTCAGGGAAGTAATCAATAAAAGAATTCAGGAAATGCACCTTCAAGCTCATTGAACAACCCAAGTCTTAGAATTTTTTAGCATGTTTTCCACTACACGCTTAAAATTTGGGTTCTTATTGTTCCCAAGAAATTTCTTTACGACTTCTTCAAATGATTTTCTTGCTTCTTGATTGCAATGTCTTCCATTTTGGTTTAAAAGACTTCAAAGTTCAAAAAATTACGAAGGTCTGTACTGGTGAAAACGCCTTCTTTCACTTTGGCCTCTGATAGTTGAGGAAACTTTTAGCTTAACAATCTACTTCGTTTGATATAGCTTTTACGAATTGTTTCATCAATCAGAGTTTAATGTTAAGTGGAGATAGAAGTACTTTCAGTGGATCAACCAAATTTTTTCGTATTACATTTTTGCTCCAAAGTTCTAATAATACCCTGCGTGGTCATCAGAAAAGTGTGCAGTAAATACTTTTTCCTTATAACAAAAGTAATAAACTAACTAATGATAAAAAATATTAACAAAATTAATTCAGGTCACATTAATTATTCCCTGATTTAGAAATAAAATATATTTATTTATAAATTTTGACAATATTAAAACAAATTAATATTATGTAAAAATGGTACGTGATGAATTTTTGACTGTTTTTCCTGAAACCAGCACACAACAATCTATAAGAATCAGTCAATAGTTTTCAAACAACTTTTCCATAGTTGACCTATGCATTGAGTAAAAGTGAATAGAAAATTACTGATGAAATTTGCGTGGATTCTGAGCCACTAAAATTAGTTTTCTATCCAGGAAAGGATATTTTTCCAAAAAAAAAGTTACTCCAACTCATAATTAAATGCGTCTGTGACATGAAACTAATTCCATCCACGAACGGTTGAATGTGTGTTGGAAAAGGTTTTCAGGTATTTAGGTTTTCCAAACCCATATTCTGACATGGCTGTTTATTTTGCCACAGGTGGAATGTAGCTTCATCGGAAAATAATAAACAGTTTAGAAAGTTTCTATTTTCTATCAAGGTTGAATACTGTCACAAAAATTAAGTCCGCTTATCATTTGGTTTTGATTCTTGAAGAAGCTAAAGTTTGTGAGGCTTGAGCTTTAAACGTATATGTAAAACATTTCAAACTGTTTTGTGTGGTATTCCAAGCTCTCTGCTGTTCCACAACCACATTGCTTACTGATGGTCTACCGGCTACCAGTTGATTTCTTCTTAAAATTTATTATTCTTATTTCTCTTGAAATTAAAGTATCACTTGCGAATAAAGTGATTACTAGGAGAATCTTCATTAAATTTTGTACTAAAATGAAGTTGCACACTTATAACTGATTAGTAAGCGTGAAAATCTTTCACAAAATTCTTTTATCTTCAAAGTTAGCCATAACTTGTCATTGTTGTCACTTCACCAAACAGCTGATAAATAACAAAATCAATGCAAACAACACTTTTAGAGATTTCTTTCCAATGATATTAACTTAAATAGTCTTCAGACATATTAATCCAGTAATATACATGTTTAAAATCGTGAGCATCATTTAGTTACCTGTAGTTTAATTGTACGGAAATTTACTAGTATATAAATGTAATATATTAATTTGTTAATAACTACTTCTTACAAGTTAAAAAGGAAGTTTTATCGTTTATTGATAATCAAGCCCCAAAAAGAACTTTGAATAAACGTAACAATTATATACTCTTAAGTTTCTCAGACGATAACAATGCATTATTTATTATTATATATCCCACCGAAGCAAATTATCGATCTATTTGTTAACTGTTTGCTAAGAGTTAAAATCCAACCTGTTTGTCAAAATTGGTATAAAATTTTAAGTAGGTACCTACTAATTATTATTATTAAGTAATTACCTACTAATTTATTTAAGTAATTAGTTAGCATCATAGCAGCAGAATCCGTATTTATATAATTAGTTTTTAAAATAACTTATATATTTTACCTTTTTTACCGCTTTCTTTTTCTTTTCTCTTTAACTTCTTACGAGCAATTTCTAAGTGCGCACCGCTTCGTCAGGTATTATCATGAAGCTTCTAGAAATTATTGTGAAGAATCCATCTGCCACTGTCAAAGTCTCAATTCAAACTTGGACAAAGCTTTATGATATTACCTAATGAATCAGTGCGCACCATGAAAGAGAAGGTAAAGAAAGAAGAAAGCAGTAAAAAAGGTAAAATATATTTTTAAATCATTATATTTATTCGTATATAAATATAAATTAATATTTATATAAATTTCTTACTATCATTTTAACAGCATTTATTAATTTTAGCCCATTACTTGAAGCTATATAAACTAACTGAAGATTGTAGTTTAATTATTTTAGAAGGAATAAAAGGTAAATTTACCCTAAAATAGTCTATCGTTCTAGATTTCATCTATCCAACGGATTATTAAGTTTATAAGTCATAATATTGTGTTCATTTAGCTTTAGTTGGTTAATGGCGTTCATAAATTTTATTGAACGTAGTGGTAGTTGTGTAGTTGTGAAGAAGGCGAGCAGAGATCATTATTTGGCAGGCATTATTTAATAAAATAAAATTAGAGTAGACCGAGGGAAACTTTATAGTATATTTTTAAATGAAAAGAGTAGGAATTACCCACTTGTTGTTTAAATACTGATAAACACGCTGTAAGTACATGTATAAGATCTGTATCGCTTTTAAGCACACAGTTTAGAGATGGTAATTGAAATTTTGTAGAGAGCACGGAGGAGCAGGGAATTGTAAATGTCGGAGGCACCTCGTTAAGTTACTATTTACTAACTTAAAGAAGCTCTATTCCGCGTCTTCGCGCGGAGAGATGCGAGTGGTAAAGTGTATACAGAACCAAAATAAGGGTAGCCAAGGGAGGTGGCGAGGTGGCCATATTCCCAAAGTGGACCATTAATATTCACCGTGAGGCACTACGCAATCAGCAGGAGTGGTACATACATCAGGCACCTGTACTTACCTGCTTCAAATGTATACACCACTTACTGGGGTCACCACCTCTCCACAGTTTTACCATCTTACGGGAAATTTAAAGGGAAAAGGGAATGTTCGTAATCTCTTGGTTTTCTTACTTGGTATAGGACGGAAGTAATCCACACATCATGCTTCTTTACAAAACTCAAACAGAAATGAAATTGTAAAACGAAATGATTATTGGTATAGCTTACGAATGAAAACTAATAAAATATTTTCTTCATTTTTTCTCATTTGTGGTAATTTTAGCCCATATTCAGTAGTAATTTTAGACATTACTGGAATATTTTTATGAACTCACACTCTCAAAATTCTTTCCCTGTATTTTCTTCTTTCATCTGGTTTTCTGCTTTTGTTCTTGGTGAAAGACCTTAAAGTTAGTAATCATTATTCTAAATTTGATTCGGTCAATTGACTTTCAATGTATTCTAATGTTTTCAGTATTTTTACTGATCTGTTTAATCCACTGTTAACTTAGGTCTATTGTTAACGTTCTATAAAAATTTGTGTTGTACAGTTCTCTTCCTGATAACTCATACTGAATCTCTATCTTTGGACTCAGTTTCATGCGGAGGATTTTTCTCTCAAATTTTTCTGCCTCTCTTAGACAAGCCTTTCTGGTCATTGTAAGGTACTCACTCGCGGGTTTAGACGCAGAGGTTTTATCACGGTATTATAATGTTTAAACATGGCTTGTCTTAAGAGTACTTTCTTCTTATACAAATGGTAAGTTCGTAACCTAGAGCTGAAAATTTTTGGCTGATATTTTATAGATAACAGCGGCTTAGGCCGCTTCCGTAGCGAAGTGGCCAGCGAGATTTCTTTTGTTAATTGCTCCCAGAAGTTTCCAAAATGAAGTTAAGGACATATCAAAAACTTAATTACTTATAGGTTAACTAAGTACAAGTATATATTACTTGAATTACCCAGTAAACAACGATACGTTATTACTTACTTAATTATTACAATCAGTGTGACATCTTCTAATTTTACCCAATAGTAATCAGTTTTCTTCATCATTTGCTTAAATACCTATTTATTGAAATTTGTTTTTTTTTTAATTTGATTCCCACATGGCTTGTGCGTAGGTAATAATGTGAGGTGATATACAGATGAAAAAATGATAAACCTGACCGGTAATAGAGCCCGGGATCCCGGCATAAAAGTCAGCTGCTCTGACTACTTCACCTCGGACCACATTTATTTTTTTAATAAAATATTATTTACTAAGGGATCCTGGTAAACTATTAAATTTCTTATTTATCAAGTAATTTTTCAAATTTTTTAAATGAATACAAATTAGCACAACTTTTTAAAATTTGTGGTAATGTATTCATGTATTTTTTACGTGCACAAGGAGGTTTTGGTTCAAACAATTAAGCGTTTCTGGCAACATAGTAATCGTTTATATTTTTAAGTTATGATGGTAGACAATAAAAATTTGCATGGAGGTATTTTTCTAACATACGTTATCACCTCAAAAATTTAATGTGAGGGAACTGCAAGCAATATAGGCTTATTAAGTAGTGGTCTGTATAAGGTGAGGTGGTTAGCTATCCTACAAAGCGGAAGGTTCCTTGGTCCGATTTCCGGCTAGGGTCTGTAAATTATTTCATATTATAAGCCACAGTTCCAGTTCCACAACCCACAGTAGTGGGTAGATGCGACTTTTAAAAATAATAACTTAAATGCACAGTTTACACATTTGGTTATTGATTAAGAACGAAGGCCTACTACATATTTTGACGAAAATTTTATTTTCGTCACGATAACTAGGTAAACATTAAAAAACGGAGATGTTATCACTTAACGTGTATTTTTGGCAGATTTTTGTGTGGTTAAATACAGTAACCTCTCTTCGGGACTCGGGTGAACCGCTCGATCGTTCGGCACGGGCAAACTATCGGTTTATTCAGCGTAAAAAACTTAGTACACATATTTTAATAACATGAAATATTGATTCGATTGTGGGAGAATTTTTAATATTTTGAAAAATAGACTGGGTAATGCGGGGGTTGGGCGCTACTATTCATGTTGCCTGAATCTGACTGTGTACCTGAACTGACAATGCAGTCTGTCAATTCAGGTAGATAATCCGACAGGATGTCATGTACAAAAACTGGCAACATGGAGAGTAGTGTCCAACCCCCGCATTACCCAGTCTATTTTTCAAAATTTTAAAAATTCTGCCACAATATTGGCCAATCAATATTTCATGTTATTAACATATCTGTACTAAGTTTTTTACGCTGAATAAAACGATAGTTTGCCAGTGCCGAACGATCGAACAGTTACCGAGATACCAAGGGTTCAGAATATTGTTAATAAATCAAAATTTAAATAACGTATGAATTTGAAATTTCTTACACGCTGTAAGAACATAGGCCTAATTGTCTATGTTGTGTTAAAATTTCAAACTCTTCGATTAAATCGTTGTCGAGTTACACCCCTCTAAACGCATGAAATTTGTTGCGGTAGCAAAAAAACCGGGTCTTTTTGTCTTCCAACCTCGATACGGTAATTTTTAAACAATATATAATTATAGGACTATTAGGGGTCAATACAGAATAAAGTGAGCTAAAGTTTGGTGTAAAAAATGTTAAAATCCGACTCATAGTTTTGGAGAAGCAAGGGTTCACCGGGTGTCTATGATTATGAAACCGATAGTAGGTCTTAATATTTATTGATGTTACCTTCAAAATATGAAATTAAAGAAAAATATTCTCTCACTTAATACTGGCGTAAAATGGCTAGTGCAAATATACTACTGAATACCTGCTTTAGGCGGCTGAAAATTGATACTGACATTGTGTAACAAAGTGAATTGTGTATCGGTTGTACTTTCCATAGAGACATAAGTGTTTTTATGTCGAGACATAAAATTAGTAAAATAAAGTTCTAAAAACAACTTTTTTATTTTAAATTGACTGAAACTAGTTAACTTAAAAGTAACGAACATTTTCTCGTTAGTAATATATCCCCTCCCATAATTCACCCACTGACGCAAGCACTTATTTTATAATGTTTTACACAATTTATTTTATATTACAGAGTGTTTTAACAACATATTAATAACTTACAACTAGGTTAATTTTAATATTTATAACTTAACAGTATTTTTATATAAAGATTATAAATATATGACTTTAATTTTAATCTTATTTATAACATAAATAATTATTAATAGTCATTTGTTGTTTAGGTCATCAGCCGAAAGACTGGTTTGAACCTCTAGCAGCTTTACCAAGTAAAACGAAGAGTGATGTTCTTTACCTATGTCTTCCTCACAGAGTGGAAAAGTATGCTTATCAGCATGCCAGGCCTTCCGTAAAGTATCTACTTTTCAAGCTGCAAAAGACACCTTCATTTCATTTACCTCAGGGCCTGGCTGTAAAATGATGAAATTCATTTCAGAGAAGATAACTCTGACTAGTGTCTTTTACCGTTCTACCTCTCCTCTCCTGTTTTAAAATGCTTCAGTCATATCACTGACCCTGTCTAAGAAACCGAACAATTTTTTATAGCCCTGGAACTAGCAGATTCATTTTAAATAATTTCACACTTCACCTACCTTTTATGGACAATTTAGTCATTTATAGATGACTTCAATCTCATCTATAACTTACACCTATAGCATTTTTTATCTTGAGTCTTTCTGTTAACACACTAATCAGCAGACTTTGTTTCTCACTCACCTAACTATCACACTAATTTCCAAATTTGAAGTGGTTTAGTGTTGTTAGCACAAAAAGGAGATTTAAAATGAACAACTGCAACATTTTGCGTTTTATTTAAACTTTATAGAATTATTTTCGCAAGATGGCGACAATATTGAGTTGTGTTTCATAACCTAAACAATTTGGTGGCCTTGAAAGTGGCCGTTTGGCTTTTGATATGTTGGGATAAGCAGACAGCGTGATGGCAGCGAAGGGCTGCGGTGGTAGAAACTGCCGTGACAGTCGAGAGGGTGGTTGCCACAGCGTCGCGTCCTCTAACGGAAATATCATCTCTTCCTCTCGCAGAGTCGTCGAGATCTGGTAAGTGTGACTCGAAGTTAGTTAGGTTGCTATCGCTTTGAATGGTAGCTTATATGACTAAAGTTATATAATTTGATTAAATTATGTTAATTGTAAGCACTTGAATAATTGTAGGGTTAAATTTTCTGTATGAAATCATAGAGTTGATATGCATGGCTTGATACTTGACCTTCCCAAAAGGGAGTGTAGTGTACTAAGGTTCATTTCACTATCCAACACGTGCATCAAATACTAGAGCAGGTCTTCCGTTTCCCTGTATAAAAACAAATTATTGTCATTAGACTATTGTGTTCGGTTGAAGAACAAGTTTTGATTTTAAACAAATCTCAAGTAATGGATGTTCGGTAACTGTGAAAAGGAAAACTTTAGAAAATTACAAGAATATCAACCCTTCGTCAACATTTTGTTTTTACTTTTCTTAAGAAAATTACATAATTAAACTAAACGTACGATAAAGAACCCACAAGTACGACACAAGAAACAGACACCTGGTCTTTCCAGCCCAGATGATAAATCTATATGGAAGTGAAATTTATACTCTTCACGAAATTTTCAGAACTAAAAGGCCTAGAATTTTGAAATTTCATTTCGATTTGGGTTACAAGTACTCGTGAAATAAGAATTTTGAATTGTTTCCGCTTCTAGAGGGAAAAATGTAATTTCGTGGAAATCGTTTTTTTTTCAAATTATATATTAGTAAAGAAATATCCAAGTTTCTCATAACAATACTTCCTATACAAGTAGAACTGCGAGAAAGTAAAACGAAAGATTGAAAGGTAGTGATATAATCAAAAATATTCAATTCACCGTTTTTTCAATACAAGATTTTTAAAATTTACTAAGTAAACTGTTTTTGTGAATAAAAAATACAACAAATATTGATCATTGTTATTATACTTAACCAATTTTCAAATTTTGTTTAATATCGAATTCTGTTACAATTAATGAATTTGTACATATTGGAACGTTCATGAACCTACATTAGTGAGACACTTTTACATCGGCAACTTCAATTTCATTGAAAATTTCAGTTGACCTAAGCCATATTTATAATAATTTAATAAATGTTAATTTTACTTTCTTTATTCTCACCGAAAAAAATAAAATCTTGTATTTTTTATCATTTCCATTTCAATGAAAATGTCTATAAAACCTTAGAATTTCTAAACGCGTGTATAATCATAGAAAAGTCTTTGTTTTATTCAGTGGCTTTAAAGACATCAACTTCGTTAAATCGTAAGTGTTGCTTTATAAAATTAACATAACCAATATTTTAATAAAGGTATTTATTTTAAATATATTGTTACATCATACAGTGGTATTCTAGAAATGGCTAAGGGAATAAATTGTTTATTCTATGAAGTGTTGTGTATTGAAAAAAAATTAATGGATTGCGATGAATGGAATGTTTCGAATAAGAATTCTTTAAAATCGAAACTAGCTGAAACGTTTGGTTTAATTTTATTTTTTCAAAATGTTCCAATAAAGCGGCGAAATTGTTTGGAAAACTATCAGACCGAAGGTATAAAAAACAGCGCTTTGTAGTTAGTTAGTTAATATTTGAATTATTAATGCAAAGTGTTGCCGGGCCGTTCCGAAATAGTGTCATTACGGTACCTGTTCTGTATTAAGTTAATAGTGCGTGTGTTTACAGATGGTTGCAAGTGGTTTTGAACAAATAAACAATTGTTTTTATTGTTAAGTGATTCACTTATAGTCAAGTTTACTTTAAGCTTAAGTTTGTGTAACTAATTTAATTAAAATAATCTAATTGTAATTGTTAGTATAAATTTAATAATTAATTGTAATAAGTAAAAATTGAGTCAATAAAATATATTGTGTTGAGTCTGTTTGTTATTTATTTTACCCAGATCCCGAAAGAACCTAGGCTTAGGTGTAACAATATTATTATAAATAAATTGTAAATATTTTATTTGGCCTAAATTTTAAATATTTCAAGTAGCCTAATTATAGTAACTTACAGAATAATCGTCGAAATTATGTCTCTGCTATTAGTTTAGTGTTAATTACCATAGCAGTAGATGCCCAATAAACTTAATAAAAAATCTGGACTTTCTCTTACCAATACAAATAGTTAAAAATGTAACCTATGTTTAATCATTAGTAAAAAATGAAAAATGGAAAACGTACCTTAATTTTAATCATGAGTGAATGACGCAAAATGAAAATCAATCTCTGTTAGACTTTAAAATACAGGAAATCACTAATTGAATTAAACTAGGCTTTGTAGAAAAAAAAACTTAAGATGAAAATTGTAGATGTTTTTATTTACTATAACTTTAATATTATACAATTTTTTACCACGAGAGCATAGACCTCCCCATGAATTTCAGCAGATATGGCGCTTATCCTATCTTGTGGAAAAAAATATTTAGTAAGTGAGGCGATTTTTAAAAAAATCGTATCAGCCGTTTTTGAGAAAAAAGTGAAAATTGCACGGATATACTATACTACTTCTGGTTGACCGATTTTGATGAAAATGTTAGTGTCAAGTCCTATAGAAGTACCTGAGTTAAGTTTCAAGTTTCAACTTCGTACGCTACTTCGTTTTTGTGATATTTTGTGTACACACGCGCGCGCGCGCACACACACACACACACACACACACACACACACACACACACACACACACACACACACACACACACACACACACACAGATCAATCGCTAAAAACATGTTTTTATTTTGTTCAGGAGATCTGAAAACATGAATATCCGGTGAAAACTCGATTTCGAAAAATCGACATGAAAACAATACTTTCCTTCGTTATATATTCATTTAGGGGAAGAGGAAAAAAAGGAATTGAATTTCCTACGAAAATTGTTTTTCATGCGTCAATATTCAGTTGGGAACTGAAAATGTTCCCGGTAAACTTCTTGAGGGTGCAATACCGCAATATTATTTCTTTTAAAAGAAAAATTAGTTTTATAATAAACTTAGTAAGGAATAAAAGAGTGTTAAAGGAAAAGTACAATAGTTTCTATATTACCTTTATTTTTTTTAAATTTATTTAATGTGGAATAAACTGCTTTGTTATTAGTGACTACTGTCGGTTGCGGTACATAATCGGAGGGTTGTAACATAAAACAATTCCAGGCGTTAGCAGGGAATTGAAACCAGTATCTTCCTCTTTTCACTGTGTAGCGCAATTTAATACTCTAACCTCTGGGCCAAAAAGGTGGTCTTTTCTTTATTTTTTAAATCATCCTCATTGTATTTCTGTTCTTTAAAAGGAGATTTTTTCAAAATATTTTTAGCAAGCACCTACGACCCGATTATAACTTGCATATAAAATGTTAAGTTTATAAACTATTTAGACAAACATATTCAGCAAAAAATCAATCTGCAAATATTCCAAATTGTGATGATTTTCATTAATGAGAACTTTTTGGATTAAATAGTATGTTTTATTTCAGACCCTTTAGGTTTCATTAATAATTTCCGCAAAAAAAACGCTGAAATTAATATCTTGAACGTTTTCCATTAAGCCTCATGAATATTTTTTTCATATTGAATGGTGATGCCTACATAAGAATTAGCTTGTGCGTATTAATGAGGTGATACGTAGTTGAACTTGCTAGAACCAACCGGGATTCAAACCCGGGACCCCTGACATATAAGCCTTTTTTTGTTTTTAACGTCCGACTGTTCTGCAATTACTGCTGATGCAGACGGTGAAGGATGAAATGATTTTTGTAGCGTATGAAAATATGCCGTGCCTGAATGGGATTCGAACCCAAGACCGCATGATGAGAGGCGAGCACGTTACCAACTACGCCAATGCGGCCGGCACATAGAAGCCAGTTGCGCTGACCACTACACCAGCATACAAAATAATAACGTTAAAATAATGTACCAGTGACATTTTTCATCTTATTAAGAAAAAATAAACATATTTATTTAATTGCCTATAATGGCGCAAACACCTGTAGGTAAATGTTAGTGGTTTTGTAAAGAGAAAAAACATCCGACACTCACTACACAGATATCGTATGCCCTTTCAACACGAGAATATACTGTGATGTTTATTCCAAATTCTTTGAGTAAGTTATCTGGTTATTTCTAAATAACAAAACTTCCTTTTTAATTTATAAAAATATTTGTTTACTAATTTGTTACTTTAAATATAACAGTTATAACAAAATAGAAAATTACAATAAACTATTTACCATAATAATAGAATTACTTTAATACATTATGTTTTAAACTTAACCAAGACTTAAACGAAATTTTACTTAAAAAATATACGGCCATTTACAATCAAATAAATAATTAATTCCTATTTAAAAACCGATACCAATTGTACACTATCTGTCCGTCACGAAAAAACTGTTTCAACACACGACGCACAAACCACTTTTTGACTCTTTCACTATACGGTTCATGACGACACTGGCTAACTAATAAAAGGGTAGCCGTTATTTATAATAAACAACCATATATAACTCTCTCGAAAGATAAAAAAACATAATAGAATAATCTTAAAAAATAATTATTAACATTATAATATGATAAAATATTCCTCTCTAGTCTAGAAATACAAGACAGTGTGTGCCAGTAAAGACCCCACACACACGCGCGCGCACGTACAACACACAATAGCCATATAGACAAAACTTAAATGTCCAGTCGGCATATGTTATACTATAATAAGTTTGTTGAAGAAGTACCATCGACAAGTCGGTGTGCTTGCTTGTTTCGATCCATTCTGAACTTTATTCAGTAGGCCTAATATATTTATGTAAAAAAACAAAACTTTTTACTTTTTGATTATTTTGTAATAAAAGAAGTACAAAGTTATTTTTTTGCTTTTTATAAGTGCAAGCTAGTCATATACTTTGGACTAACATCCATTTGTATATTTTATAATGGATAAAAAAGGGGATACGAATGAAAAATCGATGCACATAGTTCACAGTGAAAGTTGAAAAAGAATTTATGCAAAGCAGGTAGAAATATTTACTGCATAAAATGATGCTGTTAGTGAATATCAATATTTGGTTGCTCAGGAGTTTCAGAGAATTTATCTGGACAAGAGGGAAAATGGAAACTTGAGTTTTGGCAGCAGTGCCGTGTCGCCATCTCCCTTCCTCCGAAGGCAATATACACATTTTTCCTCTTTTATTTCTCCGTTATACTGTACATTCTCTCTTTTTATTACCCTCGGCGGTTCATTTTACATATGACTTCACCTTTACACGCTTACTGTTAGCAAGATTAATTCTTCAACCTGCTTCACTACACCACACAAACGCACACATGTTAACCGTTATTTACTTATGCTTCGCCATTGTTTAATACCCTAAATTCAATTCAAATTTGTTTGTAAATGTTATTAAGAATTAAATAGTCTCTTCTCTAAATATTTGAACAAATTTAAAATGGAAATAAGAGAAAATTGCAGCGTCTAGAATATTTCATTAACTACAATAAAATTCAAACATAAAACTACTAGCTACTGAAATTAAATAAAAATTTTAAGAAAATAACCACGATGAGGTTTTACTCAAATAAAGAAAATGAGAAAAAATTGAAAATTAAAATTAAATTAATTTTTCAATTTAAAAATTACAATAAAGTTAAAATACCTTACTTTATGATAAACTAATTAAAATTTAATTTTTCAAAAATATTTTTAAAAAAGTATCCGCATTCAAAATTTTAACTTTAATAATTTGTTATCTGATCAATATGAATAAATTCACTAATGTTTAATGAGTGATATTGTTATCCCTGCAACAGATTCTTGCTTTGAGAAACTTGATGGGCTAGTATTATCCGATTCATCCGAGACTGGTCACAATAAACTTATATATTCCATAGAGGCGACAAAAGTTATATACCGACAGCGTGATGTCGACGGTCGCCATGAATATGAGTGATCGCCAAAGAGCCTAAATATAACTTCGTGGACCCATGCAAAGTAATATCTGTTCTTCAAAATTGGTTATAAATAGAGGTGATCGCTAGGTAAGATGGTTGTTAACAAAGTTTGACTGTAATTTGGTTAGATTTATGCTACTTAGAAGGAGTGGGAAAGAGCTTGTCTGGCAAATAAAACTTAGTAATGTTACCACCACATTAATAACACCATCGGATCAATTATTTAATTATTTAAAATTCGTTTTTCACAAATTTAATAAGCCCCTGTACTATACTTTATACTACTTGGTCAATTTATAATATAAGGTTACTATCAATGGAACAGTTGTAAAACGTAACCGGTAAAATTTCAAAAATAACCATGTGTTAAATCGCTTAAAAGTTTAAATGTGTAGAGTAATTCAATTTAAAAAAATTCTTATTCACTTCTCGAAATCTTGAACGTGTTGCTATACCAATCGAATTGTAAGAATTCGAATTCCGCAAAGCCGCTGCAATTTTGTAATTATTTACTTCAAAAATCACGTTACAGCTTTTACTTATTTTCAAGTTCGGATGGCTTAGCAGATGCTACAAAGCGTCCCTCTGTTTTCCTCCTCGTATAGGGCCAATTTTAGACCACGTAAGATGACTTTAAAGCTCTTTTTGCAGCCCACATTCCAAATATTTACTCTTTGTACGCTTTTCTTTTATCTTCTGTCCATCCGGTATTCTGTTTTGCTTTTCGTAGAAGCCCTTAAAGTCCATAATTAGATGTCTGAATTTCGTTTGGTTCATTAAGTTTTCTCGGTTTATTCCGGTTTCTCAATATCCTTTCTAACTTCTTTAAACAATTTATCAAACACCATAGGTCTATTTTTTAGTGTCATAAAAATTTGTTTTATCTAACGTTTTTCATCCATTCTACACAGGTGTCCGTAAACTTTGAGTCTTGTTTTTCTAATCGTCTCTTTTAATCGTTCATTTTCCTTGTACAGTTCTTCTCGACCTCATAACCTTATATTGTCGTCTACTATCTTCAGGCCCTTTACAACCGTGTAAAATTAATTTAATCTGTTTGGTAGAACTCTATTTAAAAATAAATAGAATCTTCATTTAAAATACATTGGATCGCATTTTGCATATTTTACAGATTAAGTGAGTAAATCAAATATTAAACGCTAATTTTAAAATGATAAATTATTGTAAGTTCCTAAGCATCAAAACCATGCGATAAAGAAGTTTTGTTGAAAAATATTTTTATTAAGGTAGATATAATTGATCTTTTACAAAATATCTAAATTTTGTATATAAAAAATACCTCATTCATTATGTTTCCTTGTATCAATAATGTACAATGTTTGGTTGCCTATCTAAAATACTGAATGAATTTTTTAGTTGACTTTTTCATTATGTTCCTGTTATGTAGTTGCATTATGTTCATTATGTTATGTTATTTTTTGTTCCTTCAATATGTTTTCGTTCAAAAATAATATGAAATATAGTTGGCTATCTAAAATACTGAAGGATTCAATAAACTTAATTTCTTCATTGTTTTGTGCGTATCCAAGCAACATTGATATATAATGTTTGTTGCCTATATAAAATATTAAAGGAGTTCATTGGAATTCAGTCCTTCATTTTTTTGTGCATATCCAAGCAACATTGATACATAATGTGTGTTTCTTATCTAAAATACTGGACGAGTTCAATGGGCATAACCCCTTCATTTTGTTTGTCTATATCCAAGCAACATTGATACGTAATGTTTGCTGCCTATCTGAAATACTGAAGGATTCAATAAACTTAATTCCTTCATTGTTTTGTGCGTATCCAAGCAACATTGATACATAATGTTTGTTGCCTATCGGAAATACTGAAGGAGTTTAATGTACATAACTCCTTCACTTTGTCGATATACAAGTAACATTAATATTTTATGTTAGTTGCCTATCTAAAATTATAAAGGAATTAAATGGACAACTCCTAATTTTCTTTCCGTACAATAAAATGTGATATTTGTTGCTTATTTAAAATACTGAGAGAGTCAAATAGATTTAACTACTTGAAAAATTTATACGAGTATGGCAATCTGTCGTAATGCACACAATAAAAATGATGGGCTCGTTCAACAGGTCCGAAAATCTCATCTGCTGTGTTGGAACAGTTAACAGATTCATTCAAGATTTCCATTACCCAATGATTTCATGAGATAATTTAATTATAACCTGTCAAATTGTTTTTGTATGAATTTCTCGACATTTGTTGTATTGAACTGAATATACAGGAACGCATACTGAGTTACTGAGGTAATCAGCTTACTTGCATTCCTCTGGATATATCGATGTCATCCTTTTTTAGAACACAATCAACTGCCCATACATATTATACATAAATAACAAACAGGTGGAGTGTTAAATTATTTGCACTCAATTTGTTAGTTCTAGAGCTACAAAAAAATAGTTCTGTTTCTTATCACATTATCAGCTAATTAAATGAACAAATCATTTAAGATGAGGTAGTTGTGTTAAAGGCAAGTCAGAGTTATCTTCTCTGAGAGTAATGAATTTTATTATTCAGCCAGACCCTGGGTGAATGAAGTGAAGGTGTCATTTGCAGGGTAGAAAATATGTGCTTTGCAGATGGCCTGGCATCCTGATAAGCATACTTTTAAACTCAGTGAGAAAAGTAATTGTAAACCATCTCACTTTTCGTTTTCCTTAGTAAAATCTATAGACAACGAAGACAGGCTCCAATATGCTTTTTTATAAGTTTCACAACATTAACGCAGAGTTTGGCATGAGAGTATCAGCGCAAAAATCAAAGGTTATGGCATTCAAAGGAAAATGGCCTGTTCTCTCAAAAATTATACTTTCCCACCGAACTATAGAACAAGTTTAAGAATTAGGTCAGGTTTTACATAAATTTTTTTGTCTATTTTTTATTAGTTCTCTTTGAAAGTAATACAGCATGGTTTTTCACTTAGCTAACAGTATAGTCATGCTCTAAAACTGCGTTTTGAAATTCCACTCCTCAAATGTTCGTTAATTGCTCGTCACAAGGAAACTATTTTCATATACGATGTTTATATACATTATGTACGCTTTTTATTTACTTCATCACCGTTCAAACACCACTGCCTAAGTAAGAAAAAAGTAGCTACTTTGTATATAACCACAAATAATCGAACGCTCTCGTAGGATAAAAAAACATAACCGAATAATTTATAGAAGTTAGTAACAATAGAACATTCTACTTTGTAGTAGAAAGACAACAAGAAAGTCAATTAATTGTAGTGTAAAAACGATGCAGATCACACACACACAACCAACGCATAGACAAAACACCATCATCCAGCCGGCGTATGTCACAATTTATTAATTTCTATTTTGAATTTCTTACGTTAAGCGGAGATTGCACGATGGTTTTAACTTAAAATTTTGATTTTGGTTTTTTATATTTTTCAATAGTTTAGGCCTAGATCTACCAGAAAAACATTACATTACGTTAAAAAAATATTTTTTTATGAAAAATTAAGTTTTATCAGGTTTACACAGAAAAATTATCATCTTACGAAGAACGAATATTTTTTCATAATTTTATAGCCTACTGCTCGTTTTAGTGGAAAGAGAATTTTAGTTTTTAAAATATCTGCATCACGGTTTTTAATACGCTCAGCTGTTGTTTCAGCTTTCTAAACAATTATTGATGGGAAATTTACTTGTTTGTGTACATATTGTTTTTGGTTTGTGCCTTCTTGTTTCTTACCTTTTCTCGTAAATTTAGATTTTTAACACTGAGTACATTTTTCTCAGAAACCAATAAACCTACCAGGCTGAAATTTTTACCAGTTAATTATCTTGTATAGCCAGATATACCGACATTTTTATTACTTCCTTAGGTGCTCCAAAAATTAGTAATACGCAAAACACGTGAAAAACAATTTGTAAAATTTTATGTTATTCGTAATTTAAAAAAAAATTAGTATGGTCCAAAGATTAGATTGAAAAAATGTCAGTAGCTCGAGAAGAAACCTGACACCTATAGTGTAAAGTTTAATTTCCCTATCTACCAAACCTATGAAAAATGTACCTAAAAATAGCAAAATTAACTTTGGTGGGATACAAAGTACAGTCTCCCCTTAAGGATTATCTGTCATATTTTTGTGGTTTCAAACGGTATCTTATAGTTTGTAAATAAATTTCAATTTTTTTCTGTTATCTTTCATTATGATTATACATAAGTGACATTGATGTTAATTTTAATCCGGTTTACATTTTAACGGTTGTTGAGATAGTACTAAGTAACGATAGCTGTCAGTAACTGATTGAAAGATTTCATTTTTATGTGTATTGATTGAGGAGGGTTTGATTGACAGGTTGGTGTTATAGAGGGCAAGGTATTTACGGATAAGTTAGTGTGAAAAATTGATTGATCTAAAGTAATACAATATAAGTTAAACTCTGAAGTAAATCCTTCTCTTACCAGGCTACAGAAAATCCATGAATACATGTAAATTTTTATCATTCGTGTGGAGATGATAGGCAACATACCGAGAATAATTGTATAGTCTGAGCTGTCATTCAAACCATTTCATTTGACTGATATGCTTGTGAAATAGGGATGTTGGTATTAACGCGCATTAGCCACATCTTTTGACAGATCATCACACTACTCATTCCCGGTGAAGTTTAGTCCATTAAAAATATACTGTTCACATAATACCCGTAATCCATGTAATTGTATAATTCCTGCTCTTTAAAATTAAATTGATGTGTCACTTTTGTTCTGATACTTCATGGTATGTCTGGAATAATTTTCAATGTAAACGGGTTTAATATTTTAACACATACGTCTAGATTCGTTCGGGATCTGGGTATAATAAATAATAAACACACTTTCTTTTAAATTATAACAATTATTGACTGTAATTGTGTGTCGACTGTAAATTACAACATCTGAGTGTGACGGACGGACAAAGGAAAATGATAGATAACAATTTAAAATATT
The DNA here is from genome assembly GCA_035578175.1 of Catonia carolina. Classification (NCBI taxonomy): domain Eukaryota; kingdom Metazoa; phylum Arthropoda; class Insecta; order Hemiptera; family Achilidae; genus Catonia; species Catonia carolina. The sequence continues at coordinate 3,916,413 of JAQMRL010000001.1, forward strand.
TCCACCAATTAGTGGTAACAAACTGCCATAAATAAATATTGTAACACCTAAGCCTAACTTGGTTCAAGATCTGAGTGTAGTAAATAATAAAAATACGTACTTTAAACTTGTTGTTTAGGTCAACAGCCGAAAGGCTGGTTAGAACCTCTAGAGGTTTTACTAAAAAAACGAGGAGTGAGGTGGTTTACTTCCACCTTCCTCACTGAGTTGAAGAGTATGCTTATCAGCAAGCCAGGCCTTCCGAAAAGCACCCACCTTTCACCCTGCACGCGACACATTCATTTCATTCACCACAGAGTCTGGCTGTATAGTGAAATTCAGTACTCTCAGAGGAGATAACTCTGACCTCTGGTAGAGGTCTTTTACGCCTCTACCTTTTCTGTTCTTAACTAATTCAGTCATATAATTGGCTGACTATGTAATAAGAAACAGAACTACTTTTTGTAGCCCTGAAACCAACAGATCGATTGCAATTAATTTAACACTCCATCTGTCCGTTATGGGCATACTTTAAACTTATAACAATTAATTATTTATTAAAAATTAATATATACAATAATTATTATTGCTTTGACTACTACTAACAAAGACAATAAGATTACTTTAATCAAATTAATTACAAAACATTACCTTAAACTAAATTTGACTGTAGCTAATAAAGAAACTGTCATTTAACAATCAAAACAAATTACCTGTCCACAACCACTAGCTACCACCCGTACACACACACACACATACTCACACACACACTATAAACGTATTGCAGAACCGGTTCCGTATCGACACTATTTTGAATAGCCCGACAACACTTCACATTCAAAATTCCAGTAACAACTGACTAAGTACAAAAGCGCTAAGTGTTTTATACCTACGGTCTGTTAGTTCTCGAAACAATCGAGAATATTCTAGAAGGAATAAAAAGGAAACCAAACATTTTTACTAGTTTCTATTTCTTAGTATTCCTATTCAAAACATTCCATTCATCGCAATTCATTATCCTCGGTTACTACATAACACTTCATAAAAATTCTTACATTTAAAATGTATTCTCTCAGATATTTCTAGAATATGGTATTATTCAATGTTTCAATAATATAAGATTTCTATGCCTTTCTAAAAAGCTACAGTTCTAAAAATCGGCATTAGTTTTTTCAAAGTCAGTGTTTTTCAAATCGTAGTTCACGGAGCTCGGTCTTACAAATTAAAGATGTTCAAAATAACAATATTTAAAAAAATATAAATGTTTTAACGGAAGAAAAGTTCACTATTAATTAGCATGTATTATGCAATTAAATGAGTTTGTAATGGTTTTAGTTTTCATAAATTTGAATACAGCTTAGTTTAAAAATATTTTAGTGTGTCTGAAATATTGTATTATATATATAGTGGTGACTCAGTCAACTGCTGAATTGGCGAATGGAAAGTTTGCGTCAAAATTGTTTCGTTACGGCATGGTTCTAAGTTACGATAATCGTCCGTACGGGTGGTTGTAGACGGGTAATTAGATTGTTTTGATTTCTAAAAGAACAGTATTCTATTGTTAGTCAAGTTTAGTTTAAGCTTAAATTTTGTAATTGATTTACTTCATGTAATCTATTCAATTATGTAATTGTATTTGTTAGTAGGGTAAGTTTAATCATTAATGGTAATTATTAATTTTATCAATAAATGAGTAAGTAATTTTGTTAATAATTTTAATAAGTTAGTTTACAATTTGTTAAACCCAGATGAACCTAAGCTTAGTTGTTTCAATCTGTTAGAACTAAGACAACTAAGTTATTATTGCATGTTTCTCATATTATATTGACATAAATTTATTACTGCTGATTATAATTTCAGTTACAGGTTTTTTCTAAATAAGGACAAAAAATGTTTATTTAATACTTTTGAATAACTAAAATAACAAATAAATTAAAAAATAATTTTATTGAAGTACATGAGCTGGCCAATTTTCAGCTTTAAATAATACCCAATTATGTATCAAAATGTTTATCTCTTTGGTTCATTCACATTTGGGCCAACAGTTTGAATCGGCTGTCATTATTTTTATCAGTTAGACAGGACAAAATTTTATTATAAATTATGATGCATCTTACTAGTAATAAGATACACTGTACTAAGATAAGTTAAATTTTCAGTAAATAATTACACGTATCCACCCTGTAATACTTGTAACTTATTGATAACTTTAACCCTACAGTGCAATGTTAAGGGTATGTGTAGTTTGTCCCTTATTTCTGTACTTCCTTGTGGGACAAATACGGCTCGCATTCTAGTCTGTAAACTTGGATTGAGTATAAATAATTGATCAAGAAGATTAGAATGATGAACAAATTTGAAACTGGATGGTATTTATTGCACGTCCTCATTGCATACCCAAATTGCACTGTACAACTCATTAAGTATTCAAGGTTTCATTACACGGCTATACTACACATGATGTTAATCATAGTACACATGCCGTACAATCTGTATATCAACTATACATTGTTAATACACCTTATAAGCTTTAAGTTTTACCTCTTCATCACTTCTCATTAACCTAATTAAATTCACTCAATTTGTTTTCTATAAAAGTTACAAAAGTTGAGCTATTCGTTAGCACCGTAGTTTCAGATGCAGTATATTATTTTAAATTATTCATATATTCTGAAAGTTCGTGTCAATTAAGTAAACTATTTTATGTACTGATATTTTGCTGCCGAGAGGAAACTGTGGAGGGTGGTCGCTTAGGGCGGGTTTGGTGGTGGAGGCAGTCGGGCAAGCTGAGAGACCTAACTCAGCTGCCTCCGAGTCTTCGGAGTGTGCAGATCTTACCAGAAGTAAACCCTTGTTGTCGTCGGTAGTCAATACAGCAAAACCTAAAGCTTTTGTTTTTTTATGTAAAACTGAACAAAATCCTCAATGAGGCTTTCAGGGACGAAGTCATGAACAGAACAAGTGTTTTTGAGTGGTACAAAAAATTAAGAAGGGCCGAGAACAGTTACAAGACGAGCAACATGCAGAACATCCGGTTTCAACATTAACCAATGACAATGTTATTAAGGTGTGTAAATTTTTGAACTCTGATTGTACTCAAGAATTAAATATAACATAAGTGCTCAAGCGTTTAAGAGCGATGGTCTACGACATCTGAACTGAGATTGCTGATACCTGAATTGTCCATTACAAAAACGCGTCCAATCACATGTGCCCTGTTGTGACCAAGCTGCTGGCCAAGAGTGGCGTGGCAACTGTACCTCAACCACCCTATAGCCCTGGATTTGCTCCCTGCAACTTTTTTATCTTCCCAAAGTTTTAAAGAAACCTGAAAGAACATAATTTTGGGACGAATACAACAAAGGGCTAAGACGCAGCATCTGAATAGCATAGCAGTTAAGACTTTCAGGACGAGTACTAAACCTGGAAAAATTAATGGCAGCTATGTGACGACACCCAAGAAGAGTACTTTGAAGACTTTTAAATCAAAGAACAAATATTTGCAATAGCTTTACAGATTTTAATTTTATTTATTGTATAATAAAATTTTAAAAATCACCAGATCGGTCAAAGAATAAGTAATAACATTTACCGAATAAGTAGCGCTTTCGTGATCTTACCATGTCGTTAATTTTGTCACGAAAATTCATTAAATTATCATGACATACAGAGGAGGTTATGTCTCTGAAAAATTAATGAGTATTTTAAATGTTATAACAAGCTGATGATGTGGTAACACTACGAAAGCGCTGCTCATTCGTTGAGTCTTCTTTTTCTGCCTATCTTTTTCGTGGCCTACCTACATCAGGTATGTAGCTTAGCCCTTTTCGCCCATCTATCTTCACGCATTCGTATTAAATGTTCCTCCCATTTCTCTCTGTATTTGCTGATTATTTCTAAGAGAGAGGGGACTCTCTCTTAGAAATAAATGGGCCCGGATTTCCTTATTCTTAATGTGATACATCAAACTACATACTTGAACTCTTCTCAAGAACTGCATTTCCGCTGCCTGAACGTTCATCTTTCCTCCCAAATACCCAGTACTCACTACCGCACTGCAATACTGGAACAGCAAGATTCTTGTAAAACTTCAACTGGGTTTATTTCCGAACTCTTTTACCCAATTACCGCACTATTGCCCCACATTATGTACCGAAAACGATTCAGTTTATCGATCATGTTTTCATTGTTAGCGTACGTTAAATCACATCTCAGGTACTTAAAATTCATTTGCTTTTATTTATTCTTTGACCGTGTTCTGGTGATTTCTTAATGTCTTTATTTTAAAATAAATAAAATAAAAAATTCGTTATATGAATTTATTTGCTATAATATTAAATAAATTTGTTTATAACCTCAGTACGATTTCTTATTAGACAGAATCTATATACCCGGATTTTAATAAATGTTCACGATTCGTGACCCATTTTAAACCTTTTGAGTGGGTGGTTTCAACAACTTGACAGCCAAACCGATTTTTTAAGTCCTTCTTACTCTGCTGATCCCGTTTGGGGTCTATCACAAAAAAAACATCAGGCCATGAGATCTCATTCGGAATCTCATCTTAAAGTAATTTGTAAGACACGTTGTTTGATTCCGTTAGGAAACTCATTTTGTACGTTTCTTTAAGTGCATTTATGCAGCTTATTCTAACACGTCCTTTTGTATACATTTTTTACAAACTTAGAGCTTTTTAAATTTTGAAAAACTAAATGTTAGGTTTCAGTTTTTGAATTCTTATTTTTATTATTGATTGATAAAATTTTCAAATCATCTTATTTAGAAATGTTGGAAAACCTGCTGAAACATCTTTTTAAAAGGAATTTTAACCCCAAGTTATAAAATTACACTTTAAAATTAGTAAAACTATTAAGTAAAATCTATTAGTTTGTTTTTATTGACCAAGTTATTATACTCTTAAAATTTATATATTGATAATTACGAAATCAATACAGTGCAGAAAATTATATTATACTGGGAGGACATCAGATACCGTTTGGGATCTTACATCCTGCAGATATAAAAATCTTCAAGATTACTTCCTTAAGGTGGTATAAAACCATGTAAGATATTAAACTAATATGTGCTCAAAAAAATATGGTGACAAGTTGGAAATAAATTCATTTTTCACGTGGCCCATAAGTTTATGAGACTCCATAAGATTTATCATGGCAGTCAAGTTGTTACCAACACCAAGTACCATTTATAGAACAGGATTTTTAGTCAAATCTTTTTCACTTTCAGTATCACAGTATTATAATATCTGATCTGGGTTTGTTTTGAGAGTGCTCTCTTATACAGATGAGTTCTTAGGAGTGCACTTCTTCGGAGGTGAGTTTTAATTTAATTGGAGAGAGAAAATAAATAAAAATCAACATTTTGAAGATCTCAACCCAGAAAATGAAAATCAAAAATTCTGGTTATAATTAATTTATTATCATTTATTTTAAATGAAAGAGTAATTTACTAGTAATGATCTACCATTTGAACCAAGCCAAAAAATTAATTACAGCCCCTAATATAAGGGTGAGGTTGGAAAAGCGGGCTTTTACGGGGAATTAAATATCTCAGGAAACAAGAAAGATATCAACATGATTCGTGTGCTTCAAAATACAGAAAATTGCTGTCTATTATCTGTTGTATGCGCTTGTATGTAGTTTTTCTTACAAGAAATTTGTTAAAGAAAAACCATATTTTCAAAAATATTTATTTTATGTATTCACAAATTATTTTTTAACTAAATCCCTATTAAGGTTTTTGTAATAATCATTCCACAGATATAAGAGCAAGAAATTATGAAGATTTGAAAAAACATCGTCCAAATATCTTTAATACAAACCAAAATATTTAATTCCCAAGAATGTACAATCATGCAGAAACTACATTTCCGGAAAACTTAAAGTTGAAGGAATAATTTCACTCGCCTTGTTAGTGAGCTTTATTTTAAAAAGTTTATTTTTTATTTTTTGTCAACGTACAAACAAAGTAAACAAATGATGTGATTCAGAAAATTTTAAACTTCAAGTAAATGCAAAAAACAATCGAAATTTTAAAAAATCATCTTCTTGAGTTGACTACCCCCTTAATAACATAATTCCTTTTCAGCCTAAATATTTAAAAAATCATACCTAAAATAATTTATAAAAATTATGTGTTTACGTATTTAAAAATCTTATGTACATGTGTACTTTTTTAAACAGTCTAATTACAGATATTTTATCTCGATTTTCGTTGTTTTTGATGTATAGCTTATTTTGTTGGTAAGCGCAACTGGCTTCTACGCCGAGATCTCGGGTTCGATTCCTGGTCAGGTCTGGCATTCTTTCATCACTAATCTTCTTCTATCATCCTTCTCATTGTCTACATTAGCAGTAAATTTCAAAACCGTCGGACGTAAAAAAACAATATATATAAATATATTTTGTATTAATTTTGTAAATGTAATTTTAATTTATGTTTTAAAATACGTTGTCCTTTGAAAATGGCATTTTTGTTACTCATGTTAAGAATTTTTATTTTTATATTTAATTTTGTTTATCATACTGAATTTTTTTCAAATTTCAAAATATATATCTACCCTATTTAATATTTTCATTAAATTATTTTCATGTTCGTTCTGCTGCATATTTTGTTTCATTAATTAACCTTTTTCTTTGTTCACTCTATATTTTTATTTTTATTTTACGTCACTTATTTATGTTTTACTTAAGTTTTTATTAAATATTTATTACTTTGTATGAATTTTCATATGTTAACTTTTGTTATTTATACTTTTTTAATCCTTATTTTATTTTCACGTCGTGTAGACTGAATATTATTTTATGTGACTATAAAAATTTATTTATTTATTTATGCACCAGCTGTCTTTCTTCGTCTGCTGATGGTTTTTTCGCTGGTCTTTAGTTGTATTATCTCTCCAAGGTACTTGAAGCAATAAACTTTTCAAAATATTTTGTATTGTGTCTTCAACTGACGCGAGGCTGTTTTGATGTTCGTTATGTGCTATTTTTTGTTTAGGCCCATATAAGGCAGGTGGAATGTTAAATTAATTGTACTCGATCTGCTAGTTCCAGAGATAAAAAAAATTGTTCTGTTTCTTATCACATGATCAGCCAATTATATGACTGAACTATATGAGAACAGAAGAGGAAGAGGTGTAAAACGACACTAGTAAGAGTTATCTCCAATGAAAATTAATGAATTTCTTTATACAACCAGACTCTGTGGTGAATGAAGTGAAGGTCTCATTTGCAGGGTGGAAAGTAGGTGTTTTCTGGAGGGCCTGGCATGCTGATAAGCATACTCATTCAACTCAATAAGGAAGGCATAGGTAAACCACCTCACTCTTCGTTTTTCTTAGTAAAACCTCTAGAGTTCAAACCAGCCTTTCAGCTGTTGACCTAAACAACATGTACTTTTCAGTCGAAGGAATCTGTAATCATCCTTTTTCTGCTTGTTCCTTTAACACTTTATCTATCACTGTTTTCGTGTTCCAAAACGATTGGTAGGTCGTCTGCAAAAGCAAGACAATTTATCTTTGTGCTGTTCTTTGATCCTCCAATTTGTAAATATTGCAAATATAGTACGCAATAATGAATTAAACAAATATAAAATGAATAAATAATAGAATTTAATTAATTATTATACATGAATAAATACTTTCTAGTTAAAATACAGAGTGTAATTACTGATAGAAAACTGAAAATTGTCTTGCTACTTGTTTTGTATTTCTTTGTAATAACGTTCAAGTTAAAATACATTCAAGGAAAGAATGCATATATTACGTCCATATATGAATATTCTTAAATAAAAAGAAACTTTACAACGTAATATTTTATTTTAAAGTTAAGTTTGTTTTAATATTAATATAAATTGCTCGGTAACTTAACTAAACTTGGGCTAATATAAATTCAAATATTCATTTATGCTTAAGTAATCTTTGTCGTAAATTCTTTTACAGTTTTCTGAAATAATTTTAAAAATCTAAGAAAACATTTACTTTGTATTCCCGCTGAGGTTTTCTTAATGTTACGCTAGATTTAACGATTCCGTTTAGTAAGTCAAAGGGTTTTTTTAAATTTGAAGTATCTTGTCGTTATGAGAGAACAAGTTGGAAAGTACTTAGCTTTAATCTATTTAAGGAGCCATCAAGAAATCACCAGAAATGTTCTTATTTCCCACAGAGCTTGCCTTATAATTTTATTTTCAGTGTTTTGACTTGTTGCTTACCCGAATGGATTTTATTTCAAATGAAAATAGTTTATTTATCAGTAAATAATTTTAAAGTGGAAAAGATTACTCAGATTTATTTGTATCTTACTTCATTATTTGTTTTTGTGACGGTTAAAATTTGTAAGGGGCTAGCAACAGCACTAGTGCTGCGCGCAGAATTATTGCAAGCCTGGAGAGGCGTGCTAAGAAAATAAATTATTTCATTTCCCCGTTTTATTTCCCACTTATTTGTTTAAGAATTGTTGTGAAAATATAAATGAAAATAATTTAAAAGAGTTAAAAAACCCTTTGGGAAGTTACTGGGATATTTTTGTAGTTGCCCGTTTTTACCTCTCAGGTAAAAAATCAAGTACCTTACAATTCCTAAATATCACTAATAGAATACGCGTGCCAGGCACGTAGTCAGGATTTTGGTTCGGGGGGAGGGGCTGAGTCTGGAGATATTTTTTTTTGTTTTACGTTGAACTTAAAAGCACAAGAGGACTAGTGAAGGGTGATTGATGAAAACGAACGATGAAAAATGCCATATGTAGACCTATTTCATCAAAGTTATAAAAAATTAAGAAATCTACAAGTTTTATAACAAGTATTTTTTTCCTATAGAACTTAGCCTATAACCTTAGACCTTTGTATAATACTAATTATATCGTCAATTACTGTTTTCTGTACTTTTAAGTTCTACAGAGGCTGATTTTCATTTTGCGTCATTCATTCACGATTAAAATTAGGTTATATTCTTCATATTCATATTGTTTACAGTATTATTAATCATAGGTTACATTTTTCATTATTCACATTACTAAGAAAAAGTCATGTGAGTGTTTCACACCAGATTTCTTTTTACAACTAGTTACTTAAAAGTAACAGCATACTTATGTTTATAATATTATCTGTAGTTGTTTAGGTCAACAGCCAAAAGGCTGGTTTGAATCTCTAGAGCTTTTACTAAGTAAAAACGAGGAGTGAGGTGATTGCCTTCCTCACTGAGTTTAAAGAGTATGCTTATCAGCATGCCAGGCCCTCCGAAAAGCACCTGCTTTCCACCCTGCAAATGACACCTTCACTTTATTCACCACAGGGTCTGGCTGTGTAGTAAAATGCATTACTATCAGAGGAGATAACTCTGAATAGTGTCTTTTACACTTCTACCTCTTCTTTTCTTAAATAGTTCTGTCATTTAATTGGCTGACCATTTTGATAAGAATAAAACTGTTTTTTATAGCCCTAAAACCAGCAGATCGAGTGCAATTAATTTAACACTCTATCTGCCCGTGATGGGCAAATGTGTTATTTATAATAGATATTCATAGTTTTCTAAAAGTTCATTTTATATTTATATAAATACACTAAATCAACAGTATTTTTAGTTTCCCTTCTGTTATAGTAGTGTTTAACAGCTGAAGTGCCTCAATGTTGATGTGGTGGTGAAGACAATCCTCATGCTTCTAGATTCTAGACACACAAACCCACTTCGTCAGCCACTTACTAAATCACGATAAGCATATTCGGCGCGTATTAACAGGGTAAACTTCCATATTTTTATATACCTATTTAAACGACTTAACAAAAAACTCGTATTTAGCAGGAAATTTTAATAATCGTGAGAGTATAAGACGAATTTTACTGTAGGCCTATATCGTTTTACAATTTACATACAAAATATTGAGACAATATCTAAAAGGAAAGTGTAGGTTCCAGAATTCTCTAGCAGGAACGAGTTTGTAGAGTTGTTCATGTAAATAATAATAGTTAAATCGAGTTAGTTTCAATAAATGGTTAGGAATATTGTGAACAAATGAAGGATCGGCGCATCTATTTAGATAATTAGCTCTTTGTTATGGTGTTGTAATACACTATTCCAACAGAAAGTGTTTTATTTTTATTTTTTAATCTAGAATATTTCTATAAGTCAGGTAGGCCTATATAAGGGTTAGCGGCCGTCTTGAGTTAATCTTGATTGGTCATTTAGTGAGTAAATTGTGTGCGCGTAACAGTTACGTTCGGAGAAGGCCTAACGTCTACGGTGTATCGTATAATTGGTTGTAAGTAAATTTAGTTTCAGTGCGAGATGATCTAGTTACTGGTACATTTCATATTATCATAAACTTATTATAATAAAATTAGTTTATTTATTATAAGTATCTTGATTGTAGTAATTGTTATTTATTTGCATATTTAAGTAAGACCGCTATTTGTAATTTATAATTTGTAATAAATACTTGTAATTTTAAACGATAGTTTGTTAATTATTTACCCAGATCCCGAAACGGACCTTAGCGATAAGTGTCACAACATATTGAAAAAAAAAAAAATCTGGTGTGAAACACTCACACGACTTTCTCTTTCCAATGCAAATAATGACCAATATAACCTAACATTAGTAATAAAACATTAGAAATAAACAAAAAACTAACCTCAATAAATATAACCTTATTTTAATCATGAGTGAAAGAGGCAAAATGAAAATCAACCTCAGTTTGCCTTAAATATACGGAAAATCACTTTTTCACGCTAAACTAGGCTCTGTAGAGAAAAGTGCTTTTTATAAAATTTGTAGATCTTGTAATTTCCTATAAATTTTATTATATACTTTTGTCGTAAAGTGCATACTAAGGCCAAAATCTTAAAAAAATAGATTTATCACACGTTTTCGTGAGAAAAAACAGACAATCGCTAATTACCGCTAAACTAAGCGTTATACAAAAAAATGCTTGAATTTAAAATTGTAGGATTTTAAATTATCTACAAAATTTATTATATAACTTTTTGCGCTAAAATGCATATTAAAGCCGCAATCTTAAAAAAACAATTGTTTTACGTGAAAACACTCACCAAGAATTTCAACAAACATGGCACCTACTCTATCATGTAGAGCATAAAAAAATTATTAAACTAGGCGATTTTTAAAAAAATCGTATGGCCAGTTTTTGAGAAAATCGAAAAAAGTGAAAATTTACACGAATAAACTACTACTTCCGGTTGACCGATTTTGATGAAAATGTTCGTGTCGGGTTCGGTAGTGATATGTAACTTAAGTTTCAAGTTTCAAGTTCGTACGCTGTTCCGTTCTTGAGATATTCTGTTCACACACACACACATACATACACACACACACACACACGCACACACACACACACACACACACACACACACACACACACACACACACACACACACACACACACACACACACACACACACACACACATACAGACCAATCGCTAAAAACATGTTTTTTGGGTTCAGGAGGTCTGAAAACGTGTAGATCCGGTGAAAACTCGATTTCGAAAAATCAACATGAAAACAATACTTTCCTTCCTATATATTAATATAGGCAAGAGAAAGTAAAAATATAGAAGCTGTTTCAAAGAAATGTACAGTAAAAAATCGAAGAGGTTGCACTGTAAAAATGTTTTAAAATTATTTATAGAAAGTTAAGTCCGTGTGGATATACTAAAGTCGTGTGAACTTTCTTTATTTTACGTTAAAATATATTTTACAGTAATATTTAATATCATAAAACCAACTTCACTTTATATTGTTACTACGTCACAATATAATTTTTAACGCTAATAATGTGTAGGCTGAAAATGTATTTTAGTAAAATGATGTGTTTCCAGACATACCGACGAACTTTGTATCATCAGGAATGTAATGAGATACGTGACGCGGCAACAACATATCAGGTTTAAAAGTTTATCGCGTTCCACAATTCAATTTGGTTCTCTTCATTTTACTATTGATTATGTTTTTTCAAAATGTACTAAAAGTTTTATACTGCACTTACTTTCCCAGAAAATATAATGTTGATATTTTGCGAAATATATTGTAGATTGAATCGTTTTCTATGTTTACAATAATCGGCTTACGTATGTGAGATTTATAGAATAAGGTGACAAAGTATTCTGAGTTAATCTCTTCACCTCTAGGTCTATGATAGATCTTTGTCTTGGGACTTCTATACCAATCAAGTTTGTAGTAAAATATCATCTGGGGCATTTGCACTAAAACAAGTTGCCAGATTAAATGATAAAAAATTACTAATGGCAGCTTATCATGGCCTCATTCTGTCTCATATCCGTTATGGTATTTTAGTATGGGGTAATTCTAGCATGGGTAATATGAATAGGATTTTTAAAATTCAAAAGAAAGCTATTAGGTGTATGGTGGGAGCTAACCAGCTAACCTCATGCAGGCCACTATTTAAGGAGCTTAAATTGCTTACAGTCCCTGTCTCTACATTTTTGAGGTGATTATGTATGTTAGGCAAAATAATTTTATGCAGAATTTCAATGTTCACAATCATAACACGAGAAACAGGAATGATTATTATGTGGCTAATCACTCCACAAAATTGTTTGAACAAAAACCTACTTATGCAGGGAGAAAATTCTTAAATAAATTACCCCAATCTTTAAAGTGTTGTGAGGATTTGAATTCCTTTAAAAAAAAATTAAAAAATTACTTGATCGGTGAAACTTTTTATAGCATACAAAAATTTCTTTCTTGATAGTAGTGATACATAGTGTGTTTCTTATACGTATTTCAGGTGTTATATCTGACGACATGTTCTATACTCCTCCTGGAGTCTCCAGGGCGCAAAAAAAAAATGTCATTTAAAACTCTTCATTACATGTTTTTATAATTATGTTAATGAAAATTTAAAATGAATCTATAATGGAAATACTTCATCTCCCAAAAATTAAAATTTTATATCTTACATTTAATTAAATTTTACATAAATAATGGAAGATAGTAGACAGACAATATAAGTCACAACATCTAGAAGTACCGTACAAGAAAATGAACCATTAATAAAAAACTATTAGAAAAAAAGACTAAAATTCTACGAACACCTGCATAGAATGAATGACAACCGGTTGACAAAGCAAATTTTTAAGACACTGAACAATAGCTCTAAGTTGTTGAATAAATGGTTTAAAGAAATCAGAAATGATATTGAGAAAACCAGAGTTAACTGAGAAAACTTTATGAACCATACCAAATTCAGTCAACTAGTACTGACTTTAAGGGCTTCCATAAAGAGCAAAAACAGGATGACGGGTGGACAGAAGAAAGGAGAAAAGCCTACAGAGAGCAAATGCTGAGAACGTGGGTTGCAAAAAGTGCATTTATAAATATCTAGTTATCTCACATTTTCTCAAATTGGCCCTATACGAGGAAAATAAAACTTTACATAAACTTCATGTTGTTGTTTAGGTCAACAGCCGCTTGATCCTTAAGAGGTTTTTCTAAGTAAATCGAGAAGTGAGGTGGTTCACTATTGCCTTCCTCATTGAGTTGAAAGAGTATGCTTATCAGCATGCCACGCCCTCCAAAAAGCACCTACATTCCACCCTACAAATGACACCAACACTTTATTCATCACAGGGTTTAGCTGTATAATGAAATTCATAAATTTTAGAGGAGATAACTCTAATTAGTATCTTTCACACCACTACCTTTTCTGCTCTTAAATAGTTCAGTAATATAATTGGCTGAACATGTGATAACAGAACTATTTTTTGTATCCCTGGAACTAGCAGATCGAGTGCAATTTAATTTAACACTACACCTGCTTGTTATGAGCCTAAAACATTCATATATTTGCTATTTGTAAAATATATTTATTTACGTAGTATGTTTTTTAACACCTAAGTCTAGATCCGTTCGGTATCTGGGTATAATACGTAAATAACAAACATATTTTTTTTTAAATTTTATAACAATTAATTTTTTTTCGAATAACCCTTTAGAGAGAGCACACCAAATAAATATTTTAAGTAAATAAAAGTTTACAGACGAAAAAATTCAGACCTGACCGGGAATCGAACGCGGTTGGTGTAGTTGTTAGCACAACTGGCTTCTAAGCTGGGGTCCCGGGTTCGATTACCGGTTAATCTGGAATTTTTTAATCTCTCATCTTCATGTATCATCCTTCTCACGGTCTGCATTAGCATTAATTGTAAAACAGTCAGACGTAAATAAAAAAAATTAGTCTTACTTTACCGGAGCTTGAATTATTTACATACTTTAATAATAATTAATTTAAATTTGTGTTTTGTATTTAAGAATTGAATTGTTAAATTTAGGTGTACTCGTTTTAGAGGAGGAGGAGGATGAGTGATATAGATTTTGTACATAGTAAACTGTAAAATAAAGTATACAGCGGTTGTTATTGGTGGATTTGTAGAATGTGACTTGCATCTGCTCCTTCCTATATGTCTTAAACTAAATGACAAGTCGAGTAAACTTTTATCCGAATGAAACTTGAATATTGAAATGAATGCAAATTAAATTAAATTTAATCTCCCAAGAAGAACAACTGAGCAAGCTTGAATACGAATTCCCTAATCTCAAAAAGTTTTACCGACCTCAAACTCGTAAACTTTTTGGACACTTGTCGGGTTGGGTTACACTAGTTACGAGATTTTAGTACAGGCCAGTAAGAAATCTGTAATGTAGAATAAAATTCTTTTCTTTTTCTGTTTTTCTCTTTCTTTTTCTACTATTCTATTAATCAATAATGGTTTATAAAGAACTTATAATTATTTTCTGCAATTAATGATTAATTTTATAATTATTCAAAATTTATTTCAAAATATAGATTATTATTTATTTTGTTTAACTAGCTAATAAGTGCGAGTTAATTTCCACCCACAATAATTCTAACTTGTTCCGAACTAATAACGTCACAATAAAATTAGTGGTGGCAATTTTTACTTTCTCTTGCCTATATGAATATATAGGAAGGAAAGTATTGTTTTTTGTCAATTTTCCGAAATCGAGGTTTCACCAGATCTACACGTTTTCAGATCCCCTGAAACCAAAAAAACGTGTTTTTAGCGATTGGTCTGTGAGTGTGTTTGGGTGTGTGTGTGTGTGTGTGTGTGTGTGTGTGCGCGCGCGCGCGTGTGTGTGTGTGAACAGAATATCTCAAGAATGGAACATTGTACGAACTGAAACTTGAAACTTAAGTTACATATACCATTACTGGACCCGACACGAACATTTTCATCAAAATCGGTCAACCGGTACCTAGTTTATTCGGGTAATTTTTCACTTTTTTGCGATTTTCTCAAAAACTGGTCCTACGATTTTTTTTTTTTAAATCGTCTGGTTTACTAAATTTTTTATGCTCTACAAGATAGGGTAAGCGCCATGTTTGCTGAAATTCTTAGTGAGGCTTTCACGTAAAAAATTTGTTTTTTTTTAAGATTACGGCTTTAATATGCATTTTAACGCAAAACTGTATTTATAAAAGTTGTAGAGAATTTAAAATTCTACAACTTTTATTTCAAACGTTTGTTTGTATAACGCTTAGTTCAGCGGTAATTAGCGATTTTCTGTTTTTTTCTCATGAAAACGTGTGAAAAATCGACTTTTTTAAGATTTCGGCCATTTTACGACAAAACTGTATATAAGCGAATTTATAGGAAACTAAAAGATCAAAAACTTCAATTAAAGCATTTTTCTCTACAGAGCCTAATTTATCGTAAAAGAGTGATTTTCCGTATTTTTAAGCTTAACTGTGGTCGATATTCATTTTGCGTCTTTCACTCGTGATTAAAATAAGGTTATGTTTTTTGAGGTTAGTTTTTTGTTTATTTCTAATGTTTTATTACTAATGTATGTAATGTTTCTTGCCAGATTTTTTTAAATTGTCGTCTATCATTTTCCTATGTCCATCCGTCACATCCAGATGTCAGAAACTATAAGAGATAGCAACAAACAGTCTTCGGATTCGTAATCTACACAAAACGTTAGTGGGTCTGGATTAGGTTTGAAGTTCCGGATTTGTAAACGTCGGAATTTGAAAGTCGGAATTCCTAAACAAAAATATTGTCATTCGATTCCTCTTAAAGAGTAAATACAGAAATCACAAATGGTTTTTTGCCACAGGTCAAATGTAAGTCTTTTCTTTCTTACGAAACTAAGTTGGCTTGATCTCTTTCAATTTCTTTAGAAAAACTTGCCACCAGCCATGAGACGTGTCGTCTCGTCTTATGAAAGGGATTTTATTAACATTAATAATCTTATTTGGGATTTTTTCCGTTAGTTATTTTTTAAATAAGATATATGCGCATAAATAAACACTTTCCGTCACTATAAATTATATTTTAAGTACAAAATTATTTATTTTACGAATGGGGATGTGTCGGGCTCGATTCCCAGATAGAATCTGAAAATTATTATGAGTAAAAATCCACCGTTATAAACAAATAAAATATGCAAGTGAGATTCCTGTCCCAGATGAAGTAAAATTTGTTTTATACAATATTTGTTATTTCTTTACTTTCCCAAATAACTGTAACTCTAAAAATTGACATTATTTGGGCCATAACTTGGAAAAGTTAAGTGTGCAGCGAAGCTGGGAATTTCGGGAAAAAAATTAAACCAGTTTATTTAATGCACCCGTTTGAGATGCATTGCTATAGTAGAAACCGACTTGCAATGACTATTTATTGCACCACTTTCTTATTAGCCGGCCCGTGATGTAGTGGTTAGCACAACTGGCTTCTACGCTAGGGTCCTGGGTTCGATTCCCAGTCAGGTCATTTTTTTCTTTACTTATTTTCATCTATCACCCTTCTCATCGTCTGGATTAGCAGTAATTGCAATTGGACGTAAAACCAAATAAAAAGTACCGCTTCTTGCCTCGCTTATTCCACCAAATCACTTGCAGTTGTCAACTCTGATACCTCATTTTCTGTGAACATGCGCGCGACCATGTTTATGGTATGTCTGTATCTACAAAATTTGTGTTTTTGCCGCAGAGAAACAATTCAGATACTACTAGTTGGAAGTGGGGATGTACGTGTAGAGCAAAAGTCTAAATAGAAATTGTTCTTAATATACCTTATACCTGTTCTTATTGTAGTAGATTATAGGAGTTAAAATAAACTTTCTAACAAAATAATTTCGATGAGTTCTAAAGATAAAAAAATGATTTATTGAATATTTGTAGATTTGTTTGTAAAATTATAAAGCGAATATCCACATACAAATAAAAAATCAATCAAACGATATGAAGAACTGTTTTAAAGTAAATTGAAAACGGAAAAATTTGAATACCCCTCGTTTTTAATTTATAAACGATTATTTGTTCCGTTTTCTTCGAAGTATCTTAGCGTGACATGTAGCTTGATATAAGTATCCAATAATTGTATGGAAATGCAGCTTCCTACCAAATTGATTGTCAATAAAATCGAAAAAAGAGCGAATTGTTTGCGTCATTGAGCTTTGTCTATGTTTTTCTGTCTCTTTCTTTCCATTGATAGAGCTTGTATTATGAAAATCCTTGTAAACATGTTTGTACAAGCATTGTTTTTATTCTACATATAAGGAGGCTCTGTTTTATCTTTTTTTATACCTATATTCTGATAGAATCCCTATGTCCAGTACCTAAAATGCAAGAAGGTCTCCTTAAATTATATGCATTTTATTCATACTTTAATTGAATAAATTTAAATTTAAAATAAATTTAATTTCCTTTGATTTTTTCCCTCTATTTAGAAAATTTACAATCTGTTAGAAACAATCAGTAAATGTGATAACACAAAATTTGGAAAAAATTAACATGGTAAATAAACGTTAGTGGAGATACAGTCCAGTGACAGAACGCTGACGTGAATAGATAAGTGTAGCATTAAGTGCAGAATTTAGAACACTGTAATGGATAGTCAATTACAGTACTACGTTAATTGATGAGGTCCCGGTTCCATCGACGTTTTAGACGTCTTATTGGATTGTTTGGAAGTGCCTGCATAGCCAGATTTGAGATCAATGGGTTTTGTTGGTTCACGAGTTTCTTCCAAAATTTAGGGTACGTTTAGGTCTGAGTATAGCGTTTTATTGGTTACATAATAGGGGGCGTTACTATCCTCCGTAAAAGCTTTGATTGGAAACGCTGAATTTTTGCTAATACCGATGGTTTTGCACAGCAGTAAAGCTGACTGGCATAGCTCCATATTGGTCGAAGGTAGGAGTTGTAAATGATTAACTTGGATGTAGTTGGTAGCTTGGATTTACGTGAAAGAAGTCTGTACAACTGTTTGAACCTGTCCTGGAGTGCCTTTTTCGTTTCATCCACTTGTACATTCCACGTGAGCCTCTTATCTAGATATAAACCTGGACAACGGAAAAATAAATGATAAAAATGCTCCCAAGCACACATTAAAAATATAAACGTTTACAATAAAACCAAAACTGACAAATAATAATCACAGAATTTCACCAAATATAATGATGGCATTTAGTTTAAGCGTCCAATTCAAAAATTTATATTGGAGAAACAAAGTTTTTACCGAACTATTTATATTTTTATTGGTCGATCTATTATGAACACGAATATCGTCCAAAAGGTCAGTCGGATCATATTAATAAACTTGGTAACTATTAAAATGAGTTCTAATAACCTTCTAATAACTGTTTGGCTTCTACACCGGGGTCCCGGGTTTGATTTCCGGTCAAATCTGGCATTTTTTCATCACTCATTTTCATGTATCATCATTCTCCACCGTCTGCATTAGCAGAAATCGCAAAACAGTCAGACGTAAAACAAAAAAAAAAACAAATTCTAATATTTGTTAATTTATTAGTAGAGAGCACTAAGTACTTATAAATTTGTATTAGGCCTATTTGTATTATTTTGGAGCACTATTACTGGTTGGAGTCGTTCTTTAGCCATTAACACGATTTTTACTTTCTCTTGCCTATATGAATATATAGGAAGGAAAGTATTGTTTTCATATCGATTTTTCTAAATCGAGTTTTCACCGGATCTACATGTTTTCAGACCCCCTGAACCAAAAAAACATGTTTTTAGCGATTGGTCTGTGTGTGTGTGTGTGTGTGTGTGTGTGTGTGTGTGTGAGTGTGTGTGTGTGTGTGTGTGTGCGCGCGCGCGCGCGCGCGCGTGTGGGTGAGTGTGTGTGTGGGTGTGTGTGTGGGTGAGTGTGTGAACAGAATATCTCAAGAACGGAACAGCGTACGAACTTGAAACTTGAAACTTAAGTTACATACCACTACCGGACCCGACACGAACATTTTCATCAAAATCGGTCAACCGGAAGTAGTAGTTTATTCGTGTCATTTTTCACTTTTTTGCGATTTTCTCAAAAACTGGTCCTACGATTTTTTTTCAAAACGCCTGGTTTACTAAATTTTTTAAGCTCTACAAGATAGGGTAGGCGCCATGTTTGCTGAAATTCTTGGTGAGGCTGTTTTTACGTAAAAAGGTTATTTTTTTAATATTACGGCTTTAATATGCATTTGAGCGCAAACATTTATATAATAAAAGTTGTAGACAATTTAAAATCCTATATCTTTTTTTTCAAACTTTTTTTGTATAATGTTATAAATTATAACACTATACTTAGTTCAGCGGTAATTAGTAATTTTCTTTTTTTTCTCACGAAAACGTGTGAAAAATCGGTTTTTTTTAAGATTCCGGCCTTAGTATGCATTTACCGACAAAATTGTATATAATCAAATTTATAGGAAATTAAAAGATCTACAACGTTTATAAAAAGCAATTTTCTCTACAGAGCCTGGTTTAGCGTGAAAGAGTGATTTTCCATATTTTTAAGCTAAACTGAGGTTGATTTTCATTTTGCGTCTTTCACTCATGATTAAAATTAGGTTATGTTATTAAAGTTAGGTTTTTGTTTATTTTTAATGTTTTATTGCTAATGTTAGGTTATATTGTTAATTATTTGCATTGGCAAGAGAAAGTCGTGTGAGTGTTTCACACCAGATTTTTTTTTTTTTATTATCTACTACAAACCATGTACAATTTTTACATTTGTCTCTATACAGTTGCAAAATTAAATTAAATAACATTTTATTTTTCAATTTACTAAGGTAAGTTTAAAGATTTTCAGTAGCAGGATGTTAAGTAGATATGTTATAAATTATTTAAACTGTTGTGGTATTCAAAAGGATTGAAAATGCTGTTATAAAAATCGTGCGAGTATTTTCTCGAATCTTCCATCAAACTGACGTTTCATTTATTATAAAGCTTTACAAAAAGACGTTTATTGCTATAGGTGTAACTTATGCCACGCCTCCTGAAAATCATTTACTTTTCTACTCTGTTATTGACACCATAAATTCAATCACCACACGTTCTTACTGTACAATTAAACTCATTAAATTCGGGAAAGATAACTTTAATTGAGCGGGTCACAACTGATTTTTAGTCAGAATATCGATTTTTTGATGTGTTATTAAATACAATTATCTTTTTTCTTTAAAATGAGGTATAATTTATTAAATTCTGAGCAATAGAAAATATTTTATGATTACTTTTGTCATTGTGATAATGAGCCTCGTACACTTGGTCTTCATTTGCTATCTTTTTTTTATAATCTTATTCAATAAGTTTTGTAAATGAAGGTAAATTTTGTACCTAATAATCTTGTGGCAACACTGTATATTATAAAAACCCTAAATTCTATTGTAACAATAATATTACCTGGTATTAGTTGTGATATTCTAGAAATACTTAAGGAAATAAATTGCTCATTGTAAGAAATTGTGTATTGTATGAAGTGGTATGTATTGAAAGGATAATGATTACATGAAATGAAATATTTTGAATATGAATTCTCGGAAATTGAAACTAGTAGGACTACTGTCGATTTCTTAATTATAGATACACGAGTTTGGAGCCTTGTTTCTCAAAACCGCTTGTTCAATTTTAACATTCTATACACCAAAATTTAGCTAATTTCAATCTGCGTTGTACCATGTCAGTTTCATACTTTCAGCTCTTTTTAATATTGCAATATCTGGATAAGAAGAAAAAATGAACCGATTTTTTTGTTGCTGCAACAGATCGAAAACATTTAGAGGCGACATAAACACCACTCGACAAATTTATTTGAGATTTCTTCGGCAAATAAACTTGTATGTTGTTGCACTAATAATTATAATAACTAACTAGAAAGGCGATAAATTGGTTTTATACCTTGCGGTCTGATAGTTAATCAAAATCCTTCAAACGTTTTCTCCGTTCTACTGGAAAATTTTATTTTAGAAGGAATCAAAATGAAAACAAATGTTTCAAATAGTTTCGATTTCTGAGTGTTCGTATTAAAAACAATCTATTCATCGCAATCCATTATCCTGGTTTAATACAACACAAAAAATAGTTCTGTTTCTTATCACGTGGTCAGCCAATTATATGACGAAACTATTTAAGAACAGAGAAGGTAGAAGTGTAAAAGACACTAGTCAGAGTCATCTCCTCTGAAAGTAATGAATTTCATTATACAGCCAGACCCTGTTGTGAATGAAGTGACGGTGTCATTTGCAGAGTGCAGAGTAGATGCTTTTCGGAGGGCCTGGCATGCTGATAAGCACATGCTACTTTTGTACTCAGTGAGGAAGACATGGTAAACCACCTCACTCCTCGTTATACGTACTTAGTAAATTCTCTAGAAGTTCAAACCAGCCTTTCGGCTGTTGACCTAAACAACAACACTATTCCTTACAATGAACAATTTATTCCCTTAGACATTTCTAGAATATCACTGTACAATGTTACAATGATTAAAAAATTATTTAGAAAAGAACACTACACGGCATTGCTTTCGGACATAATTTTTATACTTTTAATTTTCGGTTTGAATTTTAAAATCATATATAATTAATTTTGACGATAGGACAGAAATTAAAAAATATTGTTTTGGTCGATGTATGTTATTACTTTTGTATAATTAATGTATTGCAAGTGTTTTATTTGAGGTTGTTACAATAAATATGAATTTCGTTTATTATAGTCTTAATTTTGAGGTCGTGGTGAACTTTGTCGCTTGGGACATACCAAGGTACATTGGTTATTAAGCAAAGCAACTTTGACTGAAACCTCTGCAGAATTGTTATGTTTAAAGTGCTCGCTGACCCCGTACTTAAATACCGTATGTTCATTCTGGCTTGATAATTATTTTATAAATTAATAATTTCATCTGCAATGATAGTTGAGTTCGTTAACTAAGAATCCAATACAATTTCGTTACTTTAATCTCAGCTATTTCCTTCTGATTCAGGTTATGTTGTTGGCATGTCAAGAGTTTATCCAGAATTGATTTCTTAATTATTGGGCATAAAATTAAATCAAAGTTAATCAAAGACCTTTAATTTATTGGAATCCAAACTAACTCTATTTACTATATTAAATTTGCTGTAAATGTAAATCAAAAGTTACAACTTTTGTTTTTTGAACAAAAACTTATGTTCCTATGAAAAGAGACGTTAAACTTACTAATTGAATGCAGAATTTTCACAAACTATTTGACGTAACGATTGTAATAAATTATTGATCGTATTTTACGTAAAGAAGTTAGTAATGTTGTATTTGCCCATAACAGACAGGTGGAGTGATGAATTATTTCTACTCGATCTGCTAGTTCCAGGGCTACAAAAATAGTTCTGTTTTTTATCATATTATAGTCAGTAAATTATATGGCTGAAGCATTTAAGAACAGAAGAGGTAAAAGTGTAGAAGGCACCAGTCAGAGTTATCTCCTCTGGGAGTAATGAATTTCATTCCATTATACTGTCATACATGTGGTGAATGAAATGAAGGTGTCATTTGCAGGATGGACAGTAGATTTTATTTAGAGGGCTGGGCATGCTAATAAGCATAGTTTTCCAATCAGATAGGAAGACAAAACCACCTAACTTCTCGTTTTACTTAGTAAAGCCTCTAGAGATTCAAACCAGCGTACTGGCTGATGACCTACCCAATAACAAAAATGTTGTATTAAACAACAACAAAAAAATAATTTAAAATAACAAAAATTTACGGTTCAGTCAGACTTCTACTAACGGACACTTCTTAATTGCGGACAATTCCTAATAGCGGACAATTTTAAAAGTCCCGGCATTTTCCCGTAAGGCGCAATACTAAAATATTTCCTAATAACTGACCATCTACATAACGGACGCGGACAGTTAATTTGTATGGTTTTTAAAATTCAATTTCTGGAAAGCGGACAAAACTTTTCCACAAATAAAGTTAGTACAATGTATTACATACATTGTAGACATAATCTTTGTTCATAATCAGGAAACAGCAATCGTAAACATCATCCAACATGTACTATTACATAATATGCATGCACACAAAATCTTCAGATCAAAAAAATATGCGTTTAAAAAAATATAGAGTGCTTAAGTGGTTAAATTTATAAATAGCATGCGTTCTTAAAAACAAAACATGATTTTATTTGTACTATAAGGTATTGCGTAGATTGTGTAAGCAACTTATCCATAATCCTGGAATACAAACATAAGGTATGTTGGATTATTTGTAAAAACTGTACATGCATGCATACGTTTCTTTTTTGGTAATTTTATAAACATGTACTACATACTACAAACTAATGTATAAAATATTTTTTTTTCATTGCATAAACGCACATAGTGTGTGTATTGTATATTCTTGTTAAATACGTTACATTACGCAATACATAATGTAAATACAGAAAATTGGGTAGTACACATATTTCTCATTAGTGGACACTTCTTAATAGCGGACTTATTTTTTGGTCCCGCGAGTGTCCGTTTTTCAGAAGTTTGACTGTAATCAATAAATTAATTTTTCTAATATTTTTATTGCCATCAATCGCCTTAAAGGTTTGGTGTTCGTTTAACAATATCTTTGGGCAAAAATAAAATTCATTGTCAATTAATATAAACGTTGTATGTACATTGGATGAGTTAGGTATTAACAATCCAATGGTGGATATTGTTTTTAGTTTTATTAAAGTTGTATTGATAGCTTGGTCATTAGCGACTACTGTTGGTTTTGGTACTGCAACGGTGGGCTTTTGCAGCCCACATTCTCAGCATTCGGTTACTGTAGGCTTTTGTCCTTTCTTCTTTCCACCTGATATTCTGATTTCCTTCTTCATAGAAGCCCTTAAAGTCTGTAATAAGTAGTCTAAATCTGGTTCGGTTCATTAAGTTTTCTCCAGATTTATTCCATTTTCCTCAATATCCTTTCTGACTTTTTTAAACCATTTATTTATAAACACCTTTGGTATATAGTTAAATACTAGTATGTGTATATGTTAATGATGTAATTATTTTATAAATATAAAAATTTATTTGTACAATCTTTTAAGATTTAAAATTATTATTATTTTTACACCGTCCCAAAGATCTACAATATTCCAAACGCAGTTATGTGTATTCTGTAACCGACAGCTACAATAGGTAAAACATTTTTTAATTTCTACCACTTTCTCCGTCGGAACAGAAAGGAGGTAAATACAGTAAAGAAATATTTAAATATTATCTCTATATAATTCCATTTGCAATGAACAATAATTCTAAAAATTGACTTTAAAATCCTTATTGTGCTAGCTATAAAAAATAAAGTGTGGTGTTTTACAGAGAAAATCAATAAACCAGTTCATTTAGACACTTTTCTGAGATTGGTAATTATACAATAAATTACATCACGAAAACTAACAAACAAATTAAATAAATCAGCTTTTATTGGCACATTAAATAATATATCTTATATACGTACGGTATGTCAAAATGTACAGTGGGGAATGAGAAGGTTTTGCTACAAAGCTCTACGCAAAAACAAAACCGTCTAGACATTTGCGTGGCATGTTTAATGTAAAACAAACAAAACCCTTAACTAGGAAAGCGACATTTTTAATAAATTAATCATCGGCCATTTACGTTAGTTAATTATTATACCTAAGTAATAAATTATAAGTTTCATAACTTTACTGTGATAGATTTTTTATGATTTGTCATCAAAATATTTTTGTCGTTAATTAGTAAATATTTTTTCATACTTTTCATTTTTTACCTGTAAATTTTGCTGCACGACTTTTACACCAATGCATCTCATTTACTTACAAACACAGAATTTATTTTCGTACTTATTATACCGGGTGATGTTTTAGTCCTGTTACCCAATTGTTAATGTCTGGTAATTTTTTTCTAAGAAAGGGATATTTTGTTTTGTGACACAAAGTTGGTAGCCCTACTCAACCGGTATAGATACGACAGTTTGAGTTGATTCTCCTTGAGTTGCGTAAAATTTTGTGCTGTTTCCAGTTAAGTTACGAACAGAATGTCTTTTACCCTAGAACAACGGGTTTTCATTCTTGAACAATATTTTGCTACAAAATCGTATGCGAGTGTAAAAGAATCATTTCAAATTAAATTTTTTGGTGTTCCTCCACTCTATTCTAGTCAATTTCTAGGCTAACTAACTGATTTTTAGAGGCAGGTATTGTTTGCAGCAGAAAACGTAGTGGTCGACCAACTCTCTTGACAGATGACGTTAAGAGAATGTGAAAACAAGATTGCTCAATTCTCCATGGAAAAGTTTACAAAAACTTTCCTCGCATGTTGATTTGTCATGTTCGAGTGCTCAGAAAGCTGCTAAAAAATTGAAATTGTATCCGTATCACATACGATTAGTTCTAGAGCTTCAGCCTCCAGATTTAAACAAGAGATTGTTTTAGGATAAAAGACATTCTGTTCGTAGCACGACCGGAAATGGCACAAAATTTTACACAGCTCAAGGAGAATTAACTCACCCTGCCATATCCATACTGGTTGAGTAGGGCTACCAACTTAGTGTCACAAAACAAAATTTATTTTTTTAGAAAAAATATTACCAGACATTAAAAATTGGGTAACAGGACTAAAAAATCACTCTGTATTACTGTGTTATTCTCTGTTCAGAACAACGTTTTTTTTGGTTTTAAATTCTACATTGGATTTTCTTCTTGCAAAAAGCCTTTCATTCCAACTAACAAGTTTAAAATTACTGTTATTTTCATTATCTGTTGTTATTTAGGTTATCAGCCGAAAGGCTAGTTTGAATCTCTAGAGGCTTTACTAAGTAAAACGAGGAATGAAATGGTTTACCATGCCTTCGTCACTGAATAGAAAAGTATGCTTCTCAGGATGCCAGGCCCTCTGAGAAGCATCTACTTTCCACCCTGTAAATGACACCTTCACTTCATTCACCTCAGGGTCTGGCTGTATAATAATTAAATCCATTACTCTCAGAGGAGATAACTTTGACTATAGTTGATATATATATATAAAATTCTTGGTGAGGCTGTTTTCCCGTAAAAAAAATATTTATTTAAGATTGCGGCTTATATGCATTTTAGCGCAAAAATTTATTAATAAAAGTTGTCGAAAATTAAAAATACTAGGCCTACAACTTTTATTTCAAACATTTTTTTGTATAACGCTTAGTTTAGCGGTAATTAGCGATTTTCTGTTTTTTTCTCACGAAAATTGTGAAAAATCGATTTTTTTAAAGATTTCAGCCTTAGTATGCATTTTACGACAACACTGTAATAATAAAATTTATAGGAAATTAAAAGATCTACAACTTTTATTTAGAGCATTTTTCTCTATAATGTCTAGTTTAGCGTATAAGAAAGATTTTCTGTATGTTTAAGTCAAACTGAAGTTTGTTTTCATTTTGTGTCTTTCACTCATGATTAAAACTAAGTTATATTAATTGAGGTTGGTTTTTATTTTATTTCTAATGTTTTATTACTAATATTAGGTTTATTGTTAATTGTTTGCATTGGCAAGAGAAAGTTGTGTGAGTGCTTCACACCAGATTTTTTTATTAACTTCTGTAGACACAAAAATAGATAACTAAGAAAACCGTCATTAGATGAAATTTGTCAAATCCCGTAGCGTTCAAAGTGTTAATTGTGTATTGTAATGATATTCGTAAAGAGATATAAAAATAAATAAATATAATAAATATGTTATTTGGAAAGATTTAACCTGAATTATGAGAAGTACTGCGGGAAAATGTGACTCCGACTTATTTGCTCTCTGTAAAGTTTTCCTTGTGTGTTACTTAAGTTAATTTAGGTTTATGTACAGATATATGACTTTTTTGTGCTTTCTAATGGTGAAATAATTGTTGATTGTATTCTTATTATTTATTTTTGTGTCCAGTTTAAAATAGTGCACTAATTATAGTTTCTTTTTAATTTTTTTTTTAACGTCCGACTGTTCTGCAATTACTGCTAATGCAGACGGTGAAGGATAAAATTATTTTTTTGTAACGTATAAAAATATGCCGTATCTGAATGGGATTCGAACCCAAAACCGCATGATGAGAGGCGAGCACGTTATCAACTACGCCAACGGCCGGCTTCTTTTTTAGGAATGTAAAGTTGTATTTAAAGATTTTCGGATTTCAAGAAATCTGAATTAAGAGATTCGTATTAATGAGGTTTTCTGTTCTACCAAAGCCGCCACCACAACAACTACTATTACTGTTACTAGTATTACTGCTACTACTATTTCTATTATTACTATTTTGAGATGCTACTCCGCTACAGGCGGCCCGGTATAATTACCAGTGGAGTATTGAAAGGCAGTACTACTGGCGTAATCACAGCTCTTTGTGTCTATTGTCTGCAGCAATCACTCCAGACAATGCCTGGGCATAATGAGAACTCGGCCCATACAATCTGCTTGGCTGATACTTTCATGTCATACCAGAAAAACCAAAACTCTCTACATCGCTACAAACCACTCACTTTCCCACCATCACTACTTCATTTCCTTCATACCACATTTCTAGTTTTCTTCAACACCGTTACTGAAAATCTTGCTTTTCAAATAACTTTTCAATGCACTACAACAAGTACTTCAGTTTTGTTCCAAATTTCTTGTTGTTCAATTTCAGACAAAACTTTTTTTGAATGCCTAATCATTCATTTCCACTAGAATTTCAATCTTTGTAATAAGCTGTTCATTGTAAATTTTACAGTTTTGTTCTACATAATATTCAATAAAAAGCAATAGCAAAATTTCTTTGTAAATGCGTAACTAGTTCTTCCCTTATTTTTATCATTACTACAACCAACGATTTAATAATTTGGTAAACAACCAAAATGATTTTCAATTCGTTAACTTATGTAGGCTATACCTGAATTAACTTGAATAACTTGAAACAACTTAATTAAAACGTATTGCATGTTGGGGTAGTACATACATTACTCACATTAAATCTATGATTAATCTATAAAACTCTTTTCTGTACGCTATTAACGGATATAAAAAGTGCGATCGTATGAGCCTATTCCAATAATTTGGAGTTCTGTTACGGCATTTATTTGTTTACAAGGTAATGTTACAGTTCTTTTGGGCTTGTGGTAACCGTGAAGTAATAATTGATCTCAATAAAATCAATTATGGTACTAAGTAAAAAGAGGAGTGAGGTGGTTTACAATTGCCCTCCTCACTGAGTGGAAAAGTAAGTTTATTAGACCCTCTTAGAAGCATTTACTTTCCACCCTACATATATGATACTACATATATGATACTCGTACATTCACTTTGTTCACCACAGGATCTGGCTGTTTAATTAAATTCATTACTCTCAGTGCAGATAACTCTGACTAGTGTCTTTTACACCTCTATCTCTTCTGTTCTTAAATGCTTCAGTCATATAATTGGCTGACCATGTGATAAGAAACAGAGCTATGTTTTGTAGCCCTGGAAGTGTTAGATCGAGTCCAAATAATTTAACACTTCACCTTCCTGTTATGGGCATGTAATTTATTTATTACAATTGAAATTTAAATTAAATTATTGCATCTTAAGTAAATGTATTGGATTATTTGTTCTAACTCTAAGGAACAAATCTGCCAAATTTCAACTCTTTAGCTAACCTAGACGTTAAAGATTTAGGTACTGAGTCAGTTAGAACTTACATAATTATCTATCTGCCCATAACAGACAGGTGGAGAGTCAAATTATTTACACTCGATCTGTTCACTGCAGGACTAAAATAAATAGTTCTTTTTCTTATCACATGGTCAGCCAAGTAAATGACTGAATCATTTAAGAACAGAAGAGGTAGAGGTGTAAAAGACACTAATCAGAGTTATCTTCTCTGAAAGTAATGAATTTCATTATACAGCCAGACCCTGTGGTGAATGAAGTCAAGGTGTCATTTGCAGAGTGGAAAATATTTGCTTTTCAGAGGGCTCGGCATGCTGATAAGCGTACTTTTTCACTCAGTGAGGAAGGCAATTGTAAACCACCTAACTCCTCGTTTTACTTAGTAAAACCTCTACGGGTTCGAACCAGCCTGACCTAAACAACACTAATGACTAATGGCTGATGACCTCAACAACATTATTATATGTTTAAATTATAAGTGGTAATTTTTTAAATTTTGTCATCTATAGTTTGTTTTCCTTTGTTCGTCCGTCTGGCGCACGCACATGTCAGATGCTACAAGAGATAGCAACAAACAGTTTTCGGATTCGTACACAAAACGTTAGTGGGCCTGAATTGGATTTGAAGTTCCAGTTTTGACCGGAAGTGGCCCGAAACCGGAAGTTGGAATTCGGAAACAAAAATAGTTTCATTCGATTCCTCTTGAAGAGTAAATACAGAAATCACAAATGGTGTTTACCGTAAGCATTTTTTAAAAATTGCCACCAGCCTTGAGACGCGTCGTCACATGAGAGGGGTTTTTGATGTTTTTTGTATTTTTAAAATATAACTATTTGGTATGTTTTTTTGTGGGTTCCTCGGGAATAATGTCCGAACAGTTTTTTTTTGTATTTTTTAGATTTCTTTCAATTCCCGTTTTCTGACTCAAATGCTCTTGCTTACAAAAATATTTTATTTCTTAGGTCGTTTAAAGTTGCATTAACTGTTCGGTCACCAGTGGCTTCAGTAGGTTATGTTATAGTATGCGATAAGTATATATATATATATAATGATATTTACAAATTAATTGCAATGACAATGGCAATCAAAACACAATTGAAAATAATTTAATTCTAATGATATTACCTTATTTAATTTGGAAGTATTAGATCTATTAAAAACACAATTGAGTTTCTCCTATTAAGAGAAACGACATTAAATGTTATTAATTTCAGTTGTTTCTTTAATTGTTTCACTTATCACTTTTTATGCTTGTTTCTTATATTCTACCTCTACACCACTGACACAATCAAAATATACCACACCTGTTTATTTGTTTACATTCTTGTGTATGTCGTCTATGCCAACGCGGCACAATTCACTACAAGAAAAATATATTTTTCTTTACATCTCCCCCCCTAAGGAAGGTAAAACAAGATGACCTCTTATTTACTTTCTTCTTGGTTTGCAAACTGAGAGGCTGGAGTCAACTTCGAGATGTGGAAAAGATTCGATTCTGATCTTTTTTGGCCAGTGTATATCTTGTAAATTGAGTTTGATATTTTCTCTATAATTTTGTAGGGTCCGACTCTCAGTTCGTCGAGCTTTTTCCGATTCAGTTTGTTTCCATTGTCCACAAAAACCGTATCACCAATTTTGAAGTCACCACGTTTTCGATTCCTATCATAAACTGTTTTGTTGTAATTATGCGATTTGATTGTATTTTCCAGAGCTCTTTCCCTGTCTCTAATCAAGTCAATCTCTGTCTTTTCAGGTTTTAACTCCTTTGGCAAAATTGTAACATCTGTACCATTTAGTAGATATATTGGAGCATATCCAGTTATAGTGTGCACAGTTTCATTATAATTTTTTACACAATTTTGTGCTATGGTGGTCCATGCTGCTTTGCTGTCTCTTTCGTTAATCTTACACCTGATTTTATTGACCAACGTTTGATTTAATCTTTCATTTAAACCGTTTGAGAATGGTGAATTCACTGCAGTGAAAATTAGTGGAATATTTTTATTATCCAAAAATGTTTTGAATTCTCTAGAATTGAGGCCTGGGTACTGGTCTGAGAGGATTATTCCAATGTTGTCAGCTTCTGCGGTATTTTCCACTAGTTTAATAAAGTCCTTCGCATTTTGAGTCCTTGATGTCAAAATATAAGCGTATCTTGTGAAATGATCTGATAGCAGGTGCAAGTATCTTTTTGTTGATCTTGAACCCCCAAAGCCTCCAATAGTATCAATGGAACAAATTTCAAAAGGCTTTGTGGCAGGACCCAGGTGAGACATCAACCCATATTTATTTTGTCCTCTTGATTTGTTTTTTATACATACTACACAGCTTTCGCAGACATGTTTTATGTTTTTTGTCATGTTTTCTGCTGTATATGAGGAGCTGATCATTCTTTGCATTTGTTTAATTCCTATATGACCTAGGGTTATATGTACATTAATGATGAATTCTTTACTAAATTTTTCTGATAGAATAATTTTTTCTTTTTTCTTTATGCTTTTGTAATAAACGTTTTTTTTGGACATTAGTTTTTCTCTTTGGTATTGTATCTTTTCATTTTGAGCTTGGTCTTTTAAGATATCTTCTAGTCTTATTAAGTTTACTACTTTTAATTGCTCATACAGGTACTCATTTGGCTCTAAGACAGGATTCCTGCTTAGGCAATCAGCTTCAATGTTGTGTCTCCCTGGAGAATATTTAATTTGAAAATCGTATTGAGATAAATAGTAAGTTAAATCTCCTAATTCTTCATCCGTTCTTGATCTTATGTTCATATTCTCCAGCGGTCTGTGATCTGAAAAGACAGTAAATTTTCTACCCATCAATAAATGCTGCCAATATTGAACACATTGTTTGATTGCTAGGCATTCTAGGTATATAGCTTTCTTCTTTTTCTGAACTTCATTCAATTTCTTTGAAAAGTATGCAACTGGTTTTTCTTCATTGTTTTCTTGTGGTTGTTTTAGTACGGCTCCTACGCCTAGTATACTAGCATCTGTGTAAATGTGTATAGGCAAATTTGGATCAAAAATAGTCAATATTGGTTGAGAGCATAGTAAATGTTTCATTTCATCAAATGACTCTTGGCATGCTTTTGTCCAGTTAAAAGTTTGCCCTTTTCTTAAAAGGTTATGTAAAGGGTCTAATTTTATTGCTATTTTTGGCACATACTTATGATAATAGTTTATCTTTCCCAAAAATTGTCTTACATTTTTTTGCGTTTTTGGAGTTGGAAAGTTTCGTATTGATATTAAGTTGTCTTTCAGAGGTTTAACTGAATTATTCTGTATGATATGACCCAGGTATTTCACAGACTCAGCTGCAAAAGTACATTTAGAGAATTTTAGTTTCAAGCCTTCATTTTTTAGTGCTTGAAAGAGCTGTGTTAGATGTTTTATGTGGTCTGGGAACGTTTTTGAAAATAGCAAGATATCATCAATAAAGCTTACTGTAAACTCACCGAGTTTGTGTTTACGTATTATGTTACACATTATCCTTTGGAAAATAGCTGGTGAGGTTTTTAGGCCGAAGGGCAAACAAGTCCATTGAAAATGGCCCTCCTGTGTGACGAATGCAGTTTTGTGTCTATCTGTGACACGCAAAGGTATAGACCAAAATGCTGAGTTCAAGTCCAACGTTGAGAAAAACTTACAATCTCTTGTCCGTACCATTAGGTCCTCAATAAGTGGGAATGGTTGTGATTGAGGAATAACAATTTTATTTAGGTCTCGAAAATCTATGCACAATCTTGACTTTTTGTTTTCATCTTTTTTATAAGCTAATGTGACTGGAGCTGCAAAGGGACTATATGATTCTTCTATTATATTCCTTTCTAATAATTTCGCAATCTGTTTTTCAATCTCCTTTTTATCTTCAAATGTACAACGATATGGTCTTTTACTGCAGTATTTTTCTACTGACAGATCAATGTGTGCTTCATAATCCTTTACTGTTCCTATGTCATATTTATCGATTGCAAATACAGATCGATTGTTTAATATTAAGTCATCAATTTCTGCCTGCTTTTCATAGTCTAGATGATTTATCTGAATTGTTAAATTATCTTTGCTGAAGTTTTCATTGAAGTTAATTGAATTATCAGATTTTATTTCCTTAGAAATCTTAATATCTGGATTTTTAGTTTCCTTAGAAACTATTTCACATCCGTGTATAGGAATTTTCTGACTGATTCCTAAGTTTTCGTCTTGAACCAAGTAAAAATTTTTTATGGAATCAAGCCCAATTAAGAAGTCATAATCGAAATTTTCTTTATCCACTACAAAGACTGGAATTTTTTTTTCGATATTAAAAATGCTCACGTCGAGTGTTACTAAGCCTTTTGCCTTTTTAACGCCATTAATTGTTTTTAAATTAGTATTATTGCAATGATTTGATTTGTTATTGTTCACCTTCAATAACCTTGAATTTATCAATGACACATTTGAGCCTGAGTCATAGATTCCAAATATTTCAACCTTTTTATTCAATACTAATTTTACTTTAATTAATGGCGGCACTATTAGTTTTTTTGGTCTTCACTCTGTAGTTCACATTCCAATTCAGAATTATTAACAAACTTTATTTGTTTCTTGTCTTTTTCATTATCATTCTTAGTTTTAAACCAGCACAATTCCTCTGAGTGATAGCGTACACCTTTCTTTAACTTTTCGCAAATGCTACATTTTACTTTTATCAGTTTGGTATCGTCTTTTTTTTTTATAAAGTTTTTTTTTATAACTAGATGTTCGAACTTGCCAAGTTCGTTAAATAAGTCCTTTGTTTCCAAAATGTCATCTCTGTTGATCTTATCTGTTATAAACTCTGGCAAGCCTGCAGCAATTATATCTATCAAAGTCCCCTGATCAATTGTCTTTCTAATTTCAAGTAAAAGTTTTTCCTTCTTCACAGCATATTCTAATAAGGATCCTGCTTGATATTTAAATGATAAAGCATATCTGCTAGTAGTCCAGCCTTTATTAGCGTAGGTTAGTAAAAAGTTTGATTTCCATTCTGGCCATTGGGATTGCAAACTAAGCTTTATCATCATGGAGGAATACCAATCAGTACATGATTTTTCTAGAAATAATCTGAAAATTTCAATTTTTTCTTCATCTTCTACTACATCGAACCTTTGACATTCTTTTTCAAATATTTCCATCCAATGATATGCGTTTATGTTTCTACCATCAAATTTTTCAAGTACAAACCTTTCAGATAATCTTTTAATATTTTGCTTTTCTTTTTTTTGTTGACATTCAACCAATTTTTCCAAAATTTTGACTATGGGATCTCCCGAATCCGTTTTGTCGGCAATGGTCAATCGTTCTTGAGTAACTTCTTCTAAGAATTGGTCTTTAAAGACTACATTACTATCTTCATCAAAGTATGTTTGTAATATATCCTCTGTCATTTTTATCCATACACTTCTCGTTTGATATCTTTTTTTTAACGTATTTTTCACTGTAACATATGCTTTGGACTTATGGACATGTTCATGAAGTGATGCCGCTTGGTACTCGTCAGGAATTAGGAATGTTTTGTCATCTTGCGTGACAATTGAGGTTATGGCAATATAATTTGATTTTCCGTCTACTGTTGGTTTTGTTTGAAACGTAAATTTCAATTTTTCCATTTTCTAACAAAGAAATGTCGTTTTATAATGATATTTACAAATTAATTGCAATGACAATGGCAATCAAAACACAATTGAAAACAATTTAATTCTAATGATATTACCTTATTTAATTTGGAAGTATTAGATCTATTAAAAACACAATTGAGTTTCTCCTATTAAGAGAAACGACATTAAATGTTATTAATTTCAGTTGTTTCTTTAATTGTTTCACTTATCACTTTTTATGCTTGTTTCTTATATTCTACCTCTACACCACTGACACAATCAAAATATACCACACCTGTTTATTTGTTTACATTCTTGTGTATGTCGTCTATGCCAACGCGGCACAATTCACTACAAGAAAAATATATTTTTCTTTACATATATATATATATATATATATATATATATATATATATATATATATATATGTTAGAATAATGTAACAAGAAATTATGTTAAATAAATAAGTTAGTGACCATTTTATCTGAATTAGTGTGATAGAAATTAGTAATTTTTAAATAGAATTTGACTAATTGATATTTAATATACAGAATAATTTAATAGATATAGAATAATAATAGCCTATTATATATGTAGAAAACAATATTATGTAATAGTCTATCCCCTAAACAGGGTCAACGGCCGAATAAATATGTAAATAAAACTTTTTTTAATTAGAACGATTATAAAAATGTATGTTCAATATCGTAAATAAACAATAGATAGTAAATTTGTGTTGCATTCTCAACTTTTAATGAAAATTTGTTGAATGAAACGGAAAAAATAATATAAAATAGATTTTTCATTTAGTATTGGTTATATCTGTATAAATATAGGGTTTTTTTTAACCGAAGAACGTAACACGTTTAATTTATTTATTTGCGTCGAGGTAAAAGGGAAGAAGAGGGGAGCAATGGAGGTTTGGGTTGAACCCTTCAAGATGGCAATATATCCAGCAGGCGAAGAAAACAAAATGCCGGGGGCAAATCCACACAGGTGCCATTTACATCCGGCCCGTAAACAAGGGAAGGTTTTACGAGTACAGAGTGGGGAAACGGAGTGGGGCGGTGTGCCGTGTGGCCAGGATTACCCTGGCCCCTGGGGCCTACCGCCTTGAGGATTTCTGTGGATTCATTGCCAGGTGACACTCATAAACAGAGATCCGTTCTGTAGCTTCCTATCATACCCACATTAGTTTCAGATATCCAATTTCCTATGCACCTTCAACGAAATAAGCCTGTATTGAATAGACTACATCAAAAAAACCTATTTTCTATTCGCATGTGAAACAGAAATCGAAAAAATTAATCAGTAATTTCATTTTATAACCGGATTCCGGATGCATTTTCTTTAAATTCTTCTTTTCCTTCTATTTCCGAAATAATATTACATTTCTCTCTCTTACAATCTTCATCGATTTGAAAATTTATCCACTGTTTCTCTTTTCGCTCTTCCCGTGCACTGTAATACAGAAGTAAATGTTTCAAATTTCATCGCCAATATTCTTCTTTTTATTTTATTTAATTTCTAAAAATTATTATTAATTTAACACTTTTGAAAGGCAGAAATATTAATCTTTAGAAATTACTTTACTTCAAAAATAATTTCCGTGCACAGAATATTTAACCATTATTAAAACTTTAACAAAATTTAATCTAATTTAATCTCTTCATGTAATTAATTCGAAAGAAATAAACCAAATTTAAACTAAGAGAGGTGCTGAATTTTTCTCCATTGTGGACCATTTTAGACCACCTAAAGTAACTTTACACATTTCTGGAAGCTGTTTATGCGAACCACATTCTCAAAATTCTTTCACTGTAGGATTTCCTCCTTTATTCCGCTTAGCCGTTGTTCTGTTTTTGTTCTTCATGGAAGCCTTTTAAGTCAATAACCATAATGTTTTCTCAATTTATTACTATTTTCTCGATCTTCTTTAACTTCTTTTAAGCACTTATTAGGTCACCTTAAGTTTATTAGTGTCCAAAACGTTTTTTGTTAAAAATTTTTCGTCCATTCTACACAGATGTTTTAAGTATTTTAGTATTCGTATCCTTATCGCTTATAATAATCATTCGTTTTTCTTGTACACTTTTTCTGTTCCTCATTATTTGAAGTTCGTTTTATAATATCGAAACCATTATCTTTTGAAGGATCTTTCCCTCAAATTTCTCTGTTTCTCTTAGACAAACCTTCCAAAGCATTCACTCGCGTACAGACTCGTAGATTTTATCACAGTATTATAATATTTGATCGTGGCTTGTCTCGAGAGTGCTTTCCTCTGGTTCAGGTTGGAAGTTCTTTCCAGTGGTGTGATTATCCTTCGACGTCTGCTACTGATTGCTTTCTTTTCGTGATATTCCGCTGTATATCTCCCTGCGGTATAAATTTTTCACTCTTTCCGTATTATGTCTTTATAATTTGTATTCATGCCCATAAAGGGCAGGTGGAGTGTTAAATTAATTGCACTCGATCTGTTGGTTCCAGGGCTACAAAAAATAGTTCTGTTTTTTATCACATAGTCAGCAAATTATATGATTGAACTTTTTAAAAACAGAAGAGGTAGAGCTGTAAAAGATACTAGTCAGAGTTATCTCCTCTGAGAGTAATGATTTTCACTATACAGCCAGACACTGTGGTGAATGAAGTGAAGATGTATTGCAGGGTGGAAAGTGGATGCTTTTCGGAGGGCCTGGCATGCTGATAAGCATACTCTTTCAACTCAGTGAGGAAGGCAATATTAAACCACCTCACTCCTCGTTTTTACACAGTAAAACCTCTATAGGTTCAAACCAGCCTTTCGGCTGTTGACCTAAACAAAATTTGTATTGTGACGAGATGCTGTTGTTTGATGTCCATTATGGACTTAGTTTTCAAAGGAAGTTTTCAGTCCTGCAGTCCTGCTTTTTCAGTTTGTTCTATCAACACAAATACAAAAAGAGTGGTTATTGAGTATTCAAAAACTATTTTTACTTTCTCTTGCCTTATATGAATACGCAGGGAATCAAAATAGTGTTTTCATATTGATTTTTCGGAATCAAAATTTCACCAAAAATACACGTTTTCAAGCCCCGTGAAGCCCAAAAAACATGTTTTTAACGATTGGTCTATGTGTCTGTGTGTGCGTGAACAAAATATCTCAAGAACGAGATAGAATATGAAGTTGAAACTTGGAACTTAAGTTAGGTACTAGAAGGGAACCCAAATAGTTAGATAAATAGATAGTTTTTATCAAATTCGGTCGGATCGGACGTATTAGTTAATTCGTGCAATTTTCTCAAATATAGCTCCTACGACGTTTTTTAAAACACCTGGTTTACTACATTATTACGAGTATTTAAGCTTCATAAGATATGGTAGCGCCATGTATGCTGAAATTCTTGGGAAAGCTGTGTTCTCGTGGTAAAAAATATATTTTTTAAGAGAGCTATAAATATATATTTAAAGTTGTACAAAATTAAAAAACCTACAGCTTTTATTTTAAACATTTATTTTTATAACGCTTAGTTTAGCGTCAATTAGTGATTTTCTGTGGCTAATTTTGCTAGACAAAATCGGTAAAAATTTGGATTTTTTTAAGATTACGATTTGATTAGACCTATACATTTTATGACAAAAGTTTGTTTAATCAAAATTAGTATAGGAAATTCAAAAATCAATAACTCTTATTTCAGGCATTGTTTTCTACAGAGTTTTAGGGTAAATTATTGATTTTCCGTATTTTTAAGTTTTAGAAAGTTGATTTTTATCTTGCTCAATTCACTCATGATGAAAATTAGGTTGTTTTACATTTTACATTGCTAACTACTGATGAAACATAAGTTATATTTTTTATTACTTACATTGGCAAGAGAAAACTTACATTGGCTCGTGGAGTGTTTTACACCATTTTCTAACTATAACATTAAATCTTTTATAAATCAGTAAATTGGTAATAAATTATTCATAAAACATTAGATTGTTTTCTGTAGGCTAGCAATGAGCAGAGTAACTCTGCTAAATAAAAAACGTATGATTACTATAAGATAAAAAACTTAAGATTAGACTTGGCAATAAACTGCTTATTTTTAGTTTTATTAACGTACAAAGTTTGAATGACTAAACAATTATTTATTTTAACATTTACTAAATTTAACTTTAAGTTTTAAGCTTTGTATTAAGATAGAATTAAACCTTATAAAAATTTCACAGTTTTGTTAAACATCGAAAATATTAATCTGGAATACTAAAATAACACAGTCATGACGAGTTTTCTGAACTCTGAATAGTCAGCGATTCAAAATTTCTTGTAACTGAAATGAATAAATGAAGAAGTCGAGAATAGGCAAGTACTTTGGAAAACGCTTCTCAGTACAACACCCGGCTTGTTCTACGTTAAAATCTTAACAGAATCTCGTTTTAAAATCAGTTTACAACGATTCCAGTTCAATATCTCGAGCAGTGAGAAAAGTTAACAATTTTCAATATTCTCCCCGTAGCCTCTACTACCACTAAGGATAGTTAATTTTCGGACGTTTGATATCGGTTTTCTCAAGCTCTATATCTTTCTAATGAGAAATTATTGATTCAGAAAACAGTTGATATTCGGATTTTAAGCGCTCTTTACATTTCATTACGCCCTGAAGTCAGATAAAAGGTTTTTAGAAAAATTTACAGGTCTATATGTATGTTTTCTTATAGATATTCATACTGTCGAAAAATATTTGTTTCGACAGTAACAAATT
Organism: Catonia carolina; assembly: GCA_035578175.1. Classification (NCBI taxonomy): domain Eukaryota; kingdom Metazoa; phylum Arthropoda; class Insecta; order Hemiptera; family Achilidae; genus Catonia; species Catonia carolina. Next base: position 3,955,686 of record JAQMRL010000001.1, read on the forward strand.
AAGTCAGCGGGAAAAATATTGTGACAATTATCGCTAAGGTCCGTTTCGGGATCTAGGTAATTAAATAATTAATACATTAAAGTTAACAATTACAAATATTTATTACAACTAAAAGATTTACAAAATAAATAATAAACTAATTACATAATGGAGTAATACAATAAATAACTTAAATAATTTAGTACTTAGTACTACTTACAAATAATTATACCAAAGCACATACACAAAAACTGAATATAATGCACATACACAAGATAAATCAGCCCATAACAGACGGGTGGAGTGTCAAATTATTTACGCTCAATCTGTTAGTTGCAGGGCTAAAATAAATAGTTCTGTTTCTTGTCACATGGTCAGCCAATTAAATGACTGAATCATTTAAGAACAGAAGAGGTAGAGGTGTAAAAGACACTAATCAGAGTTATCTTTTCTGAAAGTAATGAATTTCATTATACAGCCAGACCCTGTGGTGAATGAAGTGAAGGTGTCATTTGCAGAGTGGAAAATATGTGTTTTTCAGAGGGCCCGGCATGCTGATAAGTGTACTTTTCCATTCAGTGAGGAAGGCAATAGGAAATTACCTCACTCCTCGTTTTACTTAGTAAAACCTCTACAGGTTGAAACCAGCCTTTCGGCTGATGACCTAAACAACAACAACACACAAGATAATATAACAATAGTTAACCACTACAATGCTCGGATACGTAACCTGTACTACGCACCGTTAACCACTCAATAAACACTCGTCAAAGATCAAACGGATAATAACTCTCTGACCACACTCGAGGCTCTATTTATATGAGTGGATCAAAGAATCCTTTCGAAAAACACCGAAATTCGATACAAAAGTCCTTTCTGAAGAAGTTTTATTTAATGTAAACAGGTTATAATTGAATAAGAGGGTGTTACAAATAACCAATCGACTCTTTCATAAATAGTTGTACAACAAAATACGCTACCTTATCATATACAATAGCGCAGTCCTGTTAAATAACCTTTATGAATAGGTATACTTTTATAGCTAGCCCTATTGTTACTTTTTCACTCCTTTATCTACTCTTTACCATTTTATGAATTAGTACTAGAAATTTGTGTGAACCATACCCTTCTTCGATATTGTCACAATATTATATTTATAGATTTAAAAATAACAAGGAAAACTTAATGAACTGTCAGACAGATTTTGATAATGATAAATTATTTCAAATTTTTACCACCAAAGCTGCGATAAGAAATAAAACAGGAACAAAATGATTATCTCGTCATTCAGCCGAATAGTCGCGCGTGGAATGATTGTATATAAGAAATTAAATTAATTGACGTGGTCTTTTGACCGTATTTGTTTTATATGTGATATGTGTTTTTTGTGATTCGTGTAGTCTGTTCCTGAAGATATCACCGAGAGAGACGATAAATCTTGAATATTATGTAATACTCTGAGGTAAGTGTTACATATAATTTGTTTTGTTTGGCCGTTCATTGTATATTATATAAAAATAAAAGAAAGAAACGAAAAAGACAAATCTCGTCCCCTTTTCTCCCTTTCTCCCTCTTCTTTCTTTCTTCTTACCTTACAATTACAAAATTACAGGAAATTATATCTGCAAAGGTTTAACCACCTGTGCGCAGGCATGAGTTGCGGAAATAACAATTTTATATGAACATAATCAAAGTATATATTAGATATTATACTGTAAAATATATCAGATATACATAAATATGTTACATATTAAATATATTAGCCTTTGAACTGGTACTCCTGTTTTAAAGCCACGTGCATTAAAATTATCTTAGAATGAATGAATGAAGTATCAATCCAAATTCAACACCCTTTGTCATCTCAGAATTCGAATATACACTTCATGATAAAACAATATAAAATATAGCCCTCGCTATAGAACCCCACTTAAACCGGGTTTCAATTTCTACATTAAAGGTTACCGCGTCTACAGAACTGATCATCCTGCAAACAGGTGTCAAGGTGGGGTAGCAACTCTTATAAAATCATCAATACAGCACTACATTCTTGCACAAAATATATGAAAAATTTCAAATGGTAGCTATAAACGTTTCAGCAGAAATATTTATGCTGAATATTGCCCCCGTATAATGTTTACTACGATTTAACCTAACCGACAACATTTTTCAACATCAATTTAACGTTCTAGGAGGTAACTTTCTCTAGTTGGTGGAGATCTGATTGGTAAACACATTCAATGAGGATCAAGAATAATAAATCCCCGGGGAAGGACATTAGTCCGTAATGTGTTGGATAACAACTTCGATGCAGTCACTACAAGAGCTCCCACTTACTTGTAGCGTCGCGGTGTTACAATTTATTTAATGTGTAGCGGATGGTTACCCAACCATCCTAGGTTCCAACCTAGCTCAGTGTTGTGGGTAATTGATTTTAAATAATTTTGGAAAAGGATTTGAAATTTCAATTGTCAACCACTACACTAGGAGTAAAACGAATTCTTAAGCAAACGAAATTAATTTATTGATTGAATATTATTGTTAAAATTTTAAATAAATTTGTGATTCTAAATTTGGAAGAAATAATTTTAATTAGTTAATTTGTTCAGTAGTGGGTTGTTACTAATTCGTCGTAACTCAGGTTGCTATTAAAAAAAATGGTATGTTGCAAAGATTAAATTGAAAAAATGTCAGTAGCTTGATAAGAAACCCGACACCTATGGTGTGTAAAGTTTAATTTCCTTATCTTTTACCAATCCTATGAAAAATGTACCTAAAAATAGCAAATTTAACATAGGCGGGATACAAAGTACAGTCTCCTCTTAATAAAATAATACAAAAAGTATAATTTTTAATATACTTTTGCGCTTTTAATTGCGACTTATATTTAACATATTATTGTACATATAACTTAAAATAATTTTTTTATCCAGACCTCAATATTATTACATTTGGTTTTAGTTATTTTATTTTAAAAAGTTTTGGGGTATTGTATCAGCAAGCAAACATAAACACAAAAGAAAATTGCCGCCTGCTCACAGTTAGTCTAGTAAAATGGACTTGAACACTGTTCGTACTTATCCAACATGCGTTATGGTATTATTCAAGATTTAAGAACTTGCTTATTTTTATTTAGGTGTCAAATAACTTTTTTTGCGTAAGTTTATCTCGTGGTGAGAACATTTTGCTCTTTTTTTTGTAAATTAATTTACTCATGTAGAGTCTGTGAATGTAACACTTGTGTACCAGAAGCACTATATGCGACAGAAACACTGAACTAGTATAACTTTTTTTTAAAACAAAAACCTAAATGACAATTATCGCTGGTTCATTGCGTTAGGCCCCAACGCAGGGTTCTCCCATTTGATGATAAATATAATAGCATTTTACATACTAACTAACTAACTACTGTAACGTACTAATATCACAGTTTAAATTACACATTCATATCACGACTTAACTATCACAGAAAAAATAACACAGACTAGTGATTCTGTTTAAACCCAAACTGGTTATTAGGAATAAGGTCATTCGTCTCCAGTATTGGCAGAAATCGATTTAAAGGCAGTCTTTGCAACAACAGCTTGGATGGCACTGAAAGCAGGCTTATGGGTCGATATGACGATGGTAATTGAGACGGTTTCATAAGTTTTCGAAATAATACAATTTCAGCTAATATCCACTGGAGTGGAAAATGTGCAGTTCTAAGGATGGGATTAAATAGTAGTGTTAGCAGTTTATGTACTGTGTGTGGTGTCTCCTTTAAAACTTCGGCTATGAATAAATCATAACCGGGTGACTTCTTTGTTGGAAGCCGTGATATAACTTCTTTAATTTCTTCAATTTTGAAAGGTTTTGGTGGTAGCAACAAGGACTAATTTACGTGGCTTACGACCTCTGCATCATAGGCATCTGGGAATGGTGAAAAGACAGTGCGTAGGTGTTCTGCAAAAAGGCATGCCTTTCCTTCATCAGTTTTGTCCAAGTTTGATCTTCATTTCGTAGAGGAGTTGATGACTTAATATCGTTTAAAATGCGTTTTGTTTCTCTCCATAAGCTGCCATCATCAGAAGAGAGTGAGTTCAGATGGATTTGAAATGTATTTCTTTTGAAACCATTTACTGTATTTTCTATGGTTCATCTGTTATTGAGTCTATTTAATATAACCCTATCGTATGGATGCCGTATCTGCTGCCACGGGTGACGTACTGTTCTTTTGTGAATAATTAAGGTTCTTAATAAACTACGGATAACTGTGTTCGTTTTTGAAATTATTTCGGGGTGTGCTTGAGTAACAAGCTGCATTTTGAATAACTAAATTGAAATGCTCAATAGCATAAATTCTACTTCTGCTGACGTCTTTAGTGGTACAGTATATGCAAATTTATGTTTTCTTTCACGTTAAAACGCAGAAAGTTCCAATCCATCATTCTGCCCTCAGTTGGTGAAGATCATCTCAAAGAGTATTGTGCGTTTGTAGACTAGCGTTAGAATAGTGAAACGTAGTTGTAAATGCTTTTTTATTGTTTTGTTGACACCAACGAACTACCAATAGTGGTGTTGACCATAACAGACTTGTGTCAGTCGACTATTATGTATTTATTTTTTTATAGAACATTGTGTAAGTGAAATTAGAAAATAAGTACTAGCACCAGTGGGTTTTTTTTTGGTTTAACGTCCGACTGTTATGCTGGTACCAGTGGGTAACAGCATAATTATTTAGAGGGGGGATAACATCGCTAAAGAAAACTGTTAGTTAGTTTTAAGTAACTATACTCTATTTCACGTTCAGAATGCAGTACAGCTCTTATGAGAACCCGTTGTGTTATCAGGCGTCCTGAAAACATCACGCACAGCCAATACAATAACTCTCTTCCCCCGACAACATCCGAAGGTCACGGGCACAGCAATTTAGAGTTTCGCTTACCACGCTCTAACAAGCTCATTTTTAATTAAAAATTCTGAAAACTTACTTTCGCTTCCTAATGAATCGTATTTTATTAAACCAAAAATGATATTATACTGTGATATTTAGGTAAGATACGCTCGTACAAAAATGGAAGTTTAAATCTCGTCACATTTTTTGCGTTTCACGTCATAACGTTTTTCTTTCAATGACGACATATTATGTGTTTTATTATTTTGGTACGAAATATAGAATTTTATCTGAAATTTGATATGATAAGTCATATGTTGGAAAGAACCAGAAATAATAAACCAGTTTAAAAAATCTGGTGTGAAACAATCACACAACTTTCTCTTGCCAATGCAAATAATGGCCAATGTAACCTAACATTAGTAATAAAACATTAAAAATAAACAAAAACTAACCTCAAAAAACATAACCTTATTTTAATCATGAGCGAAAGACGGAAAATGAAAATCGACCTCAGTTTGGCTTAAAAATATGAAAAATAGGAAAATCGCTCTTTCACGCTAAACTCTATAGAGAAAAGCTCTGTAGAGAAAAATTCTCTAAATAAAAGTAGATCTTTTAATTTCCTATAAAATAAATTTTAAGGTCGAAATCTTTAAAAAATCGATTTTTCACACGTTTTCGTGAGAAAAAAACAGAAAATCGCTACATACCGCTAAACTAAGCGTTATACAAAAAAAATGTTTGAAATAAAAGTTGTAGAATTCAAAATTCTCTTCATGTTTTATTGCGCTGAAATGCATATTAAAGCCGTAATCTTAAGAAAACAATTTTTTATTTGAAAACTGCCTCACCAAGAATTTCAGCAAACATGGCGCCTACCCTATCTTGTTGAGTAATTATAAAAAATTTAGGAGACCAGGCGATTTTTAAAAAAATCGTAGTAGGCCTACCAGTTTTTGAGAAAATTGCAAAAAAGTGAAAATTACACGAATTTTTACTACTAAACTACTACTACTAAACTACTACTTCCGGTAGATCGATTTTGATGAAAATGTTCGTGTCGGGTTTGATAGTGGTATTTAACTTAAGTTCTAAGTTTCAAGTTTGTACGATGTTCCATTCTTGAGATATTCTGTTCACACACACACACATAGACACACAGACCAATCGCTAAAAACATGTTTTTTGCGTTCAGGGGTTCTGAAAACGTGTAGATCCGGTGAAAAGTCTATTTCGAAAAATCGACATGATATTAATTCCTTCCTATATAATCATATAGGCAAGAGAAAGTAAAAAACACTGATCGAAAGCAGATTAAAGATAGATAATGGTTTGTGTTTCGTATTCCGAGAATCTCTGAATAATTTTGACACTTGTGAATTTATACCAAACATACAGTTTATTTTAAACCCCCGACAGAAAAAGAGGGGTGTTTAAACAAGAAGTAATTACTTTTTTCGTAATTGTCTACCAAGATTTAAACAATAATTCTTTACTTTAAAATAATTATAAAAGACAATTTAATTGATAAACAATTCCATTACTATAATTGTCGGTATCTCATCTTTAAAACGATACAAATATTAAATTTCTTCTTTCTTTTTGTTCAACGTCTGATTGTTTTGCAATTTCTGCTAATGCAGACGGTGATACAAATAATAAGTTTGTTTTTCGTATTACGTATTACGTATTCAATAGGAGTTTGTAAATGACAACGAGTGGCGTGTGGCGCGGAGTCGATATTTTTACTAACCGTAGTAGCGCTCAAACTCCTGTATGAAATACATTGCTTATGGATTTCCCGTACTGCATTCTGAACGTCAAATCAACTATAGTTATAGAAAATCTAAAATAAAAAAGTGAACTATTAATTAAATGCATATGTAGTACAGGTATTTAGTATGCATGTGTTAATAAGGTAATTATTTTTAAATTTTAAAAATTATTTGTAAAAAGTTTCGAGAAGTAAAATTATTTTAATATTTTTATTGTATAATTTCTTAAAATTAATAATACGAATATATTTTAAAATGCTGATCAGTGAGTGCACTTCGGCATCTGCTTACTTGTTGAATTCCCGAAATATTTTTTTTCACCGTGCAGTTTTATCGTTAACCATACCTCCCAAATAATTATTGTTGCAACTTGTTTGTTTATTTTATGGTTAGTATTGTTAGATCTTCCGTAATTTCATCGTTTCTATGAAATTAGAATGAAGTTTCGTTTCCTTATTTATTTTTAAACCCAACTTTATCTCCTAAGCTACAATTATATTCACTAAATGTCTTTTTACAAATTTCCATGTTTTTGCACCTTTTATAAGAATAAATTGAATGTTAATGGGGTACGCGATGCGATATTTTATCGCTGAGATTTTATCCATGTTTAAGGTTACTTTTAGTAAAAAAATGGATGAAAAATGAACTAGAGTGAGTGGGTTTAAAAGACACGGACAAGAGTAGAAAGACTGATCTGAGTGAGAGAGCATGATAGGAGGGGTTTGGCAGAAATCGCAAGGTTGTTGGAGACCCCGACTCAGTGCATCAGGGCGGCACAAATCGGTGACTTGGAACAGCTGCCGCGGGCAGCCGAAAGGCGGGTGGTAGACGATCTCTGTCACAGCCTCTTCTCTCTTTGTCCTTTGAGTTACCCTTCTGAACGAAGTACCCACTAACCCCTAACCCGTTCCATACTTCCATCTACCACTGCAATAACAAGTTAGAATTTAATTTATTTCCTTAGATTTTCTTACCTTTAAATATAAAATAACAGCAAAAAATTATTTAACTTATAATATTTTCTTCAAATATTATCATTTAACCAAATTATTAGAGTTTTTCGTTAATTAATTCGGCCAAACGAATTGGAAATCACTGATTAATGTGAAATATTCTACTACCTTCTTCAAATTGGCATAGTTTTTATTTTGCCCCCCCGGCTGCATCACAAAATACGTATAACTGTTTAACAGATCGTGGCAAGTTGTTAAGAATGAAGTGGAATAAAAACGATATAACTTCATTAGCCTCTTTTCAGCAACACTTTCTAAATAAGTGTAGAAATATGACTTCCCATTTGAAAACATGTGATTATTGAATGACAGCATTGTGTGTTGTCTGCAATAATAAACATCCCCCGTTATCATGTCGGGGATAGAAATGTTTTTTGCATGATCCACTGTGATAGCTGCAAACGACGCTTACGCTGCAGCGTAAGCGTCGTTTCGGTGAAAGTGACCCTGCATACATGTAGTTTCAATTTATTCTGGGCTTCTTTCAATTCTGCAGTTTTATTTTCAGCAGAGAGAATTTAAATTTTCCTTTATGATTATCACATATACTGCAGGTATTCCATCTTAGGTACCCAAAATATATATTAAGTTACATTCTTTTTTAAAGATTTTATAGAACGAGCCATAAGAAATTTTATCATCTGGATGCTTTTCTTTGAACATATTAAAATTTTTTTAACTGTAAATTGTTCTAGTAAATATCACTTTTTTATTGTCCTTGATACTATAATAGCTCTGGCGACAATGAAACGAATTTTTATGATTCCTAACGTGTTCCTGTACTGTACTTGAAAGTTGCCTAAAATTAACTTCTCCACATTTATTCTTCGGTGACATGCCAGTTCATTGCAAATGTGTGTTTAACATATCCGAAAAATTATAAATAAATCTAATAGAACTGATGTACTGTTAACGAATTATTTGCATTGTGCGAGTAAGGCGGGCTACGTTGAAAGTGACGAGCGTCTAGTATTCCTGACTAATGATCAAGCTCCAAATCTAACCAATCAGATGTCTTCTTTTGCGTCATTTTGATTGGTTAGTATTGTCCAATCAGCGAGCTTATAGTGTTTCACTACTTCATCTGATATCAACCAATGAAATCGTCTTTATCATCTTTATTTACTTTATCGTCGTCAGTGTTACGTCATTTATCAGAATGCTGCTTCCTGATTGGTTCGGTACCACAGTTTACACCTCTGTGAGGGTATGGTTATACAACCATACATTGTAGTAAAGAACGAGAAGGTGATATTTGCAAGGTGGAAACTAAAAGCTATTAAAAGGCCAGCCATGCTAATGGAAAAAATTTTCAACTCGTTAGACGGCGTTAAACCAAAAAATAAAGGTAAACCATTATATTTTCAGTTTATGTAAGAAAACTTCTTAATGTTGAAACTGGCCTTTAGACCAATGATTTAAAAACCCAAATTAATTGCACCGAGAATTTAACATCTCATTATTTACCTATTTCCAAGTTAATTGACAGATTGCATTTGAAAGAAAGAATATTATTATCGTAGTTAAAAGAACGCATAAATTTAAATCTGCAAAACGTTAAAAAATATAACCTGATAATAGTTCACAAAATGCAATGTTCAAACCAGCTACCTACTTGAGCTTATGTAGGCCTATCAGCTAATTATTTTCTTAGCATGTTTTCATTACTCCGTATGTTCATTCCTGTCAGGAGTATAACTTTTTTCCTTGTACGTTGGCTACTACATTAATTATAAGAGAGCCGTCGCTAGACTAATGTTCAGGTGTTATTTAAGAAAGAAATGAGTTGTTGACAGGAAATTTACGCAGTTGGTGTAGAAAGGGTAAATTTTAATGATACATTATCAGTTATCAATTTGATCCTATATAAACAAAAAAATAACACTTAAAAAAGCGTTACCTAACGAAATTTTTTTGAAATGCACTATTTGTGTTTATTTTTATTTTTTTTTTTCAAATTGTTGCTAATGCAGACGGGTGAAGGATGAAATGAATTTTTTGTAACGTATGAAAAAATGCCATGCCCGAATGGGATTCGAACCCAAGATCGCGTGATGAGAGGCGAGCACGTTACCAACATCGCCAACGCGGCCGGCAAATTGTGTGTTTAACATATCGGAAAAATTATAACATAAATCTAATAGAACTGATAAACAGTTAACGAATTATTTGCGTTGTGCGAGTAGGGCGGGCTACGTTGACAGTGACGAGCATGTGACGTGAAAAGCAGGGACAATATCGAACCAATCAGCGTCTAGTATTCCTGACCAATGATCAAGCTTCAAATCTAACCAATCAGATGACTTCTTATGCGTCATTTTGATTGGTTAGTATTGTCCAATCAGAGAGCTTATAGTGTTCCACTACGTTATCCGGTATCAACCAATAAAATTGTCTCATTCAGTGTTACGTCATTTGTCAGAATGCTGCTTCCTGATTGGATCTTACTGATTGGAGAATAGTTACGGTTGTCCATTTAACGCTTGTCGATTTCTGCAAAGTTTTTGTCGGCTACTAACGTAAAAACAATATGTATGTAAAAAATATTTACTTTTTTACTGAAAATTAAAATTATTTATAAAAAAATGACACTGAAATTTCTATGTCAAAATATCTTGAGTAAAATTGCCGGAAAATTTAAACCTGATAAGAGAACATAACTGATCAATACCGGTTGAAAGCAAGATACATATTGTGTTCTACAACCAGTACGTGTTTTCTAAAAAATTTTGTGGTACCATTAAAAAAAATGGTCAAATGATATGAAGAAATCTTTGGCGATGTTATTACAGACATTTTTTCACTTTGATTCGGAGTTTAATTCATTACTGTATTTAAGATACATGCGTAAATTTAGTATTGGCAATAACAGGTAGTTGCAGTGTTAAACATTTTTTACATTCGATCTGCTATTTACATGGCTACAAAAAATAGTTCTGTTTCTTATCACGAGAGCAGCCAATTATCGACTGACACATTTAAGAACAGAGGAGGTACAGAAGAGGAACAGAAGGGGAACAGAAGGTAAGAAACCCTTTCCACAGTTTTCACCTCTGAGGGTGTATGATTATACAGCCAGCCCTGTGGTGAAGAAAGTGAAGGTGAAATTTGCAAAGTGGTAACTAGAAGCCTTTAAAAGGCCTGCCATGCTGATGGAAACACTTTTCCACTCAGTTAGACAGCCTTAAACAAAATTTAAAGAAAATAAAATGGTAAACCATTTTACTTTTCAGTTTATATGAGAAAACAGCTGATTAATGCGCAGTACTCTCTTTTGAGTTGCGGACTTGGCATGTTTTCTTCTAGAATGCATAATGGACTAATCATGCTTTCTTCCAAACGACTGCTTTGTGTTTTATAAATAGAATTTGACTTGAAAGGTTTTCTCCCAAAACCATACGTGGGTTCTATAGTACTAAAAAATCACCATGAGATGGCGTCTTCACCTTTCTTTACCTTTTTTTGGACTTACCGTAATTGTAATATTTATCTTGTAAAATCTTATACTTTTGTTTTTTAAGAATATTATATTTCAGAAAATAAGAATGTTTTATTTTAGAAAATAGGAGTATTATATGCTAAAAAATTTAAAGCCTATTTACAAAATAAGGCTACTACCCAAATTTTTGTTCCTTAAGTGTATTTTGTTTTCTATTTGTTATGAATTTCATCAATCAATTATAAATTTTGTCTATTTTTTAAGTTATTACGTATATGTAGGTAAATGTAACAAAGGAAAAATAAGAATAGCAATAGGAAATACTAACGTTTAAAAGTTAGAATACCTGAAACGTTATATTATTTTAAAAATAATTTTTATCATTTTTTTTGTATTTTTGTCCGACTGTTCTGCAATTACTGCTAATGCTGACGGTGAAGGATGAAATGATTTTTTGCTACGTATGAAAATATGCTGTGCATGAATGGGATTCGAACGCAAGACCGTATGATGAGAGGCGAGCACGTTACCAACTACGCTAATGTGGCCGGCGCATCATTAGAAAAAAAGAGTAGCCATTGGGTTTTGTTTTTCTTATGATAATTGTAACCGTTAGGTAGTTTATAATTGAGTAAAATTTTTCGTTAATCTAAGACTAGATAAAAAAAATTAACTATGTCTTAAACACTTTCTGAATCTGTCAAGATCAAAAAGATTTTTACGATTGGATAATTTAATAAACCATATATTTTAATTTTGATCCACAAAAACCTTCAGTCGTTAACTGAAATGAGAACCCGTAATTCCTTTTACAAAAGGCTTAAGGGAACCGGCCGGGATAGAAGGCTAGTGTTCTACTTATTCATTCAAGTTGGATGGTCTGTTAGTAGCCGTGCGACCGCTCATCAGCATGATGACCGTCTCGTGGTAAACGGAACTGAAAGGGTTCCCCATCCCACCCTGGCTGACGGTGGCTTAGGTCATTTAGTCTGCCAAGGAAAAAGTTGAAAGCAACAGTAAACTACAGCTTTTTTTGTCTGACTGGAATTATCATGGAGAAACTCCCTCATGTATGATTCTGGTGAGGGTTACTTGTAATGCTTCAAGAGCATCGAGAACTTCGAAATGAGAAAAATATGATGGCATCCTCTCTAGTAAAATATTTCGGAGGTAAAGTAGTCCTCCGTTCGGATCTCCGGGCAAGGACTATCAGAGGGAACTTCATAAAAAAATAAAAGACAAAAGATGTAGGGTGTTACAGGTATGTAGATGTAAAACGACTTGCGCAAGATAGAACAGTTTGAAGAACTGCATAAAACCAGTCGAGAGACTGATGATAAAAAAATTAATTTTGCATGAAAAACTAAATAAATTAAATTTTTAACGTTAATCTAAAAAATTTTAATTATTGTACTGATAATTTTCAAATATTAAATTCATTTGTAAGCTGTATATAAGTTTATTTTTAAGAAGCAACTCTTCTTAGGTATACTTAAACTGAAACAGTGGAAAAAATTTTATTTCTTGAGGCGCATTTAATGCAGGCTATATTTGATTTAGATTAATCATTTTTATATACAGCGGGCCATAAATCTTTTTAGTGATATTAAAAAAATATCCAATAAACTTGTAATTTAAATTTTTAATAAATGGAAGGGTACCGGGAGAAAGTAAACGAGATCAGGTATTTTATATATGAGAAGTTTGAACGAGGACATAGAAAAGAGAATTTGGTAGCAATAAAGGTCCCTACAATCTGTAGTTGAATATTTTAAGATAGCCGCAAGCAAAACACAATAAAACCACGCTCAACGAGCCGAAAATTAACTTTTAAACAAAGTTTATTAGTCGTAAAAATATAGACTGAATACTGGAGAGGGGCGCTCTGTGGTTTATTGAGATAAGGTAAGGTGAAAAGGCATTAAAAGGGAAGTAAAACCACTACACAGCGGTAGATAAAAATTCAATTTGTACCGAAATAAACATTCAGTTCGTTTGCTATATTCACGTTTGTTACTATTGAGGACTCACAACTTCACCTAACTGACCTCAGTGAAGACTCCGTATCATACATACTTGACCAGAATTCTCTCTACCAAGATACGGCCTATAAGCTATACTAACATCATGAATTTCAAGCCGCTTTACTTATCTTGATACAAACATCCATTTTTATTTTCTCACATTGTAATAAGAAACCCTACTAAAATCATAACAATTTTCTCTAACTTTCTAAATATTTTTCACGTTTTTAACTCCTGACCAAAAAAGAAAATGCAAAACTTAATAATGGGACAAATGAACAGAACTGAGTATACTTTTGCTCCAATTTTTCGGAACAAATCCTTAAATATGAATGATTAAAAACAAAATATTGCGACACTTTTTTCAGGTTCTTTCGGGATCTGGTTATAATACATAATAAACAAACTTCTTTTTAATAGTATAATAACTATTTATAAGCGAATGAATAAATTACAATAAATTTGTACGTTTATAACTACTCGTGAAATACAATTTTATAACTTAGACGAAATTGAATCCAAAATGTATTTAAAAATTTAAAACGTAAACTATACTTATCTAAAGCAAAGCATGGCCGTGTAGAATAAAAAAATTCATCGACTCATCCTACAACCTATGTAAACAATGTTTCCCGATCGCTGACTTATTTTTATAAAATGAAATAAACTATTTTTGACAGATTAAGATTCACAACAGCACTGGTTTAATTGATACCCGACTTACTACTAAAGTGAATCAATGGAGGGGACAGTTCTTTATAATTAAGTCATCAAATGTCTAGAAAAATAACAAAACTTTTAGGCTAAAAGGATCAAAGAACAAAAAATTGTAACAACTGTATTTTGCTATAATAGTCTAAAGAATTATAGAATGAACAAAATAAATAAATTAATGATTAAAGAATGAAGTAAAGAAATAATAATAGGCACAAACACAATAAAAACCTTAATAAACACCATATTAAAAACACCGAGTGGACAGAAGAAAGGAGAAAAACCTACAGTGAGTGAATGATGAGAATCTGGGCTGCAAAAAGGGTTCAAGAAGCTCTAGAGTCACCTTACGTGGTCTAAAATTGGCTCTATAGGAGGGAAAATATAAATATAACCTTTACTGCCAAGGAACAACAATCGACCAGGTCCTATTCCGAGAAACACCTGTCAAACCCTTTTTAAAAGATGCTTTCATAGGCCTGCTATTGTCATTATTGCAACATTAAGCTCATGCTCATGCTGAAAAGAACATCTGCTTCTAGCAAAAATGCTTTTACTCTTATTTTGTACTAATAAATCAATGCCAAAGTTCACGGTTTTAAATAAATCCTTCAAAAAATATCTTGGGTAAAATACTCACACGACGTTCTTTTGCAATGTAAATAATGAAAACTACAACATTATGTTTAATCATGAGTAAACATAAAAAACATAACCTAATTTTAATTATGAGTGAATGATACTAAATGAAAATCGACTTAAAAATACGGAAAATGACTAATTGGCGCTAAACTAATCTCAGTAGAAAAAAAGGTTCTTTCAATAAAAGTTGTAGGTTTTTAATTTTCTATAACTTTGATTTTATACACTTCTGTCATAAAATGTCCCTGTTCATATTCATATCTATTTCAAGACTAAAGTACAGCAAAGTCAACGATCAAATTAGGTGGTTGTCATTAGCATAGCAAACAGTTCCCGATAACAAATATTTGATAAAAAACTGGTTTTCTAAATCTAACCGATAACATCAAAATAGCCACAGTTACACTGCTTTTAATGAAGGTTTGCCCCTGGTGAGCTGTAGAGTATTTAGAGTGTAAGTGAAGGTGTGTGTTGCTTTTCGACATTTTTTTAATCACTCTAAATTTTTCCCAGGGGAAAGACTAGTTTATTTACATAAAATTAATTTAAATTACCTTGAATACTTTACTAATTTAATTACAATAATTATTTAGTATTTAATACTTCACACTCATATTATGTAGCGATCAGAAATATGATTCATGTTTTAAATTCGTAAAAAAAATGTGGGGAGGAGTTTTTTTTTAAACATTACCTATTATATACATCCACTTTCCACCACTGTAACCTCATTATAATAAATTATTTAATTATTTAAGTTATATTTTTTCTTTTCGATCTGCACGAGATAATTTTAGTTAGTCGTATCAAGTAATCATTCGTGTATTCTTTCTCCGAAATTTTTCCATTCTAAGTTTGTTTTATTTTTAAAATTTTCAGAAGGTTTTTATTTTTTTTATTGAGTAATGATGCCTATAACCAACTAACCGAGAATTCCAGAACTAACCGGGAATCGAAACCTGGATCCCGGCATAGAAGCCAGTTACGCTGACCATCACACCATGGGCCGACCAAAATTATGTTAAGTTTTTTACATCATCCATAATTTCCTTCATAAAAGTACTAGATGTTTACTGGTTCCAAAGTAAGCAAATGTTATGGATTTTATATATCTACATGTACGAGGTGTTGCTATTAAATAACGAGACTGACTTTGTAAAAAAATTTATTTTTGTTTTATACATAATCACTTATTATCACCTTCAATATACACTCCTTCTTTATCCCTACAACGCTTCATGCGAATTTTTCTTTGTTGGAAACAGTGCTGGAAGTCATCTTCTGTTAGCTTCATCAGGACACGTGCCGCTTTCTCTTTTATAGCTCCCACAGACTCAAATCTTGTCCCTTTTAATGCAGATTTCATCTTAGGAAACAGGTAGAAGATAATAACATGTGATGAAACGTGGTTTTTTTACTTATCATCCGGAAACGAAGCGCCAATCCATGCACTGGACGAGCCGAACTTCACCGAGAGCCAAAAATATTCAAATGAGCAAGTCAAAATTTAAAGCAATGATGATTGTTCTTTTTTTATATCCATGGATTGTGTACCTTCACTAGGTTTCTGAAGTTCAAACAATTAATCAATATTACAACCTTGAGGTACTTTCTAACTATGTCAAAGAGTAAGGAAAAAACGCCCCGAAATGTGGAAGGACAAATCATGGGTTCTCCACCAAGACAATGTGCTAGCTCATTCCGCGTTATCTGCCAAGAGGTTCCTAGCCAAGTACAGCATCTCAGTGTTACAACATCCACCTTGTTCACCAGATCTTGCACCATGTGACTTCTACCTGTTTTCTAAGGAGAAATCTGCTTTTAAAGGGACAAGATTTGAGTCTGTGGAAGCTATAAAAGAGAAAGTGGCACGCGCCCTGAAGGAGCTGACAGAAGATGAATTCCAGCACTGTTTTCAACAACGGAAAATTCGCTTGGAGCGTTGTAGGGATAGCGAAGGAGTGTACATTGAAGGTGACAATAAGTGATTATGTATAAAATAAAAAGAAATTTTTTACAACCGTCAGTCTCGTTATTTAATACACACACCTCGTATGTGGATTTTTTGTTGTATTTTACATTCGATTAAATTGATATTTATTTAAATTCTTTTAGTTTTTTGTTAATAATTTTTATATTAATTTTCTTAGAATCAAATTCTCTATAAATTCAAATACAAAAATTTATGGGTTTACAGCAAATTTTATTAAGTTATTTGCTGTCAAACCTAGAAAAGTGTCATTTTCATCTTCGATTTTTTGTAGTTTTTACCATTTTTTTCAAAACCGCAAAGATTACAGTTTTGGGACTAGTTTTATTGAATTTTTCAGACTAAGAAACTTAATAAACCATAACATTACCGCTACATTTGGGTTTCCAGAGTTTCAGTGACGTGTTATTTCACGGGATAAACTGAAATACGGACGAAATCGTTCGCTAGTCATAACTCACTAAAGAATGGTTTCCGAACCCATGTTTATTGGAAACGTTTTTCTTACTTTTAGCTGTAGAATCAGTTTCCGAGAGATTGCCGTGCAGTTTAGATACACCCTGTACACACAATTTATTTATTTATATGTATAAATTTACTTGTCTGCAACAGGCTTTCGACCAATTATGGCAGATAATAAATGTACAAAAAAAAATTTAATATAAAAACACATTATTAATTAATTAATAATTATTATTATTACCTATACAATAGAAAAAAAAATTAAGGAAAAATAAGCATATTTAAAATAAGTATAGAAAAAATTAAATACAGCACCTAGTAATAATAATAATACTTATGATGTCGCTTAGGTCATCCGCCAAAAGGCTGGTTTGAACCTCTAGATGCTTTAGTAAGTAAAACGAGGAGTGAGGTGGTTTACCTATGCCTTTTTCACTGAATGGAGAAGTATGCTCATCAGCATGCCAGCCCTCTCAAAAGCATCTACTTTCCACCCTGAAAATGACACCTTCACTTCATTCACCACAAGGTCTGGCTGTATAATGAAGTCCATTACTCTCAGAGGAGATAATTCTCACTAGTGTCTTTTACACCTCTACCTCTTTTGTTCTTAAATGCTTCAGTCATATAATTGGCTGACCATGTGATAAGAAACAGAACTATTTTTGCAGCCCTGGAACTAGCAGATCAAGTGCAAATAATTTAACACTTCACCTGCCTGTTATGGGCATAATACTAATAATATGATATGAAATAAAAATCGCATGAAGGCTACCTAAGATAGTATAAACTTTCCTTAAATCTACAATTAATACAGTATATGAAAATTACAGAGATTACGCTGAATCATGAAGCACAAAGGGATATAGATGAAACTAGAAAAGAAAACCAAAGAATATTATATAATTATATTTCTCGGGGTTTTAAATAAGTTTCCTACAAAAGAAATTATCTTTACTTAAATTAGATTTGTTTTCTGTATTTTATGCTCTATATTTTTAAATACTTTTTCATTTAATGTGACTTTATTGTTATATTTGTTTATTAAATTAATTAATGACACTTGAGTCGACATTTAAAGTAATTTTTAATCTTAAAAAAAATCTAAAGTCACTTTACAGATAAAGAATTTATAGCAATCTTCATGTCTAAGTGAATCCTGAGTAAGTCGGCCGTCAAAACCCTCTCTCTTACTTTTGGAAAGGCTTTCTGTACGTGTGTATGCGTGTTTGTGTTCGTTGTATATAAATACAAGTGTGTGTAGAAAATTTAATAAGAACTCAATTTTAAATTGAATGGATTTATCTGGAAAAGAAAATAAAGTAAGAAAGAATTAAAAGGAAATAGGAGCAGCTGGTGCTCTGTTGATAAAAATCGGGGAGAGATAGAGAACGAATGAAACTGTTTTGACATAAGACATTATTAGATGGCAGTTGAACTAGTATTTAGTTGTTGGTAGTTGAAATCTGAGGGAGGAATATACTACATCTCTGTTATTACAGTATTATTGAAGTACTAGAAGCGAACGAATCGTGAAACGTGGAGGTAAAGCTAGCGATAACGCCAGCCAGCTACGTACGAGCGGTGACATCTAGTTGCGGTCCATTAACTCATTTTGATTGGAGAGTTTGGATATTTTCTTTGAGGAAGTGGGATCGGTCTCCTCTCAGGTCAACTGGAAATACCGATCGCTGATTTATGCCCGAATGTCGGGCCCAGGTGACGCTACGCTTTATGGACAAATAAATATTTTGCAATTGGGAAAAATGATGTAGCTACTACCTTCCCTAACACGATAACAAGTACACTATATAAATACAATACACATTCGCTTCTACAAGATAAATTTATTTTTCTTCTAGAATAATATTTAAAACGATACAAACTTAAAATATTACATCGTATTTTAAATTAAATACATTATTAAGTTACGTTAACATTATTATTATTATTATTTTATTTACTTTATACGTCCTATTGTTTCGTGTATTAATAGTAGTGCAGACGATATAGGATACAAACATGAAAATTTATGATAAAACGTTGCAAAACTTGACTGGATATCGAACCAGGGACTCTCAGCATAAAAGCCGGTAGCATTAACCAACGTACTGGCCTTAATCTGTACCAAAATATTATAAAAAAGTAATGTTTGTTTATTATTTGTTTTTACGCGGTAATTTCAGAAACTACTTAACCGATTTTAAAATTCTTTCACTGTTTAAAAATCTAAGAGTTTCTTGAGTAAAAATAGCTGTTTGGCATTAAGTAACTTCTGAATTTCGGGTTGAAAAATTTTGTAATCTTTTATAAGTCATCTTTTAGTTATTTTGTTTACTTTCTCTTACCCTATATGAATATATAGGAAAGAAGAGTATTTTTTCTTGTCGATTTTTTGAAATAAAATTTTCACCAGAAATTCACGATTTCAGGCCCCTTGAACCCAAAAAAACGAACTGTTTGTATACACTTCGACTTGAATTCACCGTTAACATACATAACATTTTATTACTTCCGTCGGCACAATAATTTTAAATTGACGTTTTAACGGTTTGATTTAAAATGCACTATTTTCTTCGTTCATTAAAAATATATTACATTTTTAGCTACCTAATTAGGATCGTTGCCCAACACAGGCAGGTGGAGTTTTAAATTATTTTCCCTCGATCTGCTAGTTCCAAGGCTACAAGAAGTAGTTTTGTTTCTTATTAAATGTTCAGCCAATTACATGACTAAAGCATTTAAGAACAGAAGAGATATAAGTATAAAAGACACTAGTCAGAGTCATCTCCTCTGAGAGTAATGAATTTCATTATACAGCCAGACCCTGTGGTGAATGAAGTGAAGGTGTCATTTGCAGGGTGGAAAGGTAAATGCTTTTCGGAGGGCCTTGTAGGCTGATAAGCATAGGCTACTTTTCCACTCAGTGAGGAAGGCAATTATAAACCACCTCACTCCTCGTTTTACTTACTAAAGCTTCTAGATGTTCAAACCAGCCTTTTGGCTGATGACCTAAACAACGATACACACAATTAGGATCATTTTATACCTGCTACACCATGAATTTTTCCTTTCTTTTCTCTAGTCTTGCAATGAATTCTCTCTAGCATCCTGCCCCTTCATTATTCATAGTTTTTTATACTTCATTACTACATAGTTTTTTGGTTTAGCTAATCTTCTACATTTGCGTTCACAGCCAAATTTTCATCGCTTCAAATCTTGCTTAATCCTAATTTCCAAACACCCATGTTTCATTTCCATGTAGTAAAACTCTCCAGATAAACATTCACACAAATTATTTTCTTACTCGACTTATAAGTGAACGTTTGCTTTCACTTTGTCGTCTGCTATTGAAAGTTTGCTTAAACTTATTCTTCGCTTTGTTTAGTTACTAATTCTGTGGCTAATGCTCGTTTAACTTCCCGTCTGCATTAGCAGCAATTTGCAAAACAGTCGGACGTTAAACCAAAAAAAAAAAAAAAAAAAAAAAATTATTTAACTTCCTTAAACAAAAAGAACTAGTGTGAAACACTCACACGACTTTCTCTTGCAATTGTAAATAATTTTAAAATAACGGGTGTTTTATTAAGGACGAACCCTGTTTATAAGAAGATAAAAGTAATACATCGGTCAATTTTCTGTCCCCCAATCAGTATGTTGGCAACAGTGTACTCAAGGCCAACTACCTAAGACAGTTTATCACTAGTTTTATCACTAGTTGGATGAAATCACTATAAACTACATTGTCTACAGTACTGTCAAAAAATAACTGCCCTATTATACGGTGGCGGGAAATTACACACTAAACACCAATTTTACGTGAGTGCAATGCTTTTTCATGAAAAGCATGAGGATTTGTTGCACTCCATATTCTACAGTTCTGACTATTCACATAGGCATCTAAATGAAACCAAGCCTCATCACTAAAATAAAAATGATCCAACAATTGAATACCATTTTCTTCAACCAAATATCGAAACTACCGACAATCTGATGGTCTGTATCGTTTGATCGTTTCTGATGGTCTGTAGCTTTCAGTTCATGAGTTACGCCAACGCGATAAGGTTGCAAATGTAACTTTTTTGCAGCTCTGAAATCAGTAGTTAATGTTAGTCCAGCTTGCGATGATAACCTTCTAAGCGTTTTTTAGGTGATTGAGTCAAACAATTTTTCAAATATTCGAGAACTTCCGCGGTTAACTTTGTTGGCTGGCGAGGTAGTTTCTCATCGAGTACACTCCCAGTTCTACTGAATTTATTTATCAAACGCAATATTGACGATTTATTCGGAATGGCAGAACGGGGAAATTTCAAATGAAACTTATCTTGCCCACATTTGTAAGATTTACTCGCAATGTAAGTCTCTATAATAAACACGCGTTCTTCCTTGGAAAAAACCATTGCTGACACAATATAACGAAACGACTGCTGTCACCACACTAATGCTTGACTGGAACATTTTAACTGTCTTTGGTAGTTGGTCTTGAGTACACTGTTGCCAACATACCGATTGGGGGACAGAAAATTTACCGATGTATTACTTCTATCTTCTTATAATCAGGGTTGCGTCCTTAATAAAACACCTGCTATAACTTACTTTTATTCATGAGTAAACAATATAAATCTGCAAATTTTATTTGCAGGTTAATTAATTTTCTGTAACCTCTATTAAATGCCCATAACAGACAGGTTGAGTGTTAAATTATTTCCACTCAAGCTGCTAGTTTCAGGGCTAAAAAAACTGTTCCGTTTCTTATCACATGGTCAGCCAAATGTATATCTGAAGCAATAAAGAACAGAAGAGGTATAGGTGTAAAAGACACTCTCCTCTGAAAATATTGAATTTTATGTTTTGAATACAGACAGGCCCAGTGGTGAACAAAGTGAAGGTGTCATTTGGAGGGTGGAAAGTAGATGTTTTCAGAGAGCCTGGAATGCTGATAAGCATACTTTTCCACTCAGAAATGAAGGGAATTAAATTGAAGTAAACCACCTCACCCCTTGTTTTTCTAAGTAAAGCCTCTAGAAGTTCAAATAAGCCTTTCGGCCGATGACCTAAACAGCAACTTTCATTAATGTATAAATTTTTTTCGTAAAATGCGTACTAAAGCCGTAACCTTACAAAATTCCATTTTTTACCGATGTTAATGATAAAATACGGAAAATCACTAATTGACGCTCACCTAAGCGCTGTAGAAAAAGAACGGTTTAAATAAAAGTTGAAGGTTTTTAATTTTCTACAACTTTAATTACATTTATTGTAAAAATTTACCGATGTATTACTTCTATCTTCTTATAATCAGGGTTGCGTCCTTAATAAAACACCTGCTATAACTTACTTTTATTCATGAGTAAACAATATAAATCTGCAAATTTTATTTGCAGGTTAATTAATCCGCAATCTTAAAATACCGTTTTACCACAAGAGCACAACCTCATGAATGTCAGCAGAGATGGCGTTGACTCTATCTTATAGAGCATAAAAAATGAAGTAAATAAGGCGATTTAAAAAAAATAAGCCGTTTTTGAAAAAATCGCAAGAAGTGAAAATTTTCATGAATAAACTACTACTTCGGTTGACCAAGTTTGATAAAAACGATCGTATTTGGTCTTCTAATGGTACCTAAACTTACGTTCCAGGTTTCAACTTCGTACAATGTTCCATATTTGTAACGAACAAAATTTCATAAAATAAACATCTCATTACTTCAGACTAAATTTTGTTTACGTTTTGTGTTTATGAACTATATATGCCAATTTTAGTAAAACTAAAACTATATGTAAAAAAATGTAATTCCTTAGTGACGTATTTTGATAACATTAATGTTTATTTTAAAAAAAGTTAAAAGTTTTTAAATTTGTGCTTTGAATTTGTGCTTTAAAATTTAGTGAACTATATTTAATACTTAGTTCTTATTAAAAATGACATACGTCACGAAACGGCTTAATTATCACGTTTAACGGATTTTAAAACTTACAAATATAGACTACATTTTTGAGAACAACGAACTTGGGAAAGATTATCTTTTGAGGTTTTTATAATTAATAATTTAACTCATTGATTTTAATTTATTATAACATTTTCAGTAGATAGTTTTATGTTAAACTTTGTTTTACGTTAATTTAAGAATTAAAATGTTTTATTCTTATTGGTTACAATGTTCTTTTATTTTGCAATTTGAAGTTTTAAACATTTTAATAAGCATTTTAAAATGTTTACTTGCTTTTTTTAATACAAAATATTTAAATCTATTAAGAAGTTTAATACGTTAATTCTTCAAGGTATGATTTTTTTTTAAATAAAACAAATATTAAATTTCTTTTAAAACCAAACTGACAATATGACTTAAAATACAAAAAGATAAAACAACAACATAAATAAAACTTACTTGGTTTATAAATTTATATGGGTACTTAATGGTTTATAAATTAAACCAATAAATAAATATTGAATCCATAAAAACGTTTTTTGAACTTTATGTTGAACAATATTAAAAAAAAGTATTTGGCATATTATAATGGAAGAAGAAATTAACTTTAATTTCTGCTTTTTGCAATAAAGTCATAAGAACTCTCTTCCATCATAAAATTTAAAATCGGATAACACAAAATGCTTGAAATATTTTGTTCACACATACACCAATAGGTAATAATATGGTTTCTGGGGGGGTTCAGGGGGCTTGAAAACGTGTATATCCGGCGAGAACTCGATTTGGAAAAATCGACATAAAAACAATACTTTCCTTCCCTATAAGGCAAAAGAAATAAAAGAGTTTTTGGAAAAGAATTATCAGTTAATCAAGCATTCAAATATTCAACTATTTAACCGAAGATTGAAAAGATTGAATTTGGTGTAAATAATTGGAGAGCGTAAAGTAAAGAAATCAGTGTGGAAACAAAGTTTTTAATGAGTCAGATATATTTGGGTATTGTGTAAATTATGAACCTGTTTATCGCGTAGTGGAAACCGATTATTTAGTGACAAGGAAATTTTGCAATATTCTATTCAAAAATTAGGTAAGAAATTTATTCATGTTATTAATTGTTGCTTCTTAGGAAGCCATTTACTTTCCTGAACGTTAGCTAGGCGAGTAAAGTGGTCAGATTATTTTCATTTTACCGTCTGTTCTAGCAGAAATCGCAAAACAGTCAGACGTACAACCAAAAAAAAAAGAAATATAAGCCTACTTTCCAACAGAAGCCTAAAACGGTGTACTGTCCGACGAATTCCAGTTAGAGGAATTTGACTCCCGTAATATTTTATCAAAAAATATCTCAGTTGTTTGTACATTTGGCAACGTTTAAATAAATGAAAGATCGACCGAATATGCATTTAATTAGTTAAAGCTTTTAATATGTAGGTTATTCACGCCCTTACTATTCTTGAAACAAGTTTTTATTATCACATTTAAAATACAACGTTACGTCTTGCAAATATCTGGGTGAAGCAGATGTCGTCTTCAGATTGCAACTGTTTCGTCCGAGTGTACATGTTCATAGTGATATTTTTGGGAATTTTTAACGCCGTAGAATTTTTTTATATGATGGAATAACTAAATTTTATATAAGAAAATAATGATTTAACTAAGGGTGCACAGAGTTGCCAGTTGAATGAATTCACACCTTACACTGGAACTATTAAAGATAACCGTCGGAAAGTACATGGGCCAAATTACCTCTACCTGAGAATCGTCGGAAAGTACACGCAAACTTTCTAAATGCCAATATTTTATTTTTAGTTAAATTTTGATCAAGCTTTAAAACATTTTGTAATAAACCTAATCTATTAGTTAGTTTAATTATTTAACGGTAATTCTTCTAGTAATTATAACCATAATAATTTATTGTAATTAATCATTTGTAAATAAATACTTGTTATAATTATAAAGAAAGTTTTGTTATTTATTAATAACCAGATCCCAAAAGAACATAGAATAAGTGTTACAATAATCCGATTGAAAAGTAGCTGAGTTAATTTTTGTTATCTGCAATTTTTTCAATTAATCAATTTAATCTATAATTCCTTTTAATAGCCCTACAAATGCACCGTATTTAAATATTTGTTGAAAAATATTAATCTGATAAACTTAAATTTATTAGATTTATTCCTTAGCAATTATTTAATGGCGTCGGTATATTTCCCGATGAATTTCGAAGAAAAAAGGCTTAAAAGGAGAGCAGGGAAATGACAAAAAGAGTGAAGGGGGCCTTATCGATTTAGAGTAAAAATGACGTGTCGCCTAATTTCCCAGAAGTATCGCAAACAAAACAATCCTATAGTCTGTACCTTTTTTAACTCTGAACACGCCCTTCACCAATTATATTCACTTGCTATTCTGATATCTTCTGATACTGCAATGCAGCGACTTTCTAATTTTTAACAGTTAATGCAGTTTGACTTATAAACCGTATTCAAAAATGTAAATAAAACACATCAAATTTTCCAATAAATTTATTTTACAAAAAATGTATAGGAATTTTTATAATTTAATCTACCTAAATTAGGATAAAGTTTCGTGAACTTATTACCTTAAAACCTTCCCAAACACGGTAAATGTGTTCCCTGGGATACCACTAAGTTCCAAATCTCGGTAAATGAAACACGATAGTCATATTAAAAATCTGGTATGAAACACTCACACAACTTTCTCTTGCCAATGCAAATAATTAACAATAAACCTAACATTAGTATTAAAACATTAGAAATGAACAAAAACTAACCTCAAAAACATAACCTTATTTTAATCATGAGTGAATGACGCAAAATGACAATCTACCTCAATTTGGCTTAAAAATACGGAAAATCACGCTTTCACGCTAAACTAGGCTCTGTAGAGAAAAATGCTCTTAACAAAAGTTGTAGATCTTTTAATTTTCTATAAATTTAATTATATACACTTTTGTCGTAAAATGCATACTAAGACCGAAATGTTAAAAAAATCGATTTTCTCACGTTTTCGTGAGAAAAAAAACAGAAAATCGCAAATTACCGCTAAACTAAGCGTTATACAAAAAAATGTTTGAAACAGAAGTTGTAGGTTTTTAAATTCTCTACAACTTTTATTATATAAGTTTTTGCGCTAAAATTTATATTAAAGCCGTAATCTTAAAAAAACAACGTTTTTACGTGAAAACAGCCTCATCGAGAATTTCAGCAAACATGGCGCCTACCCTATCTTGTAGAGAATAAAAAATTGAGTAAAATAGGCGATTTTAAAAAAAATCGTAGGACCAATTTTTGAGAAAATCGCAAAAAACTGAAAAATTATACAAATAAACTACTACTTCCGGTTGACCGATTTTGATGAAAATGTTCGTGTCGCGTCCGGTAGTGGTATGTAACTTAAGTTTCAAGTTTCAAGTTCGTACGATGTTCCGTTCTTGAGATATTCTGTTCACACACAGACACACACAGACACACACACACACACACACACACACACACACACACACACACAGACCAATCGCTAAAAACATGTTTTTTGGGTTCAGGGGGTCTGAAAACGTATAGATCCGGTGAAAACTCGATTTCGAAAAATCGACATGAAAACAATACTTTCCTTCCTATATATTCATATAGGCAAGAGAAAGTAAAAATACGCAACGGGTTCCAGGACCAATAAAAATGTAATGTAAAATATAAACAAAAGTAAAAGTGAATCTTACCCTTCTATGGTAAAACAGTAGTAATAGAAACCAAGAATTAGACACACTAGTTGCAATAAGAAAACTTAGAAGTATGATTTTGTAAATTACGGTATATAGTCTTCACGTTTTAGTAACGAGAAACTAGTGTACGGTACTAATGAAAATCGCTAAAAATCTCAAAATAAATTAAAAACTAAATGTGATTGAAAAAACCTTCTTATTCGTAATTAACTTACGAAATAAAAAGGTAAATATCAGACAACTCGGCTGTAAATGTTTTTCCAGCTTCATGATCATCTGATGCCAACTTACCAACTAGTTCACATTATGTAACCAGAGACGATCTTTAAATTCCTCAAACCAATCATGGCTCACTTGAAATTCTTTTACAGTTTCGTTCGTACAAGTTTCATCTTTTGTTCGTACACATAACGTTTTTCTGTTACTTCTTATAATGAGATCACAAGAGTTGCATTTTCTGGCTTTGGTCTTCAGATCAAATGATCAAAACTTTTTCAAATTATTTAGGCTGTTCTATGGGGGTATCTGTTGAGAACTGTACAGTACGGTGAATAAAGAGTTTTAATTTTTTGAGCCATGATAAAAATTATAATGGTCTTTAGTTAAAAAAATCATGTTAAAATAAAAAAATGTGCGAACTCAGTAATCCGCATAAATCCGAAACCGCGTTTGAGAAAGCCGCAATGGAATAGGCTTTAGTGTATTAGTTTATGTAGAGGTTGGAACTAACACAACCAAATTGACCAAATAAATAAATAAAAATATGAATAATATAAATTAAAATAAGTTAGTTTTTTATTTTATACTTTTAAGAAATTAAAAACAGGAAATAGTATCCCATACCGGCTGGCCGCTTCATTTTACGAATATCATCTAAATTTTCAAAAAAATTTGAGTCAATACTATTACTATCGGTTTCATAATCATAGACACCCGAGTTTGAACCCTTGCATCTCCAAAACTATGAGTCAGATTTCAACATACCTTACATCAAAATGTAGCTCATTTTATTGTGCGTTTACCTATAACAGTCCTATTTTTTAATGTTGTTTAAAAACTGCCATATCGAGGTTGGAGGACAAAAAGACCTGGTTTTTTTGCTACCGCAACAAATTTCATGCGTTTAGAGGCGTGTAACTCGATAATTATTTGACCGAAATATTTGAAATTTTAATACAACATAGACAATTATATTCTTATAGCGTATACGAAATTTCAAATTCGTATGTTATTTAAATTTTGATTTATTAATAATATTGCTATCTCGGTAACCGCTCGATCGTCCGGCACGGGTAAACTATCGTTTTATTCAGCGTAAAAAACTTAGTACAAATAAGTTAATAACATGAAAAAATATTGATTGACCAATATTGTGGTAGAATTTTTTAAATTTTGAAAAATAGACTGGGTAATGCGGGGTGTTGGCGCTACTATTCATGTTGCTAGTTTGTGTACGTGACATTCTGTCGGACTATCTACCTGAATTGACAGACTGCATTGTCAATTCAGGTAGACAGTCAGATTCAGGCAACATTGGTAGTAGCGCCCACCCCTCGCATTACCAAGTTTATTTTCAAAATTTTAAAAATTCTACCACAACATTGGCCTATCAATATTTCATGTTATTAACATGAACAACGATGGAGTGGTTACTGAGATAGCAAGGGTTCAGTATATTGTTAATAAATCAAAATTTAAATAATGTACGAATTTGAAATTTCGTACACGCTGTAAGAATATAATTGTCTATATTGTGTTAGAGATTGTTAAATTAGCGCAGACACTTGGATTCGTTGTTACTACCATTAATTTTGTCTTTGAAAGATTGAGTTTCAAACCGTAATCATTACTATGGCTATTTACTTTGTCAAGTAAGTGTTGCAAACCCGCCTAATTGTCCGCCACCAATAATGTGTCATCAGCAAAAAGTGTATTTTTTGAATGATTTCTCTGTTAATAATAATAATAATAATACTTCCAGTTACTAATAACAACCTGATAAGCTACTGTGTATCAGATGTAGTGCGCCATCGATTCTATTGCACAATTTCTGCAATCGACAGTCAAAAAAACTGCGCATTAAATTCGAGATTTTACAATACTACTTTTTTCCTTCGTATAGGGCCAATTTTAAATCTCCTGAGGTGACTTTAGACGCTTCTGGAAGTTACTTTTGCAGCCCACATTCTCAGCATTCGCTCACTGAAGGCTTTTCTCCTAGCTTCTGTCCACCAGAAGTTCTGCTTTTGCTCTTCATGGAAGCCCTTAAAGTCCACGATTATTTGTCTGAATTTTCTTCTGTTCCTTAACTTTTCTAGGTTTAATTCAGTTTTCTCAGTAGTCTTTCTTACTTCTTTAAACTATTTATCCGACACTTTAGGTCTATTGTTCAGTGTCTTAAAAATTTGTTTTGTCAACCGTTTGTCATCCATTCTATACAGGTGTCCGTAGAGTTTTAATATTTTTTTTTCTAATTGTTTCCATTAATCGTTCATTTTCCTTGTACAGTTCTTCTTCACCTCGTAACCTATATTGTAACCCCTCTGTATGTTATAACACTTTTATATATTTTAAAATTATATATAGGCTATAATTTTACGCTTAGTTGTATATTTAAAATAATTACCCGATAATAAAACCACATAGAACAGACGTTCATAACTTACAGGAAAGTATAAAAACACAAGTTCAATGGTTGAAAGACACAGACATTTTTAAACGATTTATGGAAAAACGGAAACAATATAGAGAACAGAAAAGTATCCTATACACAAAAGTTTCAAAGGTTAAGGATGTTTCGGAAGAGAAGTAGAAAATATCTATATGGGTATTCCCAGAAAAAGAAACAGAAAAAATTAACAGAAGTTGAAACAACATATCGGCAAAAACAGAAACACATTCATATCCTCAAGGCTTTACCTTTGATGTTATTGGTATCATGAGTTCATTTTAGTTATTATTCTGCTCTTTCCCCCGTACAAAAAATTAATTATTAATTTTTATATACTCCATTAACAGTTCTAAGTTTCGGTTCATCGACTTTTACATTCTTCTTTTATCCAGTTTTTGTCATCGAAAATATTCACAATTAAATTATTGTGCTTCATAATGTGCCCGATACTTTTCAATTCCCTTCTGTTCAACCTTGTAATGAATTTTCTTTCGCATCCTACTCCTAATTATATTTAATTTTCCGTTTTTTCTCAGTCTAATTGATCTTTTTCATTCAACTTCATTATCACATCTCCATCTCTTTTATAGTTTTGACGGACGTTGCTGAACTGTGAGTTGCGCGAAAAAACAATCCTAATTACCACCACTTCTTTACACCGCCTAATAGTTTGCACGTAAAGAGAAATAATCCACTGACAAGACGGCGGACTCCATTCTCCAGTCTTTCACAAATAACATGTAGCCTACAGTCAGTTCGGCGTAACACGCGCTCACGCTGTACTAGACATACGACTCTATTTGTATTTTCATGTGCTATGAAAATGATAAGACAGTATCGAGAGCGGAATTTCCACGTTGAGAGCCAGAAATATACAAAACATTTTAGAGAACATGCGCTAAATTACTCTCACCATTTCATTTTGTACCTCGAACAAAGGTTCTGGTTTACTGTGTATCAACACAGTAACCCAGAAAAATTAATATTCATTGGAATTGGTAGGTTTTTCAACTCCTTAAACAGTAAACTTTAAACAGTAAAACAGTAAGTAATAAACAGTAAATCCAGATAAAAGATTTTAAGGAAAGTCAAAAATAAGTGAACGGGCCCTAATCTTGCTGTATTCACCGCCGCTAAAACCACTGTTTTACATCAATGTAGTAAAACACTCCCAATGAATGTTTTCACAAATTATTTCTCATCCTTTCTTCTACATCACAATCAATTTTGTTTTATTGCTAAATTATTATTTAGTAAAAGCTATTCTTCGTTTTATTTTTTTACTGATTTTGTTGTCATTACTTATCAAAATTATCAGATACTAGTATTGGCTTACTTCTTCATTTCCTTCGAAATCAGTTTATACTCACTTTGTAAATAGCCTTACAGATTTTTGGTAAAATTAGTATAAGAGAATAAAAAACTTTAAAAAGTAAAAAATAATATCTATTGGCCCTTTAGGTTTGACGTCGTTGCGTCGAGGGACCGCTATGTAACAGAATAGAACTTAGTTTTATAGTGTTACCCCTAACGCGATGACGTCAAACCTAAAAGGCCAATACATATTGTTTTCTTTTTTAAAAATTTTTTATCAGGGCTTTTTAAATCTAATTTTTTTTAAACTTTATTTATAACTAGTTTTCAGGTGTTTTATAGCTTTCGCTTTTTTTTTATTAAATCCTAGCTAAGAACATTCTCTATCAAGTCACCTTTCAAAAAAAAACTGAGTCAAAATAGGTTCAACCGTTCGGGAGCTACGGTGCCACAGACAGATACACACGTTAAACTTGTCACACCCCTATTTTGCCGTCCGAGGTTAAATACTACCAATTCCAATACTATGTCCACACTCGTGCGATGTAGCATGCTACATTGCATGCGCTTAGAGGCATGTCATTTCACCTGTCCGCACTTGTTTGAACAGCTTTATCTCAAAAAAACATAACGAATATTTTTGAACACTACACTAAATTAAAGCATGTTTTTTCCTGCGTTGATTGGTTTGACTTAGATTATTTTATTCTGAAACTAGTAGGAGATACACTAATTTACGCATAAAGAGTACTCAAATTTTAGCTGGTTATCTGTTAATGTGGTTTTTAAACGTCCGTTACTCCGTCCAGGTTTTTCATAAAAGAACGGCGTTTAAGTACGTTGAAGATCAGAGTTTTCTCTATAAAAAAATTTTCAAATGAAGTCTGATATTCCATTTTAAAATGCCGGTATTATTTTTAAAAAAGTATATTTTGGCTTTACGTTAAGAGAGGAAATGATTTTTTGACTGAACCATGCATTTTTACAACAGTATTGTGCCATGTATCGTACATTGCATTTGTAATTAGAAATAGATATGTGGTGTTAATAGAAAATTCTATTAGTCTCCAAACTTCTTGAGAGGAAACTGAGGTCTATAGCGGTAGCCGCTCCGAGTATAGTCGTTTAGAAAAACCAACTTCTGTGTTTTTCCTGCTGCAACTCATTCCGTAGCTCATTTTGAATAATTTAACGAAGTTTTTATTAAAAATTATATACGCTTTGCTTGACATAATACTGTTGTGAAAATGCATGTTTCAGTCCAAAAACCATTTCCCTACCTTTACGTGGAGCCAAAAAAACACTTTTTTAAAAAATGGCCGGTATATTAAAGTGGAACATCAGACGTTTAAAAATCACATTAACGGAAAACCGGCTAAAAACTGAGTACTTTTTTGCGTAAATTGCTGGAATTATCTCCAATTAATTTCTAAATAAAACAATTTAAAACGAGTGCGGGAAGGTGGTATGCATCTAACCACATGCGATGTAGCATGCCATGCAGCATGCGACATCGCAAGTCGAATCGCAAGTTGAAAAAGAAAGTGCACGAGTGTGAACACATCTAATGAGTATTAAGACGCTTTATGTTGTGTCCAATAATTAATTAGTCCAATAGTTATTAAATCAAATCAAATCAAAGTCCAATAGCTATTAAATATTTCCGATAGGAGTGTCATTCAGTTTTTTAGCTTTCCTGTAAAGTTTGAGAAGATGAAGTTTACAGGTTAATACTCTTCACTAACGATATGGAATTCAAGCTACATATCATCTAAATAATTTCATAAATGAAATTATCAAGTTATTACCCTGTGATCTTCAAATGCATCTACCAACTGTAGAAAACTAAAATGTTTTAAGTATACTCGTAAAAAGGTACTATGGATACAATTATCTTTGAATAAAATATTATCCGTGTATTCAATTTACAAGAAACGTATAATGAATTTTGTTATTTTTTAGCAATTTAATATAATGTCAGAGACATACTATATTGAAAGGTTGTCGTTTCGTTTATGGAACTTGTAGTTATTCTCTGTGCATTTGAGTAACCAGACAGAAATTGAAAGGTCACTACATTTATATGAGAACAAAGGGTATAAATTACAGCACAGGAAAATTGGTAGCAGCTATCGACAAATGCGTCATAACCAACAAGAATCCTACTCTTCCTTCTCTTACCTGTTTGCCTACCAATATTTCTGCTTATTTAACCTCTACAATTTTCATATCCCATTTTAACAGACCACTTTCTATAATATATCATTTCATTGTCTCCATTTTTCAAAATAAAAATACTGTATTAAATAAAAAATAATTCAATTCAAAATCACTTTTTATTATTATTAACTTATTTTTTATATAGTGATGATAATAATACGAAGCGAGTCGAAAAGTAAGTATCGTTTTGAAAAAGAAATTAAAATATTTTTTCAGGACAATTTTATTTTTACATGAAAGACCATACCTTTAACTACTTTTCTACACAGTTTCCACCATTATTCAGGTATTTATCGTATCGGGTGACCAGCTTTTTAAACCTTCCTTAGAGAAAAATGCCTTCAGTGAAAATAGCCATAAATTCACAGCGTTTTATTTTATATAATCACATTCAAATTGCTTACCACCGAGTAAAACAAACAAAAAAATACGATTCAACTTCATAATCACATCTTCATCTCTTTACCTTTACCAGTGCAAATGAATATGTGCAGAAATAAGTGTTAGTCAGATATGGGGTCAAAGACCGTCGTCAAGTGTACTAGGTAACAAGTCAGAGCACTGTTAAGTTTATTTGTTTTGTTCACATCTCTAAGCATATTTAGATCACATCGGAAACACAGGTTGTGATAACCCAAGCGGTCGGCTACAATCTCATGGAAAAAAGTTCTCGAAACTTGTGAAAATTCATTTGAAAGATTGCCATAGTGAATCATTAGTTTTCTTTAATTTTTTCATTCTTTCTCCTCTAAGTCATCATTGACAACAGAAGGCCACCCACTTGGTGGTTCGTTGTGGACATCTGTCCGTCCTTCATTGAATTGCCTAACCCACTTTGCACTATTCCATCACTTATTGTACTTTCACCTTAAATCTCTGTGATCTGTCGATGAATTTTGGGTATTTAAACGTTCCTTGCATTAAAAACCCGGATAAAAGAACGAATCTCACAGTCGTCGGGTTTTAAACATTGTAAGCGACCACAGTAAACATAAAACACAATATTAATCAACCGAAATGGCGTCAGCATGGAGCCAATAAACTAGAATAGAGAAAGTAGAGTGCATGCGCGAAGTGCCGACAGTAGCGCTGCGGCGGCGTTAGAACGAAAATGTACTTACTTTCCGGAAACGCCTCGTAACACTACTATTTTTTCATTCCAGAAATTCAAACGATTTTTTTTTTATTTTTTAAATAATTAAACCATCCGCTTTCTTTTTGAAGGTAATATTATTGATAAAAATTAACTTTCATTTTCTATATATCAGATGTCCAATAATATGTCTGATAACCTCTGTACTGTAGACAACTGAGTGTGACTACGTAACGAGAATGTCTTTAGTTGACTGTTGTACCCCAAAAAACCCCTTAACGTTTGTAATTTTTGTCGGCAAAATTGAATTTAAATTTATTATTTTAAATAAGATGACGCGAGCTGTGTTTCACGGCTTTTAATGAAAGTAATTAAATTATAATTTAATTTAAAAATTGTACGATCTTTTATTTCCGGATGGTTTGCATGTTTAGAAATATATAGAAATCGGATGTGGCCCTACTTCTTTCATCTGTTCACGAAACTCTAAGCGTTCTAACAGTGAAATAATTTGGGAAATCGGTTGGTATTTTCTGATATTTCCTCGTACAAACAAACAAATGTTACCTCTTTATTATATTAGTGTTTTTAGGTCATCAGCCGAAAGGCTGGTTTAAACCTCTAGAGGCTTTACTAAGTAAAACGAGGAGTGAAGTGGTTCACCATTGTCTTCTTCATATAGGGGAAAAGTATGCTTATCAGCATGCCAGGCTCTCTGAAAAGCATCTATTTTCCACCCTGCATGCAAATGGCACATTCACTTCATTTACCTCAGGGCTGTGGTGAATGATAAAATCATTATTCTCAGAGAAGATAACTCTGACTAGTGTCTTTTACACCTCTATCTGTTCTGTTCTTTAATGCTTCAATCATATGATTGGCTGACCATGTGGTAAGACACAGAACTATTTTTTTAGCCCTGGAACTAGCAGATCGAGTGCAAATAATTTAACACTCTACCTGCCTTTTAAGGGCAAATTATATTATTATAGTATACAAAACTGCCCAGAGCAGACAGGTGGAGTGTCAAATTATTTACACCCAATCTGTTCGTTGCAGGGCTAAAATAAATAGCTCTGTTTCTTATCACATGGTCAGCCAATTAAATGACTGAATCATTTAAGGACAGAAGAGGTAGAGGTGTAAAAGATACTAATCAGAGTTATCTCCTCTGAAAGTAATGAATTTCATTATACAGCCAGACCCTGTGGTGAATGAAGTGAAGTTGTCATTTGCAGAGTGGAAAATATGTGCTTTTCAGAGGGCCCGGCATGCTGATAAGTGTACTTTTCCACTCAGTGAGGAAGGCAATGGTAAACCACCTCACTCCTCGTTTTACTTAGTAAAACCTCTGTAGGTTCAAACCAGCCTTTCGGCTGTTGACCTAAACAACAGTATACAAAAAAATGGATGAAGATGTATATAAATAATGCAATTATGAATACCCCGTAACATTTAAATATTGAACCGTCTACATGGAAAATGTCGATAACCTATTTAATCTTTTGAAAAATAACTGTATCGTAATAAAAGTACACAAAATACATTTAAAAGTTTAAAACAATTATGTAAGTACGGCAAACTTCATTGTATTCAATACCTTATGTTCTAAAATGTATGTGAACAAAAGTTCCAGGTGACAAAATCAAAAACCGGAATAGGTATGGCATTTGTTAACATCAAATATTATATCGTATGAGCTTTTCTGATACAGAATCGAAGTAAATATAACTTGAAGAGGAAGCATATGACACATAACGAGTTAAGCAATACAGTGAAGATTTCAATTGTAATATTAACAGGGACACGTCATCACTATCAGCAAGACAAATGTCGTTGTCAAGCAAAGATTTGACTTGTTTCCGCATGCCCATCCCTTCCTGAAAATGGTTCACTACCAACAGCTATACATACGTACATAATACTAATGTTGTATCATTACGTTACAAGGTAACAATGTTATCTACTATTCACACTGGCAGTTTCTGTTATTATTATTACGGTAACTAACTCTGTTCTCTTGCCCGTTTCCTGAGCTCCACTCAAATTCAAACAAAAGATTATTTTTGTATTATATTGCTCATGATTTCTACTCTAAATACCCCTTACGGTTTCATTACAATTTTTATTTATCATTTATTTTTGTTCCGAGTCAAAGTTTATTTTTGTTTAATAAAAATATTAAATACATTTTACCTTTCTATTATGATTCACTTCGTTGTGTAATGGAATAATAATAACAAAAGTTATAAAAAAGGAATAAAACAATTACAATATATAGAGGTGTAAAAGACACTAACCAGAGTTATCTCTTCTGACAGTAATGAATTTCATTATATAACCAGACCCTGTGGTGAATGAAGTGAAGGTGTCATTTGCAAGGTGGAAAGTAGGTGCTTTTCGGAGGTCTTGGCATGCCGATAAGCATAATTTTCCACTCAGTGAGGAAGGCAATGGTAAACCACTTCCTCACTCCTCGTAAGGCCTGTAGAGGTTCAAACCAGCCTTACGGCTGATTATCTAGACAACAACAATATTTTGCTCCAATTTCTAGGTAAAGGCAATTTAATATAGTTTAACAAAAAGTCCAAAAAAACAGGGTTGTTCTTATTTTTCGCCTGTATTAAGGGCGTCCCAAACAAATACTAATAAATATTTGTGGGGCGCTCTATATTCTCACAATTTAGCTTATTACATTAAATTAATATTACTGTACGTTAGTTTACTATACATTAATTATATAGTAAATAATTAATAATAACATCACTAATATATTATCATAGTTAATATATTATTAATTAATAAATATTTTAATATTATTATTAATTATTATTATTTTTAATTATCATATTACCGATATTATTAGTTAACTTTAGTGTAGTCTATATATATAAAATTCGATGTATGTGTGTGTATATATATATATATATATATATATATATATATATATATGTGGATGTTTTCCTTTATCTCCTAAATTACTGAACCGATTTTAATGCAGGTTTTTTATGTTGTAACTACGATGCCGGTGCAGGTTTTAGGCTATTGAAACCCTTGAAAAGTTGAAAAGTTAGCCCTAAAGGGTTGAAAATAATGTTTATGTCCCACATTAAGACTTTTATGAGGTTAGATAATCTGCTGCTTTTAAACCAGCTGATGTGATTCAAATAAAGATTTCTCATAAATAAAGTCATATGATTTAGCAATTAGCGACTTGGTGCTAAGGATCAGCTGCTGACAACATCACATGATAATTTTATTGTATTTAATTATGTAGATACGATTTTGTATTGTTGAGTATTTTATAAAAGTAAAGTTCCGTGTTTCTTTAATTTGTTTTAATTTTCTTTTAATTGGTGAGTGATCAATTGCTTTGATATTTTATTTTGACTTTTATTTGATTCAACGTAGATTTAAGTTTTTGGTTTTGACAATTTTTTTTGTGGTTGTCTTTTTTCCATTTTCAATAATGCCATCAAAAAAACCATCACTAGGAAGAAAATCTTCAAAAGCAAAAAACTTCAAAAAGCAAGAACTGCTGAAACGGAGGAACAACGAAATTCTCGCCTTCGATATAAACGCGACCGACCTTCAACTAGAAGCTACACAGTTTCTGCCGCATATTTTTAAATAAAGTAATTTTTCGCGTGCAAAGCCGCGACGAGGCATGCTAGTATTAATTATAAATAAAAGTATTATGTAGTTAAATATATAGTAGGTCATCGAACAAAGGCTGGTTTGAACCTCAAGAGCCTTTAATAAGTAAAACGAGAAGTAAGATGATTTGCCAGTCTTTCTCACTGAGTGAAAAAGCATGCTTATCAGCAGGCCCGACGCTCTGGAAAGCATCTGCTTTCCTTCCTGCAAATGATACCTTCACTTCATTCACCACAGCGTCTGGTTGTATAATGAAATTCATTACTTTTAGAGAAGATACCTCTGGCTAGTATCTTTTACACCTCTACCACTTCTATTCTTAAATGCTTCAGTCCATTAAATTGGCTGACCATGTGATAAGAAACTGATTATTTTTTGTAGTCCTGGAACTATCAAATCGAGTGCAAATAATATAACACTGCACATACCAGTTATGGGTAAATAGTATTATTAATAACTTCATAATAGATAATGAAAATGAACACCCAATGCATGTTCATACACGTTTCGTAACATTTGTAGCCACTTTTCGAAATGGTCGTTCATGAAGCATGTCAGGATTTTCAGTGCTCCATATTCAGAAGTTTTGACCGTGAGCATAGCCATATCCACGTGAAACTACGCTTCATCAATAAAATAAACATGATCAAACACCTTAATACCGTTTTCAACGAGAAGAGAACGATACAAACAAAAATACTGTAAACTTTTTCTGTTGTCTACAACGTTGTCTTGCAGTTCATGTACGATACCGATGCAGTAATCATATAAATGTAATTTTTTAGTAGCCCTGAAAGAATTAGGTAGTGAAATGTAGTCTGTGAAGATAACTTCCGGAGTGATTCTCTAGGAGAGCGAGTCAAACGTTTTTTACATCCTCTAGAACTTTCACGGTTATCACTGATAGTCGACCTGTGCTTTGGCAATTTTGTACATTAATAGTCTTGCAAAGTTTATTTAACAGACGCAAGATGATTGACTTATTTGGAACAGAAATATTGAAAAAATTTAACTAATACTC
Organism: Catonia carolina; assembly: GCA_035578175.1. NCBI lineage: Eukaryota > Metazoa > Arthropoda > Insecta > Hemiptera > Achilidae > Catonia > Catonia carolina. The sequence continues at coordinate 3,994,247 of JAQMRL010000001.1, forward strand.
GTCTTTTATTCGTTCATAAGAATTTCAAACGAAATGAGTCTCAAAAATAAACACACGTTAGTCTTTGGAAAACCATCGTTGAAACAATAGAGAAAATGTGGTAATTGGAATAGCACTGGTGCACAATAACACCTTAATTGTTATAAGCTGTTAACCTTGAATACAGTATTGCCAACTGACATAAGAGACATAATTTTTCTTATGCATTACTTCTACCATCTTAATGTTACGTTTGCGTTCTAAATAAATAAATCTGAGCACACACAATTGTGTGTAACCATTTATATTTTAAAATAGTGCTCGAATATTATGTATATTTTTGCTTTCTCTCACCTATATAACCAGGTTTTTTATAGGAAGCTAAGTATTGTTTTCATGTCGATTTTTCGAAATTAAGTTTTCACCGTATATACGTTTTCAGATCCCCTGAACCTAAAAAAAAATGATTTTAGCTATTGGTGTCTGTGTTTGTGTATGTGCGCGCACGCGTGTATGTGTGAACAAAATATCTCAAAAACGGAACATTGTACGAAGTTGAAACTTAAAACTTAAGTTTTAACACTAGAAAACCCGACACGAATATTTTCATCAAAATCGGTCAACCGGAAGTAATAGCTTATTCACGTAATTTTTCACTTTTTTGCAATTTCCTCAAAAACGGCTACTACGACTATTTTTTTTTTAAATCGCCTCATTTACTACACGTTTTTATGCTAAAAAGATAGATAGGGTAAGCGCCATATCTTCTGACATTCTTGCGGAGGCTGTGCCCTCGTAGAAAAAATGTTTATCATTAACATTGCGGCTTTATATGCATTTTAGGGTAAAAGTGTATAAAATTAAAGTTGTAGAAAATTATAAACCTACAACTTTTATTTCAAACGTTTCTTTGTACGAGTATAACACTTAGTTTAGCGGTAATTAGTGATTTTCTGTTGTTTTTTCCATGAAATCTGTAAAAATGGATTCTATAAGATTTCGGCCTTATTATGCATTAGCGACTACGGTGGATTAAGAAATTGTAATGATGGGTTTTGGCACGTAATAATTTTCAGGCCCTAGCAGGGAATCGAATCCGGGACCTCCGCTTAGTAGACTAGTTGCTATCCACAACGTCACGGAGGCGGTCACTTTTCCGTTTTGTTTCTGTTTCCGTGTTGTTTACTAATGTTAGGTTATATTGTTCATAAATAATGAACAATATAGATTTGCATTGGCAAGGGAAAGTCGTGTGAGCGTTTACATAAGATTTTTTTGTAAAAGTTGCTGTACTGAAACATTTACTCATGGCACTTGTTGTTTTTATGCATAACTGCATTTTAGACTTTGAACTGACCAAGAAGTTGGTCTGTTTTTAATAACTTCTAACGGTTGCCTTTTGTGGCTTGCAGGCGCAGTCAGTTAAAAACAGTCTAAATACAACGGCATTTATTCAATATTTCTACTTAACTTCTAAAGTACATTAACATTATAATATGTTATTATTTTTATAATATTTTTATTTTGTAATATAATATTTTAACATTATAATATAATGTTTTAACATTATATTTACTTGTTTTAACAGTAAAATTATGGTAAATTATAAAGTAAATGTTAACAATTTTATCGATGCCATAAGAGATAATAAAATATTTTATATCTCATGTCATCGAAATAATGTAATTAGGTTGGGATACAGTAAGTTAACTTTAAAAATAAATACTGACTAATTCTATCCCAGTAGAGATGTCTGCTTCTATTGTAAAGTAAATTGTATGGGTTTTGCATTGTATTCTGTTAAGAAGATTGGACTAACGTTATCTCCTATTTCACAGCAGACCGTTTGGTTTGTGACCTTCCGTCGGTAACGATATTATTAGTAATCACGTTTATTACTTCAGTTGTCACCTATTATTGAATTAGGCTTTCACAGTTTTGATACCTACTGTTTACATATTAAGTCCTCGAAACAATTTTTAATTGATCTCCAAACAGTAACTTTTCATATAAATTTGCTTCGTATAGGGTCAAATTTAGACCACATATCTGGAAGCTCCCTTCGCAGCCCACATTATAGCATTCGTTCACTTAAGGCTTTCATCATTTCTTTCGTATATTAAATTTATTTCTGTTTATGATCTACATTAAAACCCTTTAAGTCAGTGATAAGTTGTCTGAATTTTGTTAAATCCATTGTGTTTTCTCCATTGATTCTTTAATATTACTTGTGACTTTTCAAACCACTTAGGTCTATTGTTTAGTGTCTTATACTATCCGTCTACTATCTTTTAACCCATTATTTTGTGGAGAATCTTTCTCTAAATATGTTCTGCTTTTCTTAGACCAATCCCCTGGTCATTCTAAGGTGTCTACTAACGGGTGTTTTATTAAGGACGCAACCCTGATTATAAGAAGATAAAAGTAATACATCGGTAAATTTTCTCTCCCCCAATCGGTATGTTGGCAACAGTGTACTCAAGGCTAACTACCTAAGACAGTTAAAATGTTCCAGTCAAGCATTAGTGTGGTGACAGCAGTCGTTTCGCTATATTGTTTCAGCAATATTTTTTTCAAGGAAGAACGCGTGTTTATTGCATAGACTTACATAGCGAGTAAATCTTATAAATGTGTGCAAGATAAGTTTCAGTTGAAATTTCCCCGTTCTGCTGTTCCGAATAAATCGTCAATATTGCGTTTGATAAATAAATTCCGTAGAACTGAGAGTGTACTCGATGACAAACCACCTCGCCAGCCAACAAAGTGCGAGAACTTCCGAGGTTAACTTTGTTGGCTGGCGAGGTGGTTTCTCATCGAGTACACTCCCAGTTATACGGAATTTATTTATCAAACGCAATATTGACGATTTATTCGGAATGGCAGAACGGGAATATTTCAACTGAAACTTATCTTGCACACATTTGTACGATTTACTCGCTATGTAAGTCTCTACAATAAACACGCGTTCTTCCTTGGAAAAAACCATTGCTGACACAATATAACGAAACGACTGCTGTCACCACACCAATGCTTGACTGGAACATTTTAACCGTCTTAGGTAGTTGGCCTTGAGTACACTGTTGTCAACATACCGATTGGGGGACAGAAAATTTACCGATGTATTACTTCTATCTTCTTATAATCAGGGTTGCGTCCTTAATAGAACACCCGTTACTACTAAGGTGGAACGGTGGTAACGGTGGTTTCATCACAATATTATAATGTCTGATATAAAATTATCTTCAAAATGGCTTATCTTGTTATACAGGTTGAGTTCTTCGACGTACGGCAACCATATTTTCTCGTGTGCTGTTTTTCGCTTTCTTATCGCTGGAAATATTCATATAAATTAAATAATCAGATAATATAATCAACAAAAGAAAATCTTTCACATTCAAAAAGAAGCCAAGGTTTAAATTTTTCTTTATACAACTCACCAACGAAAATTATAAATTATACCCAAATAAATATAATTTTCAGAAATAGTAAAATTATAGTTCACTTGTTGATACCTGTGAACTTTCCATTGCATTTACGATTTCATAAGTATAAATTCAGTTAGTCAAGTTTATTAAATAAAAGAGCGCTATTGCTTTCGCTTTTAAGATGAACGCAGAAACAAAGAAGCTGGACGAATCACTCATCTTGAAATCGATAATACACCTTAGTCGTAAACACGGTTTCTCGATTAGAGAGACTATAGTAGCGTAAAGTTTATCTCATGGATACAAAAATAAAATCGTCCAAGTTTTGTGTTACGCAATTTAAACATTTTGAGTAAAATTTTACTATTGTTTCAATACTTTTCTTATATAAAAATGAACTACAAATTGCACCCGCACTGCGCGTTGTGTTATTGCTAGTCTTAAGGAAATATTTACCGAAGAATTAGTGCATTAATCTTCCTTTTCAGAAGGTTGAGATGTATACTGGTCCAAAGAGCGTTAAAAACTGAATTTTATTCCATTGCCTAAACAGTTATCAGTTACCAAATACTGAGATGGGGCTGAACTTGTCAATATTTCTTAAACTTTCTGAAGAAAGTACCCTAAAACCGCGAATCTAATTCGATTCTAATACTCATCGTGGTTTCATTTGTCTAAAATTTAAAAAATTGGGTAATGAGCCTTTTTTTAAAAGTTGAATAAATTAATAAAAAAATTCAGACTTCAAATAAAATAGTTTAATATAGTTAAAATGAAAATGTAAATAAGAATAAAATTAAAATAAGTTCAGCAGTCGTTTTATTTTATAATTCGTAGAAATAAAAACCAATAAATATTACTTCCATTCCACCTGGCCGCTTATTTTTACCAAGTCATCTGAGATTTCAGAAAAATTTGAGTCATCACTACTAGATTCACAACTGCTAACTGCAACCTCTTGGTCTAACTCTCGGACATTTCATAATGCGTCATCTTCCTTCCGTCTGCAGCATTAGATACTTAATTTTTTTAAGGATCTTTCAATAAATATCTCTGAGATAATTTACCATACAATTGAAACCCAGGTCCAATAACCTTTTTAACCTTCAGCTCGCTTGATTTTTCTAGTAAGTGTCAGTTGCCTGGTTGGGTCAGAAAGCCACTGTTTGTACTGTTTTCGGACTTAATGTTTGAATGGCTTGTTAACATTAATATTCAGTGGTTGTATCACTGAAATCACCCCGGAATAACAATAAGTTCTTGCTTAGGTCATCAGCCGAAAGGCTGGTTTGAACCCGTAGAGGTTTTACTAAGTAAATCGAGGAGTGAGGTGGTTTACCAATGCCTTCCTCACTGAGTGGAAAAAATACGCTTATCAGCATGCCAGGCTCTCTGAAAAGCATATATTTTCCACTTTGCAAATGATACTTTCACTTCATTCACCACAGGGTCTGGCTGTATAATGAAATCCATTACTTTCAGAGGAGATAACTCTGGTTAGTGTCTTTTACACCTCTACCTCTTCTGTTCTTAAATGATTCAGTCATTTAATTGGCTGACCATGTGATAAGAAACAGAACTATTTATTTTAGCCCTGCAACGACAGATTGAGTGTAAATAATTTGACACTCCACTGTCTGTTATGGGCCGAACAATAAGTTAACAGTTAATATTTGCTAATTTATTTTTCACTTTGTCTTTCATATGACTTCGAAATGCATTTATTTACTTATTTTTTAAATTTAATTTCCTTATTGTATTTAGTATATTGTATTAATTTTATAATGCATAAATATTTCAATTTTGGCAATAAATTAATAGAATTATGAAATCAGTTATTAAACACATCAATCATAATTATTGCACAAATTTATTCGTAAAGGTCAGCTAGTAGAAATAATACGTGTTTCTTTATCAAAAGATGTCTATTCCCATATTGGGTCGCTGAGAAATAAAGTTTTATTTATTATTTAGCGTTGCCATCCCTTTTTACCCCTTACACGCAAGTGGTCAGTATGTAAATATTTTAGTTTTTCTGTTCAACACTCAAAGAAAACGTTTTTCGAGTTTCTTAGTCAAGGGGATTGGGAAATTAAAGAACTAGTTATTAATCAGTCAGTCAGTTTAGGAGAGTTTTCGGAGTAAATAGATATTAATTTTAAAAAGTCTAGTGTGAAACACTCACGTTACTTTCTCTCTTTCTCTTGCCAATGTAAATGATGAAATCATAACCTACGTTTAATCATGAGTAGACAATAAAAAAAACCTAATTTTAAATATAACATTGAAAATAAAAAACAACCTAATTTTAAACATAACATCGAAAATGAAAAAACAACCTAATTTTAAACATAACATTGGAAAATTAAAAAACTTAATTTTAACCATAACACTGGAAAATAAAAAAACATCCTATTTTAACCATAACATTGGAAAATAAAAAAAACCTAATTTTAACCATAACAATGGAAAATAAAAAACAACCTAATTTTAACTATAACATTGAAAAATAAAAAAACCTAATTTTAACCTAAACACTGGAAAATAAAAATACCATCTAATTTGTCCATCCATCCGTCACACCCAGATGTAAGAAACTACTAGAGGTAGCAATAAACGGTTTACAAATCTGTAATCTACACAAAACATTAATGAGCCTCAACTGGGTTTAACGTTCCGGTTTTGACCAAAAGTGACTCAAAACTGGAAGTCAAGAAATCAAAGTCAGAATGTAAAAACAAAAATAGTGTCATTCGATTCTTCTTAAGGAGTAGAAACAGAAATCAATGATTTTGAAGTTCCGGTTTCAACCAGAAGTGGCTTACAACCGGAAGTCAAGAAATGAAGTTGGAATTTGGAAAAAAGTGGCATTCGATTCTTCTTAAAGAGTAGATACAGAAATAACTAATGGTTTTTCCCTTTGGTCAAAGGGTAGCCTTTTTAAAATTGCCAAAAGCCATGAGACGCGTCGCCTCATGAATTGGATTTTTTCGAAAGTTTTTATGAAAGGATTTTGCCCTAAAATGCATATTAAGCCACAATTTCAAAAAAACTATTTGCTACTGATTTTCATGACCAAAATACGAAAAGTCACATATTGACGCTTAATTAAGCACTTAGAGAAAAGAAACCTTCTTGACATAAGAGTTACAGGTTTTTCATTTTCTTAGACACTGATTATGTACAATATTGTACTTATATGCATAATAAGGCCGCAATCTTTAAAAACAAATACCACGAAAACACAGCTACCCATAAATATCAGCAGGCACACCGCTTTCCCTATCGTGTAGAGCACAAAAAGTGGTCATTTTAGGTAAAAAATGGATATAAACTTAAATGTAGCTTTTTCTGTTTTGAACAAGTTGATTTTTACTCCCTGCCAATAACTTAAATAGATTTTGTGGTATTTATGTTTGCATAAACCCTTGCATTTGAGCGGTTGGAAAAACAAAAATGGATCAAAACATGCAAATCAAGGACAGTAAAAATTAATGAATGACTATTTTGACTTCAAATAGATAAGTGGTGAAACTAAAAAAATTAAAAGATTTTTTAAAAATGGCCGAGCAATTAAATAAATTTTTTATGGTGGCGAAATGGATTTAAAACTTTTTGAGTTGTTTGTACGAAATAAAGATTTAATTCATGACCGATAGAGGCCTATCTATTACATTTATATAATTAGCGAGAAGTTCTCTGTTAAGCTATACATGATGTTAATGCAATTAAATTTATGAGGTTTACGATATGACAAAAGTTTCCTGTTGTTTGAACCGTAAAACATTAAGGTAAGCAAATCGATATGTGGATAGAACATTTGGAAATGTTAAGCGATCGATCGGCATGAATTTAGCAGATTTAAGATAATTATAATTAATCCTGCAATCATATTGGACGTAATTCCAGATAATATTGACAATCAATATGTACATCAAATATTATTTATGTGCATTCATTACATTAAGATATCAAATCTGATAATGTAACACGTTTAATTAAATTTACCCGACTTGAACTCTCGTATCTCTAAAAATCTGGTGTGAAACACTCACACAACTTTCTCTTGCCAATGCAAATAATTAACAATAAACCTAACATTATTAATAAAATATTAGAAATAAACAAAAAACTAACCTCAAAAACATAACCTTATTTTAATCATGAGTGAATGACACAAAATGAAAATCGAACTTAGTTTGACTTAAAAAAACGGAAAATCACACTTTCACGCTAAACTAGACTCTGTAGAGAAAAATTCTGCAAATAAAAGTTGTAGATCTTTTAATTTCCTATAAATTTGACTATATACTTTTTTGTCGTAAAATGCGTACTAAAGCCGAAATCTTAAAAAAATCGATTTTTCACACGTTTTCGTGAGAAAAAAATCAGAAAATCGCTAATTACTGCTAAACTAAGCGTTATACAAAAAAATGTTTGAAACAAAAGTTGTAGAATTTTACATTCTCTACAACTTTTATTATATAATGTTTTGCGCTAAAATGCATATTAAAGCCGTAATCTTAAAAAGACAAAGTTTTTACGTGAAAACAGCCTCACCAAGAATTTCAGCAAAAATGGCGCCTACCCTATCTAGAAGAGAATAAAAAATTGAGTAAACCAGGCGATTTTAAAAAAAATCGTAGGACCAGTTTTTGAGAAAATCGCAAAAAAGTGAAAAATTATACGAATAAACTACTACTTCCGGTTGACCGATTTTGATGAAAATGTTCGTGTCGGGTCCGGTAGTGGTATGTAACTTAAGTTTCAAGTTTCAAGTTCGTACAACGTTCTGTTCTTGAGATATTCTGTTCACACACAGACCAATCGCTAAAAACATGTTTTTTGGGTTCAGGGGGTCTGAAAACGTGTAGATCCGGTAAAAACTCGATTTCGAAAAATCGACATGAAAACAATACTTTCCTTCCTATATATTCATATAGGCAAGAGAAAGTAAAAATACTGACAATGGATATTCAGTAATAATATTGTAATGTTTATTCCTGGTTCCTTTTAGGATTAGTTTAATTGTCCATAATAATACTTACTTCTAAACTTATAGCAAGTATTAATTATCAAATTAATTACTTACAACCATAAATATTAATAAATTACAAATGTTTACCTAACTTAATAGCAAATTAAATTGGTTACAAAATATTTAAAATTCAAAACAATCTAAATTTATCTGAAAATAAATAAGGCAATTTTCAAAAAAAAATTATTATTGAATTATTTTTACTTTCTCTTGCCTATATGAATATATAGGAAGGAAAGTATTGTTTTCATGTCGATTATTTGAAATCGAGTTTTCACCGGATCTATACGTTTTCAGACCCCCTGAACCCAAAAAACATGTTTTTAGCGATTGGTCTGTGTGTGTGTCTGTGTGTGTGTGTGTGTGTGTGTGTGTGTGTGTGTGTGTGTGTGTGTGCGTGTGCGTGTGCGTGTGTGTGTGTGTGTGTGTGTGTGTGTGTGTGTGTGTGTGTATGTGTGTGTGTGTGTGTGTGTGTGTGTGTGTGTGTGTGTGTGTGTGTGTGTGTGTGTGTGTGTGTGTGTGTGTGTGTGTGTGTGTGTGTGTGTGTGTGTGTGTGTGTGTGTGTGTGTGTGTGTGTGAACAGAATATCTCAAGAACGAAACATCGTACGAACTTGAAACTTGAAACTTAAGTCACATACCACTACCGGACCCGACTCGAACATTTTCATCAAAATCGGTCAACCGGAAGTAGTAGTTTATTCGTATAATTTTTCACTTTTTTGCGATTTTCTCAAAAACTGATCCTACGATTTTTTTTAAAATCGCCTATTTTACTCAATTTTTTATTCTCTACAAGATAGGGTAGGCGCCATGTTTGCTGAAATTCTCGGTGAGGCTGTTTTCACGTAAAAACGTTGTTTTTTTAAGATTACGGCTTTAATATAAATTTTAGCGCAAAAACTTATATAATAAAAGTTGTAGAGAATTTAAAAACCTACAACTTTTGTTTCAAACATTTTTTTGTATAACGCTTAGTTTAGCAGTAATTAGCGATTTTCTGATTTTTTCACACGAAAACGTGAGAAAAATCGATTTTTTTAAGATTTCGGGTTTAGAACAACAAAATGTGAGTAACATTTAACGACAAAAGTGTCTATAATAAATTTTATAGCAAATATAAAGATCTACAACTTTTATTTTGAGCATTTTTCTCTACAGAGCCTAATTGAGCGTGAAAGATTGATTTTCCGTATTTTTAGGCCAAACTGACGTTGATTTTCATTTTGCGTGTTTATCTTCACGATTGAAATAAGGTTATGATTTTGAGGTTAGTTTTTTATTTATATCTAATGTTTTATTACTATTGTAAGGTTTATTGGTAATTATTTGCATTGGCAAGAGAAAGTCGTGTGAGTGTTTCACACCTGATTTTTTACTTACAAATCAAACAATAGTGCGCATACTGCTTGTTACAAAGCGCTACTAAAATCGTCACTTTTAATGGATATAAATAGTTTTAACACGATGTAAAATTATTGGCATTAAAAACGGTTATTAAGGACTCTCGTCACAAAAGAGTCGGATGCTTTTTTATATTAGAATTTTTTTACGTCCGACAGTTTTGCGATTACTGCTAATGCAGACCGTGTAAAGAATGATAGATGAAGATGAAAATGATACAAATATGCTAGACCTGACCGGGAATCGAACTCGGGACCCCGGCGTAGAATTTTTATATATGAGTCTTATAGAATTCTAAGAGGGTAAAAATATTTCGGATAAATAATACACAACAAACTCAATATAACTCTTTCCTAATCTGTCCTTTTCTAGAAAATTAACAAGTAGCCACTATTTAGCGACCGGAAGGTAATAAACCACACCTGTTATAAAAACAACATAAAAAACCAACATATTAGTCGTCTACCATTGTTCAGCTCCTGTTATATCAGAATCTGTTATTGGAAGTATACTATCACTGAAAAATCTGGTGTGAAACACTCACACAACTTTCTCTTGCCAATGCAAATAATTAACAATAAACCTAACATCAGTAATAAAACATTAGAAATAAAAAACTAAAAAAACTAACCTTAATAAACATAACCTAATTTTAATCATATATGAAAGACGCAAAATGAATATCAACCTCAGTTTGGCTTAAAAATACGGAAAATCACTCTTTCACACTAAACTACCCTCTGTATAGAAAAATGCTATAAATAAAAGTTGTAGATCTTTTAATTTTCTATAAATTTGATTATTAACACTTTTGTCATAAAATGAATACTAAGACCGAAATCTTTAAAAAATCGATTTTTCACACGTTTTCGTGAGAAAAAAACATAAAATCGCTAATTACCGCTAAACTAAGTGTTACACAAAAAAATGTTTGAAATAAAAGTTGTCGAATTTTAAATTCTCTACATTTTTTATTTTATAAATTTTTGCGCTATAATACATATTTAAGCCGTTATCTTAAAAAAAACACTTTTTTAACGTAAAAACACCCTCACCAAGAATTTCAGCAAACATGGCGCCTATCCATCTTGCAGAGAATAAAAAATTGAGTAAATGAGGCGATTTTTAAAAAAAATCGTAGGACCAGTTTTTGAGAAAATCGCAAAAAAGTGAAAAATTATTCGAATAAACTACTACGTCCGGTTGACCGATTTTGATGAAAATGTTCGTGTCGGGTCCGGTAAGGGTATGTAACTAAAGTTTCAAGTTCGTACGACGTTTAGTTCTTCAGATATTTTGTACACACACACACACACAGACCAATCGCTAAAAACGTGTTTTTTGGGTTCAGGGGGTTTGAAAACGTATAGATCCGGTGAAAACTCGATTTCGAAAAATCGACATGAAAACAATAGGTACTTTCCTTCCTATATATTCTTACAGGCAAGATAAAGTAAAAATCTACGCTTATAATTTTTGCAAGGGAAACTGTCTTATCATTCACAATTATTCAACTAATAGAAGAAGCATAATTTTTTAACAAGATTGATCTATCTGAACAGGGAAATTTAAAAATGTATTCTTTGAATTAATAATTATATTTGATCATACAAATTTGATTTCTCAACAGATGTTACTTAACAATTCACAGACAGTTTCTATCAGCTGACTTAACTGGTCTTTGGTAGTAGGTCTTTGAGAGATAACAAAAACAATTAATCAATTTTTTAAACGATAATACTTTTACATACTATTAAACAATACGATGAAAATGAAAGATCGTCACACATTTGAGGTCGTTCACCTTAAATTAATTAGTAGTAACGTATTAATAATCAGGTGTAATAAAAATGCGCTTAATAAATAATTAAAACAATCTTTACATTATTAATTATATGCTAATTAGGCCATCTAATTCATAACAGGCAAGCGCCTACTTATAAAAAAAATTCTCACAATATTCCGACAACTGTTTACAAACAAGACATTAATCTATTTCCACTTTTGTTTTGACGTCTGCGTTCATTTCAAAGATAAAAATCTGGTGTGAAACACTCACACAACTTTCTCTTGCCAGTGTAAAAAGTTAACAATAAACCTAAAATTAGTAATAAAACATTAGAAATAACCAAAGAAACTAACCTCAAAAACATAACCTTATTTTAATCATGAGTGAAAGACGCAAAATGAAAATCGTACTCAGTTTGGCTTAGAAATACGGAAAATCACTCTTTCTCTCTAAACTAGGCTCTGTAGAGAAAAATGCTGCAAATAAAAGTTGTAGATCTTTTAATTTTCTATAAATTTAATTATATACACTTTTGTCGTAAAATGCATACTAAGGCCGAAATGTTAAAAAAATCAATTTTTCTCACGTTTTCGTGAGAAAAAAACAGAAAATTGCTAATTACCGCTAAACTAAGCGTTATACAAAAAAATATTTAAAATAAAAGTTGTAGGTTTTTAAATTTTCTACAACTTTTATTATATAACGTTTTGCGATAAAATGCATATTAAAGCCGCAATCTTAAAAAGAAAATGTTTTTACGTAAAAACAGCCTCACGCAGAATTTCAGCAAACATGGCGCCTACCCTATCTTGTAGAGAATAAAAAATTGAGTAAACCAGGCGATTTTAAAAAAAATCGTAGGACCAGTTTTTGAGAAAATCGCAAAAAAGTGAAAAATTATACGAATAAACTACTACTTCCGGTTGACCGATTTTGATGAAAATGTTCGTGTCGGGTCCGGTAGTGGTATGTAACTTAAGTTTCAAGTTTCAAGTTCGTACGATGTTCCGTTCTTGAGATATTCTGTTCACACACAGACACACACACACACACACACACACACACACACACACAGACACACACACAGACCAATCGCTAAAAACATGTTTTTTGGGTTCAGGGGGTCTGAAAACGTATAGATCCGGTGAAAACTCGATTTCGAAAAATCGACATGAAAACAATACTTTCCTTCCTATATATTCATATAGGCAAGAGAAAGTAAAAATCAAAAAACTCTTACATGGTAACAATGTAGGAATCTCTATTTATACAAGGTGTCTCACGAGTAATCCGACAAACTTCTAAGGTGGTTTCCTCTCATCAAAATAATGAAAAAGGTTTATATAAATATTGGTCCGGAAACGCTTCGTTAGCGAGTTACGGCTAGCGAAAGATTTCACCCTGGGTTCAGAACATACGCCTAAATAAAATCATCTTAGAGGTCTAGGAACCCAAATTTATGAGTATATTTGATGGTTTCTTATGTATTTCGATCCGAAAAATTGAATAAAATAAGTTTCAGAACCAAATCTTCAGTAGTTTTTGTAATATCCAATAAAAAACGGACAAATCTGTGCGTAAAAATACTGTTTTTAGGTTTGAAGAACTATAACTGTGTTAAATGGCTAATAAATGTGTAAATTTATTTAGCAAAACTTGTAGAGATTTTAATTCTGAAGAGACTGATGTAAAATAGGCCAATAATAAACAAAAACAAAGTAATTATTTAATTGACTAAATATTGTATTCGCAAATAAACCGCAAATAAATTTTCTGTCTTATTTTTCGTATGTGTTGATTTAATTAAACATAAATTTTTTAAACTTTGTGTTTTAAATTTGTATTTATTAAATTTAATAGGCAGTTTTTATTTTATCAAGTTTTTCTCAGAAACCATTTAACCTACCAGGCTAAAATTTTTACCAGTTAATTATCATGTACATGCACATTCACCGACATTGTTTTTACTTCCTCAGGTGCTCAAAAAATTAGTAATATTTAAAAAAAAGTAGAAAAAATTGTAAAACTTTTATGTTATTCGTTATTCTTTTAACAACTTTATGGTCCAACAGATTAAATTGAAAAAAATGTCAGTAGCTAAAACCACCCTACAACTATAAGTGTGTAAAGTTTCATTTTCGTATCTTTCACCAATTCTATGAAAAATGTACCTAAAAATAGCACATTTAACATTGGCGGGATACAAAGTAGAGTATTCTCTGAAGGGGAGCTGTATTTCCTATCTCCCTAACATTAACACTGCATTTTACTAACGCCAAAACGTGAATTTTACTAAGAAAACGGTAATAAAAAAATTAAAGTAAAACATTTTCTTAAATATTTAATACAATTTAATGAGATTGGTTCTGGAGTTATTTTGACATGTGTTGATCATTTTTACTGATTCTTTGATGCAACCCCCTCTGGAGTACAGGAAATTATACAGAAAACATAAATACGTATTTACAGATCACCCAACAAATAAACACACAGTAATTAAAAAATAATTAGACATAAGCTAAAAATATAGTGTAGTGCTTAATGAATATAGTTGACAGAGCAGATTTATTTATATATTTGCTTTTATATTTCACAACATTTACCTTTATAGAACTCATTAGTATCCAGTTCACAATATTTTGAAAGCGACGCGAATTCGACTATTGGTGCTCTCTGAGAATTTAGAACATCACATCACGTTGAATAATCCTTTCTTAGAGGGTGAAATATTGCAAAGCTTTTAAACTTTGTTCAGCCTTCAGCGATGTTACGCATTCAGTAGAATACGCAATGCAGGCGTAGTATCAATTCTAATAATACAAATATATTTATACATATTATGTAAGTACTTTCAGAGCAAATGATCTCAAATGTATTCATAAAATACCTTAGTTATTTAAAAAATCCTAATTTTCTAAATTTATTTTCTGACTTATTGAAACATCCATTAGGTTTTTCACGGGTTTAGTGTTATTAAATTTTTTTTTTATTCCTATTTGTGTACGTTGCAATCTGTTCAATTCAGAACAATAAGCAACCCCATGACCCAATGAGATGAGGATGATGTGTATGACGTGTAAATGAGGTGTAGTCTTGTACAGACCCAGGCCGACCATTCCTGAGAGAGTATAGTTAATTAAACCCCAACCTTCAAAGTACACCGGCAACCACTGTCTAGTATTGTTATTAAAATGATGTAAAATATCTGATAAAAATTATGTTTTTTATGTTTTACAGTATTAATTTTTACTTTCTCTTGTCTTGTCTTATATAGAAAGGGTAAGTATTGCTTTCATGTCGATTTTTCAAAATCGAATTTTCACCGAAAATACACGTTTTAGACCTCCTGACCCAAAAATACATGTTTTTCTAGAGATTGGTCTCTGTGTAAACATAATGTCTCAAGAACGGAATAGCGCACGAAATTGAAACTTGGCACTTACGTGAAGTATTATTAGGGGACCCGACATGAACATTTTCATCAAAATCGTTCAATCAGTATTTGTAATTTATTCGTGTAATCTTTTACTTTTTTGCGATTTTCTCAAAAAATGCTACGATTTTTTTCAAAAAGCCGCATTTACTACATTTTTTTATGCTCCATAAGATAGGATAAGTGCCATATCTGCTTAAACTCTTGTAGCTGAGCTCTCGTGGTAAAAAATGGTTTTCATTAAGATAAGCCTACCTCAAATAATACAAGCACAACAGCATATTTTTCTGATGACGTAGCAATTCAAGAAAAACACTAAATACCAGAAACTGCATTACAACACCTACAACTAAACAACATTGATCATTGGCAGAAACTTTGACGACTCTAGATCTAACGAAAAGAAAAGCATACACATTACATTACGTTGTTGTTGTTGATGTTGTTGCTGTTGCTGTTGTTGTTGTTATTGTTGTTGTTGTTGTTGTTGTTGTTTTGGTCAACAGCCAAAAGGCTGGTTTGAACCTCTAGAGGTTTTACTAAGTAAAACTGAGGAATGAGGTGGTTTACTATTGCCCTATTGCCTTCCTCACTGAGTTGAAAGAGTATGCTTATCAGCATACCAGGCCCTCCAAAGAGCACCCACTTTCAACCCTGCAAATGACACCTTCACTTCATTCACCACAGGGCCTGGCTGTATAGTGAAATTTATTACTATCAGAGGAGATAACTCTGACTAGTGTTTTTTACACCTCTAACTCTTCTGTTCTTAAATAATTCAGTCATATAATTGGCTGACTATGTGATAAGAAACAGAACTCATTTTTTAGCCCTGGAACCAACAGATTGAGTGCAATTAATTTAACACCCCACCTGCCCGTTCTGAGTTAACATTTACGCTAAGGAACGAAATCAGCCCTTCAGTCAACTACCATTTCTTCAAACAGACACCTTCAAGTATCTCGGACTTCGTCTTGATCAACGCCTCACTAAGCGAACACATATTTGCAATATAAAAAACAGTTAAATTTAAATGTTTCCAAATGTACTGGATTCTCGGAAAAATAAAAATTAACTCCCGAAAGTAAATTAATAATGTACAAATCAGTCCTAAAACCTACCTGGACATACATAATTCAGGTACGGGGAGCATCAGCTCTATCCAATATCAATATTATAAAATGGTTCTAATCTAAGGTTTTTCACCATCACTGACTCTAGTACATAAAAATATAGCATCGTGACCTACAAAAACAATTAAAGAAATAATCTTAAGATTCTCTACTTTTATTCGTCATAATCCATTATCCCAGTATCCATATTCAATACACTTCACCCCATACAATACACAATTGTACACAATAAACAATCTGCTCCCTCAACCGTTTTTATTTATTTAATTACATTAGATTTTTTACAACAGGCCAAAGTGGCCCAATGATAGAAACAATATTACATATAAAATAAACAGTAACTTATTACAAACTAAATCACAATTACACAAATATAAATTAATGTATCATAAACTTAAACAGACAGAAAAAAACATCCTAACTTAATTGGGTAGAGCGTTGATATAAAAACTTCAGTTTGCAAATAAAGAACGGTTCCGAAAGAGAAACGTACATAAAACATAGGTATATGAAGAAAAAAAAATTTTTTTTTAAATCTGGTGTGAAACACTCACCACTTTCACTTTCCAATATAAATAATTAATAATATAACGTAACATTAGTAATAAAACATTAGAAATAAACAAAAAAAATATCCTTGATAAACATAACCTAATTTTAATCATGAGTGAACGACGCAAAATGAAAATCGACCTCAGTTAGGCTTTAAAATACGGAAAATCACTCTTTCACGCTAAACTAGGCTCTGTAGAGAAAAATCCTATAAATAAAAATTGTAGATCTTTTATTTACTATAAATTTGAATATGTATACACTTTTGTCGAAAAATGCATACTAAGGCTGATATCTTTAAAAAAATCAATTTTTCACACTTTTCGTGAGAAAAAACAGAAAATTGCTAATTACCGCTAAACTAAGCGTTATAAAAAAAAATGTTTGAAATAAAAGTTGTAGAATTTTAAATTATCTACAACTTTTATTATATAATTTTTTGCGCTGAAATGCATATTAAAGCCGCAATATTAAAAAAACAATTTTTTTACGTCACAACAGCCTCACCAAGAATTTCAGCAAACATGGCGCCTACCCTATCTTGTAGAGAATAAAACATTTAGGAAACCAGGCGATTTTAAAAAAAGTCGTAGGACCAGTTTTTGAGAAAATTGCAAAAAAGTGAAAAGTTATACGAATAAACTACTACTTCCGGTTGACCGATTTTCATGAAAATGTTCGTGTCGGGTTCGGTAGTGGTATGTAACTTAAGTTTCAAGTTTCAAGTTCGTAAGTAAGATGTTCCGTTCTTGAGATATTTTGTTCACGCACACACACACACACACACACACACACACACACCAATTGCTAAAAACATGTTTTTTGGGGTTCAGAGGGTCTGAAAACGTGTAGATCCGGCGAAAACTCGATTTCGAAAATCAACATGAAAACAATACCTACTTTTCTTCCTATATATTCATATAGGCAAGAGAAAGTAAAATTCCATACCAATTCATGAAAAAAATACTAAATAACCAAAAATACCGGGTAAATAAACTACATTAAACAATTAAATCATTTCTAAAGCCCTGGAGCTTGTCAGCCTAAACGAGGCTCGACTCTGATGAATTTTTTTTTGGAATATCACTGTACAATGTTACAATATTGTATTCTAGATTTTTTCTTCTAACTCAAAGATTACAAAACTATTGCTTGAGCCCCAGCTCCGTGTAGTTGGAAGGAATGCAGTGCGTTTTTTTTCTTTTTTTTTTGTTTAACGTCCGACTGTTCTGCAATTACTGCTAATGCAGACGGTGAATGATGAAATGATTTTTTTTAACGTATGAAAAAATGCCGTGCCTGAATGGGATTCGAACCCAAGACCGCATGATGAGAGGCGAGCACGTTACCAACTTCGCCAATGCGGCCGGCAGTGCGAATGCAGTGCGTTGTTATAGTAGTGGGAGAATGAATGAGTTAGTAGTGTTTCACAGCTGATGCATTTGTAGAGGTAGCCTGTACTAACTAGACTAAAAAAATATTCTTATCATCCGGCGCATTAATTTAACGAATACCTACCGGGTTATTAACTTCGTCGAATTCATAATATTAAACTTTCCAATTTATATCAAAATATGTAAATAAATGGATGTTATAAATACAAACAAATATGTTAAATACGGAAAGGTTGAAAGCGAATGTTTTGTATCAGAGTAATACAATTGTTCTCCCAGCATGCGTCACTCATTCATTATACCTCACCCGTACTCTTCACCCCGCAACTACACGGAGCTTGGAACCGCACAATACATAACAGATGTAGTTTCGTAATCTTTGTGTTCGTTTCTGATCTAGAAAATATTAAGTTAATATTTTCTAGATCAGAAACTTTTAGAAAGATGTCTTACTCCATGTACAAGTACTGATCATCTAATTGGTGAGATTAAACTACCATTTCAGGTTGACCAATTTTGATGAAAATGTTCGTGTCAAGTCCCCATCTGGTACTTAATGGAAGTTCCAAGTTTCATACGACATTCCGTTCTTGAGATATTTTGTTCACACACACACACACACACACACACACACACACACACACACACACACACCAGTACAGAAAGTACTGATCAACTAATTGGTGAGAAGTTCCATGATGACACATTCGACTACGTTCCGTTCATCTATCCATAATTTTGGTATTGGATTAATCGATGACTAAATTGGTGTACATTATTATCAGCGTATTGCCGGATCTATTTGTAGAGATAGTTCACCTTTACATATTAAGAGGACGGTAAACATCAAACACAATACCTACACATTCAATATTCTCTCCCTTTGTGAGATAATCAAGTTTGCTTGCATACTACTCTCTAACTTACACCCATTTTGGTATCAGCATCATAAGCAATTGAACGTTTTAAGTGTCCGAGAGCATTTAATCCGTTTGCAAAAATCATGTACGATATACCATATAACTTAAGTTAAGTTAACGGTTTTTTCCACAGACATTTGATTTTTATAGGATTGCATAAGATTGCATAAGAAGTATGCTCTGTTTTCAAAACATTTATTAAATGTCTGAGTTTTGTAATCTATATATATAAAATTCGATGTATGTGTGTGTGTGTGTGTGTATGTATGTATGTGTATGTGTATGTATGTGTGTGCGTATGTTCCCCTTTATCTCCTAAATTACTGAACCGATTTTCATGGAGGTTTTTTATGTTGTAACTACGATGCCGGTGCAGGTTTTAGGCTATTGAAACCCTTGAAAAGTTAGCCCTAAAGGGTTGAAAATAATGTTTATGTCCTACATTAAGACTTTTATGAGGTTAGATAATCTGCTGCTTTTAAACCAGCTGATGTGATTCAAATAAAGATTTCTTATAAATAAAGTCATATGATTTAGCAAATAGCGACTTGGTGCTAAGGATCAGCTGCTGACAACATCACATGATAATTTTATTGTATTTAATTATGTAGATACGATTTTGTATAGTTGAGTATTTTATAAAAGTAAAGTTCCGTGTTTCTTTAATTTGTTTTAACTTTTTTTTAATTGGTAAGTGATCAATTACTTTGATATATTATTTTGACTTTTATTTTATGCAACGTAGATTTAAGTTTTTGATTTTGACAATTATTTTTTTTGTGTTTACTTTTTGTTTTTTTCCATTTTCAATAATGCCATAAAAAAAACATCACTAGGAAGAACATCTTCAAAAGCAAAAAACTTCAAAAAGCAAGAACTGCTGAAACGGAAGAACAACGAGATCTCGCCTATTTTTCTGCTATTTTCTGCTACATATTTAAAAAAAAAAAGTGATTACACCATTTTTCGCTTGCAAAGCCGCGACGGGGCATTCTAGTACATAATATTGATTCATTACTAAAAGCGATAAGTTTATTCAATTACCTACTTTCTTTCTAAATCCCCTTCTCATCCAATTCATTTGATTAAAATTATATCTTCCAAATATTTAAATATATTCACTTTTTACTTTGCGATATTTGGTTTTATCTTTTCTTGAGCCATATTAAACTAAAACAAATTGAGTTAATTATATATTAATCTTGTAAAATGTATTAAAGATTACAATTCTATAAGTTATTATGGCTAGATCTGTTGTATGCTATTAAGTGTTCATCAGATTTTCTTATAGGTAAGTAGAGAACGATGTATAAATGGTGCATAATATATGAATGCGGTTAAACAGAATAGGTCTATAATACGGTGTCTCATAAGATTGAGGCAAAGAAACTTGGATAAGTACAAGGTAGTTTTGGTTGTGGTAGTTGTCACAAATCGCCAGTAGGAGCGCACGGCATACACAAAGTACATACATTATTTGCAAGCCGCCATATTGACTTGGGCTAGCATATTATATTGCCGGGTCAAAATAGTTTAGGGGTTCCCAAGTTGCTGAATTATTTCACCCGTATGGTGTTTCAATTGCAACTCCACTGTCGTAAAAACCTGATGCCGCGCGTGACCTTCCCATGGGCATTGGGAACCCAGCTCAACCGAGCTACACATACATAGTCTCCGCGTTCTTGTCCACTCCGTCTTGTAAAGTGATACAAGCCTTCCCACCCTTATCCCTCCCATGACACTGTCTAACGCTCATTTATCATTGCCATGATTCAAAGTTGGTAAACCAATCAATTTTGGTATTAGAACACCCTAATAAGATACTTCAAAATAAAATTATTACTTTTTATAAAACGGCAATAAAGCTATTAAAAAACTACGCACGCGAACCTTTCGATAACCGTTATTACTCCATGGAACGATATCGTTCCTTCAAATACATATTTCAAATAGAAAAACTATTAGATTACAACTTGAATTGTTCATTCCTCCTCATTAAATAAAAAATATTTTGTAATTGGAATGATTGATTGTTACCTAAGCTAAATTAATTTTTAACAGTTGATTTTTTTTATTTATTTATTTATAAAGGTCGCATCAACTGCTAATGGTTATTAGCGACCACAATAGAAATTATACAAATAACAATAAAAATAATAACAATTTCAAAAATTAAAACATAAGAAAAGGAAAATTAGTAGGCTTATTAGATTCTGTCTTCAACATCAACATAACGTAGGAATTTTAAAACTTTGTCACAACTGTCTTTAGACCTAACATTGTCTTGAAATATTGCAGAAACACCAATAAGAGTACGGGCACTTTGAAGTTCTCGACATTCTGAAACGATATGTGAAACCGTTGCTTTTGCATCGCGGAAAGGGCACACTGTCGGCGTAGATTTTGTGAGCAGGTGCTGGTGTGATATAAGCGAGTGCCCAATCCGCAATCGGCAGATGACAACCTGTTCCCTTCGATTGTGGAATTCGGATAGAGGAAATTCTTGTAACGTTTTTCGTACCACGTGGAGTTTTGAGTTGATTTTTGAATGCGATGATTCTGTGGTTCAAATACTGGTAAAGGTAGTTCTCTTATACGGACGTGAACACAAGGTAGTGGTTATTAATGTAATACTTTGATAGTTGGGGTTCAATTATCCACCCTCTCTCAGGAATTGTCGGTCTGAGTCTGCACAAGACTACACCTTATTCACACATCATATATATCATCCTCATCTCATTCCGTCGTGGAGTTTGTTACTGTTCTTAAATTGAACAAACAGGTTCCAACGTACACACATAAGGAATCAAAACAAAAATCGTACTTCTTTGTAACAAGAACTTAGGGTAATAAACTAAATTTTTTTAATATACCTATCATAAAATTCTACAAACATCTGTAAAGAATGAATGAAAATAAATTGAAAAAACAAATCTTTAAACCACCAAATAATAGACCTAAAGTGTCGGATAAATACTGTTTAAAGAAATCAGAAAGCACGTTGAAAAAATTGAAAATATAATGAATCAAAAAAAATTTGTACAACTGTTTACTTAATTCATCAAAGTAAATTAATTGTAATTTTTTAGGAGTCTATGAATAATAATAATAATAAATCATAATTCATAATTTTGTTAATAAATAATAAAATTGTTATAAGTTTAAAAGAAGTCTGTTTGTTTTGTATTATAGCCAGATCCCGAACGAACCCAGACTTAGATGTAACAATATATTATTTTTACTAATTACTTACTCTTTTAGAACTGAAAAATATTCTATACAGTATAAACTTAAATTTTTCAGCCTCAATAATTTATAAAATTTGTGTGTTGTTTTGGTCATCAGCCGAAAGTCTGGTATGAACCTGCTGAGGCTTTACTGAATGAAACGAGGAGGTGGTTTACAAGTGCCTTCCTCACTGAGTGGAAATATGGCTTACGCTTATCAGCATGACAGGCTCTCTGAAAAGCATCTACGTTAAATGTTCACCCTGCAAATGACACCTTCACTTCATTCATACAGGGTCTGGTTGTATATTAATTAAATTTACTACATTCAGAAGAGATAACTCTGACTAGTGTATTTTACACCTCTACCTCTTCTGTTCTTAAATGCTTTAGTCATTTAATTGGCTGACTATGTGATAAGAAACAGAACTATTTTTTGTAACTCGGAACAAGCTGATCGAGTGCAAAAATTTAACTCTCCACCTGCCTGTTATGGGCATACCTATATAAAATTATATTTTCTATAAATTTCTATTTAGAAATATTAAAAGTTAAGGTGATTGAAAATGATTTGAATTTTCTGAATACTTTTAGCAATGAATTTATTTTTATTATTACAAAGGGAATAAGAAATATAAGAATGGATATTTAAAATAATACATAAACTCTCATGAATATACCCAGTTAATTTTGTACTTAATACAATATACTAATTGTAAAAATGATTTTAATGAAGGGAGAGCGAAAGTCCCTTACATTTTATTTGCATATATTAATAAAAATTTTAAGAAAAAATATTTAAAATTAATTCAATAAAGAACATTTTTAAGAGAAATTTGCGTAAAATGACAAAAGAAAGGCAATTAATTGAAGTGACGGGACAATAAAGCGTAATCATTCCACAAGGAGGAAGTGTTTTTAAGTTGGACAAAGAAAGGATGTTAAGTGCACTACAGTTTTAATTAGTTCACTTAGTACAATGAACATGATAGGATGCTGGATGACTACTTCATCACCATCGTCATAGCTTCACCGGTAAACTTTGTATAATAATGAAAATTTTTAAATGCTATATATTAGTACGGAAAACTGCACTTTTTTTCTTTCTTTCATCACTATCTCCAACTAAAACTATTTATCACTGTTCTTATGTTCACCGATTTTTATAATGTGTTCGTTTCAAAATTATTAACATAACTATTTGCTAGAGAGTCGCCTATTTACTCTAATAAAATTATAAACTATTTTACTACAAGAGTTCACAATTATTATTTTTTGTCATCAGTCTCTTGACTGGTTTGATGCAGTTCTCCAAGCTGTTTTATCTTGTGCAAGTCGTGTCATATTTACATACTTGTAAAACCCTACATCTTTTGTAATTTGCTTTACATATTCACAAAAACAATTCAATCAATACAATTCACTCCCTCAATATTACCCTCCATTATTTTTAAAAACCAATACCTGGATTTCTTAAGATATGCCCCACTAGCTTATCCCTTCTTCTGGTAAGATGTTTCCATATACTTTTTTTTTCATCCACTCGTCTAAGAACCTCTAAATGACTTATTTTGTCCATCCACCTAATCTTTAAAAATTTTCCTATAACAACACATTTCTAAAGCTTCTATCCTCTTTCGTTCTACAGCCCCTATCACCCACTTTTCACTCCCGTATAATGCTACACTCCAAGCATAATGTTTTAAGAAATTTTCCTAATCTGTAAGTCAATGTTTGTAGTCAGTGAGCTGTTTTTTTTCAAATGCTTTTCTAGCGTGAACAATCTTTTTTTGATATCACTTATGATTGTACCATCCTTTGTTATTTTACACCCTAGGTAGCAGAATTCCCCAACTTCCTGTATGTTTTAGTTGCCTACTTTTAAATTTTCCATCTCTTCTAAACTACTCTTGCTGCTACACAGCACTTTCGTTTTGTTCTTATTGATTTTCATTAAATAACCCTTTCTCATGATCCCAATTTTATTCAATTTTAATCCCAATTTTGAAACCCAATTTTAATCATTAGTAAATGACGCTAAATGAAAATCAACTTCTGTGCGATTTAAAAATATGAAAAATCACTAATTGACTAATTGAACTAGGGGCTCTGTAGAAAAAACTGTTTGAATTAAATGTTGTATGTTTTTGTTAATTTCCTATAATTTTTATTAAACAGGCGTACAATTTTGTCGTAAAATGCATACTAAGACCGTAATTTTAAAAAAACGAAATTTTCTTACCGATTTTGATGAACAAAGCACAGAAAATTATTAATTGACGCTAAACTAACCTTTGCAGAAAAAATATTTGAAGTAAAAGTTGTAGGTTTTTTAAAGTCTTACAACTTAAATTATTACACTTTAGCTCTAAAACGCATGTTAAGCCCGCAGTCTCATAAAGAAAAACAATTTTCACCACGAGAGCACAGCCCCGACGAATTTCAGTAGACATGGCCCTTACACTAACTTGTAGATAACAAAAAATGTAGTAAATGAGATTTAAAGAAAAATAGTACGTGCCATTTTTGAGGAAATCAGAAAAAAGTGAAAAAAGTGAATCAGAAAAAGTGCAGAATTAACTACTACATCCGGTTGATCGATTTGATAAAAATGTTCGTGTTCGGTCCCTTAGCGGTACTTAACTTAAGTTCCAAGTTTCAACTTCGTTCAATAATTCATTCTTGAGATATTTTCTTCACTCACAGAGTCCCAGACACACGCACAAACAGACACACGCGCAGACTAATCCCTAAAAACACCGTTTTTGGATGCAGGGGCCCTGAAAACTTGTATTTGCGGTGAAAAGTCGATTTCGTAAAATCGGCATGAAAACAATTTTTATTATAATTTTTTTGTTTATTGCGTCCAAGAAACTCTCAAGGAAGTATAAGACCTATACATTCATATTATGGCAAGAGGAAGTGAAAAAAAAATCAGTAACCAGTAGTCTAGGTACGTTCTGGCTGTTTTTAAAATTATGCCATAGCAGTCTCTTGGGCAGGAATTGCTACAGAGTGTGGAGGACCGGCGTAGTAGTCTTCTTTATCACTCTCATCACCGTCTACATTTTCGTTCCGAATGTCTTGAACAATAACCAACTTAACAACATATTCTAATATTGTACAGTGACATTCTAGAAATGGTTGAGGAATAGATCGTTGTACGATAAATATTGTGTACTGTGTGAAGTGGTATTGAACAAGGATAATGAATTGCGATGAATAAAGAGTGTGTAGCATAGGCATTCTCGGAAATCAAAACTAGTAGAAACGGTTGTTTTTATGTTGATGCCTTTTACTATGTTCTGGTACAGCGGCAAAATCGTCAGAAGGTTCTCAATTGTTTAGGAAACTATCAGATCGCAGGTATAAAAACAGTTAGCGTCTTTGTAGTGAGTTAGTTAGTAATTAACTGTGAATGGGATTGGTGTTGTCGGGCCGCACGAAATAGTGTATAAGCGGTTTTGAATTACGTTAATAGTGCGTTTGCTTACGGGTAGTATCAATCGGTTGTGGACAGGAAAATTATTGATTTTGTTGTTGAGTACAGGATCTTATAGTCAATATTAAGTTTTTAGTTTTAATTGAAGTAATCTAATTGTAATTTGTTAGTATTAGTATTATTTATTATACCCAGATCCCAAACGAATCTAGGCTTAGGTGTTACAATACAAAAGTAAAGTAATTAGGCCGTTCGGATTTTCGTCGCTCTGCTGTAATTACGTTGTGTTTGAAACGTTTAGAGAGTAACAACGTTAGACCCTGGCAAAATTCAAACCCAGTACCTTCCAGCTTAGCAGTCGATTAAATTGCTTAAACACCAAGGCCATCCATCAATCATAATTTTAAAATTGGTTTTACATGTGCAATTTACAGTCAGAATGTCCTAAATATAATATAGAAAATCTATATACCTATTACCCCACCTAAAACGGTTTTGTTGTCACAAACATTAGTTTACTTAGTAACTGTTTCCATGCAGAACGCTCCTCCTAGTAATTCAACCAATCAAAACCGAATCGAGATTAACCAACAAAAAATCATTTATCCATTGAATCCAAATCATCAAAACAAAGTCATTTATAAAACAAAATGGTGCTTGTACCTATACGATCTCTTTTAGTTTTCATTTCAGTTAAATTAGAACTAGGACATCATGCTTGAGTTACTCCTTTAATTCTAATGCTCGAGTTCTTATTTTGGAGCTTGAATTTCCTTTCTTCCCATTTTGTCTTCATGATTCTAAAAATGTTTTCTTTTAGTGTTCCACTTAGGTGCATTATTTTTCTTAATACTTTCCTCTATAAAACTATTATGTTCTTCAATTGTTTTTCTGAATTTATAAATATCTTCTATTATATTTTGTTTCTATTACAACAAACGATTATGTACGCACCTTCACTAAGATAATTTTAATAACAATGAGAAACCGTTGCCCGCAAGGCACTTGCCTTGTCCCAAATACGCGGTAGCGACACCGCACCGTATAACTGAAGTTTATTTTTAATATCTCCTACATTTTCTTTTTGTTCTACAAGAATTTTCAGTTTTTAACGGCTATCCCAGTAAAAGGGTCTCCCACTCCGTCTCACAATCCACTCTGTAGATAACATTTAGATTTACAAATAGGGATTTATCCCTGCCTAGGCTGATATTTTTTTGAGAGTAATTATCAAAATTCCAAATATAAGTAGTCTAATAAAACGAAGAACAGAATAAATGACTGAAGTGGTCCAATGAGACTGTAAAATAATATATTTAAAAATGGTAAGTTTTCGATATCGTTAGTATCATTTCAGTAATTATTTATCACCCCTGCGAGCCCGATGATGACGAACCGTCAAAGTAATACTGCATTAAAATTCTGTGTTTTGATTTTTCAATTTATTTTTTTAGAAATACAACCGAATAGTAATAAAAAATAATAATAATAATAATATATATACATATATGATAATGAACAGCCAAAACAAAAAAAAATTAAATATAACACTCACCTCAGAGTATTACATTTATTCAAGATCTTTCGTCTTTCTCGGAGACATCATCAGGAATTATATACGCACACTAAATACATATAACATAAAACATTAAAACAATTATGGTCGAAGATTTCGAACAATTTCGGCCGAATAACCGCGCGCGGCATGGTTAATGAAATAGAAAATAATTGACGTGGTCTTCGACCATAATTGTTTTAATGTTTTATGTTATATGTGTTTAGTGTATGTATAGAATTCCTGATGATGTCTCCGAGAGAGACGAAAGATCTTGAATAAATGTAATACTCTGAGGTGAGCGTTATATTTAATTTTTTTTTGTTTTGGCGGTTCATTATCATATATGTAGTGGTGCAAACAAAGGAAAATAATGTTTAATAAAATAATAATATATACATTTTTTTTGTCATCAGTCTCTCGACTGGTTTGATGTAGTTCTCCAAGCTATTCTGTCTTGCGCAAGTCGTTTCATTTCTACATACCTGTAACACCCTACATCTTTTGTAATTTTCTTTTATATTCTAACCTTTGCCTTCCCCTACAATTCACTCCCTCAATATTATTCTCCATTATTGATAGACCATTACCTGGATGTCTTAAGATATGCCCCACTAGCCTATCCCTTCTTCTAGTAATAATATATAAGACAATTAAATACGCTAATGGTTAATGGTTTTTGTAAAATATTGTAACATTGGTGAATGTGCGGACATTGGTTATGGAATCTATTATGGAGTGTTTTGATATGAAGTTTTGAAAGGTGTGATTTGTTACTTCCCAAAGCGCCCTGGCCTTTTTTCAATTATTGGGTTTTCTAGCAGGCCTACATAATGAAAGGTACTAGTTTGGTTCTATTATTTTATTAATAATTATTCTTTACTACTCTCGAAATTCCATAACCTTTTATTAAGGAGCCGCTTTCTTTGTCAGGTCAATTAGTATTTGGACAATGTGGAGTAAAGAAGTTAGTTTATAAATAGGTTGCGTAGTGAATTAACGTTATTTATAATAATAATAACAATGAATTTTATAATACCAGTAAAATATTAAAATATTTTAACTTACTCACCCAATTCAAAACAAAAATAAATACAAATAAAACTGCACCCTGTTCATCTCAAGATTTGGCCAAGGCCGTCAGCCGAGTTGATAAGCAACCGATATACTAATTTTGCCGATTACTGAACTAATCTTTGAAAATTCCTTTCATAAGAAATTACCTTTCATGGTGGTAATTTTTAAAAAAGGCATACCCTTGACTTATGGCAAAAACCATTAGTCATTTCTGTATCTACTCAAGAGAAATCGAATGACACTATATTTGTTTCCAAATTTCAACGTAATTTGATTTCTTGACTTCCGGTTTTGGGACACTTCCGGTCAAAACCAGAACTTCAAACCCAATCCAAACTTACTAACTTTTTAAGTAGATTACGAATCCGAAAATCGTTTGTTGCTCTCTCTTGTGGTTTCTGATATCTGGGTGTGACGGACGGATAAAACAAACTGATAAATGACAATTTTTTGAATTGCCACCAATCACTCTTTATTATTTGTAATCATTCATTACGTTAACGAACCATTTCACACTACAATTTCCTTTATCAAAGGTAACATAAAAATAACTCAAATTATGAATCAAAAATATGTTTCAACTGTTAATTTGAACCAGTTGAATATTTGAAAAAGGTTTGTTAGTGACAACAAAATTTAGTTGTACCGTTTTTAAAATCTTTATACAATGTAAGTAAAGAATTACTTTACTATTGTTTTGTAAATTTCCATATTTTCTTTTTAGTTACATTTAATTTAAGTATAAGTTTTTAATATACGTTTTTTTAATCATTTATACTACTATTAAGTTACCTAAGTAAATTAATTTTAATATACATGTATTCGTATTTTAAACCATAATAATTTATTGCCATTAATAATTTGGTAAATAAATACTTCTTTGAAGTCTAAAAGAAAGTTTTGTCATTTATTAAAAACCAGACTTGGAATAAACATTCCAATATTTCCGTTTAGCTGAAATACGAGAAATGTGGGGAGTGGTCATAGGTTTGTCACGCAGCATCACGCGTAGTTCGTAGTTTAAAACTTACTTCTTTTGGCTCCCTACATAGGCTTAAATTATTAAGTGGACCATAACCAACACCACCGCCCACTGTCGCACTGCAAGTCTTATAACATTTGCCTTTTAAGCCCGACAGCTTTATCACTGATAACATATTTATGCTACAAACAATGCTTATACGCGTCACGTTTATGTACGTATACTTTGTATTATAATACAACCTCGCCAAAAAAAACAGTATTCCTTTAACTTCAATTTTAAATCAACAAATGTATTCAAGAATGTTTTAAATTTTATAAAATGATACTTTTATAATTAAAACCCAGGGTATACGAGGTGTGGCTATCAAATAACGAAACTGACGTAAAATATTTTATTTTAATTTAATATATAATTATTTACTGTCACCTTCAATATACACTCCTTCTCTATCCCTACAACGCTCCATGCGAATTTTTCATTGTTGGAAACAGTGCTGAAAGTAATCTTTTGTCAGCTCCTTCAGGACAGGTGCCGCTTTCTCTTTTACAGCTTCCACAGTCTCAAATCTTGTCCCTTTTAATGCAAATTTCACTTTAGAGAACAGGCAGAAGTCACATGGCGCAAGATATGGTGAATTAGGTGGGTGTTCTAACACTGAGATGCTGTACTTGGCTAGGAATCTCTTGATAGATAACGCGGAATGAGCTGGCGCATTGTCTTGGTGGAGAACCCATGATTTGTCCTTCCACATTTCGGGGCGTTTTTCCTTACTCTTTGACGTAGTTTAGAAAGTATCTCAAGTTAGTAATATTGATTAATTGTTTGGCCTTCAGGAACCCAGTGAAGGTACACAATCCCACGGATATAAAAAAAAGAGAACCATCATTGCTTTAAATTTTGACTTGCTCATTCGAGCTTTTTTGGCTCTCGGTGAAGTTCGGCTCTTCCAGTGCATGGATTGGCGCTTCGTTTCCGGATCATAAGTGAAAAACCACGTTTCATCACATATTATTATCTTCTACCTGTATAATAATAATCATAACTAGTAATAATAATGACTAGTCAACAGAAAACCACTCTTTATTGATAAAAAATTGTGGAACTTTTAAACTTGGGAGTCAAGGACTTTGATTCCTCTCTTAAAAGCTATAACACTCTAACACCTACCCTGTTCATTCGGGACCTGGGTTTAAGAAATAATAAACAACTTATTGCAATTATTTATTGACAAAATTAATAATTACAATCAAAGATTAAACTTAGCCTATTAACAAATACGATTACATAAATTAGGTTATATAAATTAAATCAATTACAAAACTTAACTAACTTGACTAAAACAATAGATTAGCCTACGGTTTTTAAAACAATTAGGAATAAAAACGTTAAAAAAGTAAATTTGCAATACTACTCATATCTGCGCAGTGTTTTACCACTGCGCAGATTATAATTTCTATATTAATTAATCTTCTTGTTTAATATGCGTTTATAAATGCCAATAAATAGGAAAATAAATACTCGTATACTCCATATATGTAAAATTATATGGAACTTGTTATACTCATTTATAATAAAAAAGGGATTTATTTTTTTAAGTATTTTTATGAAGGAATAATTTGTTTTTAAATTTGAACTTCATTTTTAAGAACTTCCATTTTTTTTTAAATCTAAGTATACATTTGAGATAAAGTTGAAGTGTTCTGCCTCACCCAATTTTATTAAAATTGGACAAACCCTATACGTTTTCCAATTGAAATCTCAAAATATATTTTTTCCGTTTACATAAACCTCTCAAATACTAAGATGAGTTTTTTTGGGGATAACAAAAACAAATTTATTATCTATAGGAGTACTCCTCCTTATTCTCGACATCATCTTTGATACTCGAAAGCGTTATCTGAAATTTCAGCATTATTTATTTTTTTCTGTGATATTGTCCTACACGCTTCGTTTTGTAACATTTCTCATGGAATTGAAGACGTTGAAGTAGCCAAAATTTTATGCCTTGTCTGACGGCTCGAGTCAGTTGAACGAATAGTAACGATAGTCTGTTTATCTACGTACTAGAGTTCTGCTCTAAAGTGGAAGCAAATTACGAAGTGTTGAAATCACGTTAATATTACTATATGTTACTGTCAAATTACTAATAGTGGAGACGTCATTACGATAGCATTACATCATTCTACACGATAAAAACCAGAAAAAAATAAACAAAAACAATTATAATAAAACTATAATTCGAGGTTAAAACGGGATTGAGACAGAGAGATGGGTTGTTCCCACTACTGTTTAACTGGACCCTGGAGTTTGTTATGAGGAGATGGCAACGGGAGAATATCAAGCAGATCCAAATCGGATACAAAAAGGAGAAGATACAGGTGAATTGTTTGGGATTTGCTGATGACTTGGTGCTCTTGGCGGAAGACATTGAAGAGACCAAACAGCAGATAACATCTCTAGAGAACCTAGCATCCAAAATCAGTCTGAGTATCTCATATGAAAAGACTAAATTCATGGTAATTTACCCCCAATATGCAGAAAAATTAGACATTAACGATTGAACCATAGTCGGAGTCGAAAGCTTTAGATATTTGGGAGAGATGATCCACCACAGAGTTAATGAGAAGTGGGAATGGACAGAAAGGATAATTAAGCTGAGTAGAGGGCAACAACATACCAGAAACGTATATAACAAAAAAGTCCTGTCCATACGCACAAAAATTAAACATTACATGACCGGCTTAAGAACCCAAATTCTACATGGAAGTTAGACTATAATGAGTATGCATGGGGATGCTAACCTCAAGGAAAAGTTAAGAAAATTGGAGCGCAGGATTCTTAGGACTTGCACCAATAAAAAACATTTTGTGGATGGACACTACAGACTTTTACCGAACGACCAAATGTACATAGACATTGAACCAATTACAATAGCGATGAGGAAAAAACGCGTATCTTTGTTCGGGCACATTATGAGAACTCCACAGACAAGGTTACTTAGGAGACTTCTGGATAAATTTCTGGCCTCCAAACGGAAAACTAGCACTTTCACATGGATCACAGAGGTCCAAAGGGACATGGCCGAACTCAACCTAACAATGTCGGACCTGGTGGAGGAGAAACTATACTACAAAAATTTAATCAAATCACATAGTACCCAATTGACCACAAAGAAGCGGAAAGTCGGTGTAAGGGTCTACACAGACGAGCAACGGGAAATGTGTGCCGAAAACCTGAGGCGCTACCATGCTAATAAGAAACTTAAAGGGGCTTCCAAACGGGCTAAAGTGATCCATTGAGGTCTCAAAAGCTAAAAAAAAACTATAATTGTTTTGTTTACCCAACATATTTTAACTATTTTTACTTTAATAATAGTAATCTCCTAGTTCCAGGGCAACAAAAATAGTTCAGTTTCTTAACAATTGGTCAGCCAAGTACATGAGACTAAAGCATTTAAGAACAGAAGAAGTATAGTCTAGTTGTAAAAGACACTAGTCAGAGTTATCTCCTCTGAAAGTAATGAATTTCTTTATATAGGCACACCCTGTGGTGAATGAAATAAAGGTGTCATTTGCAGAGTGGAAAGTAGATGGTTTCAAGAGGGCCAGGCATGCTGATAAGCATGCTTCTCCATTCAGTGAGGAAGGCATGATAAACCCCCTCAGTCCTCGTTTCATTTAGTAAAACCTCTAGAGGTTCAAACCAGCCTTTCGGCTGATGACCTAAACAACAACACTTTAATGATTATGGAATCGCAATTTGTGTTTTTTGCGAGTATGAAATTAAGTAGTGGTTTGCAAGGCTATGCTCAAAAATATTTTTTACGCAAAATAAATAGTCGTATATAAGTTTTTTTTTTAAAGCTGGTGTAAAACACTTACACGACTTTCTCTTTCTATTGTAAGTAATGAACAATTTATCTACGTTTAATCATGAATAAACAATGTAAAATTAACAACAACACCTAATTTTACTCATGAGTGATTGACGCAAAATAAAAATCAACCTGTGTGAAATTTAAAAATACAAAAAATCATTAATTGACCTTAAACTTTTAGGCTCTGTTGAAAAAATACTTAGAATAAAAGTTGTAGAATTTTTATCTCCTATAACTTAAATTATATACAATTTTGTCATAAAATTTAAACTAAGGCCGCAATCTAAAAAAAAGGTATTTTTACCAATTTTCATGAGTAAAATACAGAAAATCACTGATTGACTACGCGTAAACTATGCGTCTAAAAAAAATGTTTAAAATAAAAGTTGTCGGTTTTCCGATTTCTTACAACTTCAGTTATATACACGTTTTCCTGAAATGCATATGAAGGCCACAAACTCAAAAATACCACGAGAGCACAGTCCCCCCCCCCAAAAATTCCAGTAACATATCGCTTACTTTACCTGGTAGAGCATAAAAATATGTAATGAATGAGGCGATTTTAAAGAAAATCGTAAGAGACCTTTTCAGAAATGGCAGAAAAGTGAAAAATTGCACGAATAAACTACTTCTCTTGGTTGACCAATTTTGTTGAGAATGTTTATGTCGGGTGCTCTAGTGGTACCGAACTTAAGGGTAGACTATGATAGTTTGACTGAAAATTTTGATTTTCGGTTTTTTATGTTTTTCAATAGTTTAGACCTAGATCTACCAGAAAAACATTAATTACGACAAAAAATTATTTCAATGACAAAAATTTAGTTTTTATCAGGTTTACCCTAAAAATTAACCTGTCGCCAAGAACAAATAATTATCATATTTTTATATTCCTTGTTTTAGTGCAAAAAGAGTTTTAGTTTTTTTTTAATATCTGGTTCACTATTTTTAATATTCTCCGCTGTTGGTGCAGCTTTGTAACCAACTGTTGATGAAAAATTACACTTGTTTGTCCACATTTTGTTTTTATTTGTGCCTTTTCCCTTAAATTTAGATTTTTAACACTTAGGTACGTTATTCTCTGAAACCATTTGACTTACCAAGCTGAAATGTTTACCAGTTAATTATCATGTGCATGCACATTCACCGACATATTTTTTACTTCCTCAGGTCCTCAAAAAATTAGTAATATGCACAAAACGTAGAAACAAATTGTAAAAATTTTATGTTATACGTTATTCTTTTAAAACCTTTATGGTCCAACAGATTAAATTGAAAAAATATCAGTAGCTAAAACCACCCTACAACTATAAGTGCGTAAATTTTCGTTTTCTTTTCTTTCACCAATCCTATGCAAAACATACCTAAAAATAGCAAATTTAACATTGGCAGGATACAAAGTACAGTCTCCCCTTAAGTTCTAAGTTTCAAGGATATTCTTTTCTTGAGAAATTTTGTTCACACACACAGTCGAATCACTAAGAACATGTTTTTTTAGGGTTTGGGGCCTAAAAACGTGTATTTCCGGTGAAATGTCGATTTCGAAAAGTTTACATGAAAACATTATTTACTTTCCTTCCCTACATATTTATATTTATATAGGGCAAGTGAAAGTTAAAATAGGAAAACCGTACAGATAGGCCGCAATTTCGTGGTGCAGGCGTAATTCAGGAATTAACTGGTCTAAAACATTATGTAACGCTGTACAGAATGATGAGGAATAAAGTATGAAGATTTTATATATCTTCACAACGCAACCGTCGTCAAATAAGCTCTACGTCCGTTATCCAAGATTCATTGGTTTCTTTGGTATTTTTCTTATATTTATGTGCATCTTAAACGCAATTTATATTACGTTTCATCATCTTAGTTGTTTAGAAATGCAATTAAAAAATTACGAAATTATAAAAATAAAAGATAGGACTAATTCAATGAAAACTTAATAAATTTCAGCAGACGTACCTATAAACCAAAATGTTTGGTTTTTATAACTAGAATTTTTTTCAGTTTATAATACATTTATCAGAAATTTAATATTGTCGTCGTACTAGGAAAACCCTGATTCAAATTCAATTCAGTATGTTGACACTCTTTCATCGATTCATAGTTTTTTGACCTGCGACAGGTTCACGAACAAGGAAAAGATGCATCAATCTTTGTGCTATCATTAACTTTTCTCCAGATAAATTAGTTTTCTTTCTTATTCCATATCCTTTGAGCTAGCTACTTTATTATAATTTTTCCATAGTTTTTTCCGTACGTTCACTTAAGATTTTCTTTAATAGCATTATTTTAATCAATTTATTTTCATCTTCTTATGTTTATAACTTTTTTGACCTCTGACTTATGCAATCAATTAAATAATTTTAAAAACTAAAAGCAGATTAGATAACGTTACACAGCTACAGAAACATAAAACTTAAATTAAACTTATAAATATATAATAATAGCTATGTAGCTTTTATTTCAGATTGTTTTAGAATCTGGTTAGTTTTAATAATAAATTTTCTTTTAAATTTATAACAAATATTTATTTACAAATTAATTATTTAAATTGATTGTCACATTTATAACAACTAGAAAATTACAATAAACTATTTAATGTAATAACAGATTCAATTGTTTACAGAATGTTTTAAAAGCTTAAACTAAACTTAATTAAAAACTGTATGGCCATTTACGAAACAAACAGTAAGAATGAATTCTTAACTTGGAAACCAAACAATTGTTCACTAATTGCTCTTTACGAAGAACTACTAAAATCGCAACGTTTTTTTGTTCAGAACTGGTTTTAACAAAAACTAACACACTTAAATAACACTTCACAGCCGATTTCTACAAACTAATTTTTATGAAAGAGTAGGCTTAATATAGAAACGATCACCCTACTAGAAGGACAAAGAATACACCGTATAAATTAATACGCAAAAATAATAGAAAATCCAGAGAATAGACAAAAACAAAAAGAACATAAAGGAATACAATAGATCTTTTACTAGAATAACAAACAATACCAGTTGCACCCGGCAAAAAACTAGTCACAAAACACAATAACACAATTGTTAAAACTTCATACAATAGTTGCTTATATTGTCCCATTTATCATTTGTCATGATACAATAAAAAATAATACGTAATGACGTCACCCACTGGTTACGTCTTCACAGAATCAATTATTAATTTGTTTAAAAGTCTTTAACACTAATTGTTAATTGACAATAGGTATGCGTAAATAAAACAAAAGAATAATAATTATAATAACAATCAGAAAGGGAAGTAAACAAACAAATTGAATAATTAGAAAAATATATTTTACATAAACCGTACCGAAGAACAGTAAAAAACCACTATAATTTCCATTCTCTTTGTTAAACCAGAATTACTCCACTTTTTCTGGAAAGACGTAATTGCATGAGCATACAATTTTTATATAAAACATTAAATAAGGTTGACTTGGGTAATATCGTTAAAAAAAAGATTATTTAGTTACCTGTTATTAGCTCTCGAACATTTAATCTCATTTATTCGCCTCGAGTAAATACCGCACAGTACGGTAATGTAATACATCCCTAATACTGAAATTATCATTATTCAATTTAATTAACTTGGAACTCGATCCTTTTTCTGACAGTTACAAACAATTTACAGAAAAAGTTTTATCAAGCGCTCACCCATCAATAAATAAGATTAATTCACAATGCAGACTGAAATCTAGTTTTTCTTTTCTTCTAATCTTCTATACTAGTAAATATGTTAAGTTTGGTCATCCATTTTTATTATTAAATAAATATATTATTTTTGATCAATTATTTTTCACGAAAAAACCTTTGTTTGTATAATATACATTGTTATAAATACAAGATTGTCACAAAAAAACTGGTGTGACGTTCGATGAGCGATCGACAATACTGGACAAATTTGAACCTGCTTAGGTGCAAAGTTTAACTTGTTACGAAAGCGTGTCCGGTCGTGCTGAATGATTTTGTTCGATAGTAAGTATTCTTGGCCATAACAGGCAAGTAGAGTGTTAAATTATTTGCACTGGATCTGCTAGTTCTAGGGCTACAAAAAGTAGTTCTGTTTCTTATCACGAGGTCAGCTAATAATAGTGTAACAATATCGAAGAGGAATATGTGTTCGAGAGGCTTCTAGGGGAACCGAGAAATTCATAAATGTTAAATATTAAATAATAGAGTGACGAAGTAACAATAGGGTTAGTTATAAAAGAATATTTAAAAAGGGCTGTGTATAGTAAGGTAGGGTCTTTGTTGTACAACTATTTGTGTAACGCCTTTTATTCTATTGTGACTTGTTTACACCAGTTAAGATTTCTCCAGAACCAATAAAAAGGATTTTTGTATTTTATTATTGCATCGAAACTCTCTATCTTTCTAGAAATATCATTGATCCACCTATATAAAGAGAGCTCCAAGTGCGGTCGGAGAGTTAGTATTCGTTTGATCTTTGGCGAGTGTTTATTGTGTGTGCTATCGGTACGTTTAGAAAGGTTGACGTTTCAGGGCATTGGTCAACTATTGTTATTCTGTCCTATTGTGTATGTGCATTCTGTATAATTGTTTGTAAGTAGTACTAAGTAAATTCTTTAAGTTATTTATTGTATTACTTCATTGTAATTAGTTTATTATTTATTTTGTAAATCTTTTAGTTGTAATAAATACTTGTAATTGTAAACTTTAGTGTATTAATTATTTAACTACCTAGATCTCGAAACGGATCTTAGGGATAAGTGTTACAATATAATATAATAGAAAATGTACAAAGTTTATTTTGTAAATTGGAATAGATAGAAAACACTTCATTTTCACAAATTTACTAAGAACAAGATAACCCATTTTTCCAGAAATTTATTTTAACGGTTTTTAAAAATTTTTATAAAATACTTAAGACGTGTGTACACGTACCGGCTACTGAAGGCTTGGTGAAGTTTTTCACGATGCGGACAACCACACTTTTTCCGTTTTTGGTAAACACATAATGTTAATTGATAAGTTATTGTTTGTCCAATAGCAACGCGGGTGAGTTATTAAGAGGTTCTAAGTTATTTGGGATCTTAAGTTATCTAACTGATATCGTTTTAGATATTTCTATATTTCCATGCTTTGCTCATGAATTTCGGTAACATTTACATTTTTAAGAGAAATCCTTATATTTTGTAACTATATTTACAAGCACACATGACCAAAGATTTAGAAGCAGAAAGTGAAGGCAAAAGGTACGATATGATTCGTGTTATCGATATTACTTTTGGTTATCTTTGGTGAAATGTTACTGTAGATGTGAATATTACATACATAAAAATACCAATGAAATATCTGATGTAAAGATATAAAAATAGCGGTCACGTATTCGGATGAATTAAAATATTTTAAGTAGAAATGTTGGATGCAATAAAATGAAAAGAAATAAAATAATATGATGGAGTAAAACGGGCAGGTAATAGCAATAGGAAATCTAAAGTTTGTATTTAAGGGAGAAAGCGAAAGAGAGTGATGCCGAAAAGTGCAGCACCTGTAGCAAAAACCATTTGGCTAAAGCTTTTAGTAGATTACTACAACATGGCCAAAGACCCCTTCTACGTGATCATTAAAATAAAATCATCCGGCAACCCCCCTCACTCTCTGCTCTCTCCTTATCTTACTTGTTAATTGATTCTCCATATTAAATATTATCGGCTATTAATTACCTTCTCCAATATTCCATGGAAATTTTAATTAAATAATTATTAAAAATACATCACTAATTTTTTTAGTAATATCGAAGCCAGTATATCTCGTTACTAATTCTCCAACTTCCCAATCACCTAGAAATTTTAATTTCGGCAATTGTTTTCCTTAGTTGAACAAAATAACTAAAGTTTGTGTTTCAATCAATTTTGCACCTAAGAGATTAAAAAAGGATGACTGCACTAAAACAATGCATATTTTCAATCCTAATTAGACCCTCTGGAGAAAGTGCAAAAGCTCATTTTTCAATTAACCAACAAAACTCTTGTCTGCAAGCTTCACGTAAACCTTTCTCACCCAGGGCTGGTGGCAACGTGAGCGTAGAACAATACGGTTGTGGTATTGAACCATTGGCTGTCTGTACTTCGCATACTCCTGTTCTACCGACATCGTATTATGGTGAGAAATCATATGAGAATAATATTTATCGCTATGAGAGCTCCATTAACCAGTGGTTGTTTATCACTTTCAATAAATTCTTTGATTTCTTTTTCTTCGCTTATGTCTTCAGTTAAGTCTGTTATCGCGGAACTTTGAAACCGGAGCCGCGATAATTATTTAAGGAAAGGTGCTAAAACGATGATTGCGTAACCTCAAAATCG
This sequence comes from Catonia carolina, assembly GCA_035578175.1. NCBI lineage: Eukaryota > Metazoa > Arthropoda > Insecta > Hemiptera > Achilidae > Catonia > Catonia carolina. The sequence continues at coordinate 4,033,819 of JAQMRL010000001.1, forward strand.
TCCAAATCAAAACGCGTGATTCTAATGGATGCTTTTATTATTATTTTTATTATTATTATTATTATTATCATTATTTCTATACCTTTCTGAAGAGCTACAGTTATTTTTTTAAATCGGTATGAATATTCTTTAAGTGTTGTCTAGGTAAAATATCATTTGAATTTCGCTAATTTGCTTCTAACGGATAGAAAGGGGGTAATTTACTTAAAGAAATAAATTTGTATTTCTTAACTCTCCTAAGAAGCCGTAATTGCGAAAACCGGCTTTAGTATTCTTAAAGCAATTACTAAAGAGAAAGAAGGGTGGCTTGAAATTTTTTTCGAATTCTGGAAGCAATAATAAAAATGAAGATCATTTGAGAAAAAAAGGAAATAAAAGTGATTCTGAGAAATTTTGTAAATAAATCATAAAAGGGCAGAAATTATTATTAAATGAAATTAATTAAATTGAAATTATTATTTTTGAGATTTAATGAAGTATATCAGTTTTATGAGGGATATTTTATATATTTATAATTGTAGTTCACAAATATAAAAATTAGAAAACAATACATCGTAAAAAGTTAATCAAAAAATAATACAAGAAATGACAATAAGAGCTGGGTATCCTAAATAATACAGCACCACCACTCCACTCTTCTCTGGTAGCAATGCTATTCACATAACAATACCGTTTTTCATACAATAGCTCTATCTCACCCAAAATTTTTCTAGCCAAGTCTAGTTTTTCTTGTCACAAAATTTATAACGTTTTAATGAGGTGTATTCTTGTACAGACTCAGGCCGATCATTCATGAACGAGCTACTTGAACCCCATCCATCAAAGTACGCTAGTAACCATAGTCTAATTGTTATTGTAGTTCAGGTCATCAGTCTGATGCCTGAGAGGCATATTTGAAGAAAGGCTGGTTTGAACCTTTAGAGGCTTTACTAAACGAGAAATGAGGTGGTTTACCAATGCCTTCCTCATTGAGTGGAAAAGTATACTTATCAGCATGCCAAACCCTCTGAAAAGCATCTACTTGCCACTCTGCAAATGACTCCTTCACTTCATTCACCACAGGATCTGACTATAATGAAATTCATTACTCTCAGAAGGGATAACTGTGACTAGTGTCTTTTACGCCTCTACTTCTTCTGTTCTTTACTGTTTTAGCCACACAATTGGCTGACCATGTGATAAGAAATAACTATTTTTTGTAGCCCTGGAACAAGTAAATCGAGTGCAAATAAAAAAAAACACTCTACCTGCCTGTTACGGGCAAACCGCCTAGTATTCAAATCCGTATAGAAGTAAATACATTTATTTGAATTTGAATTTTTAATCAAAGAAAACGTAAAAAACTATAAAGTGGGTTTATGGTACGTTTTTACGTATTGTACTACCTACTACGATATCTATTGTAACTACTAGGAATATAATGGGAAAACAAGTAAGTTATATTTATGGAAATATAGTTGGATAAAGTTAGTTGCACCATATACTAAAACTGAAAGAAAAATCCCAACGAAGTAAACGTATTCTTGCGATACTTTTAGTAATAATTTAGTTTATTAACGAAGCATTGTCTTGTTTTAACAAAAAGAGTGATATTTGAACTAAAAGGGATGCAAAGAAAGTTGCTGATGAGGTAGTTCGCAAGTTTAGAAGACGGAAGTTGCGCGTTTTACACTTTTACATAAACTAGTGATGGAGAAGTTTGAAATTATCGGTGAATTAACATTTTTCATATTCAGACGATTCTCGATCAATAATTTACATTATTTCCTCTTACAAAATCTGTTTCCATGAATTATAGATTCTCATGTAAACTCCTAGCTCTAGTATATTTTATTTAATTATTATGCCAATCTTGAAAATTAATTAATTGTGTTATTTTGTTCTAAGGTAACAAGGATTACCTTACACCATGTTAACATAAGGAAAATTTCTCAAAAAGCTACTTAACTCTTTCAAATCTGAACAGCAGTTTTATGAGAGACTTCATAATGTATTGGAATTATTCATAATTTTATAAAATTATTAATAAATTAAGACTTTGATTATTTTTTGATTATTAAACGGTAAGGAACGTACCATAATTGTAACATAGTGCAGTAATATTCTATAAATGGTTGAGGAAATAGATGTGTATTGTAAGAAATTGTTTATTGTATGGACCGTAGTTCTTTTGAACAAGGATAATAGCTTGCGATTGATGAAATGTTTTAAATGGGAATTCTTGGAAAAGAGGTCTTTGTTATGCGTTATTGATAATATCTACTATGTTTTGGATTTTTCTAAAAGCGTAGGTAGATCTGCCGTCTGTCCTATTATGTAGTAAATTCCTTGTAGAAACGACAGCCACCATAGGTATTAAAGGCGGTAGCCCTTTATAGGTCAGTTCAGTTCTAGTTGCGACTCGATTATGGATAACCGAGTGCTTTTAGTTCTAACCGAGTGCTTAGAAAAAGTTCTTTGTACTCTAATTGGTTATAGGTAAGAGGCTATTATTAATTGTAAGATCACTTACTGTTAGTTAGTTTAAGCTTTGATTTTTTAATTAATTTAGGTGAAGTAATCTAATTGTATTTGTTAGTAGGCTAAGTTTAATAATAATTTGTGTAAATAAATAGTACTAAGTTTAAGGAAGTCTGTTTAAAATTTATTATACCCAGATCTGGATCGAACCTAGGCTTAGGTTTTGTAATATGTTTATTCGAAATTTGTTAATTATACAAACCTACCGGCTTACTCACCGTTAATTAGACTAACCCACCGGATAAGTCTAGTGGCAAAGTCGTCGCCGTAAGTCAGCTTTCCGTGACTTTCCGTGACGAATATTCCGTGGTTCGAATCCTAGTAAAGGTAGTAACTTTTATACGGATTTGAATACTACACAGAAGTTGACGTTGTACTTTGATGGTTGGGGTTCAATTAACCATACTCTCTCAGGAATTATCTGCTTGAGTCTGTACAAGACTACACCTAATTTACTCGTCTTACATATCATCCTCATCTCATTGGGTCATGGGGTTGTTTATTGATCTAAATTGAATAGATTGCAACGTACACACATTAGCGATTTAAAAAAATATTTACTTCAAATTGATTCCAAGAATTAAAATGTTTTTTCTCTCTTTTTAGGAAATTCACAATCTGTTGAAAACAATCAGTGAATGTGATAACACAAAATTTGGAAAAAAATAACATGATAAATAAACGTGAGTGGAGACACAGTCCAGTGACAGAACTCCGACGTGAATAGATAAGTGTAGCATTAAGTGCAGCATTTAGAACACTGTAATGAATAGTCAATTACAGTGCTACGTTAATAGATGAGGTCCCGGCTCCATCGACGTTTTAGACGTCTTATTGGATTGTTTGGAAGAGTCTGCATAGCCAGATTTGAGATCAATTGGTTATGGTGGTTCACGAGTTCCTTCCTAAATTTTGTATAGAGCTTTAAGAAAATGTTATTTATGTAGGGTACGTTTTGGTCTGAGTATAGCGTTTTGTTGGTTGCATAATAGGGGGCGTTAATTATCCTCCGTGAGAGCTTTGACTGAAAACGTTGAATTTTTGCTAATACCGATGGTTTTGCACAGCAGTAAAGCTGACTGGCATAGCTCCATATTGGTCGAAGGTAGGAGCTGTAAGTGGTTAATTTAGATGTAGTTGGTAACTTGGATTTGCGTGAAAGAAGTCTGTACAACTGTTTGAACTTGTCCTGGAGTGCCTTTTTCGTTTTATCCACGTGTACTTTCCACTCGTTATCCAGATATAAACCTAGATAACGGATAGATTCAGAAGTGTGAAGTTGGATGTCATAGATACAAAAGAGGTAAAGAATTAAAAATTAAAATTATTTAATTGTAAAGAAAAATTTAAACATATTAATAACTAATAGTTTAATTATCACTAAAATCACTCATCTGCAACAGTCTATATTTATACAACCTAAAAAGGCTTTTTCGATATTACACACGCTCTATAGTTTGTATCGTTTTTAAAATCGTAGGAGCAATTTTTCCACTAACATTACATGTTTATCTGTGCATTCGGTGAAAAGACTGAAATCTCTCAGAGTAAATGTTGTGAAGACGAATTCTTGTCAACAAACACAAGCTACAATAAATAATTCATTTAGTAAGCGTTAAGTAATATGAATGTTACAACACCATCTTTACGCAATCATATTATTGTCAGATGACTTCTCTCGTTATTTTGGCGAATGTCCAATCTTGGTAAACTATGCAACAGATTATTTAGTTTTGAAAAAACAAGTTGGTTCTTATTTTTGACTAGTTATTAGAATGTGCACAAGGGAATGTGTGTGGTTATGTTTAACGCGTTCTAAGACTCCATAGAAGTAAAGAATAATAAGGTTTCCGTTAAAATGGAAGAAGAAATCGTGGAATAAATAGTTACTGCATTGAAAGGCAATTGATCCAAAATTTAACGGGTTCTACAGCTAAGGGTTTAAATGAAGTGAAAACATGTATTGCATTGCGTGGTTTTTCCGTTGATACAAATGGGCAGTCCGACTGTTCCCAGATGGTTGGAGATTCCAGTTGACCCCATATACACCCACCCTTCAATGCTCCCCACCAACGTCCCCCGTAAACGTCTCCTCTGCATTTATTCGCTCTATTACTCTTACCCGCTTCTTTCTACCCCTAAAACCTTCCTTCCCTTCTAAGGAAATAACCCTGGTAAAAAATAAAATATAAAAAACAGGTGTGGTTGAGTTCATAGCCTTTTCTATGGGACAACATATTTTAGGACTAGCACGCACAAGTTCTTACGATTTAAACTGTTCAAAGAATAAAAGCTTCCGTAATGCGGTTTCAGTAAATAAAAGCAATAAAAATAATTACACCAGAGACGGTAGGTAACATAAAAATTACGAATTAAGGTATAGACCAAAGATTTTATAGTGTATGCCATTATGAATCAGACAAACACGAGCTTCCAATGAAGATATGTACAATATAAATAAACTAATATATTAATCAGTATACCAAATTTCACAAAGAGAAGCAGAAAAATCCTCCACAAAATGATGGGTTTTAAACAGGTTACGAGGACGAGAAGAACTGTACAAGAAAATGAACGATTAGATAAAGAAGACAAAATTTTACGAAAACCTGTATAGAATTGATGACAAAACAAATTTTTAAGACACTAAACAATTAGACCTAAGGAGATGACGGATAAATGATTTAACCCTTTATAGGGCAGTATTACAGGGAAAAATATGCATGTAGTAAAATGTTAAGTTTTGTTTTATAGGGACTTTTATAACGTATTTCTAGTACCAGTACAGTATGATTTTTTATGTTAAGCCCTGGTAAGTATATTTACCAAAGAACGTTTATTGAAATGGGAATCACATAATGTTTAGTGGTAAAAATGCTTATTAAAACAGCTTGTAGTTCTATATAACAGAAAAATGTGTAGAATAACTTATCTCAACTTTATATTAGCATGAATTTTTGGTTTCCCATAAAAAATTAGAGTTTTCTAAGTGTAGTACAAGAGAAACAACAAAACAACGCGGTTGCGTACGCTGGAATGAATCCCCTTACCACATTCGTGTAACTCATAAAGCAACTAGTCGCTGCGCACTGATTGCAAAATGTGGATAGCCTACTTACCAGAGAACATTTCATCTATAAAACTATAAAATGCCAATAGGGTTTAAATGCATAGGTTATTCTTAAAAAAAATCGATCTTATTGCCAGTGGTAACAATACTTACCACAGACCTATAAAGGTAAAGATATTAGCAGGAATATTGAGAAAACGGAAATAAACCGAGAAAACATGAATAGATTTTTAGGGCTTCCAGAAGATCAAAAATAGAACTCTGAGTGGGCGAAGAATGGAGATAGCCTATAATGAACGAATGCTGAGAATATGCGCTGAATAAAGAGAGCTTACAGAAATGTCTAAAGTTACTTCGCGTGATCTAAGATTGAGCCTATACGGAAAGAATAACCAATTTTACAGTTTCTGATTATACGTACAGTAGAATGTCGCCTATCTGACAGTTATAGCGCCGGATAGCTGTCGGAAAATGATTATGAGATTGTAAAATGAAATAGCTCAAGTTTCAATAACAAATTCAAATAAGGTAAACTCATGGGTCTACCTTATTTGAATTTTTCTTGTATAATAATACAGGAAGTAGGCCTAATTTTCGAAACCTCACATGTTTATGTCGTCGTCAGAGTTTTCAGTATAATGGAAAACCAATACCATTCCTCCATAACCGCTCAAAAATATACGCATAACACATCATCGGTTCAAAATCACATCAGTTTGCAAAAACCTACTTTTACACATTAATTTTATTATACAAAAAGTGTCTCAAAAATTGAAATAGACGTTTGTATGAGCGATCGACGTTACTGGACAAGTCTGATTGCGTAGATGCAAAGTTTAACACATTTCAAAAGTTTATCCAATCGCGCCGAATGAATTTCGTTCATTAGTTCAGCAGTCATACTTCTTTGACATGTTTTGCGGTACCCTCCCTCCGGTTTGCAGAACTAAAAACGAGCGACTATGAGCGCGATTCGCTATTGTGTTAGCCGCAGTTTATCGGCCGTTGATACTGTGAACGAGATGAAAGGTGCATATTGGGAAAACTGTTTGGGTGCCTGTACATTTTTCCGTTAGTACAAATCGTTTTATGAAGACCAGACTCGGCTCTCCGTGTTACGAATTTCATAAGTTTCTTCTGGTTGTTCCCCGGAGTCCGGTATGATTATGGAAACTATTTCTTCTTTTGTAAATTGAAGACTTTCATCATTAGCTAACAGCCGCTCGTTCACATAAACTTTGGGTGAAAATTCGTGTGTTGCTTTCCCACGTAATTATACACAGCTGGCCAACACCACTCCGATCAATGGATTGGTTAAATTAAAGTCCCGCTCTCAAATAGTTGTAGCGGGGTAGTGTAACTCATTTTTCACGAAACTTTTACTCTTTCTTTTTTTTCTTTTCTTACTTTATATGAAATATGGGGAAATAAAGTTTGTTTTTATGTCAAGTTTTACAGAAAATACACATTTTCAGACCTCCTGAAGCCAAAAACCGTGTTTTATCAAATGTGTGGGTGTGTGTATGTGAAAAAAGTATCTCAAAAATGAAAAAATTGTACAAAGTTGAAACTCAAAACTTTAATTAGGTTCCATGAAAGAATCTGACACGAACATTTTCATCAAAATCGGTCAATCAGAAGCAGCAGTTTATATGTGCAATTTTTCAATTATTTGCAATTTTCACAAAAACCTCTCCTACGTTTTTCTCTGCAATCGCTTAATTTGCTATATTTGTTACGCTCTAAAAGATAGGGTTTTGTTTCAAAAACATTTCTTAGATTTTAAGGTTTTGTTTCAAAAGACTTTAATTTAGCGTCAATTAATTATTTATCGTATTTTGCTCATCAAAATATTAAAGTCTAATATAGGTAAATTTCCATTTTGCGTCATTCACTCATAATTAAACATAGGTTACATTGTTCTTTATTTCACTGCAAACGAAAGTCGTGTGAATGTTGTACACCAGATTTTTATTATTTACAAAAGTTATTTAGAAATTTATGCCAAAATTTTGTACAGATTGTTTTTTTAAACACTAATGTGTGCAAGTTGTAATCTGTTCAATCTAACAAAATAAGAAAACCCATCTTTCAATGAGATGAGGATGGTATGTATGAATTGTAAATTAAGGGTAGTCCTGAACATAATCAGGCCGACCATTCCTGAAAAAGAATGGTTAATTAAACCCTAACCAAAAAAGTATATCGATAACCACTGTTTAGTATTTAAATCCTAGTAAAAGTAATATAAGTTTACTAAGATTTGAACCATGGAATCTTCGTCTAAGCTGTTAAACACGTGATGACTCGCAGCGAAAACTTTACCACTAGACCACCCGGTGGGTTAAGATTAAAATATAATAAAAAATTTCAACGCGTTAATCAATTATTACATATTTTATGCAGAACAGAATTATTTTAAAGGAATTTCATTAAAATTTTAAACTCTATTTTCTTGTTTGTTATAAAAATTCATTATAAAAAGCAGCACTACATAAAAAAAGCAACAAGAAAATTGACAAATATTAAAAGACAAGGAAAATTTGATGACTTTCCCAGTAATATCCGGGAACTTCGTTAAGTAAAAACATGAAATAAAACAAGGTTATGTGTTATAGTGGTGGTAAACAGCGGTTTTATGACTTTCGTAGCCATTTTGGAAAGAGTTTGTCGGGAATGAGCGACCACTAACAAAACACAAGGGTCGTTTTAATTAATTTGAAGAGTTCAGGTATACAAGTTATTGATTAATACCACCAGAATAATGTAGCATGCTTATCCATAAAATGGTACAAAGAAACAATTTAAAAATTTGTCTTCGTTTACTTAACAAAACAATAAATATAAAACAAAATTTATTTTCAAAATCATACTCATAATAACGATTAATTTGTCTCATTTCCTAATTACATAAAAACTCTGGTGTGAAACACTCACACGAATGTCTCTTACCAATGTAAATAATGTAAAATATAACCTAATTTCCATCATGAGTGAATGACGCTAAATGAAAATCAACCTCTGTTCCACTTAAAAAAACGTAAAATCACTAATTGACGCTAAACTAAACTTTGTAGAAAAAAATGCTTGAAATAAAAGTTATTTATTTTCTATAATTTATTACTATTATAAGCCATCAGCCGATAGGCTGGTTTGAACCTCTAGAGACTTTACTAAGTAAAACGAGAAGTCAGGTGGTTTACTATCCCTCCTTCACAGAGTGGAAAAATACCTTTGCTTATTGCATGCCAGGTCCTCCAAATAGCATCTACTTTCCACCCTGCAAATGACACTTTTACTTTTTTCACCACAGGGTCTAACTGTATAATGAAATTCATTACTCTTAGAGGAGATAACTCTGATTAGTGTATTTTACATCTGTACCTCTGCTGTTCTTAAATGCTTCAGTCATATAATTGGCTGACCATTTGATAAAACAGAACTATTTTTGTACCCCTGGAACTAGCAGATCGAGGGCAAAAAATTTAACTCTCCACCTGCCTGTTAAGGACAAAACTTAAATTATATACTCCTTAAATGTTGCAAAATGCAAACTAATACTGCAATCTTATAAAACCCCCGGTTTCTATCAATTTTAATGAGAAAGTCGATAATTGACGCTAAACTAACCTCTGTAGAAAAAAATGCTTAAAATAAAAGTTGTACATTTTTTATGTTCTATAACTTAGATTATATACTCTTAAATGTAGTAAAATGCATAGCCTACTAAGTTCTAAACTTATAAAAACTCATTTTTACCGATTATAATGAGAAAATGCAGAAAATTACCAACTGACGCTAAATTAAGTGTTGTAGCTAAATTAAATTGTAGTTGTAAGTTTTTTAATTTTCTACAATTTTAATTCGCCCTTAAATGCGTATTAAGGCCGCAATCTTAAAAATCTTTATTTACAACGAGAGCACAGGCCCCCAAAAATTTCAAAGACATGGCGCTACTGCAACATGTAGAGCAAAAAATGTAGTAAATAAGGATTTTAAAAAATTCGTATACAATTTTTGATAAAAATAGCAAAAAAGTGAAATATCGTACGAATAAACTACTACTACCGGCACCTTAGGTCTATTGTTTAGTATCTTACGAATTTTTTTATTAACCGTTTGTCATTCATTCTATACAGGTGTCCGTAAAATTTTAGTCTTCATTTTTAATCATTTACATTAGTAATTAATTTTTCTTGTACAGTTCTTCTCGACCTCATAACTTGTGTTGTCGGCCTACTATCTTCGGACTCGTTATCTTGCTGAGGATATTTCTCTCAAATTTCTCTGCTTTTCTTAGACCACCCTTCCCGGGGTCATTCTAAGACACTCACTCGCATACAGACATACAGGTTTTATCACAATATTATAATGTCTAATCTTGGCTTGTCTTGAGAGTGCTTTCTTTTTATACAAGTGTTGAGTTTCTAGGAGTGTACCGACCACCTTTTCTCGTCTGCTGTTGTTCGCTTCTTTTTTTCTAGACTTTGTATTTATCTCCCCGAGGTACTTGAAACTACCAACTTTTCCAGTTTTTCCGTATTGTGTCTTCAAGTGATGCGGGGTTGTTTTGATGTTCGTTATGTATTTAGTCTATCAAAGGAAACCTGTAGTCTTATTTTTTCTGCTTGTTCTTTTAACTCGTTGATTTGTTCTATTCGTGTTTCTGTGTTCCTAGAAACGATTGCTTGGTCGCTTGCAAAAGCAAGATAATTTATCTTTAGTCTATGCCTTTCTTTGATTCTTTAATATGTGCTTGGTTCAATCCCTTTTTGGATTCTACTTCTATATAACATTTGATGTTTAAACCAAATATTTAACAACATTACCAATTATTATTACCTGGGATTTTAAACCCATTTTTTATTGTGTAATGATTTTTTTTTTTTGGTTTAACGTCCGACTGTTTTGCAAATTGCTGCTAATGTAGACGGTGAAGGATGAAATGAATTTTTTGTAACGTATGAAAAAATACCATGCCCGAGAGGGATTCGAACCCAAGACCGCGTGATGAGAGGCGAGCACGTTACCAACATCGCCAACGCGGCCGACTTGGCGATGTTATCATTGTGTAATGATGCCTGCATAAACCTTTGTTTGTGCTTGGGTAATTACATGAGGTAAGATATAGATGAAAAACTTCCAGACTTGATCGGGACTCGAACCCGGTAACTCTGACATTGAAGTCAGTTGCGCTGACCATTATACCAACTGCTAGGTAAATTTACCGCCGCCATCACCATTATGACTACTGCAACTATTATAATTATTATTCGTATTAGGCTTATCCAATACGCTGTTTATAACTTCATTTTCCCATACGTAAACAAAGAAAAAGTTTTTAATTTATTTTTACTTTAGAATTTGCACTAATCTCTGACAAGTCTGACCGATTTTGTTTTATATTTATCATCTTCACACAAACAAAAATAATAGGCCTATTATAAATGATATTGTATAGGCCTACATGTTAGCCTATACATGTATAATAATATTTCTGATCAAAAAGTAGTAAAATAAAAAGTGAAATATTGTTTGTCAAGAAAATAATTTAATATAGAGGAAAAATTACAATGCGGAAACAAAAACACCAATAGGAATAATATTGGTAAAACGTTAAAATGGAGGGCTATATTATACAAAAAAATTAGCAATTATCCGACAGGATGTCGATTACACGTTCAGTAAAAAATAATTAAAAGAAACAATGTACAAGGAGCTGAACTAAAGAGTTTTAAGTTACTAACTCTTCCAACAATTTGACAGCATCTCGTCCGTGTTTTCTGATATGTCTGAATCAAAGTTTTCAGATTATGAAGCCATTTTAAACCTGATAAAGGTATCAAAATAAATTTTTGTTTAACTTCCTTTTATTCCTTCCGCAATTAAGGGGAAAGTACAATGAAAGTTAGATTAAAGAAATATTTTGATATAACCTAAATATTTGTATCGCATTTTTGAAACTTTACAATACTTCGCGCTGTTAGAGATACTAACAACTTTAACTACCAATAAAAGAATCCCAGTTTGTTGAAACAGTTACTCAGATCAATCAAACCTTATCAGAAAAAATAATTTCTCGTACAATTCATTGTAAAAATGGGCATTAATATTCAAATTTATATTCAAATTGATAGCTCGTCTACTTAAGCCCCTACTTTTCTTCTTGTTATTGCTCGCTGATGCTACAACTTGATGCGAGTCGTGGCCTCTTAACTCCCACTGCTACATGTGCAAGCACATCAATCCATCTAACCCTGAGGTGTTCTTCACAGTATACGATTTTGACCGCACGATGAAAAACCGAACGGTGACATTCTTTTAGAAGAGTAAAAAAGAGCTTCATTTTACACTCCCACGGCGAAAAACTGAAACGAGCCGGATCAATGCCTCTGCAACCACGGCGCCCGAACGGCAAACGATAACTTTGTAGTGTACATAACCAAATGCAGACACTCATATCACACGGTTTTAAACCATACGGTTAGTTTCCATTGAGCCACTATAGTTGCATTTTAGTTGTGAATTATTTATTGTTTAAATAATGGAAAATACTGAAGTTTTGATTACCCTGTCTTAATAACCTGTTTCAAGAGTACAGCAAAACTAAATGCACGTATTTATATGCACCTAAATGTAATGGTCAGCATCTTCATTGGTTGTATATAAAATTCATAAATTGTATATTTTGGCAGCATTCTTGAGTTTTTCATGTGATTCATCAAATGAGGCAATGAACTTTCGAATATAATTGAAAAACTTAATTCCATCTTTCTTTGATTCTTAAAAAAGGTACAAAATAAGCCCATTTCATCTCTCCTTTCATTGAAAGGATGCAACCAAACATGACGTTTTCGTTGTCTCTTTTGACAGTGACTGTATAACCATTTATTTTTACCAAACAACTACAAACGGGCTTGTGACGGAGAAAACCGTGTGTGTATAAACCGTATAGTGTGAACTTATGGCCCTTTAAAATTTTCACCGTTCGGTTTTCCCCGTGCGGTCGAAACCGCATAATGTAAAAAGACCCTGACCCAACGTATCTTTCGCTTTCCGTATATTTCACATATCATAATCTATCGAGGAGGATGTACGTAATTTGCACCAACAACGTCTCCAATCCACTTCAGCTATGTTATTTCCGCAACGTGTGCGTTCGTACACACAGCACTGCACACAGCACAACACTATTCACTGTTATGCTTCCTACGTCACATGTAACACTCCATTATTCCCTCCTAGTATTCTCCTCAACGTCTTTCTCTTAAAGACACCCAAAAGAATGTCATCTTGTCAAATTTTACAATCATTAATGAAGAGCTGTGTGAAGGAAGGTACTATGTAATATTTCTTTCAAAAACTTAAATTTATCTGAATGTTAAAAATGAAGAGAGAATATTTAGTTATGTAGATGAGAATTCTATAGTATAGGGTGATTCAAAAAGAGCGCCGGTTTTGATATATCAAATTAAGAGATTTATTTTATTGAAAAACTGAAAATAAATACATCAACAAGTTCATCTTACCTTCCGATTTCATGTATGAAAAATGATGTCATGCATGTGTCCTCCTCTACTGCGCTGGCACGCATCAACTCTGTCCATGAAATTGGATATTACTGCACGACAAGTTTCGACTTCCATTTGCCCGATAACCCGTCGAATTTCCTCCTTCAAGTCATTGATGTTTCGGGGTTTATTGGCATACACCAATGACTTCAGATGACCCCAAAGATGAAAGTCACAAGGCGTCAAGTCACACGACCTTGGTGGCCATTGATGGTCGGAATTACGAGAAATGATGCGATCCTGGAACCGTTCACGGAGCAACAACATTGTTTCTCGTGCAGCGTGACAGGTGGCACCATCCTGCTGAAACCACAACTCGTCAATGTCCATTCCATCCAAATGACGCCACAGAAACTCCCTAATCATCGTACGGTATCGGTCTCCATTTACTGTCACGGCTTGTCCTTCTTGATTTTCAAAAAAGTAAGGGCCGATGACACTGCCCGACCAAAAGCCGCACCAAACTGTCACTCGCTGTGCATACATTTCCCTTTCATTAACCACGCGAGGGTTTTCTAAACCCCACATACGGCAGTTCTGTTTATTAACAAAACCGTTTAAGTGGAAGTGCGCCTCATCACTGAAAATGGTTTTGTTTGCGAAGGTGTCATCATCCTGCCGTTTTCTCAATACCCAGTCAACAAACTGTCGTCTCTTCTGGTGGTCTGCCACTTTCAAATGTTGCGGCAACTGAATTTTATACGGGTGATATTGGAGATCGTACCGAAGAATTCTCCGTACAGAAGAACATCGTAAACCCAATTGTTAAGAACGGCGACGTATTGATTTTGCTGGGCTAACAGCCACACTGTCACGAACCAACGCAACGTTCTACTCAGTTCGGCCAGAACGACGACGTCCAGAACTTTTAAGGTCGACTGTTGAACCCGTCTCAAAAAACTTTTTCATGAGCCTGCGAACTGTTGATTCATTCGGTGCTTCATTACGTCCTAGAGTACCGCGAAGTCGCCTGACAGTAGCCGCATAACTCTCTCCACTCTGGTAAAATGTTTTGACGATTAACACTCGTTGCGCAATAGTAAACTTCTTCATGGTTAGACACAGACTGCGAGAGTACTACACTGCGAGCAAGAGAAACTACAACTGAATCGTCAATCGGAATGTTCTCCGAAATAGAAATGAGATCTAACAATGTTGCTAACCGATAAACAAAAATTTTCCAGCCGTTTAAAAACCGGCGCTCTTTTTGAATCACCCGTTAGTTCGTAGAATTGAGAATAGAAGCATAGTAGTTACTGTGTTTCGCACTGAATGTGTTTAAACATGAATAAGTAAATATGTTTAAAAAACGAACTGTTAATTGGATTTGAGGCGCTCAGCGCCAAAGTGACTTAAGCACCACACAGCTGATTTTCAGAAAATGGCTATACAAGTTTAAGCATAACTTTAAAACGTTGTTAAATTTACATTTTTTTAATTACATATCTCTAATTGAGATTTGACATTCAGCCTAACACTAAACAAATGTTGGTAACATTTTAATATTGATTTAATAAAAAATAACGATTTAAAATGGCACTTAACATACTCTGGCATTGCAACTGTTACATGTTAGTGGCAGTTACGGCGAAAATACTTGGAGGTTAGAACACGATGGCTCTATTACACATTGTTAAGTTTCTTTTTTTGTTTATGGAAAAATCAGGCACTTTTTAAGTTATTTCCTAGGTTAAAACATAAAAGTGTAGCAAAGCATAGTAATAAAAATTCTCTTTCGGTGAAAATAATTGTTTTATAACAATAAAAGAAGTGCACTGGTGCTTAGGCTCCTTTGGCACATATCATATGTCAGTGTAGTGGTGGTTAGTGTGCTTTGGCACAGACACTGTACACTGCTTAAGAGTAAAATATTCATGTTTTAAGGTAGGACTAATTTAAAAAAAAACACAAAAATGTGAAAAACCTATTTACTGTAAAATGGGTACGAACAAAAAAGTTACTTATCAAACAGAAAAATGTACATAATTATTTTAAGTTAAATTATTTTCAGTCTTCATCTTCACTGCTAGAGGTGAATATCTTTTCTTCCACTTCGTTGGAAGGATGAAGTTTCTTATAGAACTCATGGGTTACAGGTGGGATGAATTGCATTAAATCACCAATGTCTTTAAGTTTTTTGCGTCTACTTGTCGCCCATTGGGATATAAAATGGGTAATATTCAGGAAATGAACATTCGGGTTTCCTCTTCTTCAGATCTATCTCAGAAAAACGTACTTCCTCTTCAAAATGGCTCTTGTACTGCATTTTCAAATCATTTCCTCTTTACTTATTTGAATATGCATCATGGCTCTCCATTTGACAGGACCTCCATTCACTTCCAAATTTGTACATGTATTTGTTTAATTTCCATTTTTTACGATTAGGCCTACTAGGTCTTCAGAATAAGAGTGATCAAAGGTATAAATAACTGAAGAATTAAGAATTTCAATGTCATTAACAATAAATGGTTGACAGTCTTCAAGAAAAATA
Source organism: Catonia carolina (assembly GCA_035578175.1). Classification (NCBI taxonomy): domain Eukaryota; kingdom Metazoa; phylum Arthropoda; class Insecta; order Hemiptera; family Achilidae; genus Catonia; species Catonia carolina. Next base: position 4,049,471 of record JAQMRL010000001.1, read on the forward strand.
AATTGATTGTCTATAGCTTCATTTATTACATTTTCATTTTGGTTAGACTGATACTTTATTATTTTGTAATCATTGTCTAAAAGTAAATTCTTTGTGGGTCCTCCAATTATGTCTTCATTCTGGGATTCTATGTTTTTGTCTATTTTGATAGAATCGGTATTGAAACCTGTAAAGGAACAGGTTGTTTTATGGGTACATTTGACATATTGTTATATGCCAAAGCAGCCTAACCACCAAAACAATTAATCTAAGCGCCAGTGATCGGACAAAAGCAAATGCCAAAGTAATTTATGTGCCAGTTACACATATTTTGGCATTTATTATGCTTTTTTACTACTTCACGCATTATAAAACTATTTTTACATCTTTAATTAAACATTTTATATATGCCTGTTTCATTTAAACCGTCCACGTTATTCAATTTAAAGCTAAACTTCGGAAATATGTCGGTTCCACAGCCTAGTACATCATGCTAATATCATTACTTTATACTTTTTATAGAAGAGGCATGCCTCATTTACTGATCATTTTATAGAAATAAAAATATGAACGATTATTTTCAGATATTGCATTATTAAAAAACTGTTGATATTTCAATATCATTAACATCGAAAGGGACGCTCTAAAATTAACCTACAAAATACGTGAAGTGACGAGAATGCTATATTAACGAATTTTTTTTTCTTCTGCAGTGTTTGTGTCTATAAATATGCGAAAATATATTAATAAAATCTAATAGAACTGATGTACAATTGACAAATTATTTAGGTCTTGCGAGTAAGGCGGCCTACGTTGACGGTGACGCGCGTGTGACGTCAAAGGCAGATATAATATCGAACCAAACAGAGTATAGTATTCTCAACCAATGAAAAATCTCCAAATCTAAAAAGTGCCGAAAATTTCACATCTCATTATTTACCTAATTTTAAGTTAATTGATAGACTGGATTTGAAAAAATGAATATTATCATCGTCGTTATGAAGGAACGTACAAAATTATTCTTACTAATTGTACAACAAATATAATCTGATAATAGTTAATTGAATTTAATGTTTAAACTAACATCTTCTTTAAATAACGTAGGCGTAATCTTTTAATATGCACGGTCTTATTTCTCAGAATTATTATATTTTTTGTGCTTGAATTTTGACTATAGCAATAATAATCAGAGAGCTATGGCAAAACTAATTTTCTAATGTTTTTTAAGGCATGAATTGATGATTGGAATTTTACACTGTTGGCGCGGAACATGTATATTTCAATTATACATTATGAGTTAACTATCGGATTCTCAATCAACAAAAAAAATAAACATTACAGATATCGTTACTTAACGAATTTTTTTTTCTTCTGCACTTTTTGTGTTTACACATGTGAGAAAATATATTAATAAAATCTAATAGAACTGATGTACAGTTGACAAATTATTTAGGTCTTGGGAGTAAGGCGGCCTACGTTGACGGTGACGCGCGTGTGACGTCAAAGGCAATTATAAAATCGGACGAATCAAAGTCTAGTAATCTACACCAATGAAAAATCTCCAAATCTAGCCAATCAGATGTCTTCTTATGCGTTAATTTGATTGGTTATTATTGTTCAATGAGAGAGATTATTGTAATTCACTACGTCATCCGAAACGAACAAATAAAATCGTTTCATTCAGTATTACGTCATTTGTCAGTATGGACTTCCTGATTGGTCCGGAACTGCTCCTGCGCGTGACAACGACTTACATTTTTACATACAATCCGCCCATTGTCATCGCCCAGTTAAAGATACAGCCGAATATTACAGAATAACGTATACTGAAATGCTATACGTTCCAGAATTAAAACACCTATCAAAAACATTTTGAAATTGTTAGAGATCTTCCGGGTTCGAAATGATTATGGTATTATTTTATGTAACAGCAGTATATTTACAGCTGCTTTTTACAGTATTAAATGAAAAAAGTCATTTGAAGGAAGCAAGAAAATAGATTGGGTTGTCACATACAAGCTTGCTCAAACTTAACAAATCATTTTGTCGGCTACCATTCAAACACTACTATACCAACGTAACACGTTGTGATTTTGTCACTGTATATTAAGGTTAATGCTAATAAGGACGTCAAAGCCGTTTTTTTGTCAAAAATCGTCAGTAGAATCGCCGGCATTGTCAAAACTAATTTTAGAACATACTTGATCTATACCTTGTTACAGCAACATACAAATTCTACCGTTTTGACGACAAACCGTCACATTAAAAACGGTTAACGATATGGACAATTTTTGGGCGATATTTTTTACCATTTCTCCGCCTTGATTCGTAGTTTGTTTCATACTTTTATCTTATGATAGGAAAATTTAATATTGCCTATAACATGAAGTTAAACTATACATATTTTTTTTAATTTCATTTGCTACTTCTACGGCTACATTTATAGTTCTGTTTTTTCACCGGAGAAGTTAAATTTAAACTAAATCATATTAAGTACAGAAGAGGTACTGGTGAAAGAAAAACTGTTATGAGCTTCTTCCAACGACCATAGATTATTATACAGTTAGACCTTGCAGTGAATATGAAAAGCGCATTTGCAAGATGCAAACTGAAAGATTTTTACTAGGCTTCTTATGCTCATGAAAACACTTTTCTACTGAGTGATACGGTTATAAACCGAAAAATGTAACCCAATTATTTTTTCTGATTATTTCAGATAACATGTAAATGTTTGAACTAACATCTAGCCTATTGATCTAAAAACCCAATTTAATTGTGCCGAAAATTTCACATCTCATTATTTACCTAATTTTAAGTTAATTGATAGACTGGATTTGAAAAAATGAATATTATCATCGTCGTTATGAAAGAACGTACAAATTTATTCTTACTAATTGTTCAAAAAATATAATCTGATAAGAGTTTATTGAATTTAATGTTCAAACCAACATCTTCTTTAAATAACGTAGGCTTAATCTATTAATATGCAAAATCTTATTTCTCAGAATTATTATATTTTTTGTGCTTGAATTTTGACTATAGCAATAATAATCAGAGAGCTATGGCAAAACTAATTTTCTAATGTTTTTTAAGACATGAATTGATGATTGGAACTCTACATTGTTGGCGCGGAACGTGTATATTTCAATTATACATTATGAGTTAACTATCGGATTCTAAATAAACAAAAAAATAAACATTACATATATCGTTACTTAACGAATTTTTTTTCTTCTGCACTGTTTGTGTCTACACATATGAAAATATATATTAATAAAATCTAATAGAACTGATGTACAGTTGACAAATTATTTAGGTCTTGCGGGTAAGGCGGCCTACGTTGACGGTGACGCGCGTGGGAGTCAAAAGCAGATATGAATCGAACCAAGCAGAGTCAAGTATTCTCAACCAATGAAACATCTTCAAATCTAGCTAATCAGATGTCTTCTTATGCGTTAATTTGATTGTTTATTATTGTCCAATCATAGAGCTTATTGTAATTCACTACGTCATCCGATATGAACCAATTAAATCTTTTCATTCAGTATTACGTCATTTGTCAGTATGGACTTCCTGATTGGTCCGGAACTGTTCCTGCGCGTGACGTCGACTTACATTTTTACATAAGATCCGCGCATTGTTACCGCCCAGTTACCGATACAGCCGAACATTACAGAACAACGTCTACTGAAATGCTATACGTTCCAGAATTAAAACACCTACCAAACACATTTTGAAATTGTTAGAGATATTCCGGGTTCGCAATGATTATGGTATTATTTTATGTAACAGCAGTTTATTTACCGCTGCTTTTTACAGTATGAAATAAAAAAGCCATGTGAACGAAGCAAGAAAATAGATGGGGTTGTCACATACAAGCTTGCTCAAACTTAACAAATTATTTTGTCGGCTACCATGCAAACACTACTATACGAACGTAACACGTTGTGATTTTGTCACTGTATATCTTAATATACAAAGAATTAGAATTAACCTTAGTTAATTCTAATAAGGACGTCAATGCCGTTCTTCTGTCAAAAATCGTCAGTAGAATCGCCGGCATTGTCAAAATGACTGTAGGACATACTTGCTCTACACCTTGTTACAGCAACATACAAATTGTACCGTTTTGACGACAAACCGTCACAGTAAAAACGGTTAACGATATGAACAATTTTTGGGCGATATTTTTCAACATTTCTCCGCGTTGATTCGTAGTTTGTTTCATAATTTTATCTTATGATGGGAAAATTTAGTATTGCCTATAACAGGCAGTTAAACTTTAAACATTTTTTTAAATTTCATTTGCTACTTCTACGGCTACATTTATAGTTCTGTTTTTTTTTCACTAGAGAAGTTAAATTTAAACTAAATCATATTAAGTACAGAAGAGGTACTGGTGAAAGAAAAACTGTTATGAGCTTCTTCCAACGACAGTAGATTATTATACAGTTAGACCTTGCAGTGAATATTAAGAGCGCATTTGCAAGATGCAAACTGAAAGATTTTTGAAAGGCTCCTATGCTCATGAAAACACGTTTCTACCGAGTGATACGGGTATAAACCGAAAAATGTAACCCAATTATTTTTTCTGATTGTTTCAGATAACATGTAAATGTTTGAACTAACTTCTAGCCTATTGATCTAAAAACCCAATTCAATTGTGCCGAAAATTTCACATCTCGTTATTTACCTAATTTTAAGTTCATTGATAGACTAGACTTGAAAAAATGAATATTATCATCGTCGTTATGAAAGAACGTACAAATTTAATCGTACTAATTGTTCAAAAAATATAATCTGATAATAGTTTATTGAATTTAATGTTCAAACCAACATCTTCTTTAAATAACGTAGGCGTAATCTATAATTATGCACGGTCTTATTTCTTAGATTTATTATATTTTTTGTGCTTGAATTTTGACTATAGCAATAATAATCAGAGAGCTATGGCAGAACTAATTTTCTAATGTTTTTTAAGGCATGAATTGATGATTGGAATTCTACACTGTTGGCGCGGAACGTGTATATTTTATTTATACATTATGAGTTAACTATCGGATTCTAAATCAACAAAAAAATAAACATCACAGATATCGTTACTTAACGAATTTTTTTTCATCTGCACTGTTTCTGTCTACACATATGAGAAAATATATTAATAAAATCTAATAGAACTGATGTACAGTTGACAAATTATTTAGGTCTTGCGAGTAAGGCGGCCTAAGTTGATGGTGACGCGCGTGTGACGTCAAAGGCAGAAATAATATCGAACCAATCAGAGTCTAGTATTCTCAACCAATGAAAAATCTTCAAATCTAGCCAATCAGATGTTTTCTCATGCGTTAATTTGATTGGTTTTTATTGTCCAATCATAGAGCTTATTGTAATTCTTTACGTCATCCGATATGAACCAATGAAATCGTTTCATTCAGTATTACGTCATTTGTCAGTATGGATTTCCTGATTGGTCCGGAACTGTTCCTGCGCGTGACGTCGACTTACGTTTTTACATAAGATCCGCCCATTGTTACCGCCCAGTTAATGATACAGTCGAATATTACAGAATAACGTCTACTGAAATGCTATACGTTCCAGAATTAAAACACATACCAAAAACATTTTTGAATTGTTAGAGATCTTCCGGGTTCGCATTGATTATGGTATTATTTTACGTAACAGCAGTAAATTTATAGCTGCTTTTTACAGTATGAAATTAAAAAGCCATGTGAACACAGCAAGAAAATAGATTTGGTAGTCACATACACGCTCGCTCAAACTTAACAAATTATTTTGTCGGCTACTATGCAAACACTATAGTGAAGCTACTTTTAGGGAAACCCTAGAAGATGAGTTGTTGGGAATAGTAATAAATGGAGAAGTAATTAATAATATGAGGTATGCTGATGATACCGTCTTGTGAACGAGCAACCTTGAAGACACACAACACCTATTAGAAAAATTAAATGATCGATGTAACGATTATGGGCTAAAAATTAACTTTAAGAAGACCAAGTTAATGGTAATTACAAAATTCCCTCAAGATCTGAACCATGTGAATCTGACAGTGGCAGGCACCCCAACAGAGAATGTATCGGCAGATAGATATTTTGGAACATGGATAGAACAATCGCGTGACCAAACAAGAGAAATAAGAACGATGATAGAGATAGCCAGATCAACATTTGTAAGGATGAAGAAGTTATTTGCGAGTCGGGATATCAACGTGGAACTTAGGATAAGGATGCTGCGTTGTTACGTTTTTTCCACGCTCTTGTATGGGGTTGCAGCATGGACCCTCAAGAAAAATCACATCGACAAACTACAAGCAATCGAGGTGTGGTGTTACCCTAGAATGTGGCGTATTCCCTGGACGGATAAAGTTAGTAATGCCGAAGTGCTGATCCGGATGCAGAAGAATTGCAAAATCATTTAAACCATAAAAAGAAGAAAGCTTCAATATCTTGGTCATATAATGAGAGGACAGAAATACAAGCTTCTTCAACTGATAGTCCAGGGAAAGATTAGTGGAAGGCGGAGCATCGGAGAACGCCGAGTGTCCTGGCTGAGGAACCTGAGGGATTGGTTTAACTGTGGCAGTGTTCAACTGTTCAGAGCTGCAGTCGACAAGGTCCGGATTGCTGTGATGATAGCAAACCTCCGATAGGACATGCACTATAAGAAGAAGAAGATGCAAACACTACTATACGAACGTAACACGTTGTGATTTTGTCACTGTATATTAAGGTTAATTCTAATAAGGACGTCAAAGCCGTTTTTTTGTCAAAAATCGTCAGTAGAATCGCCGGCATTGTCAAAATGAATTTTAGAACATACTTGATCTATCTGCCCATAACAGACAGGTGGAGTGTCAAATTATTTACACTCAATCTGTTCGTTGCAGGGCTAAAATAAATAGTTCTGTTTCTTATCACATGGTCAGTCAATTAAATGACTGAATCATTTAAGAACAGAAGAGGTAGAGGTGTGAAAGACACTAATCAGAGTTATCTTCTCTGAAAGTAATGAATTTCATTGTACAGCCAGACCCTTTGGTGAATGAAGTGAAGTTGTCATTTACAGAGTGGAAAATATGTGCTTTTCAGAGGGCCCGGTATGCTGATAAGCGTACTTTTCCACTCAGTGAGGAAGGCACTGGTAAACCACCTCACTCCTCGTTTTACTTAGTAAAACCTCTAGAGGTTCAAACCAGCCTTTCGGCTGTTGACCTAAACAACAACACTTGATCTATACCTTGTTACAGCAACATACAAATTGTGCAGTTTTGATGACAAACCGTCACATTAAAAACGGTTAACCATATGAACAATTTTTGGGCGATATTTTTCAACATTTGTCCGCGTTGATTCGTAGTTTGTTTCAAAATTTTATTTTATGATGGGAAAATTTAGTATTGCCTATAACAGGCAGTTAAATTTTAAATATTTTTTTAAATTTCATTTGCTACTTCGACGGCTACATTTATAGTTCTGTTTTTTTCACTAGAGAAGTTAAATTTAAACTAAATCATATTAAGTACAGAAGAGGTACTGGTGAAAGAAAAACTGTAATGAGCTTCTTCCAACGACAGTAGATTATTATACAGTTAGACCTTGCAGTGAATAATGTACCAGAATCGACTAGACGGATCACGAATGTTCCAGAATTCCATTCATAAAAATAGTTAAGAAATAATAAAAATTTCAATTGTGAATGACAGTTTTACAATGATGACCATAAAGGTGTGTCTATTCACAAAAGTTGTAAAAACTATCGTGTAGTACGCCTATTATAAAAATTCAAGTATACTATTGTGTACAGCTATTTTTATGAAGTTGTTTATGAGGTTGTTTACGTTTTCTATTTACAATAGTTGACTTGTTAACAAAGGAATTTTTCTAGCATTCATTAATAAAGAGTTATTTTTGTACTTGAGTACATTTCACTACTTTGTTCTGGAACGATCTTTGTGAATGATTATAAAAGGAGACCCCCGAGCGCGGTCCAGTCAGTATTCGTGTGATGTTTGCCGAGAGATTATTGGGGTGTGTATTTACAGGTTACACATCCGAGTATTGTAGTGATTCAAGATTGTTATACTGCCTTTGTTGTGTGCGTATTGTGTAAAGTCTTTTTGTGAGTGTAATGTGTAGTTAATGTGAATACAATTTCTATGTTTTGTATGTCTGTGTAATCTTAAAAGTGATTGTAAGTTATTTATTGTTTATTATCTATTTTAAGTGAATTATTAAATCATTTATTGTGTTATTTAATTATAATTAGTTTAATCATTTATTTTGTAATCTTTTAGTGAAATAAATATTTGTAATTTGTAAACTTTAGTGTATTAATTATTTGATAACCTAGAGCCCGAGACGGACCTTAGCAATAAGTGTCACATTGGTGTCAGAAGTGGGTTCTAGTTTTTTTGAATAATTGTAAGTAAAGTCTCATTTAAGTCAAGTTTTATATAGTTATCGTATAGTAAATTAGTGTTGTTTTTTAAAATTTAGTGTTTAAAGTTTGGAAAATCTCTTATCATTGCTTGTAAACCGTTTCATTATATAATCGTTATATTTGTTTGTAATAGTTCTATTTTGCTTCTATAATTAATTTTTGTATCTGTAAAAGTTGCTAATTTGTTCTGTAATTAATTGTAAATTGGTTTTAAAATGGCGAGTTCTGTAGACTTTACCGTATTAATGAAAATGTTAAACAAAATTAAGGATAATGTAGATAGTTTAAATAATAGGGTAGATTTAGTAGAATTTAAGTTACAAGAAATGGTTAAGGAAGTGAGAAAAAATGTTGTAAAATTTGTAGAATCTAGGTTAGAAGAAGTAGATAAGGCTATAGATATTAGGTTTAAGGATATTATTAAAACAGTGCAATCAAGTGAAAATCGCGGCTCGGTAATTCACGCCGACAGTACATCGTCCGGGCGCAGAATTAGTGTAAAAGCACCGAAATTTGATGGGAGTTCTTCGTGGCAAATCTTTCGACGACAGTTCGAGGCAGCGGCCGACTTCAACGCATGGTCACCTGCAGAGAAAACAACGGTACTAGTGACTTCACTACAGGGCCAGGCAGCGGAAGTTCTACGCGCTGTACCGGCGACCGCAGGGTACGAAGAAATCATCACAGCACTGGAAGGGCGATACGGCGAGCATGACTTGGCGGCCATCTAAAAGTGCGAGTTATGGGAACGAAGACAGAAGCCGGGCGAAACCTTACAAGAATTCGCCCTTGATATTGGACAACTCGCGCAGAAGGCTTTTCCAGAACAGCCTGTCGGATTTATTCAGGAAGAAGCGGCGCAGTGTTTCGGCAATGGGGTTCGAGACACCGAAATGAGGAAGCACCTTATTCTCCAGGACCATAAGACCCTCAGTAAGGCTCTCACTCAGGCCCTACGTATTGAAGCCGTCACCGCATCTACAGACACACCGGTGAAAATACGTAGGGTGACTGCCGACGAGTACAACGGCTCAAATAAATCTGCGGCCCGGCCTAATGGAAGCCCGCCGGGTCGAAACCGTCGACGGACACCGACCAGTGAAAAGCAGTTGTGCTGGCAATGTGGGAAGGCCGGCCACTTTAGAAGAGACTGCGAAGAAAACAAGGCCGAGCATCGCCCTGGAAAAAAACACTCCAACGCGGACGCCTTGTCAAGACCGTGTGCTCAGGACTGTAAGCACTGTCTGAAAATCGAGCAGCGAGGTGACGAGGCTGAGGTACGGATAATTACGACGGTGGCGGCAGATGGCTGGAGTGACGACGATCTTCGCGAGGAGCAGCGGCAGGACCCGGACTTAGGACCCCTGATCAACGAGAAGGAGTCAGGCCAACGACCATCGTGGGAAGATATCAGCTTGAGAAGCCCGGAATATAAAAGCTACTGGGCGCAGTGGGACTCATTCTCCTTGAGGAACGGCTTGCTGTATCGAGAGTGGCAGTCAGTAGATGGCAGTAAGCGCGTCCCGCAGCTAGTACTTCCACTCACAAAGGCCAAGGACGTTATGTCAGAACTACACGGCGGCACTTCAGGCGGACACCTCGGCGTCAAGAAGACTATGGAGAAAGTTCGTCAGCGCTACTACTGGCTCCACTTACGGGACGACGTCAAGAATTTCTGCAAGTTGTGTGACACCTGTGCGGCTAGTCGAGGGCCCCGGACTCGAAGTAAAGGACAAACGCGGCAGTACAATGTGGAAGCTCCGTTCGAGCGCATCGCTATTGACATCGCTGCTCCGTTTCCCGTGACAGACGGTGGAAACAAGTATCTGTTAGTGACCATGGATTACTTCACTAAGTGGCCGAAAGTATACGCCATCCCAAACCAAGAGGCAGCTACTGTGGCGGAAACCTTAGTGAACGAGCTGTTCTCCCGATTCGGAGTACCGAGAGAACTACACAGTGATCAAGGGCGGAACTTCGAATCGCAGCTACTTCAAGAAGTACTGGAACGTTTGGGCGTCCATAAGACAAGGACGACAGCATTACACCCGCAATCGGATGGAATGGTTGAGCGCTACATCAAGACAGTTGAAGAGCATCTACGCAAGGTAGTCTCCAAGAACCAACGAGACTGGGACCAGAAGCTCCTCTTTTCTTGATGGCCTACAGAGCGGCGATACATGAAACCACCGGCTTGACACCCGCCAAGATGATGTTCGGCCGTGAACTACGGTTGCCCTGTGATCTGCTGTTCGGCGCCCCGCCTGACAAGGTACAACCAGCGTAACAGTACACCGCGGAATTGGTAGCAAGTATCCACGAAATCCACGAGTATGCACGGCAACATCTGCAAGTAGCCAGTGATCGAATGAAGGCAAGATACGACTTGATGGCTAACTCCACGGGATTTCAACCTGGTGACCGTGTATGGCTCTACAGACCGAGAAGGAAGAAGGGGAGGTGCCCTAAGCTAGAAAATCAATGGGAAGGCCCGTATGCTGTCCTCGATCGCATCAACGACGTGGTCTACCGAGTACAACGACGCACAGAGACGAAGAAGATGGTAGTTCATCTCGATCGATTGGCACCGTACTTAGGGGCAACTCGGGACGAGCAGCCTTAAAAAGGGGGCAATGTAACAGAATCGACTAGACGGATCACGAATGTTCCAGAATTCCATTCATAAAAATAGTTAAGAAATAATAAAAATTTCAATTGTGAATGACAGTTTTACAATGATGACCATAAAGGTGTGTCTATTCACAAAAGTTGTAAAAACTATCGTGTAGTACGCCTATTATAAAAATTCAAGTATACTATTGTGTACAGCTATTTTTATGAAGTTGTTTATGAGGTTGTTTACGTTTTCTATTTACAATAGTTGACTTGTTAACAAAGGAATTTTTCTAGCATTCATTAATAAAGAGTTATTTTTGTACTTGAGTACATTTCACTACTTTGTTCTGGAACGATCTTTGTGAATGATTATAAAAGGAGACCCCCGAGCGCGGTCCAGTCAGTATTCGTGTGATGTTTGCCGAGAGATTATTGGGGTGTGTATTTACAGGTTACACATCCGAGTATTGTAGTGATTCAAGATTGTTATACTGCCTTTGTTGTGTGCGTATTGTGTAAAGTCTTTTTGTGAGTGTAATGTGTAGTTAATGTGAATACAATTTCTATGTTTTGTATGTCTGTGTAATCTTAAAAGTGATTGTAAGTTATTTATTGTTTATTATCTATTTTAAGTGAATTATTAAATCATTTATTGTGTTATTTAATTATAATTAGTTTAATCATTTATTTTGTAATCTTTTAGTGAAATAAATATTTGTAATTTGTAAACTTTAGTGTATTAATTATTTAAAAACCTAGATCCCGAGACGGACCTTAGCAATAAGTGTCACAATATTAAAAGCGCATTTGCAAGATGCAAACTGAAAGATTTTTAAAAGGCCTCGTATGCTCATGAAAACACTTTTCTACTGAGTGATACGGTTATAAACCAAAAAATGTAACCCAATTATTTTTTCTGATTATTTCAGATAACATGTAAATGTTTGAACTAACTTCTAGCCTAATGATCTAAAAACCCAATTTAATTGTGCCGAAAATTTCACATCTCATTATTTACCTAATTTTAAGTTAATTGATAGACTGGATTTGAAAAAATTAATATTATCATCGTCGTTATAAAAGAACGTACAAATTTATTCTTACTTATTGTTCAAAAAATATAATCTGGTAATAGTTTATTAAATTTAATGTTCTAACCAACATCTTCTTTTAATAACGTAGGCGTAATCTATAAATATGCACGGTCTTATTTCTCAGAATTTTTATATTTTTTGTGCTTGAATTTTGACTATAGCAATAATAATCAGAGAGCTATGGCAAAACTAATTTTCTAATGTTTTTTAAGGCATGAATTGATGATTGGAATTCTACACTGTTGGCGCGGAACTTGTATATTTCAATTATACATTATGAGTTAACTATCGGACTCTCAATCAACAAAAAAATAAACATTACAGATATCCTTACTTAACGAATTTTTTTTTCTTCTGCACTTTTTGTGTCTACACATATGATAAAATATATTAATAAAATCTAATAGAACTGACGTACAGTTGACAAATCATTTAGGTCTTGCGAGTAAGGCGGCCTACATTGGCGGTGACGCGCGTGTGACTTCAAAGGCAGATATGATATCGAACCAATCAGAGTCTAGTATTCTCAACCAATAAAAAATCTCCAAATCTTGCCAATCAGATGTCTTATTATGCGTTTATTTGATTGGTTATTATTGTCCAATCAGAGAGCTGATTGTAATTCACTACGTCATCCGATATGAACCAATGAAATCGTTTCATTCAGTATTACGTCATTTGTCAGTATGGACTTCCTAATTGGTCCGGAACTGTTCCTGCGCGTGACGTCGACTTACATTTTTACATAAGATCCGCCCATTGTCACCGCCCAGTTAACGATACAGCCGAATATAACAGAATAACGTCTACTGAAATGCTATACGTTCCAGAATTAAAACACCTACCAAAAACATTTTAAAATTGTTAGAGATCTTCCGGGTTCGCAACGATTATGGTATTATTTTATGTAACAGCACTATATTTACAGCTGCTTTTTACAGTATGAAATGAAAAAAGTCATGTGAAGAAAGCAAGAAAATAGATTGGGTTGTCACATACAAGCTTGCTTAAACTTAACAAATCATTTTGTCGGCTACCATGCAAAAACTACTATACGAACGTAACACGTTGTGATTTTGTCACTGTATATTAAGGTTAATTCTAATAAGGAAGTCAAAGCCGTTTTTTTGTCAAAAATCGTCAGTGGAATCGTCGGCATTGTCAAAACAAATTTTTGAACATACTTGATCTATACCTTGTTACAGCAACATACAAGTTGGGCCGTTTTGACGCCAAACCGTCACATTAAAAACGGTTAACGATATGAACAATTTTTGGGCGATATTTTTCAACATTTCTCCGCGTTGATTCGTAGTTTGTTTCGTAATTTTATTTTATGATGGGAAAATTTAGTATTGCCTATAACAGGGAAACTATAAATATTTTTTTAAATTTCATTTACTACTTCTACGGCTACATTTATAGTTCTGGTTTTTTCACTAGAGAAGTTAAATTTAAACTAAATCATATTAAGTACTGAGGAGGTACTGGGGAAAGAAAAACTGTTATGAGCTTCTTCCAACGACAGTACATTATTATACAGTTAGACCTTGCAGTGAATATTAAAAGCGCAGAAAATAGATTAAGTTGTCACATACAAGCTTGCTTAAACTTAACAAATCATTTTGTCGGCTACCATCAAACACTACTATACGAACGTAACACGTTGTGATTTTGTCACTGTATATTAAGGTTAACTCTAATAAGGACGTCAGAGCCGTTTTTTTGTCAAATATCGTCAGTAGAATCGCCGGCATTGTCAAAATGAATTTCAGAACATACTAGATCTATACCTTGTTACAGCAACATACAAACTGGGCCGTTTTGACGACAAACCGCCACATTAATAACGGTTAACGATATGAACAATTTTTGGGCGATATTTTTCAACATTTCTCCGCGTTGATTCGTAGTTTGTTTCATAATTTTATTTTATGATGGGAAAATTTAGTATTGCCTATAACAGGCAGATAAACTTTAAATATTTTTTTAAATGTCATTTCTACTTCTACGACTACATTTATGGTTCTGTTATTTTCACTAGAAAAGTTAAATTTAAACTAAATCATATTAAGTACTGAAGAGGTACTGGGGAAAGAAAAACTGTTATGAGCTTCTTCCAACGACAGTAGATTATTATACAGTTAGACCTTGCAGGGAATATTAAAAGCGCATTTGCAAGATGCAAACTGAAAGATTTTTAAAAGGTCTCTTATGCTCACGAAACACTTTTCTACTGAGTGATACGGTTATAAACAAAAAAATGTAACCCAATTATTTTTTCTGATTATTTCAGATAACATGTAAATGTTTGAACTTACTTCTAGCCTAATAATCTAAAAACCCAATTTAATTGTGCCGAAAATTTCACATTTCATTATTTACCTAATTTTAAGTTTATTGATAGACTGGATTTGAAAAAATGAATATTATCATAGTCGTTATGAAAGAACGTACAAATTTATTCTTACTTATTGTTCAAAAAATATAATCTGATAATAGTTTATTGAATTTAATGTTCAAACCAACATCTTCTTTAAATAACGTAGGCGTAATCTATAAATATGTCTTATTTCTCAGAAGTTTTATATTTTTTGTGCTTGAATTTTGTCTATAGCAATAATAATCAGAGAGCTATGGCAAACCTAATTTTCTAATGTTTTTTAAGGCATGAATTGATGATTGGAATTCTACACTGTTGGCGCGGAACGTTTTTTATTTTACTTATACATTATCAGTTAACTATCGAATTCTCAATCAACAAAAAATTAAACATTACAGATATCGTTACTTAACGAATTTTTTTTCTTGTGCACTTTTTGTGTCTACACATAATTGAGAAAGTATATTAATAAAATCTAATAGAACTAATGTACAGTTGACAAACTATTTAGGTCTAGCGAGTAGGGCGGCCTACGTTGACGGTGACGCGCGTGTGACGTCAAAGGCAGATATAATATCGAACCAATCAGAGTCTAGTATTCTCAACCAATGAAAAATCTCCAAATCTAGCCAATCAGATGTCTTCTTATGCGGTAACTTGATGGGTTATTATTGTCCAATCAGAGAGCTGATTGTAATTCACTACGTCATCCGATATGAACCAATGAAATCGTTTCATTCGGTATTACGTCATTTGTCAGTATGGACTTCCTGATTAGTCCAGAACTGTTCCTGCGCGTGACGTCGACTTACATTTTTACATAAGATCCGCCCATTGTCACCGCCCAGTTAACGATACAGCCGAATATTACAGAAAATTGTCTACTGAAATGCTATACGTTCCAGAATTAAAACACCTACCAAAAACATTTTAAAATTGTTTGTGATCTTCCGGGTTCGCAATGATTATGGTATTTTTTTGTGTAACAGCAGTATATTTACAGCTGCTTTTTACAGTATAAAATAAAAAAAGCCATTTGAAGGAAGCAAGAAAACAGATTGGGTTGTCACATACAAGCTTGCTCAAACTTAACAAATTATTTTGTCGGCTACCATGCAAACACTACTATACGAACGTAACACGTTGTGATTTTGTCACTGTATATTAAGGTTAATTCTAGTAAGGACTTCAAAGCCGTTTTTTGGCAAAAATCGTCAGTAGAATCGCCGGCATTGTCAAAATGAATTTCAGAACATACTTGATCTATACCTTGTTAAAGCAACATACAAATTGTGACGTTTTGACGACAAACCGTCACATTAAAAACTGTTAACGATATGAAAAATTTTTGGGCGATATTTTTCAACATTTCTCCGCGTTGATTCGTAGTTTGTTTCGTAATTTTATTTTATGATGGGAAAATTTAGTATTGCCTATAACAGGCAGTTAAACTTTAAATATTCTTTTAAATTTCGTTTGCTACTTCTACGGCTACATTTATAGTTCTTTTTTTTCACTAGAGAAGTTAAATTTAAACTAAATCATATTAAGTACAGAAAAGGTACTGGTGAAAGAAAAACTGTTAAGAGCTTTTTCCAACGACGTAAGATTATTATACAGTTAGACCTTGCAGTGACTATTAATAGCGCATTTGCAAGATGCAAACTGAAAGATTTTTAAAAGGCCTCCTATGCTCATGAAAACACTTTTCTACTGAGTGATACGGTTATAAACCAAAAAATGTAACCCAATTATTTTTTCTGATTATTTCAGATAACATGTAAATGTTTGAACTAACTTCTAGCCCAATCATCTAGAAACCCAATTTAATTGTGCCGAAAATTTCACAACTCGTTATTTACCTAATTTTAAGTTAATTGATAGACTGGATTTGACAAAATGAATATTATCATCGTCGTTATGAAAGAACGTACAAATTTATTCTTACTTATTGTTCAAAAAATATAATCTGGTAATAGTTTATGGAATTTAATGTTCAAACCAACATCTTCTTTAAACAACGTAGGCGTAATCTATTAATATGTACGGTCTTATTTCTCAGAATTATTATATTTTTTGTGCTTGAATTTTGACTATAGCAATAATAATCAGAGAGCTATGGCAAAACTAATTTTCTAATGTTTTTTAAGGCATGAATTGATGATTGGAATTCTAAACTGTTGGCGCGGAACGTGTATAGTTTAAGTATACATTATGAGTTAACTATCGGATTCTAAGTCAACAAAAAATAAACATTACAGATATCGTTACTTAATAATTATTGTATGCTTACCTTTCAGTTCTGTCTTGGTTTAAGGTATTTGACACATTTCTAAAATCCTTAAAGTTTTTTTGTTATTCATTTTCACTTTTAAAAGCGTTTTTAAAGGTGAAAAACTTAAGCACTACACAACTCACTTCAACCTTATGACAAAACGCACATGCAAACGTTTGTTAGATCAGTCTGGCTTTGAGGACGGAATGTTTTTATAAATGTGTCAAAACAAACCGGCAACAAAATAATAAATTTCCCTATTTTTCTGTCGCTTGAGCTTGTTTGGCATTGTAATACAAGATAAGCTTAATGCATATAGTATAAAAACATAAAATCTTAAAATTTGGCGCTTAGTTCACTTTGGCGCTAAGCACCTCATTTGTATTTGACTATTAAGACGACAATGTAATTGTATTCCGAATTTTTTTTGGGATCCGGTTATATCTAAATAACAAAACATTTTTTAAACTTATAACAAATACTTATTAACAGATTAATCGCTTAAATTAATTATTACTTTTGCACAAATGGAAAACCATAACAATTTACTGACCTTAATAACGGATTAAATTTATTACAAAATCTTTTATGACTTAACCAAGAATTATAAACGAAACTTAACTAAACAAAATGTGGTCATTTACAAAAAGAATAATTAATTAATTTTTAATCACAAACCAAAACAATTATAATCTAACTGTTCACTACGCATAATCTGCTTTAATGCACAACGTATTATGCACAAAACTGGTTTTAACTTTGAAGTAAATCCCCGCTTATCCGAACCCCGCTTAAATGTAACCCAGCTTAACCGAAACGATTCGGATTTTTCTCTCTAATTTGGTTTTTACTGTATTTAATGTATTCCAATACTGCATGCAACGCACAGTACTGAATTTATATTTAATTACCTAGCGTTGCTAAGGTAAAGAACAGCTTCCAATGAAATAAATAACGAATATAAGGTTTCAGTATTCTTGGAATTCGCTTACTAATTGTGGTGTCTTATTTTGTTTAGGTTTCCTTGTGTTTTTTGAACAGTGTAAGGAAACTTCACCATCAGACGTACTTCGAATAAAACGATGGCGTGATAATATCGCAAAAAACCTTTTCATCAAAATCTCAGATTTTTTTAAACTGTAAATACTGTACCTACTGCAATTAAAATAAATATTTTGTTCTCTTATAATTTCTGTAGTTCGTTTATACATAAATTACTAATAAACAATCATTGTAATAAAAATACTGCAGACTATATGCAAATCTACTGTTAAATATCACTCAAAAATTATCTCTTTATCTGTTATTCGTAATTTTGCGTATCCAAAACGGATTCGCCCCCTAAATTATGGTTAAGCGAGGGTTTACTGTATATTACTTAACTGTACCTTCACATGGTTTACAGAAAAACTGACTCACCGACAAGCGTGTCGGCATTTTTTATTAACAGACTTTCCAGATAATAAAAGAACATAATAGAACCTAATGGAATACAAAAAGTTTTACTCTATACTAGAAGGTTAACAAGTGATAGCCGCTAGCCAAGAAGGCAATAATTACTCTTGTCAAACTTCATACAATTTTCGCTTCCTTTATCTCACCATTTGTTACTTTTATTTATTATAATTCCAACTTCTCTACAATTCACCCGTCTAAATCCTCTTCATCTTTAACAAGTGATCAAGAATGATCAAAAACACACTATCGAAAGCATAGCTATAAACAATTATTGTAGATTTGCACGCTCTTTTAAAACCATTCGGATAAAATCTTGTAAATTATTAATTGTATGTAACAAAATTTATATACAAACGCAGGTGTGAATATGAAAGACTGCTTTGTAACAAAAAAGTATTTTATAAAAGTGTACAGTAAAAAAACATTTATTTACCGCAAGCTACTATTCAGCTTTACAATGACACTTAATGCGTCCAGCAAGCACTCTACTTAAAAAGACCACTTATTAATATCAAATAGGCTTCTCTGCAAACAAAAACCATGTGTAATTGATGTTGAACAAAACATATGATCACCAAAAGACTGTCACCTGATTTTAATAATTATTCATAATCATTATAAGTTTACATTTTTTCAAAAGAAAATACATCTGATTATCGTATACAAAAATATTAACTTACAATATTTCTTACAATATACTTACAATATTAATATAGGGCCTTTTAACACCACGTAAATTAATTTTTGATATTTCTGGAAACTCCTTTTACAGTCTAATCCCTTAGAATTTTTTCACCATAGGTTTTCCTTCTCTTTTACGTCCATAATTTTTTCATGGAAAATCTTCGAATAAGTTATCTGATGTTTGAATTTCGTTCAGTCGGTTGTAATTTCTTGCTTTATTATTTACGACAATATCCTTTCTTTCTGACTTCTTTGAACCACTTATCAAATACCTTATTTTTCAGTGTCTTAAAAAATTGTTTTCTGAAACGTTTGTCATTCAATCTATAAAAATTACCGCACCATTTTAGTCTTCGATTTCTGATCTTTTCCATTAATCGTATTTTTTGGGCAGTCTTTTCCTCGTATCTGAACTGTCCCTATACCATCTTGAAACCAATATTTTGTAAACGATCTTTCTGTCAAATTCCTCTGCTTCCCTTAGACAACCCTTCACGGCCATTTTTAGGCATTCACTAGCGTACAGGCACAAGGTTTTATCACAATATTATAATACAAGACTTTAGCTTATCACGAGAGTGCTTTTTCAATATACAGATAGTTTTTTTTTTTAACGTCCGACTGTTAATATACAGATAGTGGGTTCTTCGGAGTGCACTGGCCATCGTTCCTCTTCTGTTGTTCGCTTCCTTTCCCCTGGTATTCGGTTGTATTCTGTCCCCAAGGTACTTGAAGCCATCTACTTACTGTTCCAACTTCTTTTTATTTTGTCTTTAAACGTTAAAGGGCCGTTTGGATGTTCATTATATAATTCATGTTGTAAGGGGAGACTGTATGATGGCTTTGACTGAAAATTTTAATTTTCGGTTTTTTATGTTTTTCTATAGTTTAGACCTAGATCTACCACAAAAACATTATATTACGACAAAAAATTGTTTCAATAAAAAAAAATTAAAGTTTTTACCAGGTTTATCCTAAAAAATTAACATTTCGCCGAGAACAAATATTTTTCATATGTTTATATTGCTCGTTTTAGTGCAAAAATAAATTTAGTTTTATTTTAAAATATCTGCTTCACTATTTTTAATATTCTCCACCGTTGGTGCAGCTTTTTAACCAACTGTTGATGGGAAATTAAACTTGTTTGTGTACATTTTGTTTTTCATTCATGCCTTTTCCCGTAAATTAGTAATATACAAAAAACGTAAAAAAAATTGTAAAAATTTTATGTCATTCGTTATTCTTTTAAAAAATTGTATGATCCAACACATTAAATTGAGAAAAAATCAGTAGCTAAAACCACCCTACAACTATAAGTATTTAAAGTTACATTTTTGTATCTTTCACCAATTCTATGAAAATTTACCTAAAAATAAAAAATTTAACATTGGCGGGATACAAAGTACAGTCTCCCCTTAAAAGGAAATCTATAGTCCTGCATTTTTCGGTGGTTGCCTTTTTTGTTTGACACGTATTTTCTGTTTTAACATAACTATAGTAAATCTTATAGAAATGATTACCAGGTTATCTGCAAAAGCAAGACGGTTTTCCTTATGCCTTTCTTTAACCTCTAACATGTAATTAGTTTAACAATCCTTTCTTAGCAAATTACAGTTTCGAATGACCTGCTACAGCACGCAGTTACAGATACAGTTGATTACCCATCCCCTACCTATCAATAGTTTTAATTTGAGACTCTTCGATGACTCTCATAGAAATTTTACTTTCGAGCCTAAGGTTATATTTCTTTACTGATTTCCATTGTTTTAAGGCCTATTCCAAAATGTGCTAAAATAATCAGATATGGAAGTTTTTCATTCAAAGCTTGGGTGACAAATAGTCTATATTAAAGTGTAAGGGTGCGCCATCTTGATCTAGTTTCTTGAAATTGTTTGAACCAACGTCGTATATTATTTTCATGTGGGGTGGATCTTTTCCTAAACACCTTGAAACGCAAGTTGAGCTGAAATTACAGACTTTAACTCAACCAACAATAAAACAGTGAACATAATATAAATATACCTAAGCAACAATACAAAACATGTTGAGGTTACAATACATTATGTTGAGGTTAGAACTGCTGTTACACAAACTGAAATGTTAAAACTACCAATAAAACCTACGAAAAAATATACACTTTTGCTTTAAAATGCATCGCGATCTTAAAGATCCAATTTTTTCCACTTTCCTAGTTCAAGTTCCAACTTCGTAGTATGTTCCGTTCTTGAAGTATTTTGTTCACACACAATGAATGACAATCAATATAAAAAACAACTAAAAAATGTTAAACCTAAATGTAAATGTGTGTGTACAGGTATATACATCTTCTATGTATGTATGGTGGCGAGTGAAAATAAGCATTTTTTTACCAATTTTAATGAGCAAAACACAGAAATTACCTGTTTATATGAAAACATAAGATGAGAGGAGAGCGGCTTTTTATTATCATAATAATAAATTTGAGTTTTTTAAATATTGTGACAATATCGAAAAGGAATGTGTGTTCGAGAGGTTTCTAGGGGGACCGAGAAATTCATAAAATGTTAAATAGTAAATAATAGAGTGATAAAGTAACAATAGGGTCAGTTATAAAAGGTTATTTAAAAAGGGCTGTTTATAGTAAGGAAGGGTCTTTGTTGTACAACTATTTGTGTAACACCTTTTATTCTAATGTGACTTGTTTACAACAGTTAAGATTTTTCCAGAGCCATAAAAAGGATTTCTGTATTTTATTATTGCATTGAATCTCTCTGTCTTTCTAGAAATCTCATTGATTCACCTATATAAAAGAGCCCCAAGTGCGGTCGGAGAGTTAGTATTCGTTTGATCTTTGACGAGTGTTTATTGCGTGTGCTATCGGTACGTTAGAAAAGGTCGACGTCTCCGAGCATTGATCAACTACTGTTATTCTGTCTTACTGTGTATGTGCATTGTGTATAATTGTTTGTAAGTAGTACTAAGTAAATTATTTAAGTTATTTATTGTATTATTTTATTATAATTAGTTAATTGTTTATTGTGTAAATCTTTTAGTTGTAATACTTGTAATTAATAACCTTTAGTGTATTAATTGTTTAATTTACCTAGATCCCGAAACGGACCTTAGCAATTAGTGTCACAAAGTGTTCTGGAATCATTATCAAAAAATTACACACCTCTTAGGTTTACAGTGTAGGAAATACCGAAAGCAAATTCTTACACAAAATATTAATGTTTATGGATTAACTTTCAATAAATAGAATTGCAAACACAAATGAAATCGATGTTTTGTCACAAACTACTGTATTATTTTGTACAGCTTACGTATTAATATAAATACAGAGTAATTTATATGTTAGTCAATTATACTTGGGTCTGTTTTAAGTCGGAAGGGAGAGAACCATCTGTTCTAAAATAGGTTTTTGTCACTTCTAGTCTCTTATATTATGTTTTAATAATACCTACCATAAACATATTGCAAAATAATTTACGTTATGAATTCGACAGAAGTGTTCTGTCTCTCTCTCTTTAGAGCGGTTAAATGAGAGAGAAAGTGTGAAATAGATGGAGCGAACTGTAAGGGTATAAGAGAGTTTAGTGTACTGTATGACTATGTGCAACCTCGCTTCGTTAATAAATATGAGAAGCAGGATTGGAAATGGCGAGTGACTTAAGAGGCGCGAGTGGAGTCGTAATTTTGAAAAGCCATTGCACAAGCTAAGGCGCACTGGAAGCTCTTATTAAATAGCGAACAGGGAGTCGGTATTATATGGGTGCGTTGAGCACACTTTGGCACAATGTCTCAAAAATACTTCCCATCTATATAACATTTTCAAAATATTATAAGATAATTAAAGAAAAATATTACAGTCTTAAAAAAAAATAAACAAAGTAAAAAATTAACAAAGAAAATAACAAATACTTCCTATTTACTAATTAGAAGCACCTTCGAAAAACATATCTACATTTTCAATAATCAATTTTAATTTAAAAATATGGTGTGAAACACTCACACGTCGCTAATGACCATTGTAGTTGATGCGACGTTAAATAAAAAAAAAATAACTCACACGAATTTATTTTGCCAATGTAAATATTGAAGATCTAACCTATGTTTAATCATCAGTAAACAATGTAAAATTGAAAACATAACCTAATTTTAATCATGAATGAATGACGCAAAATGAAAATCAACCTCTGTCGGGCTAAAACATACGGAAAATCAGTAACTGACGCAAAACTAGACAGTGTAGAAAAGAATGCTTAAACTTTAAGTTTTAAATTTTTTAATGTTTCTATAAACTGATTATAGAATACCTAGCCTATGCATAGCCTATGCTAAATATGGCGGTAAAATGCATACTATGGCCGCAATCTTAAAAAAATCCCATTTTTTACCGATTATAATGAACAAAATAAAGAAAATCACGAAGTGACGCTAAAATAACCCCCGTAGTAAAAATGCTTAAAATAAAAATTTTTGGTTTTCTAATTTCCTACGCCTTTCTCGACAACGGTCCAGCTTAACCTCCCTACATTTTTTTAAAATTTTAGCACGACAGAGAAAAGACCAGATCAATAAATAAATAATAAACTTTATAATCAACCACTACAGCAAAAGAAAAAATCTGGTGTGAAACACTCACACAACTTTCTCTTGCCAATGCAAATAATTTACAATATAATTTAACATTAGTAATAAAATATTAGAAATGAACAAAAACTAACCTCAAAAACATAACCTTATTTTAATCATGAGTGAATGACGCAAAATGACAATCGAACTCAGTTTGGCTTAAAAATACGGAAAATCACGCTTTCACGCTAAACTAGGCTCTGTAGAGAAAAATGCTCTAAACAAAAGTTGTAGATCGTTTAATTTTCTATAAATTTAATTATATACACTTTTGTCGTAAAATGCATACTAAGACCGAAATGTTAAAAAAATCGATTTTTCTCACGTTTTCGTGAGAAAAAACAGAAAATCGCAAATTACCGCTAAACTAAGCGTTATACAAAAAAATGTTTGAAACAAAAGTTGTAGGATTTTAAATTCTCTACAACTTTTATTATATAAGTTTTTGCGCTAAAATTTATATTAAAGCCGTAATCTTAAAAAAACAACGTTTTTACGTGAAAACAGCCTCACCGAGAATTTCAGCAAACATGGCGCCCACCCTATCTTGTAGAGAATAAAAAATTGAGTAAAATAGGCGATTTTAAAAAAAAATCGTAGGACCAGTTTTTGAGAAAATCGCAAAAAACTGAAAAATTATACGAATAAACTACTACTTCCGGTTGACCGATTTTGATGAAAATGTTCGTGTCGCGTTCGGTAGTGGTATGTAACTTAAGTTTCAAGTTTCAAGTTCATACGATGTTCCGTTCTTGAGATATTCTGTTCACACACAGACACACACACAGACCAATCGCTAAAAACATGTTTTTTGGGTTCAGGGGGTCTGAAAACGTATAGATCCGGTGAAAACTCGATTTCGAAAAATCGACATGAAAACAATACTTTCCTTCATATATATTCATATAGGCAAGAGAAAGTAAAAAATTGATAATTGGGTTCTATCTTTTTTTTTGATAAACATCAATTGAATGAAAAATGACCAACTATTACGTAAAGTTACAAATGACAACTTTGAAATTAGTACAAAAGCTATTGTAAAACGTTATTGTTGACTATTAATAACTCATTTTACGCTATTTCATTAACAGTAAGTAGCAATATCGTAACATTATAATATTAATAATCTGGAAATAGTTAAGGGAATAAAATTGTTCATTGTAAGAAATTGTGTATTGTATAAAGTGGTGTGTATTGAGCAAGGATAATGGATTGCAATGAATGAAATATTTCAGTAGAAATTCTCGGAAATCGAAACTTGTATAAATGTTTGTTTTTAGTTTGATTCGTTTAACCATGTTGCAGTAAAACTAAGATTAGGTATGTCCACACTCATGCGCTTTCTTATTCGACGTGCGATGTTGCATGCCACCTTCCCGCACTCGTTTGAAGAAATTTATCTCAAAAAAAAACATAACAAATATTTTTGAACGATGCACTAAATTAAAGCCTGTTGTTTCCTGCATTGAATGGTTTAATTTAGATTGTTTTATTTAGAAATTAATCGGACATAACTCCAGTAATTTACACAAGAAAGTAGGCCTACTCAGTTTTTAGCCGGTTTTCCGTTAATGTAGTTTTTAAACGTCCGTTACTCCGTCGAGGCTTTTCATAAAAATCGGCGTTTAAGTACGTTGAAGATCAGAGTTTTTTTCTATAATATGAATATTTTAGAAGTTAAATCTCATGTTTCGTTTTAACATGCCGGCAATTTTTTAAAAAGTGTTTTTTTTTTTTTGGCTCCACGTAAAGGTAGATTTTTGGACTGAACCATGCATTTTCACAACGGTAGTATGTCAAGCAAAGCGTTTATTTTTTTAAATAAAAACATTATTATTCAAAATGAGCTACGGAATGAGTTGCAGCAGGAAAACACAGAAGTTTGTTTTTTTAAACGACTATACTCGGAGCGGATACCGCTATAGAGCTCAGTTTCCTATCAAGAAGTTAAGAGACTAACAGAATTTTCTATTAACACCACATATTATCTATTTCCAATTACAAATGCAAAATACGATTCATGGCACAATACTGCTGTAAAAATGCATGGTTCAGTCCAAAAATCATTTCCCTCTCTTTACGTGAAGCCAAAATACACTTTTTAAAAAATAAATGGACGGCATTTTAAAATGGAATATCAGACTTCTATTTTAAAATTTTTATATAGAGAAAACTCTGATCTTCAACGTACTTAAACGCCGTTCTTTTTTTGAAAAGCCTGGATGGAGTAACGGATTATAAACCACATAAACGGAAAACCGGCTAAAATCTGTGTATTCTTTATGCGTAAATTGCTAAATCTCCGACTAGTTTCAAGTTAAAATAATCTAAGTCAAACCAATCAACGCAGGAAAGAACAGGCTTTAATTTAGTGTAGTGTTCAAAAATATTCTTTATGTTTTTTTGAGATAAAGCTCTTCAAATGAGTACGGACAAGTGAAATGGCATGCCTCTAAGCGCATGCGACATTGCACGTCGAATCGAAAATCGAATAAGAAAGCGCACGAGTGTGGACATACCTATT
This sequence comes from Catonia carolina, assembly GCA_035578175.1. NCBI lineage: Eukaryota > Metazoa > Arthropoda > Insecta > Hemiptera > Achilidae > Catonia > Catonia carolina. The sequence goes on from JAQMRL010000001.1 coordinate 4,075,555, forward strand.
GAGATAGAAGGGTCTCAATTTACTCTCAGAACGCAGACATAAAAACAGTTAACGCCTTTGTAGTGAATTAGTTAGTATTTTGGTTGTGAATGGAATAAGAGATGTCGGGCCGGTTCTGAATTACGTTAATATTAACTGTGCGTACGGGTGGTACCAAGTTATGGACAGGTTAATCACTGTTTTGATTGTTAAGTGACAGTAGTCGAGTTTAGGTTAAGCTTTTAAGTTTTGTAATAATCTAATTGAAGTTATCTAATTGTAAATTGTTGGTAATCTAAGTTTAACAATTAATTGTCATTATTAATTTTTTCAATAAATAATTGTCATAGGTTTTCAAAGTCTGTTTTTTTTATTTTTTATACCCAGATCTCGAATGAACCTAGGCTTAGGTGTATCTATTAGATTTAGTCTAGTACCCAACTGGATATTCTTGCATTTGAATGGTGTTCTTACAAAGGTACTGACCTTGCTACCTATTACCTATACATTTACTACCTATAGAAGGAAACCATTGCCTTACTGAAACAGAAATTTTGTTTGAATTTCAGAAATTTCTGACTCAAGAAAAATTATAAAGGCATTACTTTTGTATTCAATACTATTACTCGTAAAGCAATATGGAGGTTTGGTAAACGGAATTACCTTAAAAATTTTTTAATAATTATAAATACACGAGTAATCAGTGAAATTAACGCAAACATATAACTTTTTTTTGATGCACAAAACAACTTGTTAGGTTAATATTTATTCGTGTAATATTCCCGGAAGGAACAATGAAGGGGAAAAAGAAATTATTAAAATTATGTATTTCAACCGAACATTTAGTTACGTTATGAAGTTAGAATCCCTAAGCGAATAAAACCAAGCACTAATGTAACTGTAAATCATAATTTTAACGTAATTAAAAACCACTTTTCAATTGTTTTTGCTTTGTTATACTTTGTTAAAGTTTATTACAAGTTTTTTACTTATATCCCTAGGTGGTAAAAATTATATATATAAACCTCACTTACATTTTTATTGCCTTAAGTATGTATTTTAAATAATAAAAAATACTATTTGCAAAGATTAAGAGTTTTACGCATACTTGGAACTTTTTTTAGTATAAAAATTTTTTATGAAAAAAGTCATTTTTACTCTCTAGTGATTAGTTTGTATAAAAATAGAAGGTGCATTCTTGTTTTATCCAGCTGTCTTGTTTCATTATTGTTTGCAATCCTGTGTGTAGTTGAACACTAACAGCTGATTACTTGTAAGCTGTACAATCGCTCATAAATTTGTTTATTTTTTTCTGAAACAGGAAGTTTTTAAATTTCATTTATTGTATTAATTTAAATTAGAGATGTATTGTAAACTTTTTTATCTTGCAGCATAATTAAAAAAATGTTGTTTAGGTCAACAGCCGAAAGGCTGATTTGAACCTCTAAAGGTTTTACTAAGTAAAAACGAGGAGTGAGGTAGTTTACCATTGCCTTTCTCACTAAAATGAAAGAGTATACTTATTAACATGCCAGGCCCTCCGAAAAGCACCTACTTTCCACCCTGCAAAAGACACTCTCACTTCATTCACCACAGGATCTGGCTGTATGGTTAAATCCATTACTCTCAGAGGAGAAACTCTGACTAGTGTCTTTACACCTCTACCTCTGCTGTTCATATAATGGTTGACTGATAAGAAAAAGAACTATTTTTTATAGCCCTGTAATCAGCACATTGAGTGTAAGTAATTTATTACTCCACCTGTCCGTTATTGCCGTTATGGTCCGTTATTGGGTAATAAATCAAATAGTAATAATTTTATGATTTAAAAATTTAATGATTTTTTTTGAAAACCTATTTTGAATTTCTTATCTTCCAGAGAGTTGAAGCGTTTATATTGTTTCTACTATTTATGTTTTTGTAGATTAAGTGTTCTACAAAGAATAACATTTTAAATAATTTACTTCAAGTACTGCTGCGTTGTGCGGTTTCCAATAAGTCGTTGGTGGATGGTGAAAGTAACAAAAGGTAGGTGGACGTGCTAGGAGTAAATTGTGCTCCTTTCATTCCTCAATGCCCATGCTCTTCCCTTTACAACATTGACCCTATACCACTTGAACCTAAGCACGAATATCGCATGTTTTGTCCTTTTACCTCCTTGAATAGTGTTTTTAAATTCCTTAGTGCCACGAAACTGAAAAAATAATAATTTAAGAAAGTCAATTCGGTCTCGTAAATAATAAATAATTTTTTTTTAATTTAAAAAATTTTCCAACCGTACAAAATGCAAAGATACGAGACATTTGCCTGTAATGACGTAGAAAGACTGAAAAATCTTAAGGGGGACTGTATGATAGTTTTGACTGAATATTTCGATTTTCGGTTTTTAATGATTTTCAATAGTTTAGACGTAGATCTACCACAAAAACATTATATTACGACAAAAAATTATTTCAATGAAAAAAATTTACTTTTTATCAGGTTTACCCTAAAAATTAACCTGTCGCCAAGAACAAATATTTTTCATATTTTTATATTGCTCGTTTTAGTACAAAAATAAATTTAGTTTTATTTTTAAATATCTGCTTCACTATTTTTAATATTCTCCACTGTTGGTGCAGCTTTGTAACCGGCTGTTGATGGGAAATTAAACTTGTTTGTGTAAATTTTGTTTTTCATTTGTGCCTTTTCCCGTAAATTTAGATTTTTAACACTTAAAGTACGTTTTTCTCAGCAACAATTGTCCACCTAATTTGAATCGGTGACGAAATGCAGAGTAGCAGATGCAATCCAGCAAAACATGTGCTGTTGCTAATTGACACATCTGCTAAAAACTAAAGCGATACCAGAATCCGAAAGATACAATTTGGGCCAATTTGGTATGCCCAATTCGAAGTCACAAATAATATCAATAATATCAAATAATAACAAATAATATCAATAATATAAATATCACAACTTCATTCCTTTGGTTGTCCCTTAACGATGTTGACCATGGCCTAACAAGCTCTTTGATCTCTCTCGATTTTTTTTTAAATTTATTTATTTAAAGTCGCATCAACTGCTTGGATTATGTAACATTAACTGTGGGATTTAATACGTGAAAATTTTCCAGACCCTGGGTGGAAATCGAACCCGGGACCTCCACGTGGCAGGCCATGTGCTAACCACTACGCTACGGAGGCGCCCCTCTTTCGATTTGTTATCTTAGGTTTCAGTCCACTTAGCCTGCCAGGTATCTTTGATGGCTTGCTTAACCACACCCATGAAGTCTGATACTTCGGCCACCTCCAGTACCTGCAGGAAATTCCGGGAATGCCTAGTCCATGAAGTGAAGATGTTTTACGGTGTTCATCCCAACAAGTCAACTTGTTAATTACCCATCAAATATTTACTCTTTCGATAAAGAAACCAAAACCAATAACAAGCAACTAAAAAAATATCTTGAATTTTTATTTGAACATAATTTAATGTAAATCTTTTAACACAAATTTAATTCAAGTTTTAACGTAAATTGGTGGTAATTTTTTATTAAAAACAAAAATTACACTATTTATATGTAAAAACATTTATAAAATTACAATATTTTTTAATAGCATAACAATGAAAATATTTCATTTCCACAAAATTGCTCGATAAGCATGCAAAAAGGACGAGACAGTTGAACCCACATTTTCAGAAACTGCTTTCAGCGGTTATTGGAGAATTCATTATTGTTATAAAATTGTTTTTCTAGCATAAATTGTTAGAGTTTATTTTTTTAAACTATGGGATAAAACCTCTTGTAAATGAATCGGTTAATATTATACATTTTAACTGAAGCATAGTCAGTAGTTGTTTTTTACCCGGCTGATTTATTCTATTGTACAGTAATCCTGAAATAACTTCTATCTTTTCATTATAGGTATTATGAAAAATATGAAATAATTGAGTCGGTAAAATTTTAACAGAAGACTTTACGTATTATGTAAAATTAGCAGATGTTTATTGACGGACGAACGTAAAGCTAAAAAAGATCCGACTGCTCTTTAAAATTAATCACTTGGTACTTTTACCCATAAGTAGTTAATAGGAACACCTTCTTTCCGTTTTATTTTTAATTTTTTAAATCTTTAATCATTTTTAAGATCTGTTACTTTGTTGCCAGTCTTCCAATCTGCTGAGTTTCTGGGGTTTTACGTGCAGGGAGAGAGGCTTGAAATCGAATGGATGCCATTACTAAGTCAACGGTCCATTAAGGGGGTTCGCACATTCGAATATGGAAAAAAATATCGAGTTTTGGTTTTTTGTATATTTAAATTCTCGCGGGTGTTCAGTTTGAAACGATATACACAGCTGTTTGGGCTTTCTTTCCATGTAACAAACATTTTGTTCTGAACCTCTCCAGTAAGTTTTTATCCACTAAATATTTCTTTGTGTTTTGGGTTTCTGTTCTTCAATCAACATTTTTATTTTTCAGTTTTACGTTTAGTTAAGTTGCATAGCATTAAGGTTGCATTAATATTCTCAGCAGTTGTTATAGGTTAGCTCACACATTGTTTATTGTTTTTATAAAAGTTTTTGCAGAGGATGAAGATAAGCCTTCTTATGGTGCTTGGATGCACTAATATCAGGAACTTTAACTTTGAATGCGTTTTCCCAAAAGTTTTGTTTTCTCACGTAGATACATTTTTCTCAGCAACCAGTTAAAATATTTCAATAAACTATTTTTCTTTTTTATAATTTTAACAGCAATTTTTAAAAAGACCTATATATTTTAACACAAGATTACCTATTTCAAAATATTGTTCAGGAAATTTAAAAAAATAATTTGTGCTAATTTATTCAGATATTTTGAAGAGTGCCGGAAAAACATTCCTTAAAATTTATTTTTTGCTAAAACAAAAAATACGGCTGTGTACAGTGAAGAGGAAGATAAGGGGAACAAAATAAAAACAAATCATGGAGTTATTTTCATTGGTTGTTGAGAAAATGTATTATCTAAATATAGGTAGTTTTAACATTCTCGATACAGGATTGTGCCAACCCCCTTAAGCTGTTTGTTAATACATGTACCGTAGAGCGTCGACAATCCGTACTAACTGAAACTATAGATAGATCGGATTATCGATTCGTTCGGTATTTCTAGTAACTATGTATTGCTGTTACGTATAATACTAAAAGGAGAAAAACAAATAAAAATAATTATAGCCTACTGTTATTACCGGATGGTAACATTGAGTGGCGTAGGAAAACCTTAAGTGTCTATGAAAACAGCCGAGAGTTAAAGAGAGCAAGAGTTAAAGGATCTCATGGAATGGCAGTTTCATGCAGTCGTCTAGCGGATGTGGATCTTTGTATATTTTTCTGATGATGTCGTTGGTTGATGTCTTTGCGTAGTCGTGTAATTTTCCTGACATGTTGTGGATGTCGTCGAGAGTTGAAAGCAGAAGGTTCTTGTGGATTATTTGGTTGGATATTAGATAGTGGAAGTTGGCTATATACGAAATTTGTTTTTATGCACTTCGGAGAGGATGGGCCACCAGGCTGGTGCCCCGTAAAGAAGGACTGATCGGATAGAGTGAAGTCGAATGGAAGCCGGGCTGTACAGTATTTCCTTATTAAATAATCAGAGAGTAGGAGTGGGGCAGTTAATCCCTCTTTGCATTGTAGCCCTGTGTCTGTCGGATTATTGATAGTTCGGATATTTGACACTTTACTGTTTCTTATCGTTGTGTAAAAAAGTGTAGTTTACAATATATTCTTGGTAATCCAGGCTTTCTTAATCTGTTTAGCAATAATGTCGGATTATCAAAAGTCGGCAAAGTATTGATTTTTACAAAAGCTTACACGGCTTCTAATATGAGCTGAAGGGATGTGTTTGGGGAGAGCCAGACGTCTGGTAACTCGTGCTTCACACCTATTCAATAAGTACATAATATCTATAAAGTATTGTTACTGGTACTTTAGCTATACAAAATTAATATTTTACTTGAATACAATAGTAAATATTGCTATTTATTTTACGGATTTTACATTATATTTATTCTTTGTCAAAAATTTTTGGAGCTGAATCAGTAAGGCTTTAATAACCCCAGGGATGAACTGATCTCGTGCAACATAAACGGCGTGCTATGCGCACAATGCAGACGCTGTAAATTAATACCCTTTAGGCATTTCGTTATCCTCCTTTCTAATACTGATGAACTAGATATCCCGAGGATATAAATGCAGTGTTTACATTTAATGGTGTACTGATTGAGGAAGTCTAAGAATGTTTTTTTTAGTTTTTCTAAGTCTTTTGTTATTAAAAGCAAACAATTAGTTTTGTGCCGTTCTGCTTTACTAGCCTGCAGTATTTCTAGTACTACTATTATCTTTTATGACGATTGAAACAATAAGACTTCCTGTAGTAGTAAAACAAATAGGTTGTATTACCCCTTGTAATATATTGCTATTACAATTACTAAACAAATGAACTGCGAGAATCCCCCATTGTATTTCCTAAGCCGGTTTTTACATCTCCTCGGTGAAATTATGTAATTCAAAACGTTAGCTTAGATTTTCATTCCTATTCTAGAGAGAAAACTTAGGAAAATAACTAAGTTTATTTTTTAGTTTTCATATTACAGTTTTGCGATACTTACCATTAAGGAACTTAAACTGCAATACCCTCACTTCACACTTTTGAAGTGATAATGTATAATAAGTAAAATTGTGACAATAATCTAAGCCTAGGTTCGTTCGGTATCTGGATAAAATAAATAATAAACTTACTTTAAACTTATAACAATTATTTATTAACTTAACTATGATTAAACTTAACCTACTAATAAATACAATTAGATTTCATAAATTATATTAACTATAGAACATAAGCTTAAACTAAACTTGACTATAATTAAGACACAGTAACAACAAACGAGCAAAACAATAGATTTATTTGTCCACAATTACTTGCTACTTACTACCCGTACGAAGTACAACTATTAACGTAGTTCAGAACCGGTCCCGTAACGACACTATTTTAAAATGAGCCGATAACACTTTTTATTAACTATTCAACTATTGACTAACTGTTTCCAAGGCACTCAATGTTTTTATACCTGCTGTCTGATAGTTTCCCCAAAAAATGAGATCTCTCTAACTTAATCACCGCTATTTTTGAATCAAATAAAGGTTTGTACTATTTTCGATTTCTTAGAATCCCTATTTAAAACATATCATTTATCGTAATTCAATTTTCTGGATCAACACATTCACCCTATACAATACACAACTTCTTAATGACAAACAATCTTTTCCCTCGGCCATTTCTAGACTAATCACGAACCGCTATGTTACAATACGTTTATACAGAATTTTAATGACCACTACCGTTAAACAAAAAAACAGAAATTATTGCAATGTTGCTGACCTCAACACCAAATTGTTTGAACAAAATTCTATTTATGCCTCGGGGACAGGTGACCTATCAGCACCTTTTTTAACTAATTCGAGTACATTTCCAGTATCTTTAAACTACTGATGCCAACGTTTAAATTTCTTTAGAATTAAAAAATATTTTACATAAGCAGAATCTTTACTCGAAATATCTCGGCTGTACTGTAAACGACAACGTCTTTGAATAGTAATAATATTCTCGTTACTAAATCGTTAACAGTACTAACCATCATTTCCACGATGTCCCTCTCGGCATTAATGACCCATTTCTGCATTTCATCCTTAAATTTAATTTTACGGTGTTTTGTCCATTTTTATGTTGTTTAGGTCAACAGCCAATAGGCTGGTTTGAACCTCTAAAAATTTTACGAAGACGAATGAGGAGTAAGGTGTTTTATCATTGCCTTCCTCACTGAGTACAAAAGTAGCCAGGCCCTCCGAAAAGCATCTACTTTGCACCCTACAAATGACACCTTCACTTCATTCACCACAGGGTTTAGCTGTATAATAAAATTCATTACTTTCAGAGGAGATAACTCTGACTAGTGTCTTTTTACACCTCTACCTCTTCTGTTCTTAAATAGTTCAGTCGTATAATTGGCTGACCACGTGATAAGAAACAGAACTATTTTTGTAACCCTGGAACTAGCAGATCGAGTGCAAATATTTAACACTCCACCTCTGTTATAGGCATATATTTTTATATATGCATACATGCTATAGTATATTTATGCTATATGCTACATTTTTATATAGCAGTTTATATAATGTTGACGCTAAGTGAGAGTAGTGTCACGCTCATAGAGCTCGTTTATCGTTTTATCTGGAAAGAGTAGGAGTCTGTTTCTTGTGTCACACTTGTAAGTTGTATTTCGTACGTTCGACTAACTCTAGTATAACTTTCTCAAGATCTATTTTACAAAAAGTTTCCTGACTTTCATCACTTGAAACTATGCAAAAAGTTGGTCAGACGAATAGAAGGGCGGTGTTTTACTTATAACATTCATGATTAATACCTGAAATATTGTGACACTTATTGCTACGGTCCGTTTCGGGATTTGGTAAAATATATAACTAACAAACTATCGTTTAAAATTACAAGTATTTATTACAAACTATAAACCGCAAATAACATTCTTACTTAAATCTGCTAATAAATTACTATAACTACGATCAAGATAGTTATAATAAATAATAAACTAATTATAAAAAAATCTGGTGTGAAACATTCACACAACTTTCTCTTGCCAATGCAAATAATTAACAATGTAACGTAACATTCGTCATAAAAACATTAGAAATTAACAGAAACCTAACCTCAAGAAAACATATAGGTATCTTATTTTAATCATGAGTGAAAGACGGAAAATGAAAATCAACCGCAGTTTAGCTTAAAAATACGGAAAATCACTTTTTCACGCTAAACTAGGCTCTGTAGAGAAAAATGTTCTAAATAAAAGTTGTAGATTTTTTAATTTTCTATAAATTTGATTATACTTTTTTGTCGCAAAATGCATAATAAGGCTGAAATCTTTAAAAAATCGATTTTTACACGAATTCTTGAGAAAAAACAGAAAATCGCTAATTACCGATAAACTAAGCGTTATACAAAAAAATGTTACAAATAAAAGTTGTGGGATTTTAAATTCTCTACATTTTTGTTTTAAACATTTTTGCGCTAAAGTACATATTAAAGTCGCAATCTGAAAAAAAATGTTTACGTGAAAACAGCCTCTCCTAAAATTTCAGCATACATGGCGCCTACCTTATCTTGTAGAGCATAAAAATTTAGTAAACCAGGTGATTTTAAAAAAATCGTAGGACCCGTTTTTGAGAAAATCGCAAAAAAGTGAAAAATTACATGAATAAACTACTATTTCCGGTAGACCGATTTTGATGAAAATGTTCGTGTTGGGTTCGGTAATGGTGTCTAACTTAAGTTTCAAGTTCATACAATGTTCCGTTCTTGAGATATTCTGTTCACACACACACAAACACAAACACAGATACACACACAGACCAATCACTAAAAACATGTTTTATGGATTCAGGGGGTCTGAAAACGTGAAGATCTGGTGAAAACTCAATTTCAAAAAATCGACATGAAAACAATACTTTCCTTCCTATATATTCATACAGGCAAGAGAAAGATATTACTTTGCACTTAATTTAATTAAATCCTGCTTACGAGTACAACCAATTATACGATACACAGCTACGATTCGGATCTTCTTCACAATGGTAAACTGCTACCTGGTACACAATTGCCTCTAACTACACAGTTCACTCATTGAATGAGAAACCAAGGCAAACTAACTTCAAGAACGGCCGCTAAACCTTATACAGGCCTACCAAACTTATAGAAATTCTAAAATAACAAAAAAATACAAAGTCTTTCTATCGGATTCTGGATGAATCTTAACTTAAGATAAATTCATTATAGTTGAATCATAATACAGCACCATTACAAAAAAGCTTTATCTTAATAGGTACACGACCCTTCTCCGATAGACGTCACAACAATAGGCCTATACTAACCATTTATACACTAAATTTCTAACCATTTCTTGGAAATAACCAATTTAACTCCTGTTATTATTTACATTAATACTTTTAATAACTCGGTCCTGCTAGAGAATTCTGGAACCAACACTTTCCTTTTAGATATTGTTACAATACTATAGTCACTTGAGTCACGAGTTTGCCCTTGTTTGCAACGAGGGGTAAAGGGGGAACAGCATCAGTGTGCATACGAGACTGCTTTAATTTCAGTACGACAAACATAACAACTTATACTATACCCAGAGCATAGCCTATACAGTATATCGCGGAACCTTTTGTAGGTTAAAGGTACGAATATAACTGTTTGTTACCGTAAACAGAAATGTTAGTTTCTCAAAAATGTGGGCAGACTATTCACAGTGCTGAACGAAATCTAATAGGGGAAGGTTGCCTAATTTGTACCGGCGCCTAAATCGTACCGTTTCGATATTTTTGACAGAACACTTCACAGCTCCCATCTAGTAATAATAGTGTGAAGTAGACGACATTTTAAGTCTCCTCGTGTAATTTAATTGTTGTAGAGTCACGCGTCTAGTTATAGTGTTTGATTTTATAAAACCGAGTGCTTTGATCTAATATTTACAGTTGTGCTCTAAGGATTTTGACAACACCAAGGTTAGGAGCTACAAATCTCATGTCATGTATTGTAATCCCCATTTTTTTAGCAACATTTTGCTATAACTGATCACCGCGTGGAGTAATTCTTAGGTTAAATTTCAGTGAATTGTTTGTACCATAACACAGTTGCCTAAATCGTACCACCGCTTAGTTTCCTAATTCGTACCGGTACAATTAAGGAAACAGTAACTTTTTTATAGTAATTGACGTCTTGCTCTATTCTTTGACGGAATGAGCAGTAAAAGAAAGTACGGTAAATGGACAGCAGCAGAAATGTCGATGGCAATAGCTGCCTTTAGAAACTGAGATTTAGGTTTCAATGAGTGTTTTAGGCAATATTGTATACCAAAACCAACATTAAAAAGACATTTAGATTTAAGTAACGTCATTGCAAATGAAGATATTAAATCTCTTGATAGATTAACTGTATTGTCACCTGAAATTGAACACAATTTAGTAAAACATATCCTAAATTTGGCAGAAATAATGTTTGGGCTTACTATAAACGATGTCAGAAGACTTGCTTTCCAAATAGCAGAAAAAAATAATTTACGACACAATTTTAATAAAAATGAAAAAATGGCAAGTAAAAAGTGGTATTACGCATTTAAAAAAGACATTCTGAGCTTTTACTTAGGGAACCAGAATCTACTTCCTTAGCTAGGGCTAAGGGGTTCAATAATAAAGTTTGCGGATTTTTTAAAAATTTTGATAACATTAATTGATGAAAATATTTGATGCAACAGCAATATTTCATATAGTATATATATATATTTATATATATACATGCATACATACATAATAGTATATTATTATATATGTTGACTTATTTTCAATTAAAATGACACAGGTACGATTTAGGAAACCACTGGTACAATTTAGGAAACTAGTTCCTAATTTGTACCGGTTGCAAAGGTTCAGAAAATCTTTTTTTGTCACCAAATATGAAACGTTTCATGCTCGAAAAAATTACATAGTGTGTAAAACGAACCAAAATATGTAGTAAATATTTCATCATCGCGTTTAAGTTTATAATATTCAGTGCAAAAATAAAAATGTAAAAAGTGGTACAATGTAGGCAACCTTCCCCTATGAAGTGTAATAAAATGCTGTAAAGTTGAAACAAAACAAAATTTCCTTTCAATGCCTCCTAACAAAAGCTACGAATGAGTGGCTAACTACAAGACGTGAAGAAGCTATTCTTCAACAGTTTTGTTGACACCTGGTAAAAAAGTAAGCGGTTAGGTAGACTAGTGAGACTGATAGTGAAGACGCCGGTGACAGCGATAGTAAAGAAGGAGATTCATTCGTAGAAAATTTGTTCCAATGGAATAAGGTAGGTGGTAATTACAGTAAATCAAACATTTCTAGTCGTGTAATTAAGCTAAAGGCAGTATTACAGGACAGATTTATTTCTTATAAGGTTTATGAAGAAAATTTTCTCGGACTAAACCACAGCTTACAAAATGTATACAGAAACTGTACGGTAGTGAAATGTACGAGTAGTGTCTCACTGTCGAGGTTGGCAGCACTGTCATATTTTCACTTCCGTTCCTCACAGCCCATCCATACACAAAAGGCAATCTCGTGACTTCAGTATCTATACACAGTTTTTAGGGTTTTAAATTCGAGAAAAATTCTGATGTTCTTGAACTATCAGAAAATGCTTGTTCCACGTATGTGATTACTCTCAATATTACGCATCGTTATTTAATGAGATTAAAACATTATAGGGAACGTAAATCTGATCATTGTCATCTCAGTTCTCCAGTTCAACTTTTTCTTAAATTATTAGTCATTTATTTCACTGTTCGAGTGAGTAGAAAAAGGAAGTTTTGTTTATATGTCTGAAACCAGGAGTTCAGACATAATTATTTTAAGATTTGAGAAGTCTGTAATGGGCGACACGAAGAAGTATAAATACAAGTATAAAACAGAGATAGTGATCCCTACCATATTAGTGAAATGAAATCGTTAATCTTCTTTTAAAAACTGAGAGTAATTTTTAAAAAATGATTGTAAAAGAAAGCCAACTATGAAGAAATAGAAAAATATTGAAAACAAAACCGTTTCAAAAATTATTAAAGTAAAAAAATGAATCAGCATTTCAAAATATTTACGTTGTCTTTTTGCAAGACAGACTGAGTACTAAAAACACTTGAAAATAAATGCCGAATAAGGCATTCAGACATTGTTTAATGTTGAAAGACTATGGATTACAAGAATACAGATTAAACTGGAATTCTAAAATGGGGTACTCGAAGAGGTAGAATTAATATTGAAGGTTCGGTCGGGGTTGCATCGCAAGATCAGCACGATTAACTGATAGCGGAATGGGTGGAGAATCACTACTCTAGTGTACGATAAAGTGAGGATATTCTAAGCCTTGTCTCTTCATATCTGTGCCAGCTTATTAACTTCCGTTAGTATTTCATAATCCCTTATACTTTCCTCAAAAGTTTATTAAATATATTATGAAAATATATTGCCTATATACTACGTGACCGATCAATAAAATTTGTTTCTATAATGTGCTGTTTCAGTTACCAACAAACATTCATTAAATATTTCCTTCCATAAGTAAAACCACCAAAATAAATACGATGTACTGCAAATTTAAAAAGCATGTTGATTACGAAGTTCATTTAAAAAGTCCAGTACGTTTTTATGTACACCTTATAGTTTTATTTAAATTTACCTAATTTATTTTACGGACATTTGTTTATAGAATAAACGACAAACGGTTGACAAAACAAATTTTTAAAACACTATAGACATAAGGTGTCGGATAAATGGTTAAAAGAAATCAGAAAGGATACTGAGAAAAACTTGAAGAAACCAAAAAATCTTAATGAACCGACCCAAAGTCAGACAACTAATTAAGGACTTTAAGAGCTTCCATGAAAAGCCAAAACAGAACACCGAGGATAGAAGAAAGGACAAAAGCCTACAAAGAGACTGCTGAGAATGTGAGCTTCCAGAAACGTCTAAAGTCACCTCACGTGGTCTAAAATTGGCCATACACGAGAAAAAATTAACAAGACGTAAACGATAAATCTAATTATGGACGTTAAGGGCTTCCATGAAGAGCAACAACAGAACACCAGGTGGGCAGAAGAAATGAGAAAAGCCTACAGTCAACGAATGCTGAGAACGTAGGCTACAAAAAGAGCTTCCAGAACCGTCTAAAGTTACCTCACGTGGTCTAAAACTGGCTCAACAGGAGAAAAACAATTATAAAAACGCTAAATTCACATTGAACGAATATTTTTCGTAGACGTATTTTACAGAGTATTTTTAGAATATTGCAGTAATTTCTTACGTACTATTTGATTTAATTAATTTTATACATTTAAATGTACGATAAAGGTTTATTTATTGAATTTCAGAATGATTAAATCGAAGAAAATATTTTATTACTTCATATAGTACATATAGCAAACGAAACTAACTTTTGATAACTGGAATAAAAGTGATATAGAAGATATATATTGATGAAAGAAATGCGGAATGCATTGGTACAACCGTAGTAGGTTTATTTTTAGTTAGGGAAGAGTTCGGCGGCAGTCTGTATCCTGGTGATGCTGGTAGGGAGGAGAAATATAGTAAGGTTAGAGGTGCAGCGTTTGAAGCAATAATTTCCAATAAAAGTATGGTATATGAAAGCAGGATGAAGTATATAGCATGAGAACCCAGGTGTGCCCTATACGGTAATGGCTAGCTTACACGGCTTAGATCTAACCTACCTGTTTCCCACCAATTAATGTCTGCCTTGCCACCAAAAAACCTCTCGCTATTCTCTCCTTCTTTATCGCTGCGTGCGCTGCGCAGCCAACTTTACTCCCCAGCTTCTGCCGGTATCTTAATTGAATTTAATTGTACTCTTTACGCAGTGGAATATTCCGCAAAAAATATCACAATATTATACCTTCATGTACACATTATTTCAATGAATTGAGTAAAAATGTAAAAAAACTCTATTGCTTTTAATATAGACTTGATGATAAACACTACCCATGCTCCCTAAAAATTGAAGTGTTAAATTCTTGTTAAACTAATTATGTAGTTTGTGACTAAATAATTGTAATAAGTTTAAGGAAGTCTGTTTTTTATTTGTTATACCCAGTTCCCGAACGAACCTAGGCTTAGAATTCACAGTATAATAGACTAAGAAGTTGATTTAACTAGTTAATTTGAACTTTTAATAGCAGCCAACTCTGCACTTGCTGTAATTTTCATTCTGTTTATGTGAAAGACTTTTTTCCTATGCGGCGAGTGATCGTGTGGAAGAGTCCGCCAATGGTTAGCTTTTAGCTTTCTCTGTTTGGCGCCCTACTTCATCATTTTTGGACTTCTTTGGAGTACCAAAGTATCATTTGTCATAAAAATGATGCTTCCCATTAATTTCATTAAGCACCTTGTAATTAAGTATGGTACAGTAAAATCCAAATTATCCGTCTTTCGCTTACCCGACGATCCGTTTTATTCGTCACGGCACAACAACTCAGCTAAAACGTAAATGATTTTAGAAACATTCATGAAATGGAAATTTTGTATGATAACAGGGACCTTGAAAAAAGTAATACTCTCTTATTATTACAAAGATGGTGCGATCTGGCAACAAAAAACGTCAAACAGCAGAAAAAAACACCAACTACACGTTTTTTTTTAGAGAAAAAGAAGGTTATAGTACTTTGTACGACAAAAGAAAGATGACTGAAGGGTAATTTTACACATGATAACGCAGGGACTTCACAAAACGCGTATTAAGTAGATTTTTTTTTGGTTTAACATCAGACTGTTCTGCAATTACTGCTAATGCAGACGGTGAAGATGGAATGATTTTTGTAACGTATGAAAATATGCCGTGCCTGAATGGGATTCGAACCCAAGACCGCATGATGAGAGGCGAGCACGTTACCAACTACGCCAATGCGGCCGGCGTATTAAGTAGAAAATCGTACTGTGAGCCTATTAAACGAATTTTACTGTAATTGTCATCTCAGATAAATAATGTTCATATAGGCCTAATCGACTTTTGACAAAACAAATCAATAAAGGCAAAAATATATAGCCGACAAAAAATTTCTATTGTAAATTCACTGAAAAGCTGAAATTTCCGAAAAAGCTGAAAATAAAATTATCTAACTAAATCAACATTAAAATAATGAAAACTTTAGAATTTAATTTATTTTACTAACACTATATCGTACAATGTAGTCCGCTTACGAAATGTAGTTTGTCTAATAATACGGGAACAAAACGAGTATAGATTTTTTTGTTAGTTTAGTGAGTCTATAAATAAATTCCATTTTAATTTCATCAGAAATGTAATTTAGTCTCTGGTAATGTGAAGCGGCGAATAAGTAAATGACAATTAATGCAGTTTTATTTTTAATTAACATTTGGTAAACATTTACGTTATCAATGTAAAACAATAATAATAAACAAAGTAAATTATAATTAAAATAATTTGGTTTTTAGTTGTAGCTAATTTGTTAACATCAACCTTACATGAAAACTCTTTGTTTTTTATACAGGGCTACATATGCATAAATGAGTATGAGTGATGCTCCTATACTCACCAAATATGTACTGACAATCACTTTTTACCGTTTGTAAAAAAAGATGCTTTACAATATTTTTAGGCGCTTGGAACATGGCGTATGTCATGATTTTTTAATATACAACCGCTCTTGCACATGACAGGCAAGAAATGTTGGTCTCAAAGTAGAAGAGCCCAAAACAAAGTACATGATTTTGATTGGGGATGATACAAATAAAGTTCCTCACAAATTCATTGTTGGAGAGATAACTTTTGATGAATTTAAGGAATTTCAGTACTTGCAGAATACCTTAGACCACAAAAATGTAATTAGTGACACCGTTCGAGAACGAATTTATTTGGGATATAGAGCCTATTTGGCCAATATAAAATTGTTTAAGAATAAATTAATAAGTGTTGTTTTATAAGTCATCAGCCGAAAGGCTGGTTTGAACCTGTAGAGGTTTTATTAAGTAAAACGAGGAGTGAGGTGGGTTACCATGCCTTCCTCACTGAGTGAAAAAGTAGCTCATCAGCATGCCGGGCCCTCTGAAAAGCACATATTTTCCACTCTGCAAAAGACACCTTCACTTCATTCACCACAGGGTCTGGCTGTATAATGAAATTCATTACTTTCAGAGGAGATAACTCTGATCAGTGTCATTTACACCTTTGCCTCTTCTGTTCTTAAATGATTCAGTCATTTAATTGGCTGACCATTTGCTAAAAAACAGAACTATTGATTTTAGCCCTGCAGCTAACAGATTGAATGTAAATAATTTGACACTCCACCTGTCTATTATGGGCAGGGAAAAATTAATAAGTGTAAAAAAAATAAAATATATGTGTGTTCGGTGCACCCAGTTGTCATATACAGCTATGAAACATGAACTATGTCGGAAACAGATTGATTGCAAATGTTGAGAATGTTTAAAAGAAAATTGTACGGAGAATTTTCGGACCGATAAGGGAAGGTCTCAGACTGTATACTACGTAAAAATTAGAAACTGAATACTCTCAAAAAAGGCACAGATATAGTCCGTTCATAAAGTCCCAGATATTGAGATAGTTGGGGCAAATTAAGATAATGGAGTCAACGAGGATGGTTGAAGTGATATAGAAGGAAAATAAATAAATCTTTTTTGTTAGCGATCAAAAACCGAAAAAACAGCGTCAAATATACGAACATTTAAATCTATTTTAACAAAGTTTTTGTACAATTTAATATAAGTATTCACTAAAAAAAAAACTTTTACATTAAATTACTACTTAAATTTTACTAAAATTGTAAATTGGAATTTTATGTTTGTCATTCATGTTGCATGAGACTAAATTTTACACAGATTATATTTAAAGAACATTCTTTGAAAGATAATTTAAGAACTCTTTGTCAGAATAAAATGCATGTTTTGTTAAAAACCCTTTTACTTCTCGATCAGTTTTTTTAAATTAAGGAGTCTTATTTTAAATGGTTATTTGTTAAAAACCGAACGGAATTGTAGTGAATTCCTTTTGAGGTCGTTGAAGTTCTATATTTTTCAAATCTGTAGTACTTTGAAAGACTGTATAAAAGAAGAAGTGTTGTCCAAGGAAGAGGTGGATGGACGATGTTATGAAGGATTTGATTTTGATGGCGGTGAGAGGATTGGAGGAAGAATACGGGGGAAGCAAAAGCCCACCAAGGGCCGTAGAGCTACAAGATGATGATGAAGTGCATTCATACACTTAAGTTGTTAGTAATAAATTAACGGTTTACAAAATTCTGGAACATTCTGTATAAATCTTTCCAGAAGGCTAGTTAACAGGAAATAAACGTGAATTATAATAATAATTTGCTAAAATAAGTACATTAGATAATTTGATTGTATAATTTTCTGAGTACTTCTAAAAGTAATAAAGGAAAGTAAATGAAATCTAACATAAACAGTTTGCTCAGAGGCGATAAATAATTGGAAAGGTACGCGAAAACAGGGTAAGATATAAAGTTTTTCTTTCCCTCTCGCTGATTGTGTGATCGGGTCCATGATAGAACCGAACTACGTCGTGATCGGTGTTTCAATTTAACAATAGTGTATTAAGCGAAACAGAGACTGTAAATAAAGAGTTGTACGTTAGCGTGTTTTGCGGCAAATTCTGCCACACCTGATGCTCTCTCCCTCCGCTAATCCACTTAGCGAGGTTCTAGGCTTGCTCACGCCTAGATTACTGCTTCTTCCCCTATTATATATACACTGTAGTATATTTTCAACAAACTGTTTAACTGCAAAACGGATACACTTTATGCGTTTACCTTGTTCCAAAGTTAGGATGATACCATATCGTGTTCACCAAACATGCCTCACTTACGGTTTCTCACGTACAAAATCAATTGTTACACCGTTACTTTACGCACATCTTTCCTTCTTCTCGTATCTACCGTAAATTTTTTTCATATTGTAAACATTCAGTGATATTTAAGTTCAGCTCATAAACTACACGTCCTCACTTCATTCGACAGATTCAGTTTTATAAAATACTTGTGAAGATCATGAAAGTAAAATTCTAAAAAGATTTTATGATGTAAGTAAAAAAATTGCCGTAAATGGAATTTCTTTGTGAGTTAAAGTTTTTACTTTTATTTCAAGAATAATAATTATTTAAAGATTAGAAATGGCTTTCATTTTATGTACTTGAGTTATTATGTGACATGAAATGGAGATTTCATATAAACACAAAAAAGACAGAAAACCTTAAGAAGTGTGGGTGGAATTCCTAAAAATCTTTCGATAGACAATGGATAAGATCGGTTATTACTATCAATATAAATACCTCGGAGTTAATATTTTCGTCTGAGAAAAATCGAGAGCCAGGTTATCAGAAACCGCATGAATCAGGGCAGAGCTATACTTCAAAGACTAAATGCTTACGAGAAACATATGTTTTCAGGTTCTCGAGCCTAAGAAACATGTTTCTACCGATAGTTGTGTATGTATATAAATATTTCAACATTTTGAAATTTCTCAAAAATACCTCTTACGATTTTGATTAAAATCACCTCATTTATTACATATTTTGTGCTCTATAAGATGCAGTAGCAACATTTCTGTTGGAATTTGTGAGAGGATGTGCTCTTGGGGTAAAAAATATATTTTTTAGAATTGGGACCGTAATATGAATGTTAGGGTAAAATGGTATAAAATTGAAATTATAGAAACTTATAAAACTTAGCCTAATTACAATTTCTATTCAAGCGTTTGTTCTACAAAAACTAGTTAGGCATTAATTAGTGACTTTCCTATTTTTCCCAAAAATGAAATCAATGAAACTAATAAAAAGGCTATTAAAATATTATGCTACAATATATTTATGAACAAAACTAATCAAAAATACTAATAAAATAGGAAAATAAAAAATATTTAAATATATAAGGTTTATATAAGAGCAAAAAATTCTTGTTCTTCATAATGTAGGCCTAATGGTAAATTCTCGTAGAAAAATAGGTTATATAAATTATATTCGTAAATAAGAGCTTCTTTCGCAAATATTTGGCGGATATCAAGTTCGTGGATTTCTTGAAAAAGCTCTTTCGATATGTTTATAGTTTTATACGATTAATATATGAATTTAAGATTTGGAGTAAGGAATCGGAGCTAATACTATACACATGCCCATAACAGGCAAGTGGAGTGTTAAATTATTTGCACTCGATCTGCTAGTTCCAGGGCTATAAAAAATAGTTGTGTTTCTTATCACATGGTCAGCCAATTATATGAATGAAGCATTTAAGAACAGAAGAGATAGAGGTGTAAAAGACACTAGTCAGAGGAGTTGTTTCCTCTGAGAGTAATGAATTTCATTATACAACTAGGCCCTGATGTGGTGAATGAATAGAAAGTATCAATTGCAGAGTGAAAAGTAGTTGCTTTTTAGAGGGCCTGACATGCTGATAAGCATACTTTTTCACCCAAAAGGGAAGGTAATTGTAAAGCACATCACTCCTCGTTTTACTTAGTAAAGCCACTAGAGGTTCAAACCACGCTTTCGGCTGATGAGCTAACAACATACAACACACATGTAAAAGGGGCTTGAGCATTATTTGATTGGAGTGGTAATTGAAAAGTGTAACTTTAAGCAAGATACCCAAACATTATACTACAGGAAGAATGACAGATTTGTCTCTCTACCTGATATTACATCAGTCAAGGTCGTTTACCCCGAGCTGATTTACAACTTTGCTGAACCATCGTTGCCGCTCCATTAATTTATCAATCATGTGCACTAGAGTTCCAGGTTTATAAATTCCCTTTCGTTAATACTGTTTCCTTGTCAGTACCTCTACAACCTTTTGTTAGTTATTATTCTTGTAATTATTATATGTGCTATATCTGAACTCCAGAGGGAATAGGCTTTTGGACTACAAGGTCAAGACTCGGATATCTCCCCTGGCTAGATGCGTTCAAATTATAAATGTTGACGGTTGCGGGGTTGATATATTCAACAGAAATATAATAACGTTCAAGAGGAAAATTGTATTATGTTGAATGGGTTGATCCAGTGGGACAGCCATATGACAAGTTCGTAGGTGAGCTGAGTAGCCTGCCAGCGTTATGAAGTCATATAGGACTCCTATTTTGATAATTGGTTTTTTTACTTTTCTGTTAGCTTGGTTGTTTTTCTTATTGTTAGTGTTTGTATTCTTTCTTTTTGTTATCTTTCCACGCTGTAGGTGTGGTATCATTGCCAATTCCTGCACAAATTTACTTATAGGCTTATACGCGTATGTAGTTAGTGTTTTTTCTTTTGACGTCCCTGGATTTACCTCCCGATAGGTAAGTGCAGCGTTTCAAGGATTTTAATCTGTTGCTGCACTTCTTCAACTCATGTAGGTCGTCCCCGCTTCCCTGTTAGTTCCTTTCATGGAGGTTGGGATGGCCGTAAGGGGTGAGTGGAGGCTATCAAATAAATAAATAAATAATTTACATTCAACAAAAGTAAATAAATAAATAAATTAACATCGTACTTAACAAACATTAGAATACAACGAGATAAAGTCTCAGCTTTTCAAAATAAACAGTTGGAAAATTTAAAAAAAAATGTAAAAAACCGAATATTTACGTACAATCATAACCATTATAATCACGCATAACTCGCCCCGTTTATCAGTTACAGTTAGAAAATACAACTAAATCGATAAGCAAGAATTTATATTGCTGTGAAACTAAGAGGGAAAACAATATCTATGAGATAATATTTGTATCACTTATTCTACTACAGATCACAATAGTAGTAAAGATTGCTACTGTGTGACAACAGCTGCTACGTGCAAGCTTGTAATTTTATGTATCTAGTAACAACATTTAATTAGCTATAAATCTTCTAATTCATTTTTCAGTCTATAAGTTAATTTGTTTTGTATTTTATAGTTGTCAAAAGAATGCTTCAAGAATATTATCGTTTGGTAAATCCTAGAATAGAAAACGTTTCAGGATGTCTAAACGAATGAGAACGGGTTTGTTCGTTGAGATTTGTAAACGCACAAAAATATTTCAACAGTTTCCAAATATGTTACATGGTTAAATATATAAATTATTTCTTATTAAACTATTACTTCCCATTTTTGACAGTTTTACCTCGAATTTCATATACATTTGCATAAGAAAAAACGAGTTTAATAAAATCCGAATATTATAAATACTTTAAATGTTATCACTTAGAACCGACAGTAACGTAGCAATAACAACGTTTTTTACTGTATATTTTGTGTAAATCTGTCCGTTAAGGAGTGTGCTTTACGACAAAACATTCCCCACTAAAAGGCAAGTATTGTACCCCGGTTTTTATTACTGTTAAGAGTTAGGTTATAAATTACTCGCAATGAAATTACGTTAAGTCGTTTATGAACAAACATTTTAATAAACTATGTAAGGAGCCGTGAAACAACTTCTGAATTTTAAACACTTTTATTTAGACTCCTAGCTGAATATTGTAATTCAGAAGGCAAATCGCCCAGAAGTATATGTAATGCTTTCAAAATTATTTATTATCATTAAGTTCCCTTTTTAATTTACTGTTATTGTGGAACATAATTAAGTTGCAACATTCAATCTAACAAGCTTTGTTATAAAACCATTTGCGTCCCTCCTCCTTATTAAAATGTTTTAATGAACACTTTTATTTATTTTATTTTACCTCATACAAAAATACTGGGTGTCCATAATTTATCCTTTCAATGCTAAATTCTTTTAAGAAAATCTCAATGAGAAAATCGTGTAAAGTTTGTTTTATTGAGCAGTAAATCAAACATTTCATCTTACGAAATTTAGCCAATAACCTACTAGCAGGTACCAAACGGCGTACCCAACTATATATTTTTAAACAATTCAATGAATTACAAAAAGAGGAAGTTTGAGGAAACTGAAGAGCGGAAAAATTATGGGAATAAAAAAAGAAAAACAAACAACTGAATTAAATGGGCATATGAAAGAATATGAGGCGATTGTTAAACAAGCAATAAACGGTGACTAAAAACATTGTAAATTATAATTTTTTGTTGACATAGTCAAGAAGCTGTAGCCACAGATATCGTATTGTAACATTATTCTGGAAACGGTTGATAGAATAGATTGGTTATTGTAAGAATTGTGTATTGTATGGGATGGATTGTGTTGAACATACATAGTGAACTGCAATGAGAGAGATGTTTTGAATAGGAGTTCTAAGAAATCTAAACTAGTAAAAACGTTACTATGTTCGAGTACAGCGGAGAATTTGATAGAAAGATATCGTTTATTTGGGAAACTATCAAACCGCAGGTATAAAAACAGTTACCACCTTTCTAATTGGTCAGTTGTAATATTTAATACTTAATGGAAATCCGTGTCTGGTCGTTCGAAAGGGTGTCGTTACGGGACCGGTTCTGAGTTAAGTTTATAGTGCGTAAGGGTGGTAACAACAGTGGTTGTGGAGAGGTAAACCAATTGTTTTGATTTCTATGGGACAGTTTCTTAATTATAGTCAATAGATGAAGCGTTTAAATCAATTTAACTAAAGTAATCTAATTGTATTTGTGGTTAGTAGACTAGGGTAAATAAATTAATTGTCTAAATAAATAATTGTACTTAGTTGTTATAAGTGTGGTTATTTTTTACTAAATCCCGATCCCGAACGAACCTAGGCTTAGGCATTACAGTATTGTAAGAATTTTTAACACTCTTTTAATTTGTTGACTAGTGATAGAGTAGGCCATTGTAGTTTTAGTTTAAAAATGGTTGACCGAACAAACCTGCTTATGCTGCAAATACAGGTGATTCATGATGTAAGAGAAATAAGTTACTTCGAGAGGTGAATCTACATCGAAAAATAGAAAAAATTTCATCATAATAAATACAGGTCCGGAAATGCTTTGTTATCGTGTTACGGCTAGCGAAAGATTTCGCCCGGATTTCGGCTCATCCCATGAAATAAGTTTTTAGTGAAATATTTTTTAAGGCGTTAATTAAGAGTCAAAATATGTGGTTTCTTACGGTTTTTGACCTGAGAATGAGAATAAAAGAGGTTCCAGAACCATATCTTCAGTAGTTTTTGAGAAATGTGGGATAAAACGGAACGAAATAGGAGTAAGAACCCCCAATTTTTATGTTTCTCGTACAATAACATCGTTAAATGAGTAATGAACACATAATCGTTTTAAATAAAACTTGAATCAAAATTTATTTCTGAGAAAGTCGATACAAAAAGTTAACTACAAAACAAAAATAAGTTGCAAAAAATAAATTTTATTAACATCAAAATATTCGAAACTTGGTTGGAAAAAACGGGTCCGGGACCAGTTTTATTCGCTCTCTCAGATCAAAATTATAAGAAATCACCATTTTTGACTCTTAATTATGGCCGTAAAAATTTCATTACTAATTTATTTGATGGGATGAACCGAAATGCAAGCGAATTCTTTCGCTTACTGTAACACGCTAACAAAGCATTTTTGGAACTAAAATTACTGTTACATTAAAAATATAACAGTAGTATATATTTTTAATATTTATAATAAATATAATACGTATATTCTCGGTTCTAAGATGCCCTTCAATCAAAGACGCAGCTTGTTTCGGCAGTACAAATTTTGGAAAAAAATAAAATCTAGAAAAATCATCAAAATCTTATTTCTAATATAAAATAAAATTTTATCACCTGAAATGGGCGTTGTAACAGAATTAAATGTAACACGGTATTGATAGAAATAATAACTTACTTGAATTAACTTACAGATTTTATGATACCTATCTAGTTTTAAAAGTACCTATAGTAAATTTAATCACTGTCTTTGTCACTGTCACTTTTTAAGTCTTCACGTGCTTCATTCCACAAAATATGGTATCCTGTCCCATCAATCGCATTTGTTAGGCAACACTTTGTGAATGTTTTTTTTTTGTATTGTCTCTTTGGAGATTTTCTTTAATGCAGTTGACACAGATTCCGAAATTTTTGATGCAGATGCTGTTTTAATCCTTCCAGTCGCTGTTAATGGTAAATTGTCCGAAAATAACCAAGCATCATACTCTCCCCTTAAAATAATCTTTGAAAAATTCCGTTTTTGTGCGTATTGCTTCTACTATATAATTGTTTATTAATTTTAATTTTATTTTTATAATAAAAGATAATTTGTTTTATCTTATCATGCATAGTAGATGTCTCATACGTAGTTAAGAGTGCTAATATACCGGTACATAGATATTAAGTGAAAGTGACTCCAAGACACCCTCGAACGTAAGACGCACCTTGCTTTACAAGGAGTCAAATTGTGAAAAAGGTGCATCTTATAATCGAGGAAATACGGTGATATATATTACGTAATCTTACACGCATTATTATTATTATACGAGGTGTGGCTATTAAATAACGAGACTGACGTTGTAAAAAAATTTTATTTTTATTTTATACCGAATCACTTATTGTCACCTTCAATATACACTCCTTCTCTATCCCTACAACGCTCCATGCGAATTTTCCATTGTTGGAAACAGTGCTGGAAGTCATCCTCTATTAGCTCCTTCAAGACACGTGCCGCTTTTTCTTTTACAACTTCCACAGACTAAAATCTTGTCCCTTTTAATGCAGATTTCACCTTAGGGAACAGGTAGAAGATAATAACATGTGATGAAACGTGGTTTTTTACTTATGATCCGGAAACAAACCGCCAGTCCATGCACTGGAAGAGCTGAACTTCACCGAGAGCCAAAAAAGCTCGAATGAGCAAGTCAAAATTTAAAGCAATGATGGTTGTCTTTTTTTATATCCATGGGATTGTGTACCTTCACTGGGTTCCTGAAGGTCAAACAATTAATCAATATTACTACCTTGAGGTAATTTCTAAACTACGTCAAAGAGTAAGGAAAAAACGCCCCGAAATGTGATAGGACATATTATGGGTTCTCCTCAAAGACAATGCGCCTGTTCATTTCGCGTTATCTTTCAAGAGGTTCCTAGCCAAGTACAGCATCTCAGTGTCAGAACATCCACCTTATTCACCAGATCTTGCACCATGTGACTTCTACGTGTTCCTTAAGGTGAAATCTGCATTAAAAGGGGCAAGATTTGAGTCTATGGAAGCTGTAAAAGAGAAAGCGACACGTGTCCTGAAGGAGCTGACAGAAGATGACTTCCAGCACTGTTTCCAACAATGGAAAATTTGCATGGAGCGTTGTAGGGATAGAGGAGGAGTGTATATTGAAGGTGACAATAAGTGATTCTGTATAAAACTAAAATTAAATTTTTTACAACGTCAGTCTCGTTATTTAATAGCCATAATCATGCACACAAACGTCGATGTCCTGACTATCAGTAAAATAAACCTAAGAGTATCATGTGCCACATTTAAAAACAATAAAAGGCTACGTTAGCAAGAGCAGGCTATCTCCAACTTATACATGATCGACGCTATAAATAAGGTAAAAGGAAAGAATGACATTTTCGAAAGGTAAAATAACCTCAGGAAGATATTAAATAAATGTTTTGTGTAAAGATATATTATGTGCTTTGTGTTTTACCGGTTTCCACGTTTGCATGTTTGTGTGAATTTATGTTTTATGTTCAAAGTAATATTAATATATTTTTGTTTATTTATGTTCTAGAATTAATGAAAATAAGGAAAAATTTATAGAAATTATCGAGAGAGAAACTATAATTGAAATAGTATAATTTTGTATGGTTAGTCCAATCTGAATCGGCGCGCGTAGCTATAGAGTTGTGTTCATACCTCTCTTCTCCCTCGCCTACATGTACAAGGTAACTCACAAACAACGTGACAGAAAATGATTGAATTGTTTATTTTTTTCGATTAGAAGTATAAAATGCTTAAACAGTCTGTGGGCTTAGGAACCACCCTGAACTTGTATAGCTATTTGAATGATGCGCCAATTCAGTTTGGACATACTGTACAGCATACGAGGGCGGCTGATTGCCGTACTGTTGTACCATCTCGACATACTTTGCACCAGTCATAGTAGTGGGAGGAGACGGACGGTTATAGGGAAGTGTGAGGAGACCGTAAAAAAATATAATACATGTATATGTATTATATAATAATACAGGTAACAGTATATATTTTTAATATATATTAACAATAAAATTAATTCTAATTTTTAATGGAAAGAAACATCCTTTAGTCGAGGAAAACTAATCTTACTAAAATTAATAAACTTTTAATATTACTAAAAATATTTTATCGTTAGCTATATAGCAAGGAAAAAGACAAAATAACAAAAAAAATGGAAGGTAAGGGATATTGAGTAGGGAGCAATGATGGCTATGAAAAAGAGATAAAAGACTGAATAGACTAAATAGGAAGAAAGAAAACCTTTAATAAGGCTAAAAAACCATTTCTAATCTTGTAAAAGATGATAATAGGATAGCTTGGATTAGTCAATTCGTTCTATTGAAACACATTACAGTGATTGAAAAGTAAATATAAAACTAATATAATTTTCGATAACATGATTACTAACTCAGGACTTTAAAAGTTATCTGAAACTAGTGAAAACATATAAACACTTCTTTGTGACGGAATTAAGTTGTAATTCTCAATTTCCGCTTAACTCTGTTATCTATTGAGAAAAAAATTTAAAAAAACAAATGTTAAACCGATGATACTTAGTTTATAATTGCTAGTGGATAGCACCGTCGATCGCTCACGCGACGGCACTGATTTTTTGGGGACATCTTTGTATAATGCGCCTTATTTTACGTAAAAATAAAAGTTTATTTATTTTATGTTGAAGTAAAATAGATTCCAGAGGATTCTAGTTAAGTAACATATAAATTTGTTTATTACATTTATGTGTGGATGTACGAGTATAAATTGGGGGTGTCCGTGTCATTATTAGTTAAGGAGCGTCGGGGTGTGTGTGAGAGAGATAGACTGCGTACTTAGTAGTGGGGGTTCATGATTGTAGAAGATTTACATATTAAATAATTAAAGATTTTTGTAGAGAATAAATATACTATTAACCCTTTATAGAGCAAATTAATTTTCATAAAAATCTTGTTAGTGGATGGTGGTTGAAAATAAGGACACTTAAATTTTCGGGTTGTAAATGAACAAATTTGAACGTTACACAACGAGGAATGCCTGGGTATATTCGTAAACGCTTGGAGTTCCTTTTTACCCACACTTATCAAAATTCAAATGTTTATCTGACTGGTGCTGCACTCTACTTGAAAAATGTGCTTATATGAAGACACTATCCGTTTCGATGATTGTAAATGGTTTTTTTTGCAAATTTCAGTATTAAACATTAGTATAATAAAACAAAGTCTATTTTATTTCTTTTTATTGTTATTATTCGATTTATATGACATTAATGGCACTAGCATTAGTGAATGAATTGTAATACACAAATCACTTTGCAACTGTTAACAGCAGAGAAGCTGGGTGGCTAAATAAAAGGACACCCGTTTCCAACACAAAAAATATTCAAAATTGTTTTTAAATATATCAAATTGCATATTAAGTAACATAAATATCATAAAAGTTAAAAACGAAAATAAAAATAATTTGCCCATTCAGGTACTTTGTACTGTGGTCTGATATTAGCACACTAACCTATACAGGGTTAAGAGATTACTTGTAGCTTTTTAAGTCAGTCGTCAATTAATTATCTGTCGGACGTCAGTTGTCTTTAGTTATCGGTTAGTCGTCTGTCAGTAGTCAGTTAGTCTTCAGTCTGCTGTTAGTTGGTTAGTTGATATAAGTTGTTTGTTTTGTTATACTATTGAAAGTGTTTTTGTGTGTAACGCGCCCGTACATCCACTGTGGGATTTATTTATTCTATTTTTTACCGTATCCTTAACGATTTATGAAAAACTATTGTAAAATAACTAGGTTTGTAAACATAGTTGTGATAAAATTGGGTCATTTTTGCGATCGTTTAATTTTTTTAATATCAAATATAACTTGTCGCCTGCCCATAACAGACAGGTGGAGTGTCAAATTATTTACACTCAATCTGTTCGTTGCAGGGTAAAAATAAATATTTCTGTTTCTTATCACATGGTCAGCCAATTAAATGACTTAATCGTTTAAGAACAGAAGAGGTAGAGGTGTAAAAGACACTAGTCAGAGTTATCTTCTCTGAAAGTAATGAATTTCACTATACAGCCAGACCCTGTGGTGAATGAAGTGAAGTTGTCATTTACAGAGTGGAAAATATGTGCTTTTCAGAGGGCCCGGCATGCTGATAAGCATACTTTTCCACTCAGTGAGGAAGGCAATTGTAAACCACCTCACTCCTCATTTTACTTAGTAAAACCTCTAGAGGTTCAAACCAGTCTTTCGGCTGTTGACCTAAACAACAACAAAATAACTTGTCAAAAATAATTAATGTTACTAGTACACTTGTAAATTATATCTTTTAACAAGCCTGTAAAGTTTCAGCTGGCTTCTTCAAACGCTTTTTCAGAAAACGGATCTTAAAGTAAATTTTATTTTAAGGGGAGACTGTATGATGGTTTTGACTGATAATTTTGATTTTCGGTTTTTCATGTTTTTCAATAGTTTAGAAATCTACCACAAAAACATTAAATTACAACAAAAAATTATTTTAATAAAAAAAAGTTTAAGTTTTTATCAGGTTTATCCTAAAAAATTAACATGTCACCAAGAACAAATAATTTTCATATTTTTATATTGCTCGTTTTAGTGCAAAAAGAGAGAGAGTTTTAGTTTTTTGTAAATATCTGCTTCACTATTTTTAATATTCTCCGCTGTTAGTGCAGCTTTCTAACCAACTGTTAATGGGAAATTATCTTGTTTGTATACATTTTGTTTCTCCTTTGTGCCTTTTCCCGTAAATTTAGATTTTTAACACTTAGGTACGTTTTCTTAAAAACCATTTAACCTACCAGGCTGAAATTTTTAACTGTTAATTATCATGTATATGCACATTCACCGACATTGTTTTTAAAACAATCAAAAAAATAGTAATATGCAAAAAACGTAGAACAAAATTGTAAAAATTTTATGTCACTCGTTATTCTTTTAAAAACTTTATGGTCCAGCAGATTCCATTGAAAAAATGTCAGTAGCTAAAACCACCTTACAACTATAAGTGTGTAAAGTTTCATATTCGTAACTTTCACCAATCCTATGAAAAATGTACCTAAAAATAGCAAATTTAACAATGGCGGGATACAGAGTACAGTCTCCCCTTAAATGTTACGGGTCCCCTTAATGTTACTTTAATTGGTCTAAAAATACCCTAAATGTCAAAAAATAGTTTATGTTTTGGCGTAGTACATAAATAAGTATTCTGTTCAAGCGATCGCTGTTTAAAATGCTGTTAAGTTGTATTATTCAGGTAAATGACACATAGTTATAGGCGCAAGAAGTAATCGAAAGGAATTATAAAAGATGAGGTAGGAGCACAAGTAGAATGATATAGTTAGTGGTAATAATAAGGAAAACGTAGAAGGAGGGGTGAGTAACTGTGCTGGTGGAATAAAACGAAGGAGTCTCTTTGAAGGAAGCTAATCCTAGAAAGCAAACAACAGGCAGTGTCGACTGTTAAAACCTATTCATGGGTTTGGGACAATACAAAGATACAAAGGGAAGCAACCACCCAGTCAACCGGGTGGTTGTCTCTGCTGTATAATATTGCCAGATTATCTGTAGCTGTAGTAGAACGGTAGTTTGAAGAAGTAAACGCTTGAATCTGTATTTCCCGGTTTGTACAACTCGCTGTTAAATGCATCATGCACCAATAACTGAGATTGTCAATTCCAAATGTCTTGTCAGAGTTAGGGAAACCCGCGGATTATGCACAACGAGCAAAAAGAACCCCTGCTCACAAACTAAAACACCCGTTCATCTCGTCGGAAACTTCCCACCACGGCTATAAGAATTGCAAATCCCGAACAGATGTGTACCAAAATTAACTTACCCTTGGTTAAATAGAGGATTATAAAGTTATTTAAAAATTCAGCCGTAGATACTTTACTTTCTTATGTTCTGATTTTAACGAATACAGGGTGTGGTGGGGCAGGGCAGGGGTGCCTCTCCCCACCCTCTGGCTTCTCCTTTAAGAAATTCAATTATTCAAATTGTAGAGGGATCAGTAACTATAATCCATGTCGTAAAGAAACACAAAACAAGGTTTTAAATATGGGAGAAGTAGAAAGTAATACTAGAACTTCTAAAACTCTGTCCGTTCGGGAAATTTTATAAATCGCTTCTACTTTTCAGAAAATACTTTAATGAGGGGTATTCCCCTTTACAATCTACATAAATTACTCTTTTACGTTATCTCTTTTAATTTAAAATAACAAAATATTATTCCCGTTTTTATTTTATTGTAAAGTTATTTTCGAAAAATATTTTCAAATTGAACTAGATTAACGAATTAAATAACTAAACTTACTTAAATTATTACTCAGAAAGTATAAGACCGACCGTTCTACATAAAAAAAGAAAACTTCCAAACTGCTTATGTGTACTTCTCATCCACATTTATGTGTAAGTGTGTTAGTAACTTTGTAAATGCGAGAACACTGCAAAGGAGAAAGGTGAAAGTTACCCGTCAATAAAGTCAAGATGTCAATTAAAGTGTCAAACAAAGAACCCTCTGATTGTTTAGCCAATCACACGCACACCCGCACACTATCTTATGAACACAACACAAAAAGTTAGCTCAAGATTCTGAAAAGAAAGTAGATTTTAATGTAGAATTATTTTTCGTACAAAAATCTTTTAAATTAGAATTATATTTCCTCCAAACCCCAGCGGTAGGTAAATACATTACCAAATAATTAAAATAATAAAAACTACATGATTAATTAATTTTGATTTGCTGTATAAACTCGCTTATCCAGGTGACTGGGTCCGGGGTACCTCGGATAACAAATAACTTGAATGTTTTTTTTTAAATTATTCTATAATATTATACTCAACAAAAGTTTACTGGCTTGAATTAAAGCGGATAAAACATCTTAAAATCCCCACCTTGTAAAGTCAGTGATAATAAACAAAAAAACATTAACTTAAAATTATGATTTACACTCAAATTATCACCCATTGAGTTCGCTAACGATTCTTCTAAAAGATTTTTGAATACACTCAATATGGGTAATTGACCACACTGTCGGGAAGTCTATTCCAAATATTGACCACAAGAAATGAAGAAATTTTTTTTGGTAGTTGTGCTAAAGTGGTCCTTCAGGAGAGCAGCTGAGGCCCTGAAGTATTACTGTCGAGATCCCTGGTGAACAATAGAACTGAAGTTGAATAGAAACCATTCAATTTTTTGTATGCTTCGATCGGAACCCCTGACAACGAATATCTCGATTTATCCCAAATTTTCCTTAAATTTTCCGGGAATACCCAAACTTATTCTTGTTTATCCCAGTTTTACGAAACTTTTCCGGGAATACCTAGGCTTATTCCTGTTTATCCCAGTTTTACAAAACTTTTCCGGGAATATCACCAATTTTTCCGAAAATATGTCCGGGAATATTTAGACATATCTAGAAAAAAATCCAAGATTTAAAGAAAAAAATCCATATTTTATTATGAATTTACTGGACGTTACTGAAGTAGTTTTTTTATCCCCAAAATTTCCAAAAAATTGTCCGGGATAATATGAATATTTGTGCTCGAATGCTTGTTTCTATACTACTGATTGTTACTTTATCAACGTACCAGGGAGCGTTCGTAATGGTTCATAACAACTTGGACTGGAACTTCTTAATTCATTACAAATAAAACTACATTTTTGTCGTTAAACAAAAATTTGTTAATTACATTTTTCGATAGACAAAAATTAAATAAAATTGCTTTGTATCTAAATAAAACGAACTTCAGATCTGCTATCTTATCTTAATCAAATCTCATTAATTAATATAACCATTTCAATAATTCTAGTACTCTTATGTTTTGTGAATGTCGTTTATTAGGCCTGCCATATTAATTTTATACATACTTTGTTTCATAGGTCATCACGTAAGCCACTTTATCATTTTATCTCAGTTGTCTGCACTTAATTACTTGATTGATAATCCAAATTTTCATTTAGCGTTTTTTACTCATGATTAAAATTAGATTATGTTTATTGAGGTTAGTTTTCTGTTTACATCGAATGTTTTATTACTAATATTAAGCTTTATTATTCATAATTTTCATTGGCAAGAGAAAGTTGTGTGAGTGTTTCACACCAGATTTTTTTCTAAATCTATAATATATTCCTTCACATAATTGAATTAAAGACAATTTTATAGTACGATAATCATTAACTTCCTTGTATCATGGCTTTAACTTTCAACGGAGTTTAAACTTGTTTAAAAAAATATTTAATTAAATCCGTGTATAAAATTTATTAACATATAACAATATTTATAACACAGGTAGGAAAAAATCGTGTTTTGCAAGTTTTGAAAATCAGTTTTTGAAATCGGTGGATCAAAAATATTATTTTTGCAATTCAGTTAATACGAATATAATTATTAATAAAACTTTACATAAAATTTTATAAAAGAAATAATCGAATTCACTGTTAAATTTAGGCTTTAACCTTAAAATATCATCAGAATTATTTAATAATTTTTTAAGAGGAAACCTCATTCAGACACATCCAATTTTAGTTCATACATTTTGTATTTCACTGAGTGAATTCTCTTCACTCTGCGATTTTAGGAGACCAATGAAACGGGCTGGCCAGTTTAAAAGAGAGAGTTAGATTTTTAAATAAAAAAAACTGTCTCTGTCATCCAATTAAATTCCAATTACTGATACAGCTAGTGTGTAAAGAAATGTTGACTCGGCTGTGGATGTGTACTACAGAAAAATTTCGACGAAATATGATTTTATTTTTTGAGATTTTCAAGCCAATGTTTTTGAAAACTGAATGATATTAAATGATATTATTACAAAAAATTCATTTTTATAACTTCTTTAAAAATATTTATTTAGCCTACGCTTGAATTTTGATGCGTTTTACTCGTCTCGATCTCTATCTATAGACTAGTCATAGTGACTAAGTTATTGCGTGGAGATGAATTTTTTTACTCGGATTTCAATTGTTCTTCACGTTTCATAGCTCCCTGAATCCAAAATAGGTGCTCCCTCTTCACCCCTCCCTTCCAGAGTAAAAGATATAAAATGATGAGGGGCAACACTGAAATGTTAATTTCTCAGCCACAACACCAGACTGGCATGATTATTCTCTGATACTTAAGAAAAATGATGTATTAAAAATTTATCCACATGGCCTGAAATGTAGAAAGAGGGTGTGTGTTTAGGTCATCAGCCGAAAGGCTGGTTTGAACCTGCAGAGGTTTTACTAAGTAAAACGAGGAGTGAGGTGGTTTACCATTGCTTTCGTCACTGAGTGGAAAAGTACACTTATCAGCATGCCGGGCCCTCTGAAAAGTAAATATTTTCCACTCTGCAAATGACACCTTCACTTCATTCACCACAGGGTCTGGCTGTATAATGAAATTCATTACTCTCAGAGAAGATAACTCTGACTAGTGTCTTTTATACCTCTACCGCTTCTGTTCTTAAATGATTCAGTCATTTCATTGGCTGACCATGTGATAAGAAACAGAACTATTTATTTTAGCCCCGCAATGAACAGATTGAGTGTAAAAAATTTGACACTCCACCTGTCTGTTATGGGCAGAGAAAGAGGGTAACTACCCTATATCAATAAACAATATTTCTGTAACTCCCCAAAGAGCTGTAGTTCTTAAAGAAATACATAAAAAAATTAAAATTTGGAATATAATCAGGAAAACCAATAAACCAATTTATTAAATGCGTCCTATTGTGGCAAAAAAGTTAATAATTTATACTAAAAAAGTTGTTTATTAATGTTGGTGTCTTATGAACGAAACCATGGTATCAATAAAAGTAAAACCATCATATTTTTATTTATGTTTAGTTTTATAACTTTATAAAATTGTTCAACAATAAATTTAAGGAGGAGAAATATCGAAGTAATTTTCAATTTATGAACTCGGTAGAATTGTTTAATAGTAAACGTCTAACTTTACAGGGAGCAAGTAGAAAATTATTTTTCGATACAGAATAGTATTTTGATTTATGACGAAATATAAAGGGGAGAAAGAACATGACCTGTGTGTGTGTGCGCGCGCGCGCGTATATATATGTAGTGGTGTATTTCCAAACACATACAGAGACATCGACATAATACACAATTACGGTGGTAGTGAAAAGTATACTTGTCTGGTAATTTACCATTCCACTTCCCATAACCTTATAGATACAATTACAACAGTATAATGTATTAAGATGTAAGTTCTAAATATAATAATGAACCCAAGATTTCAAAAGTACCAGATAAATACCCGTTCTTGGAACGATTTTCTTGATACTATGGACGGTCTCTTGGTGTACCGAGTTCGAACCCTGTCAGGTCTGATATTCTTTAATCATTTATTGTTATCTACCTCCTTTCAACGGCAACATTATTATTAATGAAAAAAATCTGGTGTGAAACACTCACGCAAGTTTTTCGTGCCAATGCAAATTATGAATAATATAGCTTAACATTAGTAATAAAATATTAGATGTAAACAAAAAAAATAACCTCAATAAACATAATCTAATTTTAATCATGAGTGAAAAACGCTAAATGAAAATCAACCTCAGTTTGTCTTAAAAATACGGAAAATCACTCTTTCATGCTAAACTAGGCTCTGTAGAGAAAAATACTTTAAATAAAAGTTTTAGATATTTTAATTTCCTATGAATTTAATTATATATACTTTTGTCGTAAAATGCATACTAAGGCCTAAATCTTTAAAAAAATCGATGTTTCACACGTTTTCGTGATAAAAATACAGAAAATCGCTAATTACCGCTAAACTAAGTGTTATACAAAAAATGTTTGAAATAAAAGTTGTAGGATTTTAAATTCTCTACAACCTTCATTATATAATTTTTTGCACTAAAATCCATATTAAAGCCGCAATCTTAAAAAAACAATTTCTGTACGAAAAAACAGCCTCAACAAAAATTTCAGCAAACATGGCGCCTACCCATCTTGTAGAAAATAAAAAATTTTGTAAACCAGGCGATTTTAAAAGAAATCATAGCACCAGTTTTTGAAAAAATCGCAAAAAAGTGAAAAATTACACGAATAAACTACAACTTCCGGTTGACCGATTTTGATGAAAATGTTCGTGTCTGGTTTGGTAGTGGTATGTTGCTTTAGTTTCAAGTTTCAAGTTCGTACAATGTTTCGTTCTTGAGATATTATGTTCACACACACACACACACACACACACACACACACACACACACACACAGACAGACAAATCGCTAAAAACATGTTTTTTTGGGTTCAGGGGGTCTGACAACGTGTAGATCCGGTGAAAACTCGATTTCGAAAAATTACATGAAAACAATACTTTCCTTCCTATATATTCATATAGGCAAGAGAAAGTAAAAAAACAGTTGGACGTAAAATAAAAGCAAGATCTTGGTGTTTTGAGACTAGGATACGCAGGGCTTTATTTTTTTCAGAAGCTTTAATTTGGCAAGGGGTATGGAATGATTCACTGTATTGTTTGTCATCTATACACAAAGCAATACGGAGAGTGGCCACGTGCTAAGCGCTACACCAAGCCGGCCGCTAACTTAAACTGAAATTAATATATAGATATCTCGAATTCTATGGGAGTTATCAGCTGGTTAATTCGGCTGATAAAAAGTCAGAAGTTTCGGGGGCTTAGCAGAATTTTAGACAAAAATCCAAAGCCAAGGTTATTAATGTTTTAATCTCTAATATGTGTAAGTTGCAATCTTTTCAAATTTAAAAACAATAAGCGATCGTATGACCTGATGAGATGAGGATTATAAATGTGACGTGTAAATGAGGTGTACTCTTGTACCGAGACTCAGACGGACCATTTCTCAGAGAGTATAGTTAATTGAACCCCAACCATCAAAGTACATCGGTAACCTTTGACTAGCATTCAAATCTGTACAAAAGTAATTAAGGTATTTTATGAGAAAATACGAGCCGTGGCTATTAAATAACGAGACTGACGTTGTAAAAAATGTTATTTTTATTTTATACATAAACACTTATTGTCACCTTCAATATACACTCCTTCTCTATCCCTACAACGCTCCATACGAATTTTTGTTGGAAACAGTGCTGGAAGTCATCTTCTGTCAGCTCCTTTAGGACACGTGCCTCTTTCTCTTTTACAGCTTCCACAGACTCAAATCTTGTCCCTTTTATTGTAGATTTCACTTTAGGGAACAGGTAGAAGTCACATGGTGCAAGATCTGGTGAATAAGGTGAATGTTCTAACACTGAGATGCTGTACTTGGCTAGGAACCTCTTGACAGAAAACGCGGAATGAGCTGGCGCATTGTCTTGGTGAAGAACCCATGATTTGTCCTTCCTTCTTTCGGGGCGTTTTTCCTTACTCGTTGAGTAGTTTAGAAAGTACCTCAAGGTAGTAATATTGATTAATTGTTTAACTTCAGGAACCCAGTGAAGGTACACAATCCCATGGATATCAAAGAAAACAATCATCATTGCTTTGAATTTTGACTTGCTCATTCGAGCTTTTTTGGCTCTCGGTGAAGTTCGGCTCTTCCAGTGCATGGATTGGCTCTTCGTTTCTGAATCATAAGTAACAAACCACGTTTCATCACATGTTATTATCGTTTCCAAAAAATTTGGGTCATTTTCAATTGCGTAGAAAGTGTCAGTACAAACATTTTTGCGAGCTTCATTTCAAACATTTTTGAGCGGCACGTGTCCTGAAGGAGCTGTCAGAAGATGACTTCCAGCACTGTTTCCAACAATGAAAAATTCCCATGGAGCGTTGTAGAGATAGAGAAGTAGCGTATATTGAAAATGACAATAAGTGATTATGTATAAAATTAAAATTAAATTTTTTACGTCAGTCTCGTTATTTAATAGCCACACCTCATTTACATTATTGCCATGTTGTTTAACACATCAGTTGAATGGCTGGTTTGACCCTCTAGAGGATTTACTAAGCAAAACGAGGAATGAGGAAGTTTACCTTTGCCTTCCTCACTGAACGGAAAAGTATGCTTTTGAACATGTCAGGCTCTTTGAAAAGCATCTATTTTCAACCCTAAAAATGACACCTTCACTTCATTCACCAGAGGGTCTGGCTGCATAATGAAGTGCATTACTTTGAGAGGAGATAACTCTGAGTAGTGCCTTTTACACCTCTACCTCTTCAGTTCTTAAATGTTTCAGTCATAGGCTGACCATGTGACAAGAAATAGAACTATTTTTGTAGCCCTGGAACTAGTAGATTGAGTGCAAATAATTTAACACTCCACCTGCCTGGTATGGGAAAATTATTACCATATCGGTGTGTTTGCTTTAAATTCACTTAATTTTTAAAGTGAACGAAGTGAAAAAGGGAAAAATGGAAATTAAATTTGTTTTTCCTGTTGGTTTGTTAGCGCATTCGAAGAAATAATGGTCGAATAATTCGAATAATAATGGTTCTCAGTATATATGAAATTTTATCGAAGAAAATAACATTTCATATTAAAGTTGATAATTTTTATTGTGATGTAAACTTTTTATATGAAACCTGTGTAAGTTTTTTTTTGAAAAAGATCAAAATTTGTTCTTTAATAATAATTCTGCCGTATATAATACTCAGATTTCAAGATGTAATCCTTTTTATTTCCATCTTGAGAAATCATATTATACAATGGCCGAATGGATGATCCCGCTGAGAGTATGTTGTGTAAAAATATTTCTATCACCTTCAAGGGTTTCTTTACTTCAGTTCATATCCTGATAAAAATAGGTGAGGACATCCCCACGTGAACTTTACAGAAAATACAGACAAATAAAATCTAATATTTATACAAATGATGTATCTTTTTGTCAAATGGTATTTACTTTCCTTTATATTTTATTTAAAATATATTAAATGTTATATTATTTACGTTGTGTTTAGAACCGTGAAAAAATCAGATATAAAGTACTCACACGACTTTCTCTTGTCAATGTAAACAATGAAAAGTAAAGCTAAGTTTAATTATGAGGAAACAATATAAAATTAAAAACACAACCTAATTTTAATCATGAGTTAATGATGCTAAATGAAAATTAACCACATTTTTTTAATTAAAAATTCGAAAAATTACTACCTATAGAAAATAGGCTTGAAATAAAAGTTGTAAATTTGTTATTTTCCTCTAACTTTGATTCGGCTCATATGAGGCAGGTGGAGTGTTAAATTATTTCCACTCGATCTGCTAGTTCCAGGGCTACAAAAAATAGCTCTGTTTCTTATCACTTGGTTTGCCAAATATATGAATGAAGCATTTAAAAACAGAAGAGTTATAGGTGTAAAAGACACTAGTCAAAGGAGTTATCTCCTCTAACAGTAATAAATTTCATCATTATACCTGTACAGCTAGATCCTGTGGTGAATGAAGTGAAGATGTCATTTGTAGGGTGAAAGGTAGATGCTTTTCAGAGGTCCTGGCTTGCTGATAAGTATACTTTACCACTCAGTAAGGAAGGTAAACCACCTCACTCCTCATTTTACTTGGTAAAGCCACTAGAGGTTTGAACTAACCTTTTGGTTGACGACCTAAAAAACAACAACTTTGAATACATATTAAATGCAATCTAGGCCGCATTTTTCTAAAAATCCCATTTTTTACCAATTTTGATATGAAACGTACAGAAAATCACTAATTGACGCTAAAGTAAGCGATATAGAGAAAATGTAAAAATGAAAGCTGTAACCTAAGTTTTTAATTTTTTATAACTTTAATATTAATGTATGATTTTCCTCTAAAATATATATTAAGACCGTAACTTTAAAAACAACATTTTTTACCACGCAGGCACAGCCCCCACGAATTTCAGTAGATGGCGCGTACCCTATTTTGTAGAGCACAAATAATTTAGTAAACAAAGTCATTTTTTAAAAAATCGTTAAAACTGTTTTGAGAAAAATCGCAAAAATTGAAAAACTTCTCGAATAAACTACTACATATTTCCGGTTAACCGATTTTATGAAAATATTCGTGTCGGGTCCTCTTACGGTACTGTACTTAAGTTTCAAGTTTTAACTTAATACGATGATCCGTTTTGAGATATTTTTCACACATACAGAGAGAGAGAGGGAGGGAGGGAGCGAGAGGGAGAGGACAGTATAGGTAAAAACACTATTTTTGGGTTAAGGAGACCTGAAAACGTTTACTTCCACTGAAAACTCGATTTCAAAACATCAATAGTAGGCCTAAGTTTTTGTATACATGCAATATTTGCATCTAAGCCTGTATTGTATTAAGTATATTTGAGAGTCATTCAGAAACAACTTTTTTCTTATTTTTAAAGTTTTTTATTACAGCCAATCAAACCATTTTTTTACAACATACCTGATACTTTAACTATTTTTCTACGTAATCGACATATAAATTTAAACACTTGTCGTTCCGTTTCACCAACTTTATTATGCCCTCAGCATATTCAGTTGCCGCCAAGTTGTTTAACCACTAACACCCTCTTTCATTTTGCCATTACTTCCTTAGCGGTTTCACACAAAAGTCCTTCAGTTTGGGAAACAGATGGAAATCACTCGGGGCCCAGTCCGGGGTAAAGGGCGGATGTTCAAAAACCTCCCAGCAAAATTGTTGCACCAAATTTTTCGTCAATGCAGAAAATGTGGTTACACGTCATCGTGCAGAAGCACAACGCCGCTAAACAACAATCGGCGCAAACTTAATAAACCATTTTCAAACGGAAGCTTCGTTCATCACATTACAATAAGTCTCCGTTATTTGTCTGTAAATTTCGATAGGTCACACTCCTTTAGCATTCATATAGCGTATTACACTACGAAACCTCACACTTGGCGGGATCGTTTATTTTGTCACACATTTTGATGACTTACAAAAATAATCAATACACAACTAAATCGGCTCGCTGTTAGCATCAGACTAGCCCAAGGTGAGTGGAAGGTCAATGACTCGGGAGTAGAGGTGGTGGGGGAACTTCGCGGGCTTGTCAGATCAAACGTTCTTTACTTTTCGAAT
Organism: Catonia carolina; assembly: GCA_035578175.1. Taxonomy (NCBI): domain Eukaryota; kingdom Metazoa; phylum Arthropoda; class Insecta; order Hemiptera; family Achilidae; genus Catonia; species Catonia carolina. The sequence continues at coordinate 4,116,234 of JAQMRL010000001.1, forward strand.
GACCTCATTATCAGTGTATAACTGATAATGACAAGCCTTCGATTAATACTTAAAAATTACATCGTACAATTTTTTTTTTAGAACTTGTATTACGTAACTCAGGCCCAATTTAGAAGACAGGCGAAAATACGTTATTGAAACACCAACACAAAACTAACTCAATTGTTGTACTCAACTACACAAGTCAAATTTAAATATTCCTAAAATGTTAACTGGCATAAACAATTTTTTTTAAATATTACTTATTAAAGAAATTTGTACCGTAGATTAAAATGAATAATTTTAGAGATGTGAATTAGATTGATTCGGGAAGGAAGATTACATATTTGACGTTTTTGTTTCTTTATAATAATTTTTGTAAACCGCCTAAAACTTTCATGATATGCTTGCACATTTGGATCCTTATTTATGCAATTACCGTATCAACGGCAACATTCAGCCCGTTGTATGAGGACCCGTTATATCGGGCGCCTACTGTAATTAAATTACAGAATTATGGTATTGCTGATCTGGTATCAACGTTGCAAGGTTTGATTTGTCACACGACCCGTTCCCTACTCCTGCTAATAGCCTACATCTAATCTAATTAGACGTACAGTCAAATCTTTCTTAATAACCTGTGATCGTCCGTATTTACAAACAATTTTTTTAAAAGCCGACTTTATATTTTGTGAGACCACATATTTTTACTTTCCCTTGCCTTATAAAAATATAAATATAAGGAAGGAAAGTATTTTTTTCGTATCGATTTTTTGAAATCTAGTTTTCACCGGAAATACACGTTTTCAGGCCCCATGAACCCAAACGTTTTTTTAGAAGGGTTTCTATTGTGTCATACGAGGGTAGGCTGATAAGTAATGCACACATGCTTGTAGAAGACAACTAAATAAACTTCAGTAGCGCGCCTGGTGGCATGTGGAAGTACTATTTTTCCTCTACAAGTCTGCGCAGTTTGAAGGCGTTGCTTTCATTCAGTTTGTTTTGAGTAGTGGAAGTATGGCGTCGTGTTCTGGTGCTATGTCAACGAGAATTAAACAACGCGAATTGAACAACTTTTGAAGCGCTACCGTGACGAAGGAGACGACTTTCTTTTGAATATTGTGACGGGGGACGAGTCATGGGTTCATCATTACGATCCCGAAGAAAAAAGGCAGAGCGCTGAATATCGTCATCCACATTCTCCTGTTGTGAAAAAGTTCAAAACACAACCGTCCGCAAAAAAAATTCTTTTGACTGTGTTTTGGGATGCTCGCCGAGTTTATGTGACTGATTATCTGGAACGAGGGGCAACGGTAAATTCTGCTCAGTATATACAGACTCTGAAACACCTCCGACGTCGAGTTTGTCGTGTTAGAGGCAACCTGGCGCCAATAATTTTGCAACACGACAATGCTCGTCCACACACTTCGCGTGCAACTGGAGAGGCTCTGAGAAACCTGAAGTTTCAACCAATTTTACACCCTCCGTATTCTCCCGACCTTGCGCCTTGCGATTTTTATTTTTTTCCTCTACTGAAGAGAGACCTTAAGGGTAATCATTACAGCTCGGACAATGAGGTGAAGGCAGCTATTGCGTCCTGGGTTCGAGGAAAGTCGGAAGAATTTTTCAGTGACGGAATGAAAAAACTTGTTAAACGTTGGGAGAAATGTGTAATGCTTAACGGTGACTATATTGAAAAATAAATAGATAATTTGGTAGGTTAAGATTTGTACTTTAATTTGTTATTTACCCCATCTTGCTATTTCTTTTTGTTCGTCTTCTACAAGCATGTGTGCATTACTTATCAGCCTACCCTCGTATTATGTAGATCTTTATTCGTTTCTGGAAACGACCACCGTCACAGATATTTAAAGGATCAAACCCCTTCATTGGCTAGTTCACTTCAGATCAAGTTGCCGCACGGTTAGAATGAGTGAGTGCTAATCAGTTTATTGTAACAAGTACGTCTTCGTACTGTATGTAAACACTGTAACTGGTTGTAGGTACAAGGTTATTATTAAGCGTAAAATAATTATTATAATCAGTTGTCAGTTTAAGCTTTAAGTTTTGTAATTAATTTAATTTAAGTAATTTAATTATAATTTGAGAGTAGTCAAGTATAATAATCTATTGTAATTTATATTCTTGTGTTGTTGTTTAGGTCATCAGCCGAAAGGCTGGTTTGAACCTCTAGAGGCTTTACTAAACACAACAAGAAGTTTGGTGGTTTACCGATGCCTTCCTCACTGAGTGGAAAAATATGCTTATCAGTATCCCAGGCCCTCTGAAAATCATCAACTTTCCACCTTGCAAATGACACCTTCAATTCTTCACCACAGGGTCAGGATTACTCTCACAGCAGATAACTCTGACTAGTCAATTTTACACCTCTACCTCTTCTGCTCTTAAAAGCTTCAGCCATATAATTAGCTGACCATGTGATAAGAAACCGAATATTTTTTATAGCCCCGGAACTAGCAGATCGAGTTCAAATAATTTAACAATCCAGCTTCCTGTCATGTGCAAATTATAGTCTTATAAATAAATAATTTTTATAAGTTTAAAGGAAGTTTGTTTATTACTTAGTATAACAAAATCCCGAAAGAATCTTGGCTTAGGTGTTACAATATTATACTAACAATATTTTAAAATAAATTAGACTAAGGTTGATTTTATTAGCGGTTACAGAAGACTTTTAATTTTTCTTTGTAAAGGTTTTCGCCCTCAATGTCTGAATAAAAAGGATTATTGGTTTTTTTTTCTAAATTATAACAAATTTTTCGTAATTATTTTTATGTCGTATTCTTCAAAGTAAAACATTGTAGTACTTAATGGCATTGTAATGCACAACATTAAATTATTAATAAAAAATGATTTATTTATTCCTATAATCTAATGTTTAATTAATCATTAAACTTTAAATAATTCATTTAAGTGATAGTTGCAAAGATTATAAAGGCTGTGATATAAAATTTCACTTATAAAATGATAAAACAATTGCGGACATTTTATGATTAGATTTCTATTACCATATTTGATCAGTGATAAAAAATACTGGTTGATGTGCGACACATGTATGTAACATAATTATTATGTACATATTATTTTAGCGCAAAAGGTCTACACTTAATTTAGCTACTTGGATGTTTAGAAAACTAAATTATTCAAGAGGTGGACAATAAAGCAGTTAATAATGTAACAGATAGAAGTGGTAAGTTTAGAAATTTGGGAATAAGTTTGTTCTTGAACTACGAATAATTTTTGACCATTGCACAAGAGACAAAAATATTTTAACTCCATAATAGTCGGATTACATTTTAATTTATGTTTATGTTAGTACGATTTTCTAGTTAGCCTACTTTCCAATTTTTAAATATTTATGTTTTAATGCAACGGGCTGCGTAATTTAAGGTTATTTGGAATTTTCACGAAATAATTTTTACTTTCTCTTGCCTATATGAATATATAGGAAGGAAAGTATTGTTTTCATGTAGATTTTTAGAAATCGAGTTTTCACCGGATCTATACGTTTTCAGACCCCCTGAACCCAAAAAACATGTTTTTAGCGATTGGTCTGTGTGTGTGTCTGTGTGTGTGTCTGTGTGTGTGTGTGTGTGTGCGTATGTGTGCGCGTGTGCGTGTGTGAGTGTGTGTGTGTGTGCGCGCGCGCGCGCGCGTGTGTGTGTGTGTGTGCGCGCGCGCGCGCGTGTGTGTGTGTGTGTGTGAACAGAATATCTCAAGAACGGAACATTGTACGAACTTGAAACTTGAAACTTAAGTTACATACCACTACCGGACCCGACACGAACATTTTCATCAAAATCGGTCAACCGGAAGTAGTAGTAACTTAGTTTATTCCTATAATTTTTCACTTTTTTGCGATTTTCTCAAAAACTGGTCCTACGATTTTTTTAAAAATCGCCTGGTTTACTCAATTTTTTATTCTCTACAAGATAGGGTAGGCGCCATGTTTGCTGAAATTCTGCGTGAGGCTGTTTTTACGTAAAAACATTTTATTTTTAAGATTGCGGCTTTAATATGCATTTTAGCGCAAAACGTTATATAATATAAGTTGTAGAGAATTTAAAAACCTACAACTTTTATTTCAAACATTTGTTTGTATAACGCTTAGTTTAGCGGTAATTTGCGATTTTCTGTTTTTTTTCACGAAAACGTGAGAAAAATCGATTTTTTTAACATTTCGGCCTTAGTATGCATTTTACGACATAAGTGTATATAATTAAATTTATAGAAAATTAAACGATCTACAACTTTTATTTAAAGCATTTTTCTCTACAGAGCCTAGTTTAGAGAGAAAGAGTGATTTTCCGTATTTCTAAGCCAAACTGAGTACGATTTTCATTTTGCGTCTTTCACTCATGATTAAAATTAGGTTATGTTTGTTGAGGTTAGTTTTTTGTTTATTTCTTATGTTTTATTACTAATGTTAGGTTTATTGTTAATTATTTGCACTGGCAAGAGAAAGTTGTGTGAGTGTTTCACACCAGATTTTTTGATTTCGGTGCTGTCTGAAGATTTTAGATTTTCTGAATCGATTGATTTACTATAGTTATTATTTTCTACAACAAAAGGTTATTAAAAAGTTTAATTTAAAAACTTGCATTAAAATGTTAATTTTAAAATCAGTGTCATAAAAATTACACAAAGAACTTCGTAACAATAAAACCATTTGCCTGATTTTTATAATTTTTTTTATTGTTTGATATTTTGTGTTGGTTATGTTAGAATAGTTACGGATGGAAAGCCTGATGCCAGAGTGAACTAAGTTCTCAACGTTATCTTAAAGTGAAATTTTCGTCCAATTTTTCTCGCGAAACGAAAGTTTTGATTTCTTTCCTTGTAGAAAAATTATATGCCGGAATGAACCAATTACAGTTACTTTTGTAAATTATGAGTCAAGTTATTTTTTATTTCATTTTTTATTTTGTAAGTTATTTATACAAGTTTCATTGTAAAATAGATGTATTTTAGTCCCGCGGATTACTTCATAAATAGATTTAATTTCTTATTGGTATTTCTAAATAGAATTTTCCTAGAAACTCCATTACTTTAGTTTTTTTGAGGAGATATTGTCAAATTGTAATCTGTGCATATGTTGTTAAGCGTAAACACCCCTCCTTGTAACATTTTCTCATACTCCTCAATTATAGCTATGTCATCGACTTAATAGTATGAAATATAATATATGTCATCGAGTAGTATTAGTTTTGATTTCAAAAATTTATAAATAAAATAGTGAGCATTCAAAGTGTTTATGAAAGCTGTCTATTTGATTTTTCACGGCTAATGATATTAATTATTCAAACCGGTTTGACTCTTACCAGTTAATATCCCAAAAATAAAAATTTTGATTTGGTTCATTTTGGTCTTACAGGGATGGGTAAATTTTTGTGGAAGAGGGACAAAGAAAAATAAAAAAAGTTAGATGGGCCAATAAAATTTATTAAACAATAAACAATGTTAAAAATTATATTTTACAAATTTCTTATTAAATCGTATGATATATTGTCGCAAAACTCAATTAATGAATGAATGTGAAGGAGTGTGAGATGAATGGAACTGTAAAATTTGGTTTTACTGGGGTGCGCTGACTCTCGGCGTGAAGAAGTGTCTATCTGTCAATCTGATTCTAATATTACTTTTCCGAAGTCTCATAGTAGAAAGCTATTTGTTTTCGTAATACGGCGATGATAAAATGCCAGTTGTTTTCTGGGATGCGATCCCAAATTTCGGAAACTTGATTTAACAGGGGGACTTGTAAGACTCTAGTTTCGGGACATTTCACTGGGACTTGTGAATTTAGCTTCGGGGTATGGGACAGGTCTGTTTTACGTTAACACATCTACTATCGGTTTCATAATCATAGACACCCGAGTTTGAACCCTTGCTTCTCCAAAACTGTGTGTCGGATTTCAATCTATTTTACATCAAAATTTAGTTAATTTTATTCTGCGTTGACCTATAATAGTCCTATATTTTTAATGTTGTTTAAAAATTGCCATATCGAGGTTGAAAGACAAAAAGACCCGGGTTTTTTGCTATCGCAACAAATTTCATGCGTTTAGAGGCGTGTAACTCGATAATTGTTTTACCAAAAAGTTTGAAGTTTTAACACAACATAGACAATTCTATTCTTACAGGGTGTATGAAATTTCAAAGTCGTAAGTTATTTAAATTTTGATTTATTAACAATATTCTGAACCCTTGCTATATCGGTAACCGCTCGACCGTTCGGCACGGGCAAACTATCGTTTTATTCAGCGTAAAAAAACTTAGTACAGATATGTTAATAATATAAAATATCGATTGGCCAATGTTGTGGTAGAATTTTTAGAATTTTGAAAAATAGACTAGGTAATGCGGGGATTGGCTGTTACTATCCATGTTGCTAGTTTGTGTACGTGGCATTCGGACTGTCTACCTGAATTGACAGGCTGCATTGTCAATTCAGATAGACAGTCAGATTCAGGCAACATAGTTTGTAGCCCACCCCCCGCATTACCTAGTCTATTTTTCAAAATTCTAAAAATTCTACCACAATATTGGCCAATCGATATTTCATATTATTAACATATCTGTACTATCTTTTTTTACGCAGAATAAAACGATAGTTTGCCCGTGCCGAACGATCGAGCGGTTACCGAGATAGCAAGGGTTCAGAATATTAGTAATAAATCAAAATTTAAAAAACTTACAATTTTGAAAATTTCGTACACGCTGTAAGAATATAATTGTCTATGTTGTGTTAAAATTTCAAACTTTTCGATCAAAACATTATCGTGTTACACGCCTCTAAACGCATGAAATTTGTTGCGGTAGCAAAAAACCGTGTCTTTTCGTCTTCCAACCTCGATATGGCAATGTTTTAACAACATTAAAAATATAGTCAAAGCAGAATAAAATGGGCTAAATTTTGATGTAAAGTGTGTTGAGATCCGACTCATAATTTGGAGATGCAAGGGTTCAAACTCAGGTGTCTATGATTATGAAACCGATAGTAGTGCTAGAGACTCGCCTAGCGGGTCATGGATAGGTGTCTCCACCAGGCTGCCGTCTCGCCTAGCGGGTTCTGTTTTGTTTACATAATAAGAAATTTTAGATTTTTTGTTTCTTTTACGTCTTAAAAAAAACTTCTGGAGTGAGACTTAATTTTTTGCTATTGTATAGCTCTTAGAAAGGTATTTTCTTTGTAACCGTGCAGTTCGTTTTTGAATTTTCATCTCGCGATCTTATACCCTCGTTTAGTATACTGATACAGTATTTTAAATGGTTTTCAGGATAGTTGAAGCTGTGAATTTAATATCTTTGCAAGTATCGATGCAAAATAGCTTACACTTTTGGATTTACTTTTAAAATATATATTGTAGTTTAAAATTATATGATAAATTACGCCTAAATCGTAAGAGTAAATGAAAACATCAATCAAGAAATACATTTATCATAACAAACGAAAATAAATCTGGATAAAAATCTAAAAAAAACTATTAAATTGTTTACTTTTATGTTATTAGCAAAGATAAATCCATGTTTATGTTGGAAATTTAAAAAAAATCTATAAAAAATGTAAGTAACATACAGTCGTAAGTAAAGAAAGCAGAGAACACGCCGCACTAGAAATCAGCTCAGCGGGAGAGATACCTCATAATTGCTCAGCATTGAATGTGTTAAGCAAATAAAATTATATACATTTTAATCCCTCTAAAATTACTCTCCGTTTCACCCTCCAGAGGTAAAATTTATGAACGGTAAAGAGTATGATTAGATAGCAAGTGATAGGTTGAGAGACCAGATCAGAATGCGATTAAGATTTTTGTACATAGCCTACCTATTCAGAACTGTGTCATGGGTCGGGTTAGACCAGTCCGTGGATTGGTGTATGTAACCGGCCGTACTTTCCTCATGACTGGCATAAGACCATTCTGTTATTATTTTTTGTTGATCGTAATGATTTATGAATTGATACTGTATTTTAAACTAACATAGTTTGAGACTAGTCTAGAAATGTTAAATGTAACAAGTTGTTTATTTTTGTATAGGTTGCCTTCATTGTTAAGAAAATGTATCTTGTATGGGGTGGAGAGTGTTGAACAAGGATTGTGAATTGCGAAGAACGAGATGTTTTAAAAAGAAATTCTAAGAAGAATTCGAAAAAAGTAGAAAAGCTTATTTATTAATTTTATTTCTTCTACGAGAAAAGTGCCAGAATAGCGGCGAAGGATTTTGAATCTTTAGGAAATAACCTCCGGGATAATACGACGATAAAGCCTCCCCCGGTACTGTTTCTAGAAACGTCGGATCGGCGTTTCATATCCCAGTAAAAGTAGTTTCTTTTCTATTCCGTATCTCTCAGGAATAGTTGGCCAGAGACTGTATTCCTCATCTCATCGAAATGCGAGGGATGCCCAGATATACCCAGATTCCGAACGAACATGGGTTTAGGTGTTACTATATTATCATTATAATATTGTTGAAAGTCAACCAAAGGACGTAATCTTATTATCACTACAGTCTTGCTAGTTTTTATTTATTTTAAGATAAGATCATTTTTATTGTTAAAAATCATTGATTTCTTCTATGGATTAGTTAAATAGTTCAGAATATAATTTTCAAAATCCCACATGTTCATGTCGTCCAAGTTTTCAGTATAATGGATAAATCAATCATTTCTATTCTACTAACGGCTCAAAATAATATGTAGTAACACAGCATCAGTTCTCAACCACATCTGTACGCAAAAACCCAAGTTCATATAGTAATTTTGTCATACGACTTAAAAATACGACTGTACATATTAATTTGTGTTTCTGCTTCTTATATTGGCAGATGTGGGGTTTGCTCAGCATTCACAAATGATTCGTGTGGCTTTGTTTGGTTAGTAAAATTAGACTACAAAACCATTGTAACAGATCACAACGTAAAGTTTTTGTTATTACAATTCTTTTAAGAGGAAAAGAAACATCAGGATAGATAATAAAAACACTTAGATGTGGGGGGAATATGCTTAGGTGTAACAGGTCAAGGTTGTCCAAGATTCTTCTCTTCTTTCCTATTAGGTTCCGTTCCCAATTAGTTCAGATTAGCAGGGTTGTGTATTTAAAAAAAAACTTAAAATTTTTTTTCTATAAAAATATAAATTTATTTTGATGTTATTTTGTTGCTAGAATGTCAGCTGGTTAGAAAACGTGAATATTTTAGTAATTAAGATAACCATAACTATTCAGCTGAATACGCCTAAAAACCTGAATAAAATGTCATGTCAGTTTAATTTACATTAAATAAAAATCTATTAATCAAGCTGATCGATTAATAAAGCCATAAAATTTGTTTATGCTATTTGAAAAATTTATATTGCTTGAAATGCACAAAATTATTTGAATAAAAATTGTTGAGTGTCAAATGCGCAATGACATAATGTGACGTCGCTTAGATTTATCGTCGAACGACTATCGTCTAATAACTACCATTATAATTCCTTAGATATGAGCAAGATGGTATGTTCGATACGTTATCTGACGGGCAGAGTGTTTTTCACGATGTATAGAAACGGTAATAATTTTGACGGTGTTATATTTGCGTTATTAATTACATGTGTAGCCGTCGCTTATTGTGCAGAACAAGGACCTGGAAATAAAGAAATAACAGACAATTATCCACAAAAATTTGTTTCCACGTCTCCTCCATCTTGGTGGGCTAGATTATTTAAACCAAGTAAAAGAAGTTGTTCAAGGAGAAATGAACGGGTAAGTCTATCTTACAATATTTTCATATCTAATAAATTTTTTATTAACATAAAAATAACAATTTAAAATAATTAATTAATTCAAAATTGAGATATATTACTGAAAACAATGTATTTTCTTTTGTTTTTTTTATCTTTCAAAATTATTTCCTAATTTTAAATCGTTACACTAAAAAAACAACCTGCTTTAAACAAACAATATTTCTGTATAATTTTGTAACCGTTGCTATCAAAGTTCAAAAATTTTAATGTACATAACTTTAAAGTTATTATTGTTAGGTAAAGTATGTACAAAAACTCATTCATTAAAAAAAGTGCATAAGGAAGTTAAACGTATTTACATAATAAATTTTTGTATTGTTAGTCAAATACAAAACAGCTTTTGTCATTATTTTTTAAAAATAAAAAATATTAGCCAGTAATACGTTCTGTAATATCCAGTAAACTATGTATAATATTATTGGTGGTTTGTTGGTGAAAAAATACTAAACTAAGTAATTTTCAAAACTTCACATTTGAAAAAATTTTGTTAGCACTAGTTTATTTTAGTTAACAACTACAAGTGTATTCATAACAAACAAAGAAAAGGTACCTGTACTATATTAATGTTTACTTTCTCTTGCCCTATATGAATGAATACATTTGGAAGGAAAGAAATGTTTTCATGTCGATTTTTAAAAATCGAAGTTTTACAGGAAATACACGTTTTCAGCACCCATGAACCCAAAATAAATCTGTGTGTGTGCGTTTCAATTGAAACTTGAAACTTAAGTTACAACTAGAGGACCCGACACGAACATTTTCATCAAAATCGGTTGCCCGGAGGTTTATTCCCGCGATTTTTCACTTTTTTACGATTTTCTCATAAACAGCTCCTAAGATTTTCTTTTTTCAAATCCCTCATTTACTATATGTTTATGTTAAACAAGTTAGGGTAACCGGGACGTCTCTTGAAATTCTAGGGGCTGTACTCTAGTGGTAAATTTATTTTAAGATTGTGGTTTAATACGCATTTTAGGGCAAAAGTGTATATGATTAAAGTTGTTAGAATTTATGAAACCTACAACTTTTATTTCAAGTGTTTTTTCTGCAACGCTTAGTTTAGTATCAATTAATGATTTTCTTTATTTTTCTAATCAAAATCCGTAAAAAATGGGATTTTTTAGATAGCAGTCTTAGTATGCATTTTACAACAGAAGTGTATATAATTAAAGTTATCATACCACTTAGAGCATAAACAATATTACAAAAAAATGATTAAAAAAATATATTAGGAGCCGTTTCTGATAAAATTACATGAAGTGAAAAATCGCACGAATAAACTACTGTTTCGGGTTGACCGATTTTGAAGAAAATGTTTGAGTCAGGTCTGTTTGTAATACCTAACTTAATTTCCAAGTTTAATCTTCGTATGATATTCTACATGGTGATTATAAATGAAATAGACACTTTCGACAGCTTCTTAAACATCAAACTGGTGTACTTGAATGTAGTAAATGATAAATTTAGTAACCCAGGTGATTTTTAAAAAAATCGTAGGACCAGTTTTTGGGAAAATCGTAAAAAAGTTAAAAATTACACGAATAAAGTACTACTTCCGGTTGACCGATTTAAAAAAAAAATGTTCGTGTCGGGTCCGGTAGTGGTATGCAACTTAAGTTTCAAGTTTCAAGTTCGTACGATGTTCCGTTTTTGAGATATTCTGCATACACACACACACACCAATCGCTAAAAACATGCGTTTTGGGTTCAGGGGGTCTGAAAACGTGTAGATCCGGTGAAAACTCGATTTTGAAAAATCGACATGAAAACAATGCTTTCCTTCCTATAATTATTCATATAGGCAAGAGAAAATAAAAAAGGAAGCAACTTCTGTTATTGTATAGCCTGTGGTAAGTACTCACATTAAAAATACAAATTTAACTTCTTATCAATCACTTATTTATTTTTCTATAACTTAGAGTTTTGTTTTAATATTATTCCTTTCTCTTGCCCTACATCAATATGTAGAAGAGGAAAGTACCTAGTGTTTTTATGTCAATATTTTAATTTCAAGATTTCCCCGAAAATAAACATTTTCAGGCCCCCTGACTCCAAAAATAACATGTTTTTAGCGATTGGTATTAGTCAACCGGAAGTAGTAGTTTATTTGTACAATTTTTCATGTTTTTACGAACTTTTAAAAAAACTACGATTTTTTTTAAACCGCCTCATTTACTAAATGTTTTATGTTTTACAAGGTAAGGGAAGTATCATGTCTGCTGAAATTCTTGGGGGCTGTGCTCTCGTGGTAATTTTTTTTAAGACTAGCCTTAATCAAAAAGCCAACAACTTTTTGTAAGACCGAAAGGTAATAAATCCTTTTTCGCTAAAACTTTTGTTTATTTAGATCCGAAGTGTTTTAATCTGTTGCCTACTGAAATTAAACATAGCTTAAACATGTTAATATTTTCAAGAAAGGTTAAAGATTGGCTTAATGATATAACTGATGTTGATTCACTTGTAAGAACTGTTGGTGTTTTACCGTTGCTGACTTTCAGTGCTTGCTATTCAGTCCTTGTAGGAATTTACTGATCTTGGTAAATAATATAACAATAATAACTGATTTTAGTGTTAGTCATGTACAGGTGAATATCTGCTCTGAAGGCTGACGGCTTGGTTAATATTATTGTTAAAAATAATATAGTTAACATGCGCTGTAGCTGCCGTTACAATTTGAATTGTCATTTGTAGTGGATGGCGACATTGATTTGTATTTAGTGTGTAAACTTGTTCTTATGTTTTTTTTATGTATATAACCACCGTTTACTTGAGTTGGTGGGTATTTATTCCTAGTAGATAAGATATAATTTTGTATTTGCATAAAGTGGAATAAATAAATGTTATTATTACTATTAATATGCATTTTAGGGCAAAAAAGTATAATTATAATCAGTGGTAACAAAATTAAAAAACCTATGAACAGTTACCTAAAATTTTTTTCTACAACGCTTAGTTTAGCGTCAATTAGTGATTTCCTGAAGTTTTCTCAATATCCTTTCTGTGTTCTTTAAACCATTTATCCGACAAACCTTAAGTTTATTGTTTAGTGTCTTGAAAATTTGTTTTGTCAACCACTTTATACAGGTGTCCGTAAAATGTTTTAGTCTTCTTATTATTTTTGGGGCTCCTTCTCCTGCACCGAAAAGGGTTATGAGCAATCAAAACCGGCAAATGCTTCTGCCGGGAATTGCAGGTAAGGTCCAGATTTTGAGGTGTGACCTCGTGGTGGCCTTGAATAGGTAGAGAATCTCCTCAACGAACTGGAGAGAAGAGCCTGTGGCTTACAACCTTAGTGATAAATCGACTAGAGCGAGGTTACGAGTTTACTATATCCCACCACTTTTACTCTTCAGGTGACTTTAGACCGCATGATAAAATATCTCTTGCAATTTTTTTAAGAATTTTATATACAGAGTGATTATAAATGAAGTAGACAGTTTCGATAGCTTATGGAAAATTTATTTTTGAAAAGTTAAAGTAATTACTTACATAATATTATAGAAGAAATCATTAAGTTTTTATTGAAAATATTTGCAGATATTCAATGCGTGCACCATTTGTAACACGACAGATATCAACACGGTAGTCGAATTCTTCCCACACACGATTAAGCATATGACGATCAACTGTGGCAAGAGCATTTGCGATACGTTGTTTTAGATCATCGATATCTACAGGAAGCGGCGGTACAAAAACTTTGTCTTTTACATAACCCCATAAGAAAAAGTCGCAGGGCGTTAAGTCTGGACGGCGAGGTGGCTATGGCGTAAACACAATGTTTACCTCACATGCACGAGCGATTCATCGTCTAGGAAGACGTTCATCAAGATAATTTCTGACCTGTAAGTGCCAGTGAGGCGGATCTCCATCTTGTACAAAAACTAAGTCATCACTATCTTCCTGGAGTTGAGGCGTTAACCATTCGTTTAACATGTCCAGATAAATTACTCCGGTTACTGACAATTCGTGAAAGAAGAACGGCCCGTAGACCTTTTCACGAGATAATGCGCAAAAGACATTTATTTTAGAGGAATCGCGTGTATGCTGTAAAGTTATTTTTAGGTTTTCTGTGCCCCATATTCTAACATTATGTCTATTAACTTTTCCACTAACGTGAAAATTACATTCATTACTGAAAATTTGGCGATTAAAGAATCCGTCGTCATTTTCAACACAATGTTGCATCTCCAGACAAAAATGTTTACTTACGACTTTATCACTAGTATTTAAACTTTGTACTAACTGCAATTTATAAGGTGTCATTTTCAAACATTTCCACAGAATATTCCATACAATCGTTTGAGGAATTTGCAATTCTAAACTTGCTGATGTAATTGATTTTCCTGGACTTGGTACATAAACATCACGAACACTATCAATTTGTTCTTCTGTAACAGAAAGTCTTCCAGTACTCTTCCTTTTACACAGACATCCACTGTTTTGCAAATGTTTACATCAGTCATAGATTGATTGCCTTGTTGTTGGTGGTTTACAGTATCTTGTTCTGAAATGACGTTGCACAACCGTAACCGAGTTTGTTTTGGCTAATTCAAGAATACAATAAGCTTTCTCCACTTGAGTAGCGGCCATTTTGCTAGACTGGTCGTTGTAACAGCAGCCAACAACAAAATGCAACATAACCATAACATAACAAACAACAGTCGTACCAACATAAACTTTAAAAAATCCCCTACTAACCTGAATCATTTACTATATTCAAATACACCAGTTTGGTGTTTAAGAAGCTGTCGAAAGTGTCTATTTCATTTAAATCACCCTGTTTATACATTATATGTATTTACCAGATCTAACGGAAAGTCAAACGAATGACTACACCCCATTCAGGTATTGTAAAATTTAAAAAAAATATAAGGTTACAAATGCATAAATTAATAAAATAATATAGGCTATTGGGTATAATAAAAAAACTATTAAGCCAATTCTCTCCGATCTTCGAATAACAATTTTCGATTAAATTCTTTAATGGTTAATGTAACTAGAGATAAAACTAAATACAGAATATTGCAAAAAACAAAATAAAATTATTTATTTATTTTCAGTGTTATAATGACCGTGAATGTTGTTTTGGATTAGTTTGTGAAACAACCAAACAAAATACATCAATAGCATATTGCAAGTATCCTGTAGGACCTATCGTTCAAGAGGTTGGTAATTTCCTAGTCTTCAGAGAGATGTTAAAAGGAGGCCTACTATTGTTCAATGCATTGTAAGTATATTTACGATTAAGAAATAGATAACGTATTAGTTTATGTAGTATTGTGCATTCTGGCAACCGGTGAAAGGTTTCATCTAGTATTTACATTTTAACATCCTGCATTCTGGGAACCCGTGGAAGATTACATCTAGTATTTATATTTTAACATTGTCCATTCTGGCAACCGGTGAAAGGTTTCATCTAGTATTTATATTTTAACATCGTGCATTCTGGGAACCCGTGGAAGATTAAATCTAGTGTTTATAATTTAACATTGTGCATTCTGGGAACCCGTGATTACATCTAGTACTTACATTTTAACATCGTGCATTCTGGGAACCCGTGGAAGATTAAATCTAGTGTTTATATTTAACACATTGTGCATTCTGGGAACCCGTGATTACATCTAGTACTTACATTTTAACATTGTGCATTCTGGGAACCCGTGGAAGATTACATCTAGTATTTATATTTTAACATTGTGCATTCTGGGAACCCGTGGAAGATTACAACTAGTATTTACATTTTAACATCGTGCATTCTGGGAACCCGTGAAAGATTACATCTAGTATTTATATTTGAACATTGTGCATTCTGGGAACCCGTGGAAGATTACATCTAGTGTTTACATTTTAACATTGTGCATTCTGGGAACCCGTGGAAGATTAAATCTAGTGTTTATATTTAACACATTGTGCATTCTGGGAACCCGTGATTACATCTAGTACTTACATTTTAATATTGTGCATTCTGGGAACCCGTGGAAGATTACAACTAGTATTTACATTTTAACATCGTGCATTCTGGGAACCCGTGAAAGATTACATCTAGTATTTATATTTTAACATTGTGCATTCTGGGAACCCGTGGAAGATTACATCTAGTGTTTACATTTTAACATTGTGCATTCTGGGAACCCGTGGAAGATTACATCTAGTATTTACATTTTAACATCCTGCATTCTGGGAACCCGTGAAAGATTACATCTAGTATTTATATTTGAACATTGTGCATTCTGGGAACCTGTGGAAGATTACATCTAGTGTTTACATTTTAACATTGTACATTCTGGGAACCCGTGGAAGATTACATCTAGTATTTATATTTGAACATTGTGCATTCTGGGAACCCGTGGAAGATTACATCTAGTATTTACATTTTAACATTGTGCATTCTGGGGACTCGTGGAATATTACATCTAGTATTTACATTTTAGCATTGTGCACTCCGGGAACCCGTGGAATATTACATCTAGTACTTACATTTTAACATTGTGCATTCCGGGAGCCCGTGGAAGATTACATCTAGTGTTTACATTTTAACATCATGCATTCTGGGAACCAGTGGAAAATTATATCTACTATCTGTTTCATAATCATAGACACCCGAGTTTGAACCCTTGCATCTCCAAAACTATGAGTCAGATTACAACACATTTTACATCAAAACTTAGCTCATTTTATTCTGCTTTGACCCATATTAAACGTATATTTTTAATGTTGTTTAAAAACTGCCATGTTGAGGTTAAAAGACAAAAAGACCCAGGTTTTTTGCTACCGCAAATAATTTCATGCGTTTAGAGGCGTGTAACTCGATAATTATTTAACCAAAAAGTTTTAAATTTTATGACAACACAGACAATTTTATTCTTACGATGTGGACGAAATTTCAAAATCTTACGTTATTTAAATTTTTATTTATTAACAATATTCTGAACCCTTGCTATCTCGGTAACCGCTCGATCGTTCGGCGCGGGTAAACGATCGTTTTATTCAGCGTAAAAAACTTACCACAAATAAGTTAATAACATGAAATATTGATTGGCCAATGTTGCGATAGAATTTTTAAAAGTTTGAAAAATAGACTGGGTAATGCGGGGAGTGGGTGATACTATTCATGTTGCCAGGTTGAGTACGTGAAACCCTCTCGGACTGTCTACCTGAATTGACTGACTGTATTGTCAATTCAGGTAGACAGATAGATTGAGGCAACATGAGTAGTAGCGCCCACAACCCCCCCCCCCGCATTACCAAGTCTATTTTTCAAATGTTAAAAATTCTATCGCAACATTGGCCAATCAATATTTCATGTTATTAACTTATTTGAGCTAAGTTCTTTACGCTGAATAAAACGATCGTTTACCCGCGCTGAACGATCGAGCGGTTACCGAGATGGCAAGGGTTCAGAATATTGTTAATAAATCAAAATTAAAATGACATACGAATTTGAAATTTCGTACACGCTGTAAGAATATAATTGTCTATGAGGTGTTAAAATTTCAAACTATTCCGTCAAATAATTATCGATTGACACGCCTCTAAATGCATGAAATTTGTTGCGGTAGCAAAAAACCGGGTCTTTTCTTCTTCCAATCTCGATATGGCAATGTTTAAACAACATTAAAAATATACGTTTATTATGGGTCAATGCAGAATAAAATGATCTGAATTTTGATTTAAAGTTTGTTAAAATCCGACTCATAGTTTTGGAGATGCAAGGGTTCAAACTCGGATGTCTATGATTATGAAACCGATAGTAGTATTTACATTTAACACGTTAAGTCGACGCCCCTGAAACTCAGAGCACCTGGAGAATCCAAACCGAATTTGAAAATCCCAATAATATAAAATAAATTAAATTTAAGAAATCTGAATAACAATATATATAAGATTATTCGAACCTTGATTCTTTCAACGTTTCTTCAATTTAATTTATTATTTAATTATTTTTAACAACATATATTTTTCGGTGGATCCACCATCATCAAAGCATATTATAACATTTAAATTAAAAGTTATTAATGAACGAAAGTTTTTGGAAAGTGTTGTCTCTTCAGTAAATTTTATAAAACTCACTTCTTAAGTGAATTAATTTTTTGTTGTTGGGTTAATAAATATGTTTAAATATTATCTGGACATTGGTAGTCGTACAAATGTCAAGCCTATTTTAGCTTAGCTTTTCAGTTTAGTCTATTGTCAGCTGTCGAAAATGTTACATTTGTTTTGGTACGATACACGATTGTTAATTCGTTGAAACATTTAAATAGCCAATTATCACAAATATGAGTGGAATAAAGTACAGCAATGTTTTATAGATGTTGAGTACTAGTTTTGGTGAGTTTTATGAGTACAAGAAGGAGTTTAGAGTGGTATTAACGTTTTATGAATGGAGCAGACCAATTTTTAAAATAAATATCGATTTTTCGATTTTACCATAATATCGATAGATCGTTTTTCTTTGTTTAAATTGATATATTACGAGTACATGAAATTGGTTGTTTATTCTGTTGAGAAAAAATTATGTATTTACGTTGGCGTTAGGCCTACAAAGTGTTTATTTCAATATTTTTTACGTTTTTAATTTTGTAAATTGGTATTAATACCATCACGTTACTGCTCTAATATTATTAAGATCACGTTCACGTATAAGTACAATAATTTCTAGAAGGCATTAGAATCAGATGTAACAAGATAAATATTGGTGTATTTTTGTTTGGAAGTTAACTCCAAGTGGCAATTTGTGTTTCTGTTGCGGTACGGGTTTTCCGGATATTGTATTTTTTGATTTTAGGTACACTTTTCTAAGGAACCATGCCACCTATAAGTGTGCAATTTTGCACAGTACTTTTTAGTATTAAGTTGTGTATTTGCTCCAGAGGTACTTCAAAAATTTTGGATAGTTTTTATTTTTTGGGTGTTTTTTTTCATAAAAACCATGTACATTTGAATATTTTTCGAGAAAAACCATTTATTTATGATAAATGAAAAATCTCTGGTATAAATGTGTAAAACGGTACTATGCATAGATGTGCCAAATCTCTGTTTTGTAGCTTTAACGGTTCCAACAAAAAATGTACCTAAGTTAGTACTGCAGGTATAGGGATGATGGAAATGGTCTGCTCACCGATAGCTTTGAAGACATTAAATATGACGAGCGCCTTGAACACCCCAACACATCAACAATCGATAAAAACGAGAAAGAACTGAAAGAAATAATTATAAATTATCATCGAATCATTGAAAAAGACAGTGTAGACATAACAATTGGTTCATTCCATGAAATTTTTTCGGATGTTTTGTGTATAATACGTGTGACAGATAAATTCCAAAATTCTTGAATTTCGAAAAAAAGAAAGGTAAATGGATGTTTCTTAAGAGTAGACAACGAATGAAATCAACAGCGAACTAAGATTACTAAAACTAATCATAGCAGGTGATGAAGCCATGGATTTTCTGATATGATGTCGAAACTAAGGCTCATTCATCCAAGTGGAAACATTCTGAATTGCCAATATTCAAAAAAGCTTCACACGCACGTTCGTATATAAAGGTTATACTCACTGTTTTTTCCGATTTTAATCGTATACACCTTAAGTTCTTGCTACAAGGTCAAAGGATCAATAGAACTACTACATTCAGTTCAAAGCCGTTTGCTTGAAACCATCTGAAAACCCCACCCGGATTTGTGACGAAACAATTCATGGCTTTTACATTACGATAATACACCTACTCACACTTCTTGATTTTTCATGAAGTTTTGCCCAAAACCAAAACTACAATTAAGCCTCAGCCTCCGCATTCACCATGCATATCCCCGTGTGACTTTGTTGTGTCCAAGAATGAAAAGAACGTTAAAGGGTTATCATCGGATGGCGACATTAAGTGGCGAGTAAAAACCTTTACAAAAAAAACCTTTTTAGTGGCTCTGAAAAGGGCCGTTTATGTGTGTGTCCACCGGGGCGGACAGATTTGATTGATTGCCCTGAAAAGGGCCGGTTAAAACCTTAGTGAATTGGTCCTGAGAAGGACCGATGAAGGCAGCGCGTGGCTGCGACTGCTGCGGCGGCGACGGCTCCTGCGTTGCTGGCTGCTGCAAGTCTCAGATCATCTTCCTTCTTAATCTCGTGAATGTAGTCGGTCGATCTTCGTCGGAGATATAGAACGTAATCGTCGTCGCGTTTGAGGAGCTGGGCGACACGGCTTGTCGTCGTCCAGCGGAGACGTCATCTTCTTCCCTTGCAGTAATACATCTGCTTCGTCGAATCCGGTTAGCGCAAGGCTCGGTCGAGGGACCACTGTGAGCATCGCTCACGGCAGCGGGCGATGACGGTCCCGGTCGACGGCTTATGGTGTCGGGTCGGCGAGCGGAAGTATCAGCTTTTCTCTTGCGGGGTCGTTGATGAGTCTTCGCTGGAGACCGGTAGCCGTGTACCGATAGTGGATATCTCGTCTGCTGTTGAGTGGATTAGAATAGAATCACTCGGACCCAGTGGAGCGCTCTTTATATTTTCATCGAGAGCGCTGTGGTAAAGGGGCGGTTATTGGTCTTGGCTTTGATGACAAAGGCCTCTGTCGGTACGCCACCACAAGCCTACCGCCCCTTTCGGAACTATTGGCGGTTCCCTCTGTCGCTAAGTCGGAAGCTTTGATAGTCGGCAGCACGGTACCTAATCAAAAGGAACGACGGTGACTGGTTCATCGTTTTACAAGCATAGATGAGATTTCAAGCCGACTGAGATTGCTGAAAGACCTAAAAATTATCCTAAAGATCGACTCTCAGTTGTATTTCGTGGTTGGATTAACTGCTGACACAAGTGTATAATATTTGATGGAGACTATTTTGAAGGGAATAACTATAATAAAGTGAGGAAGGCAATAGTAAACCACCTCACTCCTCGTTTTACTTAAATAAGCCTTTAAAGGTTCAAACCAGCCTTAAACAACAACTATAATAAATTGATGTATACAGTTGCTGTGCAATTTTTACTGAACAGTAGAGTAGCTGATAAATGGGTAGCTGTGGATCAGAAGATTAACACTCTTTACGATCTGAACCACTATTTTTTGATAGAGATAAATTTTAATTAAATTAATTTGTAGTATCATTCTTTATATCTTAAGATTTCTTTTATAAACTATTAATAACAGTAAAATCTTAAAAAATAGGCTAAATAAGAAATGAAAATATGAATTAACTAGTGGTTTTGGTTTTCAATCTGAGGAAGATAATTTATAGGAACGCAAACATTGTAAAAAGAAAGGGGAGGTTTTTATTTGGTTTAAAATGAATGTTTGTAAACGTTACCCACCAGTTAGTCGCTAAGTTTTATAGATTATCAATCAACTGATTCAATAAACATTGTCTCGTTTGTGATAATTCAGGATATTTACTGAGTGAGAAAGTTAGAAGCGTTATTTATTTTGTTGGCTTCTGAAGTAACTACTTGTAAACTTTGACGTTAAATCGCTTTGTGATGCGATTTAATACTCATAAAATAATATAGCACACACTTGTACAAAATTAGATTTAAATTTAACAAAACGTTTAGCCCTTTCTATCCCAAATATTTAAAATTAAGGAAAAAAAATTTTTTTTATGTTTTTATACTCTACAGAATGCCCATAACGGGCAGGTGGAGTGTTAAATTTTGCACTCGATCTGTTGATTCCAGGGCTACAAAAAATAGTTCTGTTACTAATCTTATAGTCAACCAATTACGTGACTGAACTATTTAAGAACAGAAGAGGTAGAGGTTTAAAAGACACTAGTCAGAGTTATCTCCTCTGAGAGTAATGAATTTCACTATACAGCCAGACCCTGTGGTGAATGAAGTGATGGTGTCATTTGCAGGTTGGAAAGTTGGATGCTTTTCGGAGGGCCTGGCATGCTGACAAGCACACTCTTTCAACTCAGTGAGGAAGGCAATAGTAAACCACCTCACTCCTCGTTTTTACTTAGTAAAACCTCTAGAGGTTCAAACCAGCCTTTCGGCTGTTGACCTAAGCAACAACCACTCTACAGAATACAACCATATATTTTGTAAATTTTTCCTACCATTCATTTGCCCTACAGAGACATGTTGTTATAAAAACATTGGGATATAATGTAGGAGTCAATATACTCGTAACACTGTAACACTAACCCGACATTCATTCGGGATATGATTATAAGAAATAATTAACAAACTTCTTTTTAACCTATAACAATTATTAATTATTTATTTTCACCATCAATGTATACAATTAATTATTAAACTTAGCCTTCTAACCAATACAATTAGATTACTTCAACTAAATTAATTGCAAAACTTTAATCTAAACTTATATAAATAATATAATGTAACTTAAAAAATTAAAACAATGATTTACCTATCTACAATCACTTTCTATCACGTGTACGCACACGCAAAAGTAACGTAATTCAGAACCGGTCCTGTATTGACACTATTTTGAACAGCTTGACAATTCCATTCTCAGATCAATTACTGACTACTTCATTACAAAGGCGCTAATTGTTATTATACCTGCGGTCTGATAGTTTCTTCGAATAATCGAGACCCTTCTAACACTTTTGCTACCTGACTGGAACACGGTAGAAGGAATCAAAATAGGAACAACGTTTCTACTAGTTTCAATTTCCAAGAATTTCTATTCAAAACTTTTCATTCATCCTAATCCATTATCCTTGTTCAATGTCCTCCACCAAATGCAATAAATAATTTCTTACAACCAACAACCTATTTCCTCAACCATTTCTCAAATATCACTGTATAATGTTACAATACTTTAAAACTTCCACTATGTTTGAAAGTATAGATAATCTACAAATAGAAACAGTTGCCTTAGACAAACATGTAAAAACTTTAATTTAAATATAAATATTCAAAGCATTCAAATAAATCATGATCGTTACGAAATATAAAAACTTTTAATACTACTTTGTATAGTAAACCAAAAAGAAAATTTAGTAAAACAAAAATGCTTGAAGTGCATTAGTAAAATCAATGAGTTTTGTATTAAAAGCTCTTATACAAAACAAGTAGGTAAGTTAATACGATTTTTACAATAATAAAAAAGAAGATTTAAATAAAATATAAACAAATCATTGAAAATTTTTCAAATATCTTCATTGGAAATGCGAAAATAAATATTAAATTCATCATCCGAATGGTTTTAAAATCTTCTATTTTTTAAAGTCTTAAAGTTTTGATTAAAGTCACATTTAACAACTTCGTTATTAGTGACTGCAGTGGGTTTTGACTTATAATTTCTTGACCCTAGTCGGGAATCAAACCCGGGATCTCCGTGTTGTAGGCTAGCATGCTACCACTAAGCTACGGAAATGGACGTGTATTTTCCAACTTATAATTTCACTCATTTTTAACAAGAAATTACTTAATTTTCTCGTTATAATAACGCAACCAAAAATGAAAAGGCCGTCTCCATGATTAGCACGCTACGGTGAAAAGTGGAGGTCGGGGTTTGATTACCTGCTAGAGTCTGAAAAATTATTTCACATTCAAACCCACCCGTTCCTTAGACTGTATCTCTAGAATTTGACAAACATTATGGTAAAAACTTTCTTGAACTCGGGGAATCTTGAACGCATATACTATGGAATCTTAAAGATAAAAAATACTAGCAAATTTAAACTAGCATAGAATATTTTTAAAAAATTTGATGCTTACCCTAAGCAGTTAATTAATTTGTAATTCACAGATGGAATTGGCTGGATCAGTAAACACGAACTAAATTGAATCAATTCCAACTAAGTGTGTTATTCAGCATTTTATTAACAGGTGATTCTTTTTTATTCTTTAGTGTGTGTGATAATTTTTTATGTTTATTTGTCATTATCAATTTTATTCATTTAATTTAATCGGTTTTTCGTTTTATTTTGTTCTAAATAATACTAATATATTTTATCTGTGTTCTAAATTTTCTCAATACTACTAATAATAATAAATAAGAGAAGCTTGCTTAGATTTGCGTCTCATACGGTCATATAAGTCACGTTTGTATTAAATTGCTTTATTTATTCGAATCTTGCACCGTCTATTCTTCTCCTGAAGGATTGTCTTCATTTATCATTTCAAAAACTCCATTTACTTTTACTAAATTGACTGTAAAGTTTTAACATACTCGTATATTGTCTTTACTGGAATTTCATTTTGTCCATCTTTTTACGGCAGATCACCTATCTGTATTAACTCCTCGTTCGTCAGGTCCTCCTCGTCTGACAAGCAGTTGTTTTATATCAGTTAAATCTACTTTGGGTAGATCAGCTTTACTTGCTGGCCCAACTTTATCATTTTACATTTCTTTTGAGATCTGAATCAATCAATCTATACGATTGATTGTGATTTGTAAACATAATCTAGAAGGATGCCTATAACAGGCAGGTTGAGCGTTGAATTAATTGCACTCTATCTGCTAATTCCAGGGCTACAAAAAATAGTTCTGTTTTTTATCACATGGTCAGCCAATTATATGACTGAAGCATTTAAGAACAGAAGAGGTAGAGGTGTAAAAGATACTAGTCAGAGTTATCTCCTCTGAAAGTAATGAATTTCATCATTGTACAGCCAGACCTGGTGGTGGATGAAGTGAAGGTGCCATTTGCTGGGTGGAAAGTAGATACTTTTTAGAGGGCCTGGCATGCTGATAAGCATACTTTATTACACAGGGAGGAAGGCAAGGTAAACCACCACACTTCTAGTTTTACTTAGTAAAGCCTCTACAGGTTCAAACCAGCCTTTCGGTTGATGACCTAAACAACCACAATCTAGAAGTAGGTTCCATGATTTGTTATTTGGTGATTTGTGAATATCACTTATAAATACCACAATTTTAGAAAATTATAAATGTTCTGTGAACAAATTCTAGGAGGTTCCTTCTCTACAGTACAGCACTCAGTAGTACGCTACATTATAAAATAAATACAGTAACTTCGGGTACAGTATTAGTTTATGTTTGTAACGGATTTAATAGTGCTTCCGCTATCAATAGAAAATGTTTTTCTCTGGTAAATTTTTTTATGGAATAATAAATTCAATTTTGACAAAATGTGTTATTGACAGCAATTTTTAAAATTTTCATATATCGTTTTCCTTTGTTCGTCCGTGACACCCATATGTCAAAAACTACAAGAGATAGCCATAAATGGTTTTCGGATTCGTAATTTACACAAGACGTTAGTGGGTCTAAATTAGGCCTGAAGTTCCTGTTTTGACCGGAACTAGCCCCAAACCTGAAGTCAAGAAATCAAAGTCAGAAACTACAAAATATAGCAACAAACGGTTTTCGGATTCGTAATAAACACAAAAAGTTAGTGTACTTGGATAGTGTTTAAAGTTCCGGTTTCGACCGGAAGTGGCCCAAAACTATAAAAAAAATGTATAAATTAATTTGGTTTTTAAACAGTGTTGATAAAACTAAAATATTTTTTCAAAGTTTTCAATTTTTTTGTATATCTCAAACATAACAAAACAAAAAAGTTTATTATTTACTGTGACTAGTTTAAAACTAATTAACGATTTTGTTCTAACTTAATTGATCTAACTACTTAATCTAAGAATTTTCCAACTTGTAGTCCTTAGTTTCAATTTGATATATTCTAAAATACATATAATATTCACTAATCAGTTAATACAGTGATAATAGTTTTAACTATGCAACACTTAAAAATATATACAAGTAACTATTAACTAAAATAACTTTGAAATGTTCATTACAACAGTTCAAATGGTTTCACATGAGAAAGTCTTCTAATCAGATCTGCGTTGTCGAGTGGCTGTAGTATAGCTTTGACATTCAAATGATGAAGAAGTCTGTCTTCATGATTCCTGACAAATTTCCGAATAATTTCCTCGTTTACGTAATCCACTTGCAAGAGCCGGTGTAGGTCGTCGTTCCTGACATACCAAGGAGCGTTGACAATGCTTCTGAGAACTTTGTTCTGAAATTTTTTTATAATTAGTTGGTTTGATGCTTTTGTATATCCCTAAAGCTGAATTCCATAGGTCCAAACGGGTCATATATTTGGTTGTACATTAGGAGTTTTGCAAAACAATGAGTAATTTTACTACAGCATTTTAAAATTATAGCATTGTTAAGCCTGCAAAGTTTCAGTAGGCAAACTCCAACAGTTTTTGAAAAAACAGATCATAAGAAGGTCTTATGAATCTAATTAATGATAACAGGTCCGATTACTCTTAAAGCTCTTAACGCAATTACAACTTATCAGTAATTGTTAGAAACATATTTTTTTAGTTTTAAAAATCTTTATTCGGTACTCAACTTATGTTGGCAATGATCTCGTGAAGAAAAAGAGAAAAATATCAATTTATAAATTAATTTTAAAAATCAGAATAACAAAGTAACTGAATAGAAATTATAAAATATTTTGGTAGATTGCTATTAGTATATTCTCGTAAAGTATAGGTAAATACTTTTCGTTTCAAAAGACAGATTTTAATTATAATTGTTTCTGTTATTTAATTTAAAAGATAATTTAATACAATGTTTATTTAATTAATTTAAAGTCAGCAGTAAATCTAGCTAGCAAATTTACTACAATATAATGATATATTATTTTATGACAAAATTCCTTCACTCGTGAGTAAACTGATTTAAACTCTCCGGTCTTAACTACGAGTTACCCTTCCCGGCTACCTTTACCCTCATTTAGAAACCCTCTCATTTAATTTGAAAACGGAATTTAAGTTATAATATTTGCTACCAATTATTATTTCAGCAATGTGTCTTGAAATAAACAAACAGAGTAAATTAATAAACTTCTTAAATAAATATTATACAAACTGAGTGTCACAAAAAATGGACATGACAATACAATAACTTTTAATTTATTTTGAAATTCATGAGATACAGGCAGCGGGCTGTAACTTGACGATTGCTGTCTACCACGCAAGGGGCAGTATACTATCCATTTCACTTACATTGTCCCACATTATAACATAGTCAGTGTATATAAATTATTACGTATCAAACTTTTACCTCAAAATGAAAATTCATAAAAATATATTTCATAAAATTCAGTTTAACTTCTCTTCTTCTTCTTCTTCTTCTTCTTCTAGGATGTCAGGGAAAAAGACTATAGCCTAAGTCAAAAAATGAGGTAATTCAGAATATTCTTATCTCTTAAATGGTAATGGGTTTGTCTTCTGCATTAAAAAGAGTTTTGAGCGATCAAAACTGGTAGAAGCTGCTGCCGAAGAAGGTCGATGAGGTCCAAATTTTGAGGTGCACCCTTAGCTAGGTGGAGCATCTGCACTACTGAACTGAAGAGGAGAGTTCGACACCTTGCAACCACAGTTATAAAATCGGATGGAGTAATATGACTCACCTTTGTTACTTTAAAATAACTGTAGTAAAATGATGAAATGTTTTTTAATTTGACCTACCCGAAGTAGTAACCACCCTTACGGATGAGAATCCAATTTCACGAGACCCCATCTGATTCTGTAGAATCTGCACGAAGGAACCGAAGCTGTCTGGAAACTTTAAGAACAATGTGATAAGATAATGAACACCAGAAGGGCGGAAGATAGGAGAAACACCGACCGTTAAGATACACTGAGAGTGTGGGCTACAAAAAATTCTTTAGAAATGTTTAAAATTAGGACTTAATGTTGTCTAAAATTACCCTAAATGACATAGTATATAAAATGTTGTATAAAAACCAGATAAAATTTATAATTTCTATTGTTCAAAAATGTAAGACAAATTAAATAAAATCAATAAATAATAACAGTATTTTGATCTCCTGAAAAATAATTTCTTTTACTAATTCTCTTTTTCCCTAGCGCCCTAGATTTATAATATTGATTACAATTTTCGTAAAGCTGAAACGTTAAATCAAAAAATTAATTAAAATAAATGATAATGAATGATATTTATTGAGTTATAACTTCAACAGAATTGGACTACATAAAACTGGAGATGTTTCAAATTCTACAAAAAAAATTTCAACATAGATATGTATTTTGTAACGTTATGAAAGTTGTACCAGTTTGTTTTTTAATTTGAATTGGGAGTTTTCGTTTATTGTTATGTTTTATATTCGAGTATTTTGCATCCTTATTTACCCGTTGATTGACAGCGGAAATTATATTTCATGGCGTTTGAGATGTGTTATATTAATATAAAAATATAGATACCTTTTTTCTGCCTGTATTGTTAATTACGATGGACATTCAAACTTATATTTATAAACAAAATGGATATGTTTTATAATATTCTAATGTTGTATTTTTCCTTTGTATTTCAGAACATGAACCAGTTATCAAATTACTCGGAATTTAAATTAAAAATTTGTTTTAATGTCTATGGAACAGTACATCTATGGACAGCAATTTATATCACATTTTTACATAATAAACACAAATTATAATGTAAAATACTATATTGTAACTCTGTCCTAATCGATAGAAATAAAAGTTATTTAAGAATAATTTTAATTTACTATTCAATGTAAACTATTTTTGGTAAATACAGTGGTATATAAAATTTGGAACGTACAAAATTTTCTTGTAAAACTGGGTTAATTTATTTATTAATTTTGGTTAATTTTATTAATTCGTGTTAAATAAAATTTTATTATTTATTTTTCATGTATTTTTATTTTTATATTTTATACACTAAATATGGTAAGTTTATTCCAGGTTCTTTCAGGATGTGGTTTGTTACGTCCAAATGTGCATTGACCGTTTATTTATACTTTTTCAGGTGTTTATTCATTTATTTAAAACAATGCAAAGGCTAACAGAACTTATCCATATAAGCCTTATTGAATTAATAAATTTACATTACATGTTTACAAAACAATCATTGCATACAACTATTTTACGAGGTGTGGCTATTAAATAACGAGACTGACGTTGTAAAATATTTTATTTTTATTTTATACATAATCACTTATTGTCAAATTCAATGTATACTCCTTCTCTATCTCTAAAACGCTCCATGCTAATTTTCCATTGTTGGAAACAGTGCTAGAAGTCATCTTCTGTCAGCTCCTTCAGGACACGTGCCGCTTTCTCTTTTACAGCTTCCACAGACTCAAATCTTGTCCCTATTAATGCAGATTTCACCTTAGGGAACAGGTAGAAGATAATAACATATGATGAAACGTGGATTTTACTTATGATTCGGAAACGAAGCGGCAATCCATGCACTGGAAGACCCGAACTTCACAGAGAGCCAAAAAAGCTCGAATGAGCAAGTCAAAATTTAAAGCAATGATGATTTTTTTTTTTATATATCCATGGGATTGTGTACCTTCACTTGGTTCCTAAAGGTCAAACAATTAATCAATATTACTACCTTGAGGTACTTTCTAAACTACGTCAAAGATTAAGAAAAACCGCCCCGAAATATGGAAGGACAAATCATAGATTCTCCACCAAGGCAATGCGCCAGCTCAATCCGCGTTGTCTGTCAAGAGGTTCCTAGCCAAGTACAGCATCTCAGTGTTGGAATATCCACCTTATTCACCAGATCTTGCACCATGTGACTTCTACTTGTTCCTTAAGATGAAATCTGCATTAAAAGGGACAAGATTTGAGTCTGTAGAAGCTGTTAAAGAGAAAGCGGCACGTGTCCTAAAGGAGTTGACAGAAGATGACTTCCAGCACTGTTTCCAACAATGGAAAATTCGCATAGAGCGTTGTAGGAATAGAGAAGGAGTATATATTAAAGGTGACAATAAGTGATTATGTATAAAATTAAAATAAATTTTTTTTACAACGTCAGTCCCGTTATTTAATAGCCACACCTCGTATTTATATATACACTAGCTAATACTTTTATTTTTTGCTTATAAAATAAAATAATATTTTAATAAAATTACTTAATATAATAACAATAACTCCATTAAATTAATAATAATAAAAAAAATTTTTAATTTCCACGGCAAAATAGTTAAGCGAAACTTGATAAAAAATATTATTTTATTTTTAAATAAAGAAACAAAAAAGAAGTGAGAGTCTACTCTGTGAATTAATGTCATTTGTTGGTTGGTGATTTTTTTTTTTTTTTTGTTTAACGTCCGACTGTTCTGCAATTACTGCTAATGCAGACGGTGAATGATGAAATGATTTTTTGTAACGTATGAAAAAATGCCGTGCCTGAATGGGATTCGAACCCAAGACCGCATGATGAGAGGCGAGCACGTTACCAACTTCGCCAATGCGGCCGGCGAAGTTGGTTGGTGAGCGCCTGAGAACATTTTGATGTAAATTGTTCGTAATTATAAAAAAGAATAGAGTCCAAATGAAATTTATTGAAAAAGGATAGCGTCCGTATTAAGAATGTGTTACCGTATTGCA
The DNA here is from genome assembly GCA_035578175.1 of Catonia carolina. Lineage (NCBI taxonomy): Eukaryota > Metazoa > Arthropoda > Insecta > Hemiptera > Achilidae > Catonia > Catonia carolina. Next base: position 4,146,357 of record JAQMRL010000001.1, read on the forward strand.
CAGTGTTCACTCGAGGCAAATATAACAGAATAAAAGTTCTTGATCTGACAAAAGGTACATAATAATAGTGACAAAAGGTACATAATAAAAAATGTTTTTAACAATATCACCTTGGTCAACCTTATTATATATTTTGTATAAAAATTGCATACATATTACATTTCGTCTGACTTCAAGGGATTTTATATTAAAAATTCTTCTCATCGTCTCCGTAGAAAACCCTTAAGTGTTGTTAATTTGCAGAGTTTTACTAACATAAACATTTACGGTCAGTTGATCTAAATTTAAAATCAGTTACCATGTAAAAATAATACGTATCCTAGCAACCGGAAACTTATTATTTTTGTTATTACTACACATTCTAAAGATATTGTAGTTTTTTCTTTACATACTAATGAACTCTTCTCAACGTTATCATCTTTGGTAATGTATTATGACATTACATTTACAAAACTCGCAAATACTCATCAATGTTCATTTAAATATTTTAACTATAATTTATTTAATTCTAAAAAACCATCAAAATTGTACTGTAATGTAGAATGCAATAAAACTCATTAACAATTCATAGTGTGTGCTTATGATCACACTATAGAATCGAAAACTTATTAATGAGATAAAATTATTTATTTTTATTTCTATACTGTATAATTTCTTCTAAGAAAGGGAAATTTTGTTTTGTGACACTAAGTTGATAGCCCTACTCAACGGGTATAGATACGGCCGGTGAGTAGATTCTCCTTGAGCTGTGTAAAATTTTGTGCCGTTTCCAGTCGTGTTACGAACAGAATGTCTTTTACCCTAGAACAACGGGTTTTCATTCTTGAACAATATTTTGCTACGAAATCAAACGTGAGTGTAAAAGAATCATTCCAAATTAAATTTGCTGCTGTTCTTCTACCAGAAAAAATGTCAATTTCCAGGCTAACAAACCGATTTCGAGAGACAGGTAGTGTTTGCGACATAAAACGTAGTGGTCGACAAACTCTCGACCTCTTGACAGATGACGTTTTAGAGAATGTAAAAACAAGATTGCTCTATTCTCAACTGAAAAGTTTACGGAAACTTTCCTCGCAAGTTGGTTTGTCATATTCGAGTGTTCAGAAAGCTGCTAAAAAATTGCAATTGTATCCGTATCGCGTTCAATTTCGTAGCAAAATATTGTTCAAGAATGAAAACACGTTGTTCTAGGGTAAAAGATATTCTGTTACGTTGAAAACTATCAACGCAATATCACGTTTCGTGAAAAATGTCAATCCAATCTCCCGCCAAGTGTGAAATACGCAGCGTCATCCGTTATCTCGTTTGGAAGGGAAAACCTCCGGTTGAGGTTTATAATGATATGAAAACTGCATATGGTGATAAAGCTATGAATGGTACAAATGTAAACTAGTGGTGTTGCTAGTTTAAAAACGGTCGTAGGTCTGTGCATGATGATCAGAGGAGCGGAAGACCTACAATTGTGACTGACGAAATCGTGGAAAAAATTAAAAAAGGCACTCCGTGACGATCGCAGATTGACTGTGGATGAACTTTCTGTGATCTTTCCGCAAATCTCCAGATCTCTACTATACGAAACCATCACAAAAACCCTCGGATATTGGAAACTGTTCGCGAGGTGGGTTTCAAAACAGCTCACAGATCAACACAAGTTGAATCGAGTGGAGGCCGGGCAAGAGTTTTTGAGGCGCTGAAACTCCATGGAGATGAATTTCTTCGCTCCATCGTTACTGGAGATGAAACTTGGGTTGCACACTACACGCCTGAAACCAAAAGACATTCTCAACAGTGGTGTCACACCTCTTCACCCTCCGCCAAATAGTTCAAAACCACAATTTCAGGCTAGAAAATCATGGCATCCGTGTTTTGGGACTGTCAAGGCATAATTTTAATTGAATAAATGCCTCAAGGGGAGACCATCAACTCTGCAAGATACTGTAAGACCCTAAAAAAATTGCGGAGGGCGATTCAGAACAAGAGGCATGCTGAGACAAAAGGAGTCTTCATGCTGCATGACAATGCCAGAGCACACATGGCCAACGCCACGAAGGAACTGCTTGCCTCATTTAAATGGGATGTCCTGAACCATTCCGCGCATTCCCCTGACCTAGCACCTTCAGATTACTATCTCTTTATCTCCTTGAAGCTGCACATGGGTGGAAAAAGGTTTTCAACCGACGAGGAGGTAAAGGAGGAGGTGGAGAAGTGAACGAAGGGGTTGGCGGGAAACTACTTTAAGGAAGGCATTAAAAAATTGATATCCCGCTTCACCACCTAAAGTGACCATGTAATTTTTTCTTTAAATAAAAAATGTTGAAACCTACAAAAACACTTACTACACTTACTTTCTGGATATTCCTCGTAATTGGTTTTATATTTTAAAAAATCGTGATTTTGCCTTCAACTTGAATAGTTGTGTGAGAAGTTAAACGCTTTAAGTTTAGTTAACCGTAAAGCGCAACGAGCGGGGAAAGGGTTTATAGTTTAATATCATGATTGGTTTTACTTCTTATAATATTTATTTTGTTCAATTCATCTTATTTCTTAAAAGCTAAACCTTTAAAATTGTATTGTATTTGTTCTGATGCAATTCTTCTTATAAAAATGGAGCATATATATGAAACGAGAAGTTTTTTCTATAGAAGAATTATTTGTGAAACTATATTGTCATACTGAAGCGAAATTTAAAGAAAAACTTTTGTGGGATTTCTTTATCACAACTATTATAGAAAATCCTTACCACATCAATACATAGAATGTTTTACAACTTTCTGTCTTATTTTATTTTTATATTTTACATCTTTTTTTTATACGCACGAAATGCTTTTTAAAGTATTAAATTAGAAAGCGAGTACTTAGGTTGTGTTAGTATCATCTCATTGTGTATCTAAGTCTGCATGATGTTTTTTGTGGGGGTTATATTTAGTTTACATACGTAACTATATACTGTTGTTCCGTACTTTTATCTCGATCGGATAACTTTACTACTCTACAGGTTTATAGCTAAAAATATAGGCTATATTATTCGCTTCTTTTTTTTCATTGAGAGTCTATTAAACTGGTATACTTCGCGAGGTTTTATGGTACTACATTACTTATAGTTTCTTGAAAAATCTATTTCAGAATATAGGAAAATTGAAAGGAAAAATGACTTATTGCAAAAACAATCTTGAGTTATTTTCATGTACTTCCTTTACGTAAAAACTAAACAGATGAAAAAGTCATTGGATTTCATGATGCAAAACAACGTGTGAAACTTTTAAATAATCTACCTCTTAGAGTAGCAAAATTCCAACTAACATTTTTCATAATTTTTGGTCAGAAAATTTTAAATTTTTTTTCTGGAGCTCAGTTAGAACCTATTTTACAATGTAATTGCTGTAATTAATTTTTATAGCCTACTGTATTTGGAACCTTTTCATTCTAAAGGATCGTTATTTAAATAATAATATTGTGACACTTATTGCTAAGGTCCGTTTCGAGATCTAGGTAATTAAATAATATACTAAAGTTTACAATTACAAATATTTATTGCACTAAAAGATTACAAAATAAATAATTAAACTAATTATAATTAAGTAATACAATAAATGATTTAATAATTCATTTAAAATAGATAATAAACAATAAATAACTTACAATCACTTTTATAGATTACACGAACATACAAAACACAGAAACTGAACTCACAAAACTGATCTTAACTTTACAATACACTCACAAAAAGACTTTACACAATACACACACAAAGACAGTGTTACAATCGTTGACTGACACAATGCTCGGTACGCGCCTGCCTACGTCCCATAGACATTCATCAAAGATCAAACGATTACTGACTGGACCGCGCTCGGGGGTCTCCTTTTATAATCATTCACAAAGATAGTTCCAGAGAAAAGTAGAGAAATCACGCAAACAATAAAGTGCAAAAAATAAATAACCTTTTATTAATGAATGCTAGAAAAATCCGTAGTAAACAGGTCAAGAATAGGTCTTTTGTAAATAGAAAACGTAAACAACCTGTCCCCCTCATAATAGGTGTACACAATACCTGAACTTTATAATAGACACACCTTTATGGTCATCATTGTAAAACTGTCATTCACTGTTGCTATTGTGTATTGTTATTTTTATTATTCCTTAACTATTTTTATGAATGGAATTCTGGAACCTCCGCGAACAATCCAGTCGATTCTGTCACAATATATTATATTTGTATTCTGCCCACAACAGGTAAGTGGAGTGTTAAGTATATGTACTACTCGATCTGCTAGTTCCAGGGCTACAAAAAATAGTTCTGTTTCTTAACATATGGTCAGCAAGTTAAATGACTGAAGCAATTTAGAACAGAAGAGGTAGAGTTGTAAAAGACACTTGTCAAAGTTATCTCCTCCGAAAGTAATGAATTTCATAATACAGTCATACCCTGTGGTGAATGAAGTGAAGGCATCATTTGCAGGGTGGAGAGGTAGATGATTTTCAGAGGGCCGGGCACATACTACTTTTCCACTCAGCACTCAGTGTGGAAGGCAAAGGGTAAACCACCTTACTCCTCGTTTTCCTTAGTAGTATAACTCCTCTATTCCCCAACATTATACAACTATAATGATAGCTCTGAATGACAATATTCACTGTGCGTTTAATTTGTTAATTAGGCGTATGTAGTTGATGAATCACCTGCTGCCAAAACCAGTTGAATTTGTAAATAAACTGTCACTACTTATAAGCTTATTACTGTATAATAACTGATGATTAATTACAAATACATTACATCCATTACATCACTGCCCATTCGTATTGTACTGTATTTATAATAAAAGAATTTTACCATAAATTAGTTTTATTTTCAGTCATTAGTTTTATGAACTGTCTATAACAATAGGTGAAGGACGGGTGGGTGTAGTATAAAAAATATTACCTGATTCATTCGAAGCCTCGATGCGCCAGATAACATGCCTATATTTATACAGACCTGTGTGCCTGTACACGAGTGAGTGCCTTAGAATGGCCGGGAATGCTTGTCTAAGAGAAGCAGAGAGATTTGAGAGGAAGATCCTCTGTAAGATAGTAGACGGACAATATAGGTTTCGAGGAAGAGAAGAATTGTAGAAGGGAAATGAACGATAAAAGGAAACGTTTAAAAAAGAAGACTGAAACTTTGCGGCCACAGTTTGGATTGGATGACAAACGTTTAACAAAATAAATTGTTAAGATACTGAACAATAGACTTAAGGAGTCGGATAAATATTTCAAAGAAGTGAAAAATGATATAGAGAAAACCGGAATAAACCGAACCAAATTCAGACAACTAATTACAAACTTAAAGTGGTTCTATGAAGAGCTAAAACAGAATTCTAGGTGGACAGAGAAAAGAAGAAAAGAACAGAGAACGAATGCTGGAATGTGGGCTGCAAAAAGAGCTTCCAAAAACGTCTTAAGTCACCTCACTGGTCTAAAATTAGCCTTATACGAAAAACACACATATAATATAGCTATAACTAATAATTATAGATAACTATACTAATACAAGTTTGTTGCTTTTCCCGGTTGCATTCACTGTTTACATTTTCCAGATATTGTGACAAATAGATGAATAAAAGTAATTAATTTAGTCAAACATTAAATTAAGTAGTTATTTTAATTTACTAGTTAACTGTAATAATTAATGCAATTAATTTATATGTAATAAATATTTGTTATAAATTACATAAGGAATTATTTTATTATTAACAAGCAGATCCCAGAAAGAACTCTAAATAAACATCACTTAAATAAACACTTACCGGTTTTTTAAAACTGTGATTTTTTGGCCTTCGGGAAGGTATATAGTCAATACATTGTGAGGATTTTTCTTGGTTCTTTCAGGATCTAGTTATTTATAAATAAAAGGACTTCCTTTTAAATTTATAATAAGTATTTATTTACAAATTATTTATTACAGTTATCACAACTATATAATTACAATAACTTAACAAACTTAACTTAATAATGGACTGAGTTTATTTATGTTTAATGTCGTGCATACTATCATAATTTTGGAAAAGAGGAGTTTACAGTTAAGGGTGCCTAGGTAAAGAAGTATTTGAAATAGCGTTTTTGTAGTTCTGCGCAAAAGAATCGAATGATTGTTTTTTTCTTCTGTTGTTTTGAATACGTTTCAGGGAATTCGCCGAATATTTGCGAGGCTTAATTAGTTCCCGGGCATAAAGCTGATGAAAGTCTTGTTCTAAAAAATCCTAAACAATTTCTCAGAAGGTTAGAGCGGGTTGGTTTTGTTAAAAATTCGCAAAATAAGCTTTTGTACTACAGAGTTCTAAATAAGATTGACAAGTACCACCTCATCACAGAATTCCGTAATTGATTACTAATTGGACAGTTGAAAAATATACAGCCTTAATGTTTTTGATCAAGTACTCCTCTCAACTTCTTGGAAGTAAAGATTAGTTTGCTGATCGTTCGGCAGACATCTTGTACGTTTTTGCGCTAGGGAAGAAATCAGTAAATTTCCATTCCTAAGTACTTAATGAATATTTTCTTCTGAATAATTTGACGCGCAAATTGTGGAATAAATTAAAATATCGAAATATTTTTGAATTAGTGGCTATAGAAATGTTTGTGAATTATTAAAACTGTGACATAAAGAGCTGAAAATGGTAACGAGCTATTATGTTTGTCTATTACGTTGTGTTCTGTAAGATAGGTGTGGTTTATTACTTAAATGAGTGCCGTCAGTCTTGTTTGAAAGGTGCATTGTATTCCATTAGGCTATTATGTGTTGGAATTTATTTTTCCATTTTATTCTTTTTACTTACTCTTGCCGTGAATATGAAAGAGAGTATTGTTTCATGTTGATTTTTGAAATCGAGTTTTCACCGGTAATGCACGTTTTCAGGCCCCCCCCCCGAACCCAGAATTATGTATTGGTTAGTATGGTTAGCATTGGTTAACACGTATTTGTATGTATGTGTGTGTGTGTGTGTGTGTGTGTGTGTTTGTGTGTATGAACAAAATACCTCAACGACGAGATAGTGTACAAAGTTGAAACTTAGAACTAAAGTTAGGCATAGGAGGACGAGACATCAACATTTTCATCAAAATCTGTGGAAGTGGTACTTTATTCGAGCAATTTTTCACTTTTTTGCGATTTTCTGAAAAAACGGCCCCTAAAATTTTTTTTTTGAAAATTGCCTCATTTACTATATTTTTATTCTCTACAAAAATGGTAAGCGCTTTGTTTGCTCAAATTCTTTGGGGTGTGCTCTGAGATTGTAAATGTTTTGCGTAAGATTGCGCCCTTAGTATTCATTTTAGGGCAAAAGCATAGGCCTACTTAATGAAAGTTCTAGTAAATTAAAAATCTAAAACTTGAATTTCAAATTGTTTTTTACAACGCTAAGTTTAGCGTCTATTCTTGATTTTATGCATTTTTGCTCCGCGACCCCCAAATAGTAAAATAAATAAAATCAATATTTCGCGCCCCCCTTTCCGATAATAATTTATTTATTTCCATGATATTACACATTAGCTACATAAAAACGAAATTACCATAATACAAAATTTCTTCCTACTTCTTCGACATACATATGGGTGTAGTAGAGAAGATCGTTACAGGAATACCGAGATAAGGAAAGAACTCAACATCTTCTCTGTGCACAAAAGTTATCCCAGAACAGAATGCAGTGGTTAGAGCATGTAAACAGAATGCGGGAGGATAGAATACCTAAGCAGACACTGGGCTATAAGCCAAAGGGCAGGAGAGAACGAGGACGCCCGAGAAAGAGATGGGCAGATTTGAGAGGTTCGGAAGAGGCAGAGATGCCTAATCCTTGAAAGGCAGAAGAAGAAGAAGACAAAATTTCTTACAGTATACTACTATTCTATTTAGAAGAGGTGGTGGAAATTATGCCATCCAACTATGGACAAAACCATGTACTAGGATGGGTTGGAAACTTTTAAATAAATATCAAAAAAATCTGAAGCATTAAAATATTAGCAATAGCATTCAATAAATACTATATTTATTTACTACACTAACTTAACTGACTAACTTAACCAATATTTTGCTATTTACTAAGATTACGATTGTATCAATATTATGAAACATTACATTTTAATAATTATTAAACTTGCACTATTTTTAATAAAAGAAATATAATTAAATACAGCCTAAAATTAATTATTACATTAAAAAATTAAAAAAGAAAAATATATACTATTTTATTTCCTCCTGTCTCTTTAGTTATATCTACATTTGAATATTGCTGACCATATTTGCTATTTTCTCTCTACCTGTTTTGGCTATCCAATTTTTAGTTCTTTATAAAATTTTAAACCCGTTAGATTTTTTAAATGGTTCGGGAGCAGGTTATATATTTTGGGTGCCAAGTACTCAAAATGACGCTGGTAATGAGCAATTCTCGCTCTCTCCGATAAGAGTAGATCTCTGTTTCGCGTGTAGTAATGATGTCCTCTATTTTGCATGTTACGTTCACTTGAAGTCTTTTAATTATTTCTTTCACGTACAGTTGTCTTATATTTATGGCATTGAAATCTGTAAATATCTGCTTCCTTGAATATCTTCTTCTACAAGTGAGTATTTTGGATACTGAAAAATAAAGCACGTGTTATTTGTTAAGACCAGTTTTGTTCATAATTCAGTACGACTGTTTACCAGATCTCGGTAACTAGCAGTATTGCGCATTTTTCTAACTTGTAAGTAAAATTAATCATTTATTTGGTTGTAAATCGTCTTGTATACTTTTTTAAGTCTTAAATTTTTAATAACACTTTGTTATAAGTTTAGTCCACAATTAAGTTAAAATTTTATTGATAATTCTAGTTGTAATGATACAATGTAGGTACCGTAATTAAATTTAAATAATATCTGTTGTAAGTTTAAAGGAAGTTCTGTTACTGATAAACAACCAGACCCCGAAAAACCTGAATTAAATGCTGTAATATTTTGTTTCTGATACATTGAAGTAAATAAAATGGAACTCCTTACAATATTTTAACTCAATATATATCCTTAAAAATAAATATTTCTGAAGAATAGATATTTTTGTACTACAAATAAGAGAAACATAATCATTGTATTGGGATTTAAACATGATTTATAGATAAAATGCAGCACATTTTTACTGATGCTGTAGTGACTTGAATTGGAATTATACTTTCTTCAGAAAATCAATGAATAAGAACCCTCTTTGAGACTCCTTGAAAATAAGGAACAAAAATATAACAATTTAATTTCTTCTTTTTCATGATCTTTCTACAATCTCATCGCTTTTTTATTATACGTATTATTTGAAATTTTCAATGACGTAAAATAACTTTTTTTCTAAACATTTTTACAATCAATTTTATATAATTATAATTAAAAATACAAATATGATTAAAAAATATAGCACTAGATTTCATAAGATCTTTGTGCAAATAAATTTTCGTTCTTGGTCTTATTTAGGTATTATTTAAGCCGGTGAAAAAATTGGCCAGTTGATAAATATCATGGCGCAAAAAAAATGTCTCTTCCAACATTTTCCACGAGTCATAAATTGTGAACAGGTCTCATATATTTTCCTTTCTACTAAAAATAAAAACTTAGAAAATAACAATAATAGAGAAATATTATTGTTACGTTATTTATTGGACAATACGCGTCTGCGACTTTAGGAGTTGGATAAATTGAAAATTAAATTTTATCGCACGCACTTTGATGGTGATCCTCGTCATTGATTGTGATTATCCCTGGTGAATCGATATTCTACAACAAAGTGAAGATATCTTTATTAGTTTAATCTGTCTATGATTATGTCCATAATAATAATATAAATATTCTTTCAATGTATGAATTCACATACGATCAGTATGGTACAGAAATATCAGGAATGATTATGTTCTGTAAAAATTTAATTTACTTTTTAATCCCTAATGTGTGTTCGTTGCAATCTGTTCAATTCAGAATAATTAACCCCATAACCCAATGAGATGATGACGATAAATGAGTTGTAGTCTTGTACAGACCCAGGCCGACCATTCCTGGCATAAAATGAATAGTTAATTGAACATCAACCATCATTATACGCCGTTTAGCACTCTCTATAATTCAAATCCATATAAAAGTAACTACCTTTACTAGGATTTGAACCACAAAATCTTCGTCCCCGAAAATCAGCTGTTAAATACCTGAAGTGCGATGATGAACTAACCGCTGGACCAATCCGGTGAGCAAATAAGTAGTTAAAACAAAAAAAAACATGATTTTTATAAATATTTAGTCAGTTGGCCTAAAACATCAAAAATCCAGATTAAAGATTTTGGTTGGGAAATTTTTTATTACCTTTTCGTTTTCATCATGTGATTTCACATTTTTGAAATTAAAATCTGTTGACTCTATTTATTAATTTTGATTAGTGAATACCTACCGATTTGCACCTAATGACTACTTCCTCTTCTTGCACTTGAAACAATGACGTTCATTTCCAACAACAATGACGTTCATTTTCCGTTTGTAGGCAACTGTTAAAATACAAGGAACGAGACTACCTTTGTCAACTGGCTCAATTTTCAAACGGTATACTTGTAAGCAAAAATATTAAAGAAGCTGGTGCAGCGTTAGGCCTAGTTTACTTTGGTAAAGTAACAGGTATAGTAAGAATGCAGAGTAATACTCCACCATCTACCATCGTCGTGTAAACGGTTGGGATAGTCAATGGTAGAGTACCAAAGATAAAAATTAATAGAGTAGAGTAAGTCAGAGGGTGGCAAAGTAACTCTACCACTCGTACACTAAAAAGAACCCCCAAGACCATACCATCTCTACCACTCACTTTACTAGCACTGTACCAATGTAAACCGGATATGGAGTTGCTGTTTTGTTTTGACTAGTGAACGAAATTAAAATCTCTTTATTCTTTAGTGATTTATTCAATTTGATTAGTGATTTTATCTAATGTAGTAGACTTTAATATGTATTCTATTATTTCATTTTTTCTGTTTTAGTTTGTTACTGCCAGTTTAAATAATGGAATGGTCAGAATCTGAAAAACTAAACTTTTTTTATTTTTACGGTGAAAATGAATGTTTGTGGAACACTAATTGCGCAAATTACATAAGCACATGAGAAAACCTACACTATATATTGACAGAGTTGAATAAATCAGAAGTAAATTTTCGTTGTCATCCTACAAAACATTCTATATTCTCGCAAATCTACAGCTGCAATTTCTCTTGAAAGTTGAGCGGATGTTCCCGGAACATTTCTTATTTACTCCAAGGCCGGCTTAAACTCTCTTTTCTCATAACAGTTCATCTTTTATCACTTCAATTAATAACCGTAAACACATTTTAAAACCCTTTTTTAAAAAGTAAAGGTGATGATCAATATTCAACGTGAAATATTATGCTATTTTACTATACTGGCATGTGTTTAAGTATGACGAGGTACTCTACCACAAGCAGATTCAAGTTCACTCTACCGTAAGTTGTTTGACTAAAACGTAAGCTACTACCGGTTTCATAATCATAGACACCCGAGTTTGAACCCTTGCATCTCCAAAATTATGTGTCGGATTTAAACATATTTTACATCAAAATTTAGCTCATTTTATTCTGCATTGACGTATTATAGCACTGTACCAATTATTTATTTTAATGTTGTTTAAAAATTGCCATATCGAGGTTAGAAGACAAAATGACCCAGTTTTTTTGCTACCGCAACAAATTTCATGTCTTTAGAGGCGTGAAACTCGATGACTATTTGACCGAACAGTTTGAAATTTCAACACAACATAGACAATTATATTTTTACAGTGTGTACGAAATTTCAAGTTCGTACGTTATTTAAACTTTGATTTATTACCAATATTCTGAACCCTTGCTATCTCGGTAACCACTAGATCGTTCGGCACGGGCAAACTATCGTTTTATTCAGCGTAAAAAACTTAGTACAGATACGTTAATAACACGAAATATTGATTAGCCAATGTTGTGGTAGAATTTTTAAAATTTTGAAAAAAATATACTCGGTAATGCGGGGGTGGGCCATTTTGCTTGAATCTGACGGTCAACCTAAATTAACAATCCGACAGGATGTCACGTACATGAACTGGCAAAATGGATAGTAGCGCCCACCTTCCGCATTACCAAGTCTATTTTTCAAAATTTAAAAAATTCTACCACAACATTGGCAATCAAAATTTCGTGTTATTAACGTATCTGTACTAAGTTTTTTACGCTGAATAAAACGAAAGTTTGCCCGTGCCGAACGATCGAGCGTATCCCGAGATAGCAAGGGTTCAGAATATTGTTAATAAATCAAAGTTTTAATAACGAACGAGTTTGAAATTTTGTACACGCTGTAAAAATATAATGGTCTATGTTGTGTTAAAATTTCAAACTGTTCAGTCAATAGCTATCGAGTTATACGCCGCTAAACGCATGAAATTTGTTGCGGTAGCAAGAAACCTAGGTCTTTTTGTTTTCTAAATTCGATATGGCAATTTTTAAACAACATTAAAAATATAGAACTATTATACGTCAACGCAGAATAAAATGAGCTAAATTTGTATGTAAAATATATTGAAATCGGACTCATAGTTTTGGAGATGCAAGGGTTCAAACTCTGGTGTCTATGATTATGAAACCGATAGTAGTCACTATACCGATATAAACCAAGCCTTAAGAAAAGTGTTTAAAAGTTAACGGTGGCTATGTAGCCACTATTTTTACCCAGAAATTAGTAGCTACTAACAGTGGCTATTGTATAGTGAATTAGGTTTTTACGAAACTAAAACAGTCATTAAAAACATTGGTGCGTTAAACCGACCATCATCTTTAGGTTAGTTATGCATTAAAAATCAAAACATACAAAACAAACTTTATTGAACAAAATTTTACTATTGTACTTTACAATTCACATGAGTTTATGACAATTATCTACAATTGTGTGACTCCCAGAATGCAGCAATGTCATTGAGGAGTGTTATGTAGCGATTTCCACCACTCCCAACAGTCGCATGTATTCTCCGTGTTCCTTATTTCGCCATTTTGCTTATCCCTAAATGCCCCAAATGCGTTTTACTCGCTGTGTATTCGCTCCAGTTTCAGGCTCAACAAATTATATTTATAATTCATCGTGAAATGTTGAAAACCCGCTTCTTCTAACTAGACCATTTTGTATCCCCTCCAACAGTCGGAAATTATTGTGCTACCTGTTTCTTGCCCATAACGGACAGGTGGAGTGTCAAATTATTTACACTCACTCTGTTCGTTGCAGGGCTAAAATAAATAGTTCTGTTTCTTATCACATGGTCAGCCAATTAAATGACTGAATCATTTAAGAACAGAAGAGGTAGAGGTATAAAAGACACTAATCAGAGTTATCTCCTCTGAAAGTAATGAATTTCATTATACAGCCAGACCCTGTGGTGAATAAAGTGAAGGTGTCATTTGCAGAGTGGAAAATATGTGCTTTTCGGAGGGCCTGGCATGCTGATAAGCGTACTTTTCCACTCAGTGAGGAAGGCAATGGTAAACCACCTCACTCCTCGTTTTACTTAGTAAAACCTCTAGAGGTTCAAACCAGCCTTTCGGCTGATGGCCTAAACACCACAACCTGTTTCTATGTGCAGTTGAATTTAAATTAAACAATTCCAGTAACCTGAGACTCCTGAGTAACCTGAGATACTGGTCGGTTTAACGCATAAGAAACCTGAGAGTAGTGGTCAGTTTAATGCATACGTACCAAAATATTTGCTAGCAATCAGTCAATACGAAATTTTATAGATTATTTTTTGTGACCAAATGGCTCTTACTTTATGAATATGCCTCTTAAACATGCGAATAAAAAATTAATTTACTTTAGTTTCAAAAAACATTATTCAATTGTTAGAGCAATAAGGTTAACAGGATCTTGATGGCGGTTATTACTACACGAAGTTATACATTGCAAAGTCCTTTTGCAAGATGTACATACTATATGGTATGTAAAAGAGTAGAAGAAAGTAAATAGAAGGGTTGGGTATAATTTATAACATTTATAGTTAGGAAGAGATGTTTATGAATACTGTAACATGAAGAGCAAACACCTTCATGAATTATCTCCCATGTGGGCCCATTACTTACAAACCAACGTGTGGAGTAGCCTCTTCAGATACCTACCTGGTTGTTTCCCAACACAACCTTCTAATCCACTTATGAATTTTTATGAAACTATTTAATAACCTATATCGTATAATACAATGGTTCAAATATTTTATCAGATATTATCTACATTGTAACAGTCAGTATTAATTATTAATCTAATACTAAATTATCCACATCTATTAAAACTCTTCTTCACCAACTTTTCATTTAACAGCAACTCCTGTTAAATATAATTTTGTTATTTCCCGAATAATACAGTTGTTTCAGAGAATAGTATAGGGCCGTATAGGGGCAATTTTAGATAAGGTAAGACGACTTTAGACATTCTGGAAGCTCTTTTTGCAGCGCACATTCACAGCAATCGTTCAATATAATAATCGTTCCTTTTCTCCCATCTTCTACCCACCTGGTGTTCTCTTTTTGTTCTTCATGGAAGCCCTTAAAATCTGTAATTAGTTTTCTGAATTTAGTTCGGTTCATTTAGTTTTCTCGGTTGTTTCTGGTTTTTTTTAATATCCTTTGTAACTTCTTTAAACCATTTATCCGACACCTTAGGACTATTGTTTGTGTCTTAAAAATTTGTTTTGTCAACCGGTTGTCATCCATTTTATACAGGTGTCCGTAAAATTTTAGCCTTGTTTTTTATTCGTTTCCATTAATCGTTAATGTTTTCTTCAACAGTTCTTCTCGATTTCTTAACCTATATTGTCCGTCTACTATCTTCGGGGCCATTATCTTGCGAAGATCTTTCTCTCATATTTCTCTTCATTTAGACCAGCCTATCAGGTCATGCTAAGGCACCCACTGTGGTCTTTGAGAAAATTTCCTTGTGTGTTTGCAAATCACATTTTCAGAAAATTGCATAAACCATATAGGCCTATCCAAGTAAAAAATCTTTATAAATGTTAACTTACCTTTAACGCAATCGTGTAATTTTATTTAATTTTTAATAAAATCGTTAATAATATCTTGTAGATAAGTATGTAGTTCTGCCCATGACTGGAAGGTGGAGTGTTAGATTATTTGCACTCTATCTGCTAGTTCCAGGGCTACAAAAATAGTTTTATCACGTAGTAAGCCAATTATATGACTGATTTATTTAAGAACAGAAGAGGTAGAGGTGTAAAAGACACTAGTCAGAGTTATCTCCTCTGAAAGTAATGAATTTCATTATACAGCCAGACCCTGTGGTGAATGAAGTGAAGGTATCATTTGTAGGGTGCAAAGTAGATGCTTTTCGGAGGGCCTGGCATGCTGATAAGCATAGGATACTTTTGCACTCAGTGAGGAAGGCAATAGTAAACCACCTCACTCCTCGTTTTACTTAGTAAAACCTCTAGAAGTTCAAACTAGCCATTCGGCTGTTGACCTATACAACAAAAGTATGTAGTAGTACTGTGGTCCCCAACTGGCAAACCGCTGTCAGCGCCCGAACCGCCGACTCATTAATTGCGGACGACGAACTCCAGGGAATATTTTTTGTGTGTAGGTCTTATTTTCGTATGTGATTTGAATTTTTTTACGTTTAGGCTGTGTCCATGCTGAGAGCAACTGGTAATGTCAGCAAGATATATACCCCAGTTTCTCTGAAGAGAGTTGATGCTCGCTGGACAAGTTTACGGCCGCGATCAGGCTGGAAGCAACTTGTGATATCGGCGCGTTACAAAATATAAAATCCTACAATTTAGCGTTCACGGGCCTCTATAGTAGTTTGAGACTGTTGTTACATATTATTTCTCAAACTTTTTCGAAATAAACTAATATTATTAAGATTTAGCATGATTGTCATATCAAAATTTTTACAGCTGGCATGGTAGACCTAAGTAAAAAGTTGGCCAGACTGTGGCAGCGTCAACAAAATTTTAAACAGACCTTGATCAAATTTAGTTGATGACCACTGATGTAGTAATCCTATATTTTTCTATTAAAACCCGTAAATTATTCAGAGAGCGTCAAAATCAAAAATTCGATTTTTGTTAGTGTTTTGATTTTGTCACCTTAACGTGTAACCGGTAGCACTCCAACAAATATTGAATTGAAACGTACTGAAGACCTGTTTTCTCAAAAACCATAACAGGTGGCCAACGAAACCTTTACCAATCTTTGCAGTGTATTAGAAAAAATTATTAATTTTTATTATGCAATGTATGAGATATAAAAGTAATTGAAAAAGTTAGCAAAAAGTCAGTATTTTTCCAATAAGTTGAAAGATCTAAGTTGAAAACCAAGCTGATTTGTAACACTTTAGTTTTACTACAGTGATTTGAAATGAATGTAAATATTTAGCCTCCAAAATTTTAGCAAGATACCTCCAATGTTTTCTGTGGTAATGGGCCATTTGTGAGGAAATAGTGAATGTTCGGGAATCTTCAATCAAAGTTTTAACAAAAATCACTTCAAAACGTAAAAGCGTTCTTAATATAGTTATAAGCAAAACATACACTGCTACCAAACGTAATGAAAACCAAATATCCATTCCTGAGTTCAAAATTCCCTTCAAAAATTTAATTATTCGCACAATTTATTATAAATTTCTTAATTAAGTAACATTTACTTTAAAAATCAGCAAAAAATTTTAAGATCGTAAAATAATTAAAATTACACCATTTTGCGAGAAGACAGTGTAAAATATTTTAGGTTAAAAACCAAAGTATAGTGACATATGGCCAATATGTCGGACACTAGTGTTTTGACAATTTTTTGTTATGTGCGAGCTTTGGCAACTGTGATTTATTGCTTCCTGAACTAACGGCTATTATAAATTGAATTTTTCCTTCTAGTTGTAGAGAAGAAATTTTTATTGTATTCCATAAGAAATTTTTATTGTATTCCATAACAAATAATAAAATAATATTTTATTTTATTATTTGTTTCTCCGAATTTTTCTATTATCCTTTTGTGTATTTATTTATCTGGGATATTCCTTGTGTTCTTTATAAATAACCCTGACCCTCTTATCAGTCGGTGAGTATTTAGTTTAGAGTTGTGAAGTTTGTTAGTTAAAAGACCGGTTTGGTGTCGGGTATTGAAACAGATTCTTCGTGACAGGCAAATAGTGTAAAATTATTATAAATGTGTACAATTTTAAGAATTAATTAATTTTTTGATTGTACATGACCATATTATTTAATTTTTTGGTAAATTTAGTTTAAGTCTTTGTTAGGTTTTAAATGAACGGAATAAACGTCACAATTTTCTTTCTTGTTAAATTTCCAATTATAGGTCTCCTCAAAGATATACAATTTTTAGTAGTTAACCACATCAAACTCGGCCAAAAAAGAGAGTAAAATTTATTTTTGTTGGAAGATTTTTGAGTCAGGACGATTTTTCGTTCAATTTATTGATGATGTCGTGAATTTTTTTAATGGAAAATAAACAAGGAAAAATGATAAAATGTTTACGTCTTATCATAGAATACGGAATTGTTTTTTGTATATTAGTAACTCCCCTTCTATTATTTATGGTGTTAGTTAAATATACAATGTTAATAGTTAATCTATACTGTGATAATGTTCTTTGAGATAATTTATTTGTGGTACCGTTCTGAACAGTCGTGGTAGAACGGTTAGCTATTGACTATAGTAGGTAAGGAAATATGTAGATATTGATTTTCGTTGGTGCAGGACACATCGTAGGGGAGGGACAACATCCCTGGGGGTTCTAATTATAATTCCAAATTAAAATAACGCTGAGCTCAACTGAGCATACCTAATAAATAATTAAAATAAATTAATAAATATTAATTTAGGAATATTATTTCACTAAATTATTTATGTGTATATTATTTTTTATGCGCATCTTCCATTCATAATATAAGCAAATGTTTTATTCCGTATTTATTACAATAATTATTTTACTTTTTAGGTTATGTTAGGCTTTCTATTTAATAAAGTGATACGGTAAACCATAGAAGTTTTCTTATGAAACTTCTATTATTTCTATTTTACTTATTTGTTCTATAAATATACCTTTCGGCCAGAATTTAATTCCGGAATTGAAATTAACTTTTCTCCAAATTAAAATCCTCTTCAGTTTTGATTCGCGCCTTCATGTGGTCTGGCTGGATAGCTTATATAACTGGAGAACTTCTATAAAGTGAACTAAATCGTAATTCCTCTATGGACTACATCCCTAGTTGTAACTCGGGATTTGCTCCACCCAAGACTGAATACCTTCGAAAGTCAAATATGGAAAGGTATTTTAGAAATGTTACAGTCTCTCGTTCCACGAGAAAACGAGTAAAGGTTACATCGAAAAAATGTTGGGAACAAAAACTTTAAAAGAGATCCAAGAAGTTATTAACTAAAAGTGATCCAATGTGGTCAAACAAAAAAATATTTATATAACTTCATTTTGTTAAATAAGGCGCTCGGAGGAGAAAGGGTAAGGTCAACCAAATCGGAATTTTTATTTTTTTACCGATCCTATACAAAACGACAATATACTTTTGAATGAATCTGTCAGTTTTTTTGTATTTCGCCTTGGTGCTTTTGAAATCAGTTAGACGTAGTTACTCGCTACCTCGAAGCAGTGCTAGGCTGTCGGAAGAGAAAGGGCGAAGTCGAAAAAGCTTCTAAAGTTACAGACATTGAACCATTAATCTTAATGTAATAGAGAAGGTACTACAGCCTCTTTATTAGTAATCGATCAATTACAAATGAATCTCCAAGTAAATCGACTGGTCCAAGCACAAGTTAACCACCAAATGAAGTATCAGATGAATCTGCTGACCCTGGCCATTGAAGCTGACAACTCACAATTAGAGGAAATACCAACATTTTCATGACGCAACACTCAAAAGAAAAATTGTTTCAATTAAATTGTATTTTCCTCTTCCACGACCCACAGAGAGCAAGCTAGAAAAAATACCCTCAAGGAAGTCAGACATATAAACCTCTTCACCATTCAAAAATTTATTGTAAAAATAAAGAAAGTGGGGAAGTCAAAAGTAGAACGAGCTTTCAAAAAGACTGGAAAGGCAAGTTGGAAGAGTCACATAAAGCCTATGTATTACTAAATTATATTTTAAGTGTAACTAAGATAATGTTAGATTTAAGCCGTGCTATATGTTGCCAAAACCACTTTGTACGTTAAATAATACGTAA
Organism: Catonia carolina; assembly: GCA_035578175.1. Lineage (NCBI taxonomy): Eukaryota > Metazoa > Arthropoda > Insecta > Hemiptera > Achilidae > Catonia > Catonia carolina. The sequence goes on from JAQMRL010000001.1 coordinate 4,165,607, forward strand.
AATAACTGCTAGTTCCAGTGGGTACAACAGCAACAAAAAGCTAGAATAAGTAAATGTTGAAATTTTTGTAAAATTTTTTAACGTACTTTGGGAAAAAATTTATTTTCTTTTATATCTTTTATTTTGGTTTAACGTCCGACTGTTCTGCAATTACTGCTAATGGAGACGGTGAAGGATGAAATAATTTTTGTAACGTATGAAAATATGCCGTGCCTGAATGGGATTCGAACCCAAGACCGCATGATGAGAGGCGAGCACGTTACCAACTACGTTACCAATTTGTTCTTTTTGAATTAGGTATTTGGTAGAAAGTTTAAAAAATTGGTGAACAATTAAATTTCTAAACCTTTATTTTAAGTTCTTTTGTTTTGTGTTAAACTTTAATTGTCAGTTGATTGTATCCATGTATTTCAATTAATATTTTTATTTTGACTCAAAATTAGTGTTACTTAATAGATTTGTACGTCATAGATCCAAAATTACCATCTAAACATAGTTTAACAATAAGATTTTAGTAATACTTTTTAAATAAAAATACATTTTTAACATTGGTTTGACATAACTTAGAATCTTAATACTGAGTAGTAAGATATTTTATTAAACAATGTTAACTGAAATAATCTTGAAAAAATAAGTTTATGTTCAATTTAATGCACACAATTTTGTCTATCATACTTGTATAAAATTTACGATAGATATAAAATTTAATTGTGTAGATTAATATTCGAATAATTCATTGATAAGCTAAAATCATTTCAAATAATATTACATCCAATCATCAGTTTTGATTGAATGTTCTTATAAACAAAAATATAATTGGTTAATTTTCCAATATTATTTAATATGCACATACGACCACTTATGACCGCCACCGTTGGCCGTCTGTCGCCACAAGTGGCGGCCACATGACGTCACCACCGATGGCCGACAGGCAGCCTCTCTGACCTGACGCTTTCTTTGCAAGAATTTAGTATTATCTACTTCTGTTAATACTACTACTGTTATCTTATGTACTTACCTTAACTTATCTACTTTTGTCAGTATGAAGACGTCACCGCCGATGGAGAATACAGCAACGATATTAGGTACATCCCATATTATTATCACGTCCAAGTCACGGGAAATTTTATTTTTACTTTTCGAAGAGCTTAAAAAAGATAAAGAGAATTTTTTAAACTCTTTAGGAGGAGCATCACATCGTTTGAGTCTACGGTATTTTGTAAAAGATCGCTTGAAACACGAAAATACCAGAATGAGGATAAAACATACCTCCTATGGAAAGACTGGTAGTTAACCTTAGACCTTAGACTGGTGGTTAAGGTTAGTAAAAATATAATAATATAAATAACTAGCATGCCCTGTCGCGGCTTTGCACGCGAAAAATGGTGTAATCACTTTTTTTAAATATGTAGCAGAAATTATGTAGCTATATGTTGCCAAAACCACTTTGTACGTTAAATAATACGTAAAATAACTGCTAGTTCCAGTGGGTTAAAATTTTTTATACCCCGACTTCAGCAATTGAATCCATTGTGGTTCAGAGAGTTGAAAGACAAATCCAAATTCGGTAAATAAAGATAAAATAAAGAAAATTATGTGAGAAAATGTATTAAGAAGGAAATAATGTAGCTACAACCTTATGTCGTTCGTTTAAAGTTAGTTAGGTTTGCACTTGCAGTTTTATTGATTAGAAAAACGTTTGTAATTAAGTAGTTAAAAGCCAATTAAGTAAAAAAGCTGATATCAATACGTAGTATAGACCTACATAAAAGTTACAGGATTACTAAATTAAATCAACTGAACTGCTAAAACTTTTTAAAAAATCTCTCACAAAACATTGCTTTAATTAGATCTAATCCTATTAATTCTCTATTCCTATTACCTAGTGTTAATTTTTTTTACCAAAACAACATAACACGTTTATCTATCTCTACTTCAATAATTTAATAAAGTAATAAATTGAACGTTATTTTTACTTAAAAACTTAGTAATCTTTACAAATACAATTGATACTTCAGTCCTAAATTAAAGATTTTCTTTGATAAATTTAATATTCTTTGGGTTCATAATTCTAAAACTGATGGTTGAAAAATTTAAGCTGAAATTATTCTGTAATATTAAATCTTAAAACAGAATTTTAAAAACTTAAAAATACTAAATCTTAATACTTAAATCTGGAATATAATTTCTTATAACTATAAAACTTTAATTTTTCGCTTCTTAGAAAATTAAATCGCAATAAAGTAACATAAACATTATTTTTATTACTTCTTTTCTTCTTTTTCCCCCACACTTTTCCGTGATCTTCTTATTTTTTTAATCCTGAAAAACAGGTGGTTATGTAAATTAATAAGTTTTTATTAGTTATTAAAAAATTCAATATAAAATTTCATAATTTGTTCTGACTGATCCGTTAAAATCAGGTTTTATATAACTTTCTAAAATATGGTGTGAAGTATATGTAAACATTTTTACAAATGTTCTTTGAGGCGATGAATAATTATTTTCTCAATTTTCTGCTCTGGTGTTCATTTTATGGAAAGAATGTATAAAAAGAAAAAAATTACGGTAACAGAATATGTTGTAACATTGTATCATTCAGTTTGTATAATGTGAAATTACGGAAAGCTTATTCTAGAAGAAAAGAACGTCTACACTATTACAACCCCCTTATTTTTTATCTGTGTTTCTAATGTGTTTTTCTTTTCGCGCAATACCACAGTAATGGGCTAAGATTTCAAGTAATCGTAATTACCATTGTTTTCAGAATGAAGAAATGGGCTGTTAGGGGTATTTTATGAGCAAAAAACCTGATTCCTGCTAACTGTTTTGAAAAAACTAAATATTATAACGTTTGTTCCGGGTTCTTTCAGAATCTGTTAATTTAATAATTAATAAAAATTTATATTAGGCTAAATTTTCAACTCGTATTTTTAACAAATTAATCAATTATATGAAGGGGAAATTGCACAATGGTTTTAACTCAAAATTTCGATTTATGGTTTTTTATGTTTTTAATAGTTTAGGCCTAGATTTACTAAAAAAACCTTAAATTAGGTAAAAAAAATAATTTTTTATGAAAAAATTTAAGTTTCTATCAGGTTTACACAGAAAAATTATCATTTTACGAAGAACGAATATTTTTTCATAATTTTATACTGCTCGTTTTAGTGCAAAGATAATTTTATATTTTAATTTATCTGCATCACGGTTTTTAATATTCTCAGCTGTTGTGGTTCGGCTTTCTAAACAATTGTTGATAGGAAATTTACTTGTTTGTATAGGCCTACATATTGTTTTTGAATGGTGCTTTCTTTTTTCTTACCTTTTCCCGTAAATTTACATTTTTAACACTAAGGTTTAATTTACATTTTTAACTCAGAAACCTACCAGGCTGAAATTTTTACTAGTTAATTATCTTGTATAGTCACATACCGACATTTTTATGACTTCCTCAGGTTCTCCAAAAATTAGTAATACGCAAAACACGTGGAAAACCATTTGTAAAAATTTTATGTTATTCGCATTTTTTTTAAAAATGGTATGGTCTAAAGATTAAATTGAAAAAATGTCAGTAGCTCGAGAAGAAACCTGACACCTATAGTGTGTAAAGTTTAATTTCCCTATATTTTACCAATCCTATGAAAAATGTACTTAAAAACAGCCAATTTAACATTGGCAGGATACAAAGTACAGTCTCCCCTTAATTTATTACGGTTATAACTACTAGTAAATTACAACAGAACTACTTAGACTGAATTTATTACAAAAATGTATTAAAAGCTTAAGATATAACAGAAAATATGACCATTTATAATTAAATAAAGAAGAAATCCTAGACTTGCCATCACATAATGCACACTATTTGCCAGTTATTGATAATCTGTTATAATAACGTACGTATACACAAAACCGGTTCAGTAACTTATTTATTTCAACACTAACAGTTCAACCGACATAATGGTTACTGGTAATATCATTGACTCCCTTCACCACTATTTACAATTTTACTAACTCATTAAATCGTATGTATGTTCCATTTGCCGTATGTATAAGCAAACACAGAGAAAGAATCTAGAAAATTCAATAAATAAATAATAATCGAACTTTATGCTAATCTACCTTTTTCAAGAAAAAGAAAAATTTAATTAAAAGAATACTAAAACTTAAACATACTCTTAACTAATATTTGTTACAGAAAAATTCCTATTTAAATTTAATAGAAATTCCTCGAAAATAAGTATTCAATTTTTTTTTAAATAAAATGTTGAGATATCCCAAAACCCAGGCTAAAGCAACGATGCGTGATGCCCATTTGGAACTGAAATGTAGTCGTTTTGTTACTTGCTAGACGCTACAGAACCGAACCAAATTCATATAATAATTACGGGTTCGATGAAGAGCAAAGACAGAACATCGAGTGGACAAAAGAAACGAGGAAAGCCTAAAATGAACGAATTCTAAGAATGTGCGCTGCAAAGAGAGCGTCCAGTAACGTTTAAAGTCACCGAAAAAAATATTTAGCATACCCATGGTTTTGTTTTTAATTTTCGTTTTACTCAAATTAGGACTAACATGACCATGTAGTATTAGTTACTCCTTTAATTTTCTTGCTTAAGTTCTTAATTTGGAGCTTGAATTTTCTTTCTTCATACTTTCTTCAATAATTCTGAAAATTCTTTCTTTCTGTCATTCCTCTTCTTTGATGTGTTACTTTTCTAGACGTTTCCCTCTGGAAAACCTTATGGTCTGCAATCGTTTTACTGCATTTATTTCAAACTTCTATTACATATTTATCAAAATCGTTTAGTGTCATTAAATATGTTTCTGTATCTGAACCATTTTGAATTGTTTTTGTATTTTTTTAGATATTTTTTTTTGTAATTGTTTTACTTCATCTTTACCAGATGTCTGTAGAATCTCATTCTTCATTTTTGTTATTTCATCGGATTCGTATTCCAAAAATAAGCGTATGTTAAAGTCGCTTAGCGATTTAAATATCTAAATTATCGTATTATGAAATTAAAAATCGTATTATTATCGTAGTTCGTATTTATGAAATTCTCAAAATCTCGAACGTATAACAATCGCGTCGTGAGAATTCGAACGTCACCACCAGAACAGCAGCATCATTGAAATTTTAATTTGATTATTTTGTTATTTAATTTGCAAAATTTCGTTACTGCTTTTACCAATTTTCATTTTCGGATTTTTTGCAGAATTCCGGAAGCGTTCCTCTTTACAACAATGTAAACTCATGATTTAAATCCGTTTGGTAAAACTCTGCAGGCCGGCCCATTAGCGTAGGGATTAGCGCAACTGACTTTTACGCCAGGGTCCCGTGTTCGATTCCCGGTCAAATCTAGCCTTTTTAATCACTCATTTTTATCTATCATCCTTCTCACCGTCTTTATCAGCAATAATTGCAAACCAGTCGGACATAAAACCAAAAAACAACTCTATATTTAAGAACAAACAGGATTTCGATTTAAAATATATTGAAGAAAATTTTTCATTTTAAATATATGTAGTCACTGATGTTAATATTGATTTATATCACATCAAATTTACGCTTGATAGAAATTTCATATCATGTACGCCGTATTACAAGCAGTGCATACAAAATTAATTAATAAGTGTTACGCCACGTTTGTATATAATAACTTAATAGGTTTATTGACTTACTAAAGGCCCAGGTGTAAAGTGCCTCATTAAGTTCGTATTTGCTTTTGTTGTTAAGACACAGCAATTACAATATATATGCATCACCCTCCTCGTTACTCCCCTCTCGTTTTATAATGGTTATAACACTTTTTTCTTCAACATTTTCTCCACCTACTTCTTCCTCCATCTATTCGTTTATCCTTTTACCATTCCTCCACCCATGCTATCCTTTGCACATCTTCTAGCAGTATTATACTTTATATGGAACATCTTCTACCAATTCGTTTTTACTCTTTCCCTTCTTTTAGTACGTAGAGTACACTGAGAACCGATTAACTGTTTCTAGATGATTTTTTTCTTTTAATTGTAATGTTTTACATTTTTGTAGGTTTTCCATTAAATATTGATATAATGACTAGCTATTTTTCTGTAAGTGTTATAAAAATAATAATACCATCATGGTTATACTGGGAGGATAAACCATATATTTAAAACAACTATTATTACCAAACCAATATTTGAAGTGTTTTAAGCTGGTCGTACACTGCCCTACTAAGAAAGAAGGCAGTAAGTGCAAAAAGCTGAAGTGTGGGAAAATGGCTTTATAGTATTTTCGACAGCTGTAACACAATTATTAATGTAACATGATTTTGTGATTATATGGTAAAAAGGGAAGTTATTTAACGGTTTTTAACTTTTTTTAAGTTAAAAATTGAAAAAGTTAGTTACAACAATTAAAAAAGCAGATACTGCTTTTTTGCCTGGTAAATATACCTGGTTGGTTGGAGAGGGAAACATAGTTTAATTTATTTAAGTTTTTCAAGCTCTACAGGCTGCTAAGGCTGGTGCCCAATATTTTTTTATAATTTTTTAAAATCTATATTCAAGAATTTGTCCACAGATCAATATTTAAGGTGGTGCAACCTTAAACTTTTATGACTAATCGACAATGATATACAAAGCAGTAAATGAATTCAGTATCAAATTCTACTACGTAAAAAATCAGTATCTGTAACATACTAAGAAATAAGGCAGTAACTAAATAGCAGATACTGCCTTTTCTCTTAGTATCTGAATATACTCTTCTTTTCCTTTGTAAGCCTGGCAAAAACATGTAGATAATGCTGTTGAATACCTCGAAGTAACCGTTGTAGGTAAGGCTTTTTTAGAAAGTTTACTAGTTTCCTTGTGCTACAAAACATAAGAATACATATAAAACTCAAAATCGAGAAATTTGCAGTTACTGCCTTTTTTTCTTAGCAGGGCAGTACACATAAGCGACATTACAGATATAGTTAGAGAGCACAATAAGTACCAATCTCATATTCTTCATAATGAAAAATTATTCGGTGTCCATGGTATATTTTGTCAACCAAAATGTAAAGGGTATCCCAAAAAAAATAAGAGTGACGTTCGCATGAACAGACGGTGTTAGCTGGAGGCATGTGGGCTGCTTAGATCTCTAAAATAATTCATTAGGTATCACTAGAATGTTCAATGAGCTAATTTGGTGAAGAATTAACTGACTGATGATGTTTTTTTGTGAAAAAAGTTGAACATCATCCTCCGTATTTTAATGTTATTTTATTTAACATGAAAATTTACCAGAACATTATTGTGTTTTGATATTGATAGAACATTTTGTATTTTGAAAAAATGAGAGTGACATTCGTACAAACATCTCTTTTTTTCTTTTTTTTGGAGGGGGAACACCCTTTGTAACTACGATGAATTATAACTGGGAACTTTACTGAACAACAAATTTAACCACTAATAGATTGTAGATTTTCTTCTTCTACCTCGGAGACGAAGGTTCCGTAGTTCAAATCCTAGTAAAAGTAGTTAATTTTATACGAATTTGAATGCTAGACAGTGGTTACTGGTGTACCATGATGGTTGGGATTCAATTAACTATACTTTCTCAGGAATGATCGGCCTGAGTCTACACAAGACTACCATTTACACATCATACATATCATCATCTCTTTGGGTTGATTATTGTTCTAAATTGATTAGATTGCAACGTACACGCATTAGAATTTAAAAATAAATAGATAGAATAACAACATTACTTACAATTCATTTAGTGATTTTCCTAAATTTCTTGTAACTAAGAAGAAAGCCCAGTTTGTAGCAACTGCAAGAATATCTTCAACTGGATATGTACAAACGTCGTAATCAGTCGGTGGACTAATAAATCTATATCGAGAACACACTAAGCCAAGGCAACAGTCCGTTGTATTCTTGCACTGAAATTACGTTTTATAGTTAGTCTACGTCAGCATAAATCGTTTCCCTTTCAATCCCACGAAATTTTTAAAGGTACTTGCCAAAAATCTCAGCCATAATTCGGAAACATTGCAGTGTTTTGCAAAAAAAAATTCCGTATTCTTTTATTTATGGATGGATTTTATTTTTTTTAATTTTGTTTCTAAACAACAAAACTAAAATATATTTACAAAGTTACTAAAATGTTATCAAACAAAGAAAATGATTACTAAAAATTTGACGAACCAAAAAAAATTTCACCAAAATTTTAACTTAGCAATGAAGTACGGTACTCAAAAAAAATTGTAGGGCCAGTTTATTATTTTTTTCTAAAAATGCACATCAAAAAATACAAGCACACCAAATTTCATAGCAATATGTTCATAACCAACGGGTTGCTCTAGGGGTAAAGTCGCCACCGTCGCTAATCAGCTGTGAAGGTAGTTATTTTTATACATATTTGAATATTTTTTACTAGTTACCGGTGTACTTTGGTGGTTGGGGTTCAATTAACCTTAGTTCTCTGGAATGGTCGGCCAGAATCTGTACAAGACTACACCGCATTTACACGTCATACAAGGTGTGGCTATTAAATAACGAGACTGACATTGTAAAAAAAATTTATTTTTATTTTATACATAATCACTTATTGTCACCTTCAATATACACTCATTCTCTCCCTACGAATTTTCCATTGCGAATTTTCCATTGTTGGAAACAGTGCTGGAAGTCATCTTCTGTCAGCTCCTTTAGGATACGTCCCGTTAAAAAATGTTTGAAATAAAGCTCGCAAAAATTTTTGTACTGATATTTTGTACACGATTAAAAATGACCCAAATCTTTTGGAAACAATAATAACATGTGATGAAACGCGGTTTTTTACTTACGGTCCGGAAATGAAGCGCCAATCGATGCACTGAAAGAGCCAAACTTCACCGAGAGCTAAAAAAGCTCGAATGAGCAAGTCAAACTTTAAAGCAATGATGATTGTTTTTTTTTTAATCCATGGCATTGTGTACCTTCACTTGGTTCCTGAAGGTCAAAAATTAATCATTTGAAAATATATTGCGATAAGTGGGGACTAACTGTTAATCTCATAAAATCTAAAATTATGGTTTTTAGAAAGGGGGGAAGATTGGGCCGGATCGAGCAGTGGGAAATGGGAGGTGAAACAATAGAAGTTGTAAATTCATATAAATATTTGGGGATAGTGTTAACGCCATCCTTGTCTTTTAAAACTCATGCAAGAGACAGAGTTTCGGTGGCCAAGTTTGCTCTGAACAGTTTTTGGGGTAATTTCTGCTCTCAGAACAAAGTTCCAATCTCCGCTAAATGGGCTGTCTTTAACGGAGTATGTCGGGCAATAGTGGCATATGGTGCCCAGGTATGGGGATACGAAAATATGGATGAATTTGAAATCTTTCAAAGGTTTGCTTTGAAAAAAATATTTGGAATTCCCAATAATACGCCTAATTATGTAATATATTTGGAAACTGGCGTGGACTTGATGTGGCAGTTTTTATTTTTATTGCACGTTAAGTACGTGTTAAAAGTGTTAGAGTTGCCCGCTCGAAGGTTGCCCAAAAAATTGGCTGAAGTTACAATTGTTCAGGAAGTGGGGTGGTTTAAGTGGTGGCGAGAATTGGCGGCTAGATTTCATTGTCAGCTGACTGCTTCTAATAGAGGTGATTGGAGAGGGCAATTAAATTACATTTTGGGGAAAATAAGGGAAAACACGAGGAAAAATGGATTGAGAGGGCAATGAGGGCTGAATACAATACTTTATATAAGCAACTGACATTTAATATGGGTGAAAAAACATACATCTCTGATGAATATGATCGGGCTTCAATCAGTATCATTTTTAGGGCTAGAGGAGGTCAGCTGGGATTAAATAATGGGCCGCACAGGGAAGAAGAGAGACAGTGTTGTTCCCTGTGCAACTTGCGAGAGAAGGAGACAGTGGAACATTTTATTGGGGTCTGCCCGGTTCTGAATGAACTAAGAATAAAGTGGTTTGGGTGCCGTAGGTTAAATAGAAATGAAATTATATGCTGTTTAGAAGGTAGGGACTGGAATGCCCTTATTGGCTATATTCGTCAAGCTAAGAGGTATAGGCGCTGGCTGGTTGATGAGTTCAATTATTAATATAATAATAATAATGTGTGCACCTTTGTTAACTTATTATGAACTTATTATTAACTATGTACTTATTTGTGAGCATAGTCACATGTGACATGTTTGTTAGGGTGCGTATGCGTGTGCGTGCGTGCGTGTATGTAAATGAACGATATGCTATTTGGCTTTTTATGAGTGCAGTTATTATATTAAGAAGGCTTATGTAAAAAATTAAGTTAATTCTTTTATTTTAATTTTGTATTACATAATTAAAAAAAGCAAAGGAAAGGGAAAGGAAAACAAAAATTGTCTTTAATAATAATTTTATCTGTGTAAGTAAAAATTAGTTTAGTTAATTAGAAAGACCAGCCACTGATATTTAAATATTGTAATCTATTGTATTATCTATGTTATCTAAATTCTCTTATTAATTGTATTTATTTTTACTTTGATTTGTTTCTTACTAAACGTATATACTGTATATTTTTGTTTCAAATTTATAAATTTCAGCTGTACAGAATTTAAAGGTATTTGTGTTAGTGAATCTGGCAGACGACTTCGGTCAAGCCAATCTGTGCTGGGAAAAGACATTTCAATAATTAATTAATTAATAATTACTTTCTAAACTACGTCAAAGAGTAAGGAAAAAACGCCCCGAAATGTGGAAGGACAAATCATGGGTTCTCCACCAAGGCAATGCGCCAGCTCATTCCGCGTTATCTGTCAAGAGGTTCCTAGCCAAGTACAGCATCTCAGTGTTAGAACATCCACCTTATTCACCAGATCTTGCACCATGTGACTTCTACCTGTTCCTTAACGTGAAATCTGCATTAAAAGGGACAAGATTAGAGTCTGTGGAAGCTGCAAAAGAGAAAGCGGCGCGTGTCCTGAAGGAGCTGACAGAAGATGACTTCCAGCACCGTTTCCAACAATGGAACATTCGCATGGAGCGTTGTAGGGATAGAGAAGGAGTGTATATTGAAGGTGACAATAAGTGATTCTGTATAAAATAAAAATACAGTTTTTTACAACGTCAGTCTCGTTATTTAATAGCCACACCTCGTACATATTATCCTCATCTCATTGGGTCATGGGGTGGCTTATTGTTCTAAATTGAACAGATTGCAACGTACACGCATTAGGAAACAAAATTCTTAAAAATGATCATCAGAGGCACTTACGCAGCTGTGTAAACAAATTTCAGGAGTTTCCAAAGCCTACATAACAACAATGAATCATTGAAAATTATCTTCGTCATACCAAATACGTACACTATGTAAAGTGCAGGCGATTACATCATTCAAAAGAGCACTTCTTTCCGATCAACTGCATAAATATAAAAAGCAATAATTATGTTTAAATAGTGTCCTTAAATAAAGGTATTATAAATGTCCTTTAACCGGGTATTGAGATTGTTGGTAGATACCCGCGACGTCCATATAACCGGACGTTGGGATCAAAAGGGTTAAGTCCAAAAGAAGACAGAATTTTATCAATTTTAATATAGTACAGTAAAATCAATTTAATATGGTTAATAAGATTTCCCGTTTAATAGGCGTTTTTTATAAATCCGAAGACCATCGGTAAAAACATGTTTAATTTTGTTCAGAGGACCTGAAAATGTGGGATCCCGGTGAAAATTCGAATTTGAAAAATCGAAATGAAAATATATAAATAACTTTCCTTCCTATATTTCATACAATGCAAGAGAAAGTAAAAATTGGTACGATTTCTTTAATTTATGAAAGTTTTACAAAATTTTCTATCCAGAAATCGGATGTGACATAATTTTTTGAATATATGTCCCGTAAATAATTATGAAAAATTTTGTACAAGTAAAACATATTGGATGATATCGTTTTGTAATGCGGTAGTGAACCGTACCTGAAAACTGGAATGTACACAATATATAGAGTTAAATAGATGGTACTCAACGGAATAGATTGATAAAAGAACTAACCGCACCACAAACAAATCAAATGAAATCATATGATTTCATCTTACCTATCACAATTTTTATCCAAAATTAAAAATATGTAATGTCATATAAAGTATACAGCAGGGCCGCAGAAACATTAACGTTGCTTAAGAGGTGGTTCAACTCTAATTCCCTTACTGTGAACGAAAATAAAACTAAATATATAACAGTATCGTTACGACCATTTACGAACCCAAAAAACAAAATCCTACAATTTCATTCGTGTCAGTAAGAATATTATACCCTGTAACTGTTATGCCCTAGAACATGTTAATTCATATAAGTACCTCGGAATCTGGTTTGATGAAAGAATGAGATGATCCGTCCATATTCATCGCTTGAAACAAAAAAATCCGAAAATTCCTTTATATTTTTCCCCGCATAAATAGAATTTTGTCACAAAATGACCTAAGAAAGGTATATTGTGCGTTGATACAATCCTTGCTGCAGTACGGAATCATCGCTTGGGGCCTTCCGTTCGACATTGAAACCACTCGTAACGGCTCAGAAAGCTGTGATCAAAAGCGCTTTAAATTGTGACAGACAATTCCCTTCTGATTTATTATATAGTAGATTTCGGGTACTTGACATTCGGCAACTTTACATAAGGAACTTATAACTGTACATAAGATCTATAAACTTTCTTTACTACAGAAAATAATTCATAATTATCATACCAGAGCTGTAACCCGTATTGGATATCAAGCCCCTAGATTGCATAAAACCATTAATAGCACTGCAGCACATTATATAGCCTCAATCACATACCTTAATTTACCAGAGGCAATCCGAAATACTGATGTAGCTCCTCAAATATACAAAAGAAAAGTAACCAACTGGCTGATTAATTTAGGGAGAGGGCAGTCTGAGGATTTAATTAGTTCTATGTATTCAAACTAATTGTTCTTCCTCTTGTGTCAGCTAAAACTTTTTTGTTAACATTGTCATAGAAAGTCTGCTTCATCCTTTGCCATTACATGACATTTTATTTTTTTTTTTTTAAATTTATTTTTTATACTATTATCCTTTTTATGTATATTTACGTTTAGAAATTTTGTTGTATGTTTTTTTTGTAAATTTTGTTTCTTTTCTTTTATATAAATTTAGTGTAGATACAAAAAGCTATTGTTATAATAGAATAAATAACAATATAAACCAACTCATACCCGCGCACAGGCTAGACCTATGCGGGTATTAGGAAATAAGATAGAATAAGATGCATTGTACTTGTTTTTAGCAATAATAAATAAATAAATATAGCCTATGGTATGTTCTTCAGGAATCTCTAAGCTGCCAACTGTGAACGAATTTATGAGAGTGATTGGGCAGTTTCTGATGTTACCTCGTACAAACAAACGTAATTTCGTTATAATATTAGTATAGATACTTATATTATTACTTTAAAGGAATAAATTTCTATAGAACTTACATATTGTTTGTGTCCAAAACAATCTATACGTCTGTAAGGCGTCAATAAATCCGGCCACCATCTTGGAAAAGGTCCCTTACGCACAATTAACTTGGGTTCCACGTATGTATGATGAAAATTATTTAGATGACAACAATCGTTGATTGAAGAAACAATTTTTATTAAATAAAATATAATTAATTTACGCACAAATAGCATAGTTAAGAATGTGTTAATCATTCGTCATTCATTAAATTATACGGTTTTATCAAATGTAATAATCAAATAAAACTGTTTTATCAGATGGTAATTATCATAATTTTAATGCGTTTTACTTTGGTTTTAAAACAATATTTACTTGAATTTGTTTTACTGATTTTTATGTTTTTGTTGAAATTTATATATATTATCAGACTATGGAGAAATGATTTTTCGCATACAAAAATACGTCATTAAAATAAAATTATCGTAAAAATTCCAAAGTATTACTAATGCAAAAACTTATTAATTAAATACACTACTATACTCCCTATACCGTATTTTTACTTTCTCTTGCCTATATGAATATATAGGAAGGAAAGTATTGTTTTCATGTCGATTTTTCGAAATCAAGTTTTCACCGGATCTACACGTTTTCAGACCCCTGAACCCAAAAAACATGTTTTTAGCGATTGGTCTGTGTGTCAGTGTGTGTGTGTATGTATGTATACAGAATATCCCAAGAACGGAACATCGTACGAACTTGAAACTTGAAACTTAAGTTACATACCACTACCGAACCCGAAACGAACATTTTCATCAAAATCGGTCAAACGGAAGTAGTAGTTTATTCGTGTAATTTTTCACTTTTTGCGATTTTCTCAAATACTGGTCCTACGATTTTTTTTTCAAATCGCCTGGTTTACTGAATTTTTTATGCTCTACAAGATAGGGTAGGCGCCATGTTTGCTGAAATTCATGGTGAGGCTGTTTTCACGTAAAAAAATGTTTTTTTTAAGATTGCGGCTTAAATATGCATTTAAGCGCAAAAATGTATAAAATAAAAGTTGTAGAGAATTAAAAATCCTACAACTTTTATTTCTAACATTTTTTTGTGTAACACTTAGTTTAGCGGTAATTAGCAATTTTCTGTTTTTATCTCACGAAAACATGTGAAAAATCGATTTTTTTTAGATTTCGGCCTTAGTATGCAGTTTACGACAAAAGTGTATATAATCAAATTTATAGGAAATTAGAAGATCTACAACTTTTATTTAGAGCATTTTCTCTACAGAGCCTTGTTTAGCGTGAAAGAGTGATTTTCCTTATTTTTATGCCAAACTGAGGTTGATTTTCATTTTGCGTTTTTCACTCATATTTAAAATTAGGTTATGTTTATTGAGGTTGGTTTTTTGTTTATTTCTAATGTTTTATTACTAATGTTAGGTTCATTGTTAATTATTTTCATTGGCAAGAGAAAGTTGTATGAGTGTTTTACACCAGATTTTTATGCATAGTAGAACAATTTTAAATCACGCGAAGTGATTTTAGACATTTTTGGAAGCTCTTTTTGCAGTCCACATTCTCAGCATTCGTTCACTATAGGCTTTTATCCTCTCTTCTGTTTTCCCGAAGTTCTGTTTCTCATGGAAGCCCTTAAATTCCGTAATTTAGTTGACTGAAGTTTTCTCGGTTTATTCCAATTTTCTCAATATTTTTAGTGACTTCTTTTAACCATTTATCCGACACCTTAGGTCTACTGTTTAGTGTCCTAAATATATGTTTGCCAACCGGTTGTCATCCATTTTAAACAGGTGGCCATAAAAGTTTATTCTTCTTTTTCTAATCGTTTTTATTAATTCGTTCATTTTCCTTTCCTTGTCCGTCTACTATCTTCAGACCCATTATCTTGTAGCGGATCTTTCTCTTAAATTTCTCTGCTTCTCTTAGACCAGCCTTCCCGGTCATTTAAGGTGAGACTGTATGACGGTTTTAACTAAAAATTTAGAATTTCGGTTCTTTATGTTTTTCAATAGTTCAGGCCGATATCAACCATAAAAACATGAAATTGCGTGAAAAAATTATTTTAATAAAAAAATTAAGTTTTTAGGAGGTTTACCTAGAAAAATGATCGGGTCATCAAGAACGAATATTTTTCATAATTTTATACTGATCGTTTTAGAGCAAAGGGAATTTTAGTTTTTTAAATATCTGCATTACTGTTTTTAATACTCGCAGCTGTTGGTTCAGCTTTCTAACCAAATGTTGATAGGAAATTTACTTGTTTATGTACATTTTGTTTTTGATTTATGCCTTTTTGTGTTTTTGCCCGTTCCTGTAAATTTAGATTATTAACATTTAGGTACATTTATCTCGGAAACCATTAAACATACCAGGCTGAAATTTTTACCAGTTATTTATCTTGTACATTCACATACTCCGTCACTTTTATGATTTCCTCAAAAGCTACAAAAATTATTAATATGTAAAATACCGTAAAAAAATTGTAAAAATTTTATGTTATTCCTTATTCTGTTTTTAACTTTATGGTTTAACGGATTAAGTTGCGAAAATGTCAGTAGCTCAAGCAACCCGACAACTACAAGTAAGTAAAGTTTCATTTCACTATCGTTTACCTATCTTGTGATAAATGTACCTAAAAATAGTAAATTTAACATTGGCGGGATACAAAGTACAGTCTTCCTTTAACGAAAACATTTTCACATTTTGTGACGGTCAAGTTGTGTTTTCGCATACACACAGGTTTTATCACAGTATCATAATGTCCAACCTTGACTTATCTGGAGATTGGCACTGTTGGCTTTTCAACTTTTCTTCCGTCCACCCAGGGTTCTGGTATAGATTCGCTTAGATTCATTAAATAATAAATGAACTTCAATTTAGACTATTTAATTTTTTTAGTTAATTCGTGACATAATATATTTTCTTTACTGTATATGGTGGTAAAGCGGTGCAAGACACCCTTCTTTCCACCCAATTATCTGAATTTGAATCCGTAATGTTTTCTTGGTTTATTTCGGTTTTCTCAATATCGCTTCTGAACGACTTATCAGGCACCTTATTGTTTAGTGTTTTTACTTTTTGCATTAGCAGTAATTGCAAAGTAGTAGAACGTAAAACAAAAAAAACAATTTACCGTCTGTTTAGTTTTTTATTGTATATTCTACACCTTCTCTTTACATATTTGAAATTTTGAAATAGCAAAATGTAACACAGTATTATACAAAAAATCTGGAGTAAAACATTCACACGTCTTCCTTTTCCAATTGTATAAAGGACCAATTTTAATAAGCAGTAGGTATATAGAAAATTACTAACTACAATAAAATGAAATAAAATACAATAATAATATCAGCTACCAGCCACTCGTTCACTTCAACTTCGTCTGAATTTTCATATCCAACATCATTCTAATAATTCGTGCGTAATAACAAATTTAGCTATTTTTTTGTCATCATGCACTTTTTTCGGATAACCTGAACAAATCAAAATCCGAACAGGTCCTAGTTCCAGTTAGTTCGGTTTATCGGAATTGTTGAATATTGTTTAGGCAATTCTAAAAAGATCCTAAAAAGTTATTACATTATTTTCAATAGACAAGAAAAATCAAAAAGTGAATTTAATGGTTAATTTCCCGATGTACGATCAATTCAGGAATACGAATTCTTTAGAGTAGTCCTCCTTTATACCGTTTAGAAGGGAAGAGTCAAAATTCAAGCACTTTACTTTTCCAAGATATCACTTTAAGAACACGCAAGCCGATTTTTACAGAATACAGATGTTGTTTAGGTCATCAGCCGAAAGGCTGGTTTGAACCTGTACTAAGTAAAACGAGGAGTGAGGTGGTTTACCATTGCCTTCCTCACTGAATGGAAAAGTACGCTTATCAGCATGCCGGTCCCTCTAAAAAGCACATATTTTCCACTCTGCAAATGACACCTTCACTTTATTCACCAAAGGGTCTGGCTGTATAATGAAATTCATTACTTTCAGAGGAGGTAACTCTGATTAGTGTCTTTTACACCTCTACCTCTTCTGTTCTTAAATGATTCAGTCATTTAATTGGCTGACCATGTGATTAGAAACAGAACTATTTATTTTAGCCCTGGAACGAACACATTGAGTGTAAAATGACACTCCACCTGTTTGTTATGGGCAGAAAATACAGATAATGAAGTTAAAAATAAAATTGTTAAATTTCATTTAATGAATCTTTATTTGTTTATTAGTTAAGAGAAATAAAGTTTTGGTGGAAAGGAAATATCTTCACAAACGAAAACGAACGCAAAAGAAATATTTGCCAAAATAATGGCGTCAGAAACCATTCTTTTAATTAGGGGCTAGTGCGAGGAAATATGTATTTGTGTGTGAGTAACAGCAGTAGTGGTTGTAGAAAAAGCTTTTGTAATTTCCTTTTATTCGGTATTCAAAAGCGAATGCATTCAGCAGTCAGAGACTTACTTGTTGTACAAATGTTTTGTTATGTGGTGTGCAACCACACAACAGCAGGAATTGCCAGCCTGACAGAACAACTCGTTGTTCTGTAGTTGCTGCTATACAGCAGCAGTATTCCTTGTCAAGACACATCAAAGCTTTCCTTCTGCATCCTCCTCCATTATAATGTATTAAAATGCTTTCTATAGACCAGCTCAAGAAATAAATTTCTATGTTTCTTCTTGTATCTTTTTCTTAAACCAGGATATTTAAACGGTACACTGATATTAAAATGAAAATAGTTTTTAAAAGTATATATTACGTTTGCATTACTTTCATAGCTGTTGTTGCATTAAAATACTGTATGAAATGAAAGGATTGTTATTATAATGGTACGGATGCGTGTAAATGTACGCTGTCCCTCTCTACGTTCACTCTACCTTGCTCCATGCACCCTCCCGCTCGAGAATTTTTTCCCAGTATTTTTCTACCATTACAACTTTAACACAACCTTTTTATCATACTTTTCCGTCTTTCTCTTTATTTCTCTTTCCCAGGTTGTTCCCCTCTTTAATTATGTAACACATTCACGTAAAAGAAAATTTATTGACCGACTTGGCTAGACTGAAAATACTTCAAATCAATACATACGCATGCGTTAAATGTTTCATTTTTCTCAACAGAAAAATTAATTGAATTCCCAGGATTATGGTATAGACCTACAACTGTTTCAATTCATCATAGTAACATTTACTACCAAATAAATTATAATTTTATAAAAAAGGTTTAATAACAAACAATCAAACATCTAACGTTTGTACCGAACCAATTACATCATAAGATATAAAAAGTAGTAACCGAAGTTAATTAAAATAGGAAGAGTAACGATAGAAATAATGGTTACACCTGTAAACCTGTGAGTTCGTTTACCGGTAATATGATCTGTTTTTCATGTTTGTGGATAAGCTTTTCTAGTTTTTTATATTCTATTTGTTGTTCTGGGATTTTTTTTATATACATGTTTGTATCGTATTATCTTACACACTTAGAAAAATCTGGTGTGAAACACTTACACAACCAATGCTTTTCTTCCCAATGCAAATAATTAACAATATAACCTAACATTAGTAATAAAACATTAGAAATTTACAAAAAAACTAACCCCAATAAACATAACTTTATTTTAATCATAAGTGAAACACGCAAAATGAAAATCGACCCAGTTTGACTTAAAAATAAGGAAAAATCACTCTTTCACGCTAAACTAGGCTCTGTAGAGAAAAATGCTCTAAAAGTTGTAGATCTTCTAATTTCCTATAAATTAAATTATATACGTTTTATCGTAAAATGTATACTAAGGCCGAAATCTTAAAAAATTACATTTTCACTCGTTTTCGTGAGAAAAAACAGAAAATTGCTAATTACCGCTAAACTAAGTGTTACACAAAAAAATGTTAAAATTAAAGTTGTAGGGTTTTTAATTCTCTACATTTTTTATTATATAAATTTTTGCTCTTAAATCCATATTTAAGCCGCAATCTTAAAAAACATTTTTTTACGTGTAAACAGCCTCACCAAGAATTTCAGCAAATACGGCGCCTACCCTATCTTGTAGAGCATAAAAAATTTAGTAAACCAGGCGATTTCAAAAAAAAAACGTAAGACCAGTTTTTGAGAAAATCGCAAAAACGTGAAAAATTACACGAATAAACTACTTTCGGTTGACCGATTTTGATGAAAATGTTCGTGTCGCGTCTGGTAGTAGTATGAAACTTAAGTTTCAAGTTTCAAGTTTGTACGCTGTTCCGTTCTTGAGATATTTTGTATACACACACACACACAGAACAATCGCTAAAAACTTGTTTTTTTGGGTTCAGGGGGTCTGAAAACGTGTAGATCTGGTGAAAACTCGATTTCGAAAAATCGACGTGAAAACAATACTTTCCTTCCTATATATTCATATAAGCAAGAGAAAGTAAAAATCTAGAAGACGTGATTTGCCCTGGTACTGCTGTTTGCGCCTCTCCCACTAACGCGCATCAGTAATATTCCCCTATTGTCGCTTCCAGGTCAATTGGTCCACAGCACAATGCCCGAGGTATAAAAAGTCCATACCAAAAATATCCAGAGGAAAAGGTCCAATCAAGTTAAAATGTCACAAAATATTGTTAAAATGTTAAGGTCACAAGTTAAAATGTCCAATGTATAAAAATGCCCACACCAGCACGATTCCCACCACCTTTGTGAAATTCTTACGATACAATAGAAGGGGGCCATACAGCAAACAAGATAGTTGAAGGATCCCATTCAAAATTTCAAAGATGATTTCTGGATACCACAAGCATTTGGAGAGTTTTAGATAAATGTCATAAAAACGCAAAATGATACAGAGAATATAATAATCCAAATTGAAAAGGGTCATGTAAAGGTAAGGCACCCGATCAATAAGAAATACTTAACAAATCAAAGGCGAATTGAAAATATTGTGCGTCGATACAATAAGTATAAATGAGAATAATAATAATACGCGTATAAAGCAATATCTAAGAGCTCTTTCCTACCACATGCAGAAGAAAATTAAAAAATATAATTTATATTTTGACAAAATGTTATTCAGACAAAATAATGACAGCTGATATTTTTGTTACTGGAAATATTATAGAAGTGGACATTTTTGTTACTGGGCATTTAATAAAATTGGACATTTTTACTTTCTCTTGCCTTTATGAATATATAGGAAGGAAAGTATTGTTTTCATGTCGATTTTTTAAAATCGAGTTTTCCCCGGATCTACACGTTTTCAGACCCCCTGAACCCAAAAAACATGTTTTTAGCGATTTGTCTGTGTGTGTGTCTATGTGTGAGTCTGTGTCTGTGTGTCTCTGTGTGTGTGTGAACAGTTCTCAAGAACGGAACATCGTACGAACTTGAAACTTAAGTTACATACCACTACCGAACCCGACACGAAAATTTTCATCAAAATCGGTCAACCGGAATTAGTAGTTTATAAGTGTAATTTTTCACGTTTTTGCGATTTTCTCAAATACTAGTCCTACGATTTTTTTTTAAATCGCGTGGTTTACTAAATTTTTTATGCTCTACAAGATAGGTTAGGCGCCATGTTTGCTGAAATTCTTGGTGAGGCTGTTTTCACGTAAAAAAATTGTTTTTTTAAGATTACGGCTTAAATATGCATTTGAGCGCAAAAATGTATATAATAAAAGTTGTAGAGAATTTAAAATCCTATAACTTTTATTTCAAACATGTTTTTGTATAACGCTTAGTTTAGCGGTAATTAGAGATTTTCTGTTTTTTTTCTCACGAAAACGTGTGAAAAATCGATTTTTTTTAATATTTCGGCCTTAGTATGCATTTTACGATAAAAGTGTTTATAATCAAATTTATAGTAAATTAAAAGATCTACAACTTTTATTTAGTAGCATTTTTCTCTACAGAGCCTAGTTTACCGTGAAAGAGTGATTTTCTGTATTTTTTAGCCAAACGGGTAGATTTTCTATTTGCGTGATTCGCTCATGATAAAATAAGATTATGTTTTTTGAGGGTAGGTTTTTTGTGTATTTGTAATGTTTTATTACTAATGTTACATTATATTGTTAATTATTTGCATTGGCAAGAGAAAGTCGTGTGAGTGTTTCACACCAGATTTTTTTTTTTTTTTTTTTTTACGTCTGACTGTTCTGCAATTTCTGCCAATGCAGACAGTGGTACGCGAGTAATAATAATAATAATAATAATAATCAAACATTTCTTTTTGTGGACTTTCCCCATACAAATGGAGTTGCTTCATTTTTCTTTATAAAGTACAAGAGATACTACGTATATTACATTTATATTATAGTAATACACAAAAAAACACAAGTTTAATAACAAAATGAATACAGAAACGTTGACAAGCAGATAGACTAAATTTTAAAAAAATAAGTAGATCAGAAATTTTAATAACAATTATTGTACTAAGAGACTCATAATTATTTTCTTAAAACAAAAAAATGAATGAAATTTATTCATTAAAATTTCCTTAAACTTTATTTCATTAAATTTCGTTAAAACAATAATAAACAAATAAAACAATAAAACAAATTACAACTAAACGGCATAGATTTTCATTATTAATAAAGTATTCAATATTTTATTGTTAGAATAGGCCTACCGGTACTATTGTATCTTATTCCCATCAACAGCCGGTACACCAAAAATCAAATCAATTTAAACTTCGGCTATCCTACTCTAAATATGGTTCTTCTTATCTCTAAAGCTTGCATGTATAAATAGACTGTTTATTTTTGCAACAGTGAAATTTCCTAAAAAAACAACCAGTTTATCCTTTTCCCATATCGGACATGTTTCATTGCAATCAATATAATTTCCTCCATTATCTACAAACAAGTAAATAGATTTATTTATTGCTAGTCATAACTGAGTTATACATCTAACTTTCTTTATTGCAATATTCACTAATAACTGATCACCCAGAGAAAAGTTTGGGATGAGGACTTATATTCAGCAAAACTGTATGAACAAATTGCGTCCTCTCTGCCTTCAGCTGCCAGAGCTCCGTGGTACAAAAGTATTTGCGTTTGATTGATTTCTTTTTGTATCTTTCTGATCATTTACTTTCGAGAAAGGAGAAGGGAAAATTCGAGCGTGTGTGAGATTTGCACGTCACACAGCCTGCACGAATCAATCCTGCATTCATTCTTTCTAGAGTAAAAGAAAATGAAACAGCTAATTCAGTGAACGTTCTGTGGTTGTAAGCAGTGCATTCCCGAGCAGTGACATCCTGCTATAGTGTTTCATTTATTTTCATGTATGAGTTTTAAACTTAATTTTTTGTACGGTTTTTACATAAATTACTTTATTTCTGTTCGATTTTTACCACAATAACTTAGGTTTTGTTTGTAGTTTTAAGCCAGTTCAAAAAAATCACTTGATTAAACATTAATGTGTATAAATAAAAAGTTGTCACTGAGTAATCAGTGTATTATTTATTTAAAGTAGGTCATGTTAGAGTGTATGATAAGCGCGCAGCCCCTTCTTCTGTGCCCTTGATTACCTAACGACCTACCCTACAACGCTCCATGCAAATTTTCCGTTATTGAAATCAGTGCTGGAAGTCAACTTCTGTCAGCTCCTTCAGGACACGTGCCGCTCAAAAATGTTTGAAATGAAGCTCGCAAAAAATGTTTGTACTGACACTTTGTACGCGATTGAAAATGACCCAGACTTTTTGGAAACGATAATAAAATGTGATGAAACGTGGTTTTTTACTTATGATCCGGAAACGAAGCGCCAATCCATGCACTGGAAGAGCCAAACTTCACCGAGAGCCAAAAAAGCTCGAATGACCAAGTCAAAATTTTAAGCAAAGATGATTGTTTTTTTTTATATCCATGGGATTTTGTACCTTCACTGGGTTCCTGAAGATCAAACAATCAAAGTTACCTTGAGGTACTTTCTAAACTACGTCAAAGAGTTAGGAAAAAACGCCCCGAAATGTGAAAGGACAAATTATGGGTTCTCCCCAAAGACAATGCGCCAGCTCATTTCGCGTTATCTGTCAAGAGGTTCCTAGCCAAGTACAGCATTTCAGTGTTAGAACATCCACCTTATTCACCAGATCTTGCACTATGTGACTTCTACCTGTTCCCTAGGGTGAAATCTGCGTTAAAAGGGACAAGATTTGAGTCTGTGGAAACTGTTAAAGAGAAAGCGGCACGTTTCCTGAAGGAGCTGGCAGAAGATGACTTCCAGCACTGTTTCTAACTATGAAAATTCGCATGGAGCGTTGTAGGGATTGAGAAGAAGTGTATATTGAAGGTGACAATGAGTGATTATATATAAAATTAAAATTAAATTTTTTTACATCAGTCTCGTTGTTTAATACCCACACCTCGTACATAATTATTTTGAGACAGAGCCACTGGTGGTACGTGAACATATTAAGACAAATTAAGTGGTACCACTTAGTATGACTCCACTTTTTATGACAATTTCATAAGCTATGTCGTCTATTGCCATGTTCGGATTTTCATTCTTTAACGATACAAAAATATTTTCTTATTACCTGTTTTACGCCACTTTTCAAAGGTTTTCCTTTTAATACGTTTCACTACAGATTCCTATATTATTTAAAAATAATTAAAACAAATTCCCTAAATTTAACTTTTGACCGGAAAAAACATTAAACAGGAAAAGACAACAAAATCTACAATACAATTTAATTAATTTTAAGCTTATAACACAATAAAACAGAAGTAGGTTTAGTCCAGAGCAAAACAAAAAATTCTTTGTATTCTTTAAACTAGCCCATTATCACGCAAGTTGCAGAGAAGTAGTACACAGAAGAAATTCAGAAATCAAACTAAATTATAATAACAGTGCGTTATATGTGTTCTGGGTATGTAGGCCTAACAGTAATACGGAGTCAAAACAACAGAAATGATGTCGGCTGGATAATCATGTAGTCTGGTCTGAATCATACCACCGTCAGTCCGCGTGTTTGTTACATCAACTCAATGCTTAAATGGGTTTTTCTATAGTTCGTTTAACGATGTTTTACAGTATTTGAATATTTACAGTGGATGAATAAGAAAAACGGCTGAAAACTCGTGAATACTCGCTATATCTTGTAAGGATTCATATCTCGAATAACGCAACGAGACTGACAAAAAGAGAAGTAATTGCCTAGATCTCCCACTCTAACTCACGGACATTCTGTCTCTGTTTCTCACACTATTACACACCCATCTTTTCCTCGTTACACAGAATAAACAAGTAAAAGAACGGTATGTGTGTTAGTATATGTAGTGTAGTAGGAACGCCTTACAGGAGAGATTTTATGCAAGATCACATCTTGCACTTCGGTCAATGAGTGGCTTATCGGGCACAAAGTAAGCGTTGTGAAGACCGCAGACACGTTTTGCATTTAAGAGGTAATTTTGGTGTTTAACCATATATAAGCTACCTCAAAAGTAGAGTTCTCTCTAGACTAGATATTTCAAAGGCTTTTCAACTACATCTTTTACAGGGTGATTATAAAATCGTACTCAATTATTTTCTGCTTTGTAGAAATGAGTTGAATTTGTAAAAGATATTGTGGCAATATCGAGAGGGAATGTCTGTTCGAGAGGGTTCTGGATCGAGAAATTCGTAAAGTTTTGAATAGTAAATAATAAAGTGACAAAGTAACAATAGGGTTAGTTATAAAAGGATATTTAAAAAGGGCCGTGTATAATAAGGTAGGGTTTTTGTTGTACAACTATTTGTGAAAGAGCCGGTTGGTTACCTGTAACACCTTTTATTCTATTGTGACTTGTTATACTAATTATGATTTTTCCAGAACCAATAAAAAAGATTTTTGTATCAAATCTCTCTGTTTTTCTAGAGATATCTCTTTGGTCTACCTATATAAAGGGAGCCCCTAGTGCGGTCAGAGAGTTGTATTCGTTTGATCTTTGACGAGTGTTTATTGAGTGTGCTATGGGTGCGTTAGAACAGGTCAACGGGCCGGGCATTGTATTGGTCAACTATTGTTATTCAGTTGTATTAAGTATGTGCATTCTGTATAATTGTCTAAGTAGTGCTAAGTAAATTATTAAAGTTATTTATTGTATTACTTCATTATAATTAGTTTATTATTTATTTTGTAAATCTTTTAATTGTAATAAATACTGGTATTTTTAAACTTTAGTGTATTGATTATTTAATTACCTAGATCCCGAAACGGACCTTAGCGATAAGTGTCACAATATTGTAACATTCTACAGTGATATTCTGGAAATGTCTAAGGGAATAAATTGTTCATTTTAAGAAATTGTGTATTGAATGAAGTGCTGTGTATTAAACAAGGGTAACGGATTACGATGAATGGACTGTTTTGAATAAAAGTTCTTGCATATCGAAACTAGTCGAAACGTTTGGTTTATTTTGATTCCTTCTACGATGTTCCAGAATAGTGGAATAGGTTTTTTTAACGATTTTAATGAACAAAATACAGAAAATCACTAATTGACGCTAAACTAAGCGTTGTAGAAACAAGTGCTTGAAATACAGTAGTAGGTTTGTTATTTTTGCTCTAAAATTCTTATATAGTCGCAATCTTACGAAAACCATTTTTCACCAAGATAGTACAGCCCCGGAGAGTTTCAGCAGACTTGGAGATTATCCTACCTTGTAGAATTTAAAATATTTAATAAATTAGGTGATTTTTAAAAAAATTTTAGGAGCCGTGTTTGAGAAAACCGGAAAATAGTGAAAAATTTTACGAATAAACAACTACTTCCGATTGACTGATTTTGATGAAAATGGTCGTGCTGGGACGCCTTATATGCCACACACACCAGTCAGAAAGAACGTGTTTTTTGGGTTCTGGGGGCCTGAAAACGTGTATTTCCGGTGAAGACTCGATTACAAAAAATCGACATGAAAACAATAGGCTACTTTTCTTTCCTATGCCGATATTCATGTAGGGCAAGAGAAAGTACGAAAAGAAATTGATTTTGTTTCCTTATAAACAACCTCATATTACATATATTATACGTGCATACACATTAGCTCTAGGTTCTACAAATTTATGAAGGAAGGAAGTTAAGCAATCCAATTATGGTTTCCCATGTCCTAGGATAAGTCAATTTAGTGGTTTTTTCAACAGCATGTCGAAACAAAATCAAACCAGCAGAATACAAAATAAAGATAAGGGGTTGTAATTTTTTGCTTCGTGTATTGTTTGCTGATACTAAGAAGGCGTTTCTGTAAGTCAGCTTTATATTTCATGATGTTCTGTATTCTTTTATAAATTTGGGGAGACTGTTCGGGGACTAAGTAACAAAAATTTCTTTGGAACAGCGTTTTTGTGACTCTATGCAAAGGAATCAAATGCTTGTTTCTTGTACTACACATATCCATTCGTTGCGGAGAGTTAACAGCGTTGTTGTGCGGCTGTACGATCAGTTCTCAGGCATAAAAATTATCTGTATATCTAAAAATGGGAAATCCTTTAAATTTCCCCTTAAAAATTTTCAAAAGGTACCCCTATAAGGTTGGAAAGGGTGTCCGACCCCTGAACCAATATTTTTTTTTTACTGAGTTCCAGACGATTTAGATGGCTGAAACTTAGTAGAGATGTTACCTACAGCGCACTGAAAATTACCTCTTCATGATCACAAAAATGTACCCGTAAGGGGTTGAAAACGGTGTTCAACCCTTAAACCAATATTTTTTGTTTATTAAATTCATTCTGGAACTCTATGGGAGAGATTTACGAAGAGGGGATTTATTTATAACCCTAATTTAAAAATGAAATAAAATAAAATTATACTCGGGTGAAGCCGGGGTAGGCATCTAGTTATTTATAAGAGTAGATTATATTTTATTCGCTTACTATAAAAAATTTACTTGTTTTATCAGGAAAACCGCTTTATTGGGACATATTTTACATGGATATACTTGTCCCAATTAATCAGATTCTATTGTATAAGTTTTCACAAGATCCTGGGGTAACTCTTCCGCTTTCCATCTGTACGACGTGGCTGCTGATTTTGTTTTTGTAAACCTAAAATTAAGTATTTTTTGATAGGTTATTTACTGATACTGATACAGACTTCCACCAGTGGGTACATGACTGATGTAAATGAAGATTAACGGTTAAGCTGGAATAATATAATAAGGAATAATCCATTGTAGAATTTTCGGGGAGTCGACGCATTTCTGATACGTTAGGCGAGTAAAGAGAGTGGCGTAAATGGTAACAAAACAAATTCAGCTCTCTCGGATAATTCCAAGCATTCCAGCTGACCAAGGACTTTGGTGTGGTTTTAAAAAGGGCGTAGTTTATGAAGTTACTACCGACGGTTTGGTATTTCAAAAGCTCCGGAGTCCGCTTCTGCTTTTAGCCCCACTTAGCTTGCACCTGCCCTCATCGCATAAATATCGGCTATATCATCATAACCAGCTTACAATATTCCCCACTCCTGTTAAATTATCATTTCTTTATGCAATACCTTAAGGTCTAATGAACACTCTTAGAACATCAGCTCTAACAGTATATACGACAAGAGGTTGCAACGTTTAAACTTACCACCAGCCTATCTGTAAATATTTTAAAAGTTAAGAAATTTTTAACTAATTTTTTTTGTAAAACTTTTAATACCGATGTTTTCGTTTTAATTTTGTTTATAGCTTCCCAACATAATAAACAGCATGCACACAGCATATAACCGTGAATAATAATTCTTCAAATGGTTTTCTTATTTACATTAGTCGTATGAACTTTATTATAAAATAGAATTAGATTCACAAAAAATACTCGACATTACAGCTAGTACATTACACCTATTTTATAGTCTTTTAAATTTTCTTCTATGTATAATTAATGTCTTACTACTTTGTAGCAGTAAAAGCACGCAAAGGTTACATAAACCTCCTCGATCGCGGTTAATGCGTTCCCTTGAATACCGCGAAGCATGAAACCGCGGTGGACGAAACACGTTTCATTATTACCACTACTTACTTGCTTACTTCAATAAGCGTGTCATCCAACCATTTTTATCAGATAATTCACAATTTATCTCAGCGTTAACTCAGAATTTTATATGAGTTATTTTTCAATCAAAAACTATTCAGAAAGGAATTCGTGTACAATGTAAAATGTTTTACCAATCAACAATGTTTTTAGATTTTTTTCTACCTGCATAAAAGACGTTTTTGTTTAACCAATTTACTATTGCTATTAGCAACATAGTAATCAATTCTGTTTCTTCTTTTGTGATGTAGACATTAAGTAAAAAATTATTTTGCTTTACGTACATTATCACTTCAAAGTTGTACAAAGATGGAAGTGTAAGCAATTGAAGCTGCATGAGGTTAAGTGGTCAACTCCCACCACACACCTAATTTTAAAAACTCTTTCCATGTTACTCTGTGATGAATTACTCCAAGCTTATAATATAAGCTACTATAATCATATTATGACATACCGGATATGAGATAATAGAATAAAATCACTGTAAGCTGCTAATAGCAATTTTTTATCACTTAATCTATAGTCGTTTGCACGTTCAGTTGACACAACGGAGCAGCATAGGACAATGTATTTCTTATAGGGCTCTGACTGCTACTAGCACGTACACAAACATTGGCTTTGAAAATCAACCAATGCCATCATAACCAATAACATCCCCTCCTCCGCGCCCCATCCATAACAAACCATTATAATGTAGAGTAGTCTATATGACTACTAATTAATAATTAATTAACACTATAAGTTTATACTCAACTTCATACGCGGATTCCAAATGTGAAATATTTTTTTCGATCTCTGTCCTGGGAAATATTTTTAGGTTTGTAATAACCGATTGCGTCATTTGTTTATATTTATCAGGCAGTGTTTAGAAAGTCTGGCGAGGGAATGCGGAGAAGGCATTAGTAGGTTTGCAGTAAAATAAATAAGATATTCATTTTAACCCCCCCCCCCCAAATAGAAGAAAATTTTTTTACAGTTTTTTGATTTTTTACAATTCATTAAACATTCTACATAATACATAATTTTGTTCTGTTAAACAAAACTTGAATTGTAGTTGAAAAGCGCATTGTAAAAAAGGTAAAGTTTAAAAAATGTATTTATATACGCATGCAGATGCCTTTGATTGATGTTTTTAGTTGCGCTAATAGCAGTGACGATTACCATAAGATCCATTGTGTCAACTGAACGTGCAAACGACTATAGCAATTTGTTTTAATGTAAATACCCTAGATGATGTATTTGATCGGTATAAAAATCTCCCGGTAAAGATCTATCTACTGATACTCCTAGAGAAATCACTGTTGGCACATGTTCTAAAATATTATTTTGTATAGACATCTATTTCTCTATTTTCCAATACATTATGTTTGTTTTTGTAAATACTGACACTTGTTTCCAAGGACTGTTAAATTAATTAATTTAGGAATTGCACTACAGATTCTATGCTAATGTGTGTATCCACTTCGAGATTATCTACCAGGGAACTTTTATTTATTACGGAAGTATCATCAGCAAAATGGCAACTAAAAGTGAGCCCTGTGGAACACCAGCTTTGACGTCAAGCATTTTAGACAGAATTTTTGTAAGTTTACCCCTAGTAACAACAACTCTAGTTAATTCTACGTACTGTATTACAAATTATTCGTAATAGTTTTCATTGTTGATATTCTTAAGCCAATTTATCATTTGTCTAACATATATCAATAACATGCATTTTAATAACCCAAAAAATAATCTTGGAGATTTATGGGTAAACCATATTTCATATTCAGTAAATTACAACCAATTATTTTCCATTAGATCTTTCTCTTTGTGATTAAAGATTTTCTTATTCCAGTTTTGAAAATTGTTTGCTTTTTTTGAACTATAAAGTAATGCAGGTGTGATTACAGTGTTGTATTGTTTTAGTTTAAAGTACTCGTATTAATCGATACATTCTTTTTTTAGATGTTCTTGACCGCAAATAATAGTTTTCCTGTTTTTCTAAATCTTTCTTCAATCGAGAATTCGTTGTTGTTAAGTTGATTCTCCAAAGTAAATTAAATTTTAGTTTAAATTTTTAGTTAAGTTTTTGTATTTTTTAGTCAAGTTTTTAATTATCGATACATGAAATCGATTTTGTCATAACAGAAATATCATAATGAACATGTACTGATGTTATACAATGTACAACGACAAAGTTAAGACCACATTTCCGCTATCGTACTCGGTTGACAGTACAGATGAATTTGAATGTATCCATCCGATAGCACAACTCTGGAAATAGCTTTTCCCTCTGCCTTTTTAAAATCGTGTTTAAAATGCTCTGCGACCCACGTTTTCGAGTTATTTCTAATTTCCTTTTTTTATTACGAGTTACACGGATCAATCTTAGGGCGGCACCAGTTAACTCGTGAATTACCAAACGAAATCGGTGTCAAAGAAGAAATTGCCTCACAAAGAACTTATTCTCGGATGTTTTCGTTTAAGTCCCCTGAAAATTATGATAAAAGTCTGGGTATAAAATTTTCCCATGAAAAAAATTATTGACGGACGCAATCGATCCAGTCTTAGCAGAAATAACTGTCTCAACATGTACTGATCTTTCTCAATGTAAAACCAGATTTCGGCTATCATACCCGGTCGACAGGTGGAGTGTCAAATTATTTACACTTAATCTGTTTGTTGCAGGGCTAAAATAAATAGTTCTGTTTCTTATCACATGGTCAGCCAATTGAATGACTGAATCATTTAAGAGCAGAAGAGGTAGAGGTGTAAAAGACACTAATCAGAGTTATCTCCTCTGAAAGTAATGAATTTCATTATACAGCCAGACCCTGTGGTGAATGAAGTGAAGGTGTCATTTGCAGAGTGGAAAATATGTGCTTTTCAGAGGGCCCGGCATGCTGATAAGCGTACTTTTCCACTCAGTGAGGAAGGCAATGGTAAACCACCTCACTCCTCGTTTTACTTAGTAAAACCTCTACAGGTTCAAACCAGCCTTTTGGCTGATGACCTAAACAACAACCCGGTCGACGGTGCAAGCAAATGGGGATGTCTCCATTCTATATTACACACCTCGAAGTAGCTTTTTTCTCTGCTTTCTCAAAGTATTACCGTTTTCGAGTTGTTTTTTTTTTGAAGTTCCTTATTTTAATTACCAGTTACTCGGATCGCTCTCATGACGGCCCCGAGAAAACTCTTTATTTCCTAAACGATAGTAGTATCAATAAATAACAAAGAAAGGCGACGGTGCTCGCCTCTCATCATGCGGTCTTGGGTTCGAATCCCATTCAGGCACGGCATATTTTCATACGTTACAAAAATTCATTTTATCCTTCACCGTTTGCATTAGCAGTAATTGCAGAACAGTCAGACGTTAAACCAAAAAAACAAATTAGTTTACCGGTAGGCTAATTAGAGATTTTCTGTTTTTTTTTTCACGAAAATGTAGAAAAAATCGATCTTTTTAAAGATTTCAGCCTTAGTAGGCCTATGCATTTTACGACAAAAGTGTAGTACATAATCAAATTTATAGGAAATTAAAAGATCTACAACTTTTATTTAGCGCATTTTTCTCTACAAAGCCTAGTTTAGCGTGAAAGAATGATTTTCCGTATTTTTAAGCCCAACTGAGGTTGATTTTCATTTTGCATCATTCACTCATGATTAAAACAACAAGGTTATGATTTTTCAGGTAAGTTTTTTGTTTATTTTTAATGATTTATTACTAATATTAGGTTATATTGTTCATTATTTTTATTGGCAAGAGAAAGTTATGTGAGTGTTCCACACCGGATTTTTAAAAAAAATTGATTGTACCCATTTTTTGTTATGACTCATATTAGTTATTTCTCCCTTTCCACTGATGATTCATGCTGATGTCAACGAAATTCCTGTTTCCAGTTCTAATTAGTTTTTTTTGTAGAGTAGTTTTGTTTTCGTGTAAGATATTGTGAAAAATTAAAATCATTAATATTAGTTGGCCGTGTAGCGCGTGAGCAAGTAAAAAGTAAAAGTAAAAATAAATTATTCAAATTTTTTCCTCATTTTTAAGAAAAATAAAATATTAGCGTTATTTGTAATATGAAATGAATATTTATACAGTAAGTTTGAATGTTTTATTATCACGTCTGGAATCGATTAAAATTGGACTGAAATAAAATGAATACACAATACAGAAACAAAATCGATTTCAGATTCGAAAAATTTTGTGTAGGTAGATGAAATAATTGGAGGATTTTTGTTTTATATTTTACAGAATAACAATGTTAGATAGAAACGGAGCCTTTTGTGAAGAAAATTACAGTTAAATTCATTTTCGTACTTATTCCACGGTGAAAAGACAGTAAAAACATGATGTTTTTGTTCATTTGTTTGATCGCTTGCTTTCATTTGTGTAAATTTCAGTCGAAGAATTTAAATGTGATGTTATAAAGAAGGTTAAGTTAGTATTAAGAGGTAAGGATCATTAGTCTTTAGGAGTTGTTTTCTTAAATAAGAGAAGTTACTTGAGGTCACGAGTAGAGTTTGTGACTTTATCTCCGTTTCATTCTGTCTCGTATTTAACTCTATTCACTTCTTCCTCTGCCTCGGAAACTAAACCGTAACTATTTAACGCCGGTTAAAATTTTACCCACGTTTCTGTAAATGGTAAAAAAAACAATGTAACATTATTTGAAAGAGAAAATAATCAATAGCAAGAAGAAAAACTTATTTCAAAACCATAAATGTAAAATAATAAAAGAAAAACTTATTTCAAAACTATAAATGTTTTCAAATTTGGTACACACTTTACTTCTGAAAGCAAACTAAATAACATACCAAAAATTCCCGACAGTAGGATTTGAGCTTCGTCCACCAACTTGGAAAATGGCAGGAAATTAGTGTTCTTCATATACGTTTTTATTTACAGCGGCCAAACGGTCCATCCAACTTAAAAATCCCAAAAATACATTTGTACAGGATTAAAAGCGCTACGAAAAATATTCTAAGCATTTTCTTTGTTACTGTACTAGTTCAGAAGTTATCCGCCACCAAAACAGCGCGTATACTGAAACTGTTCGCTCAAACCCTCACCAGCCATTCCAATTGGGCTCTACTAACGGGTGTTTTATTAAGGACGCAACCCTGATTATAAGAAGATAGAAGTAATACATCGGTAAATTTTCTGTCCCCCAATCGGTATGTTGGCAACAGTGTACTCAAGGCCAACTACTAAGACAGTTAAAATGTTCCAGTCAAGCGTTAGTGTGGTGACAGCAGTCGTTTCGTTATATTGTGTCAGCAATGGTTTTTTCCAAGGAAGAACGCGTGTTTATTGTAGAGACTTACATAGCGAGTAAATCTTACAAATGTCTGCAAGATAAGTTTCAGTTGAAATTTCCCCGTTCTGCCGTTCCGAATAAATCGTCAAAGTTGCGTTTGTTAAATAAATTCCGTAGAACTGGGAGTGTACTCGATGAGAAACCATCTCGCCAGCCAACTAAGTTAACCGCGGAAGTTCTCGAAGATTTGAAAAATCGTTTGACTCAATCCCCTAAAAAATCGCATTAACTAAGGATGCAAATGTAACTTTTTCGTAGCTCTGAAAACAGTAGTTAATGTTAGCCCAGCTTGCGATGATAATCTTCTAAGCGATATTTTTTGTGATTGAGTCAAACGATTTTTCAAATCTTCGAGAACTTCCGCGCTTAACTTTATTGGCTGGCGAAGTGGTTTCTCATCGAGTACACTCCCAGTTCTACGGAATTTATTTATCAAACGCAACTTTGACAATTTATTCGGAACGGCAGAACGGGGAAATTTCAACTGAAACTTATCTTGCAGACATTTGTAAGATTTACTCGCTATGTAAGTCTCTACAATGAACACGCGTTCTTCCTTGGATAAAACCATTTCTGACACAATATAACGATACGACTGCTATCACGACACTAATGCTTGACTGGAACATTTTAACTGTCTTAGGTAGTTGGCCTTGAGTACACTGTTTCCAGCATACCGATTGGGGGACAGAAAATTTACCGATGTATTACTTCTATCTTCTTATAATCAGAGTTGCGTCCTTAATAAAACACCCGTTATAACATCATCATAGTTACACAAATTACTTTACTTAATAACTTTACTTTACTTTGCTGACACAATAAGTTTACTTTAAAAAATCTAACTATCGTGGTCATTTGACAATAGTTTTGTAATTGACTAAGGTTTAAAATCATAATATATTAGGCTTATAAATACGAAAAAGCCCTCGCTCGCTTGTTCGTATGTAATAGTTTGGCCTGTCCTATTCCACAATGATGGACAACCCGTAAATTTTACGTCGCTACTCCTTGTTGTGTGTGAAAAAAATTCACTGAATTTGGGCCTATGACGCCTTTTGGAGAGGAGGTGCACACCCAGTCAATTCCCTCTATTAACTTTTTTGGATTTCACAAATTTTTTTGCTCAATAAATTTTCTACTGTTGGCAATAATAATTTTTTAAATGTACTCAAAGCCTGTATAAGAAGAAAGCCTTTTCAGGACAAGCCAAGATCAGACATTATAATACTGTAATAAAACCTGCGGTCCGTACGCGAGTGAATACCTTAGAATAGAATGACTAGGAAGCTAGCCTAAGAGAAGCTGATAATTTTGAGAAAAAGATCCTCCTCAAGATAGTGGGTCCAAAGATAGTAAACGGACAATACAGGTTACCAAGAAGAGAAGAACTGTACAAGAAAAATAGACAATTAATGACTATTAATTTCCCATTCAACTTCACAATTCTGAATCTATCTGTTATCTAGGTTTATATTTAGATAAGAGGCTCACGTGGAATGTACACGTGGATAAAATGAGAAAGGTACTCCAGGACAGGTTCAAACAGTTGTACAGACTTCTTTCACGCAAATCCAAGTTACCAACTACATCCAAATTAACCATTTACAACTTCTACCTTCGACCAATATGGAGCTATCCCAATTGATAATTGATATTAATATTGATCTCAAATCTGGCTACGCAGACAGCAATCCAATAAGACGTCTAAGACGTCGTTGGAGCCGGGACCTCATCAGTTAACGTAGTACTGTAATTGACTATACATTACAGTGTTCTAAATGCTGCACTTGATGTTACACTTATCTATTCACGTCGGAGTTCTGTCACTGGACTGTGTCTTCACTCACGTTTTTTACCATGTTAATTTTTTCCAAATTTTGTGTTATCACATTCACTGATTGTTTCCAACAGATTGTGAATTTCCTAAATAGAAAAAAAAATTCCCATTAACAATCATAAAACGAAGACTAAAATTATACGGACACCTGTATAGAGTGGGTGACAAACGGTTGACGAAACAAATCTTTAGGACACTGAACTATTGAACTAAGGTATAGGATAACTTATTTAAAGTCAGAAATAACAGTGAGAAAATATAGTGGATCAAACCAAATTCGGACAACTGATTACTGGATCTAAAGAGCGAAAGGGCTTCCACGAGAAACAAAGACAGAACATTATGATTGACGGAAGAAAGAAGAAAAGCCTTCAATAAACAAATGCTGAGATGGTGGGCTGAGAAAAGAACTTCTAGAAATATCTAAAGTTGCTTTACGTGGTCAAAAATTGGCACAATACAGAAAAAACAATTTCATCAAATTAAGATCAAGTAACACTGATGAAATTATAAGAACTGATGTGTTGAATTTAATTAAGTTTTCCCTTGGTAGATTTTTCTTTGACAGTCTTGTAGGCTTAATTATTTTTTTACTTTTAACTTTCTTTGTAACTTTAAAAACTTTTTTTTATAAAAACTACATTATTTTTAATTGAAAAATATTTAAGATAAGCAAAAAAATTGTGTTGATCTGTTAAGATCTTCATATAGTTATAGATTAGAAGACACAATTTTAGGTTAGTGTATTGCAACTTGACAGAAGAGCCGATGCATTCAATATGTTAATTAAGTTGCTAGTTGTTCCGTGTAGGGGAAATATGTCATTAATTATGCCGCAGTTGGCACCGCTTGATTAATTGCCGAACCTTCCCCCTCCATATCTACCTCACGTCTCCCGACACCCTCGCCGCAAAACGTTTCACACAAACATACACAGCCCATGATGGGGGATGAAAAAAAATCGATTATAGCAACTAACACTTAAATAAGATAAATGGTAGTCAGTACACTCATTATATACCCTGGAATTTACTGTTTTTCATTACGGAACAGTGAAGAACAGTCCTGTTGAAATACAATTCGTCTGCTGACTTTTGAACCAAGAATTTTTTTAATAAAAACTCATAATAAACCTATCCAAATATAATTAGCAACGTAAATAATTAATATTCAGCGTTCAAAACGTTTTAAACAATAGGCAAATAATAACGTTACGTGCAATTAATTTGATTCTCTGTAAACCATAATTTGAAAAGCCATACGTACGTACAAACATATAGATTCTGTTTTATTGCGGTAGACTAAACGTTCTCTCCCGGGACAAAAATAACACGTTTCACTAAATCGCTGATATCTCGCAAACAGAAACCTCGATTTTAATCAATCAAAAACAAAAATAAAACTCGGATTGTTTTCTAAAACTTAATAACAGGTAGATTTTAGAATGCATTTGATCACAGACGATAAATTTCATTTCAGTTATTGTTACATCAATGTAAAACTACGAGTGCCAATTAAGTTTTTACATTATTAACTATAGTACGCGTCAAAATTCAAAATACTATACATGACACAAACTATTGAAAAAATTTATGGTTCAGTCCAAAAATCACTTCCCTATCTTTTCGTGGAACCAAAATACCACCTTTTTAAAAAATCGCCCACATATTAAAACGGAACATCAAATTTCACTGTTAAATATTTACATTATAGAAAATACTATGAGCTTTAACATGCTTAAACGCCGGATTTTCATGTAAACCTTGGACAGAGAAACAGACGTTTAAAAAGCACATCAACGCAAACCGGCTAAAAATTCGGTAATACTTTTTATACGTGAATTGCAGTATCTCCGACTAATTTTTAAATAAAATAGTTCAAGTCAAACAATCAACGCAGAAAAGAACAGGCTTTAATTTGGCGTACCGTTCAAATTTTTCCGTTTGGTTTTTTTTACATACAACTCTTCAAACATAACGGACTTCTTTCGTCGCATTGCAGTTTAGGGCATTGTATTAAATAAACTACTGTAATGTACACAAAAAATATATACTGTGTATAAATAATATATAATATAGTGTGTAATAATAATAATATATTTGTGTATAAATTGATCTTTTTTTATTGTTATGAGATTTGTGTCGATAGATATTGCATAAGTAGGTATGTGTTAAGATAAGAAGGAGTAATATTGTGAAATAAGAAGGTAAAAAATTCGAGTAAACAGGGGAAGTCAAGAAAATAATAAGGTGAAATAGTTTTTAAAAAAATAAAAATGAGAGAATGTTAAAAATAAAAGAAAAAACAATAGTTAAATTGTTCTAGAAAAATCCAAACACCTCAAGAAAAAGAGAGAGAGTATTGAGAGGGAAACCCAATGCAATTTTCTGATTGGCTGTTTAAAAATAAGACGAATATTTGAAAAATATAAAACTAGTTCGATGTAAGGGGAGATGGCTCGATGGTTTTAACTCAAAATTTCGATTTTTGGTTTTTTATGTTTTTCAATAGTTTAGGCCTAGATCTACCAGAAAAACATTAAATTAAGTCAAAACATATTTTTTTACGAAATAATTAAGTTTTTATCAAGTTTACACAGAAAAATTATCATGTTACCACGAACGAATATTTTTCACAATTTTATACTGCTCGTTTTAGTGCAAAGATAATTTTAGTTTTTAAAATATCTGCATCACTGTATTTTATATTCTCAGCTGTTGGTTCAGCTTTCTAACCAACTGTTGATGGGAAATTTAGTTGTTTTTTGTATATATTTTTTTTCATTGTGCCTTCTTGTTTCTTGCGTTTTCCGTCAATTTAGATTTTTAACACTAGGTACATCTTTCTCAAAAACCAATAAACCTACCAGGCTGAAATTTTTACCAGTTAATTATCTTGTATATCCACATATACCGACATTTTCATGACTTCCTCAGGTGCTCCAAAAATTAGTAATACGCAAAAACCGTAGAAAACAATTTTTAAAAATTTTATGTTATTCGTAATATTTTTAAAAAATTGTATGAATTAAAGATTAAATTGAAAAAATGTCAGTAGCTCGAGAAAAACCCGACACCTATGGTGTGTAAAGTTTCATTTCCCTATCTTTTACCAATCCTATGAAAAATGTAGCCTACCTAAAAATAGCAAATTTAACATTGGCGGGATACAAAATACAGTCTCCACTTAAGGAGTTATGAAGGTTCGAATTAGAGAGGTCCGACTGTATTTAGTAATGAAGTTTCAGTTTTAACCGTTCTGTTCATGCGCAGTATTATTTTGGGTTTAAACGTTTACCTGTATTTGATAGGTTAAGTTGGAGCGTGTAATAGAGCCTATTACAACGTCATATACTGTAGGGTTAACACAATGTGCTGTTAATTGCGTTCGTGCCGTTACAGGTCACAAAATCTGTCTGCCACTCTGACAGATTCAACAATTAGTGTTATCGTTGTTATTAATTCACTTTTTTTAAATATAAAGCTAACAATAAATTTAATGACCAATCAAAACATCACTTATATATGTGGAATACACCGGGTGCTTATATTTCTTGAAAAGTACTGAATTGTTTTTTTTTTAGTTGGTCCTTCCAGATACAATGCTGGAAGTTTCTTTTATATGCCATTTCGCTTATAAAAATGCGTTTTATTTTTAAGCGGCAATAAAAATTTTTATCAGATAAAGGGTGTCTCACGAGTAACCCGACAAACTTCTTAGGTGGTTTCCTCTAATGAAAAAAGTTTATATAAACATGGGTCCGGAAAAGCTTTATTAGCGAGTTACGGCTAGCGAAAGATTTCGCCCTTGGTTCAGAACATACGCCTAAATAAAGTCATCCTTGAGGTCTGAGAACCCAATTTTATGAGTAGATTTGATGGTTTCTTATGTATTTTGACCCGAAAAATTGAATAAAATAAGTTCCAGAACCATATCTCCAGTAGTTTTTAGTAGAATTTTAGTTTTTTAAAATATCTGGGTTATTTTTTTAAATATTCTCAGCTGTTGGTTCAGATTTCTAACCAACTGTTGATGGGAAATTTACTTGTAAGTTATGTACACCTTGTTTTTGATTTGTGCCTTTTTGTTTTTGCCTGTTCCCGTAAATTTAGATTTTAAAATTTAGGTACATTTTTCTTGGAAACCATTAAACCTAGCAGGCTGAAATTTTTACCAGCTATTCATCTTGTACATGCACACATACCCGCACTTTTATGACTTCCTTAGATGCTCCAAAATTTAGCAATGTACAAAAATTGTAAAAGTTTTATGTCATTATTTTGTTTCCAATTTACTGCTCCAACAGATCAAATTGAAAAAATGTCAGTAGCTAGAGAAACTCGACAACGATTAAGTGTGTAAAGTTTCATTTCCCTATCTCTTACCAATCCTATGAAAAATGTACCTGAAAATAGCAAATTTATCACTGGCGACATACGAGGTAGTCTCCTCTTAAAGAATAGTTACTTCAATCGGCTTTCATTTTTGTGCTTCTTATTTTTATTTAAGTAATTTGTTAACAAATTATTCTTAATTTTGTTGAGTATATTATTCACACCGTTTCCTTTTAGTTTATTTTATTTCCACAAAGCGCACGGGAACTTCTAATTTATTAATAAATGAAGGTCCCGGAGACCAAATTACAGAGATATTCACAAACCCAGACACCCGCAAAACCAAAATTCCTTTTAATACATCAACATTCATACCGTGTCAGCCAGAAAAGTAAATAAAAGCTCTTTGCCTATTACTTAACTATTCTATGATAGCTTTCTCAGCAACTTTAAAGTTTTTATTCGAATTTTTGATGGGATAAGATTTAATATTAATGCAGTCCATTCGAAATAACTTTATAATATTAATTAAATGGATAAAGAACAGAGGGAATTTTGTAATGTGCTCATACGTCAGTGCTACTACTTAAGAGATGTTTTTTTGTGTTAACTTTCCCTGTTAGTGAATGAAAGCGTTTTAAAAGATAAATTAATAATGGAAGAGTAAAAAATAATTGTTCTTCCAATAACACACGTAAAATAGAAATCAAATTAATTAATTAGTTTATTATTATTAATTTAAATTGATTATTAATGTACGAAGTGTGGCTATTAAATAACAAGACTGACGTTGTAAAAAAATTTATTTTTATTTTATACATAACCACTTATTGTCACTTCAATATGCACTCCTTCTATATCCCTACAACGCTCCATGCGAATTTTCCATTGTTGGGAACGGTGCTGGAAGTCATTTTCTGTCAGCTCCTTCAAACAGGTGCTGCTTTTTCTTATACAGCTTCCACAGACTCAAATCTTGTCCCTTTTAATGCAGATTTTACCTTAGGAAACAGGTAGATGATAATAACATGTGATGAAACGTTGTTTCTTACTTATGATTCGGAAACGAAACGCCAATACATGCACTGGAAGAGCCGAACTTCACCAAGAGCCAAAAAATCTCGAATGAGTAAGTCAAAATTTTAAGCAATGATGATTGTTTTTTTTATATCCATGGGATTTTATACCTTCACTGGGTTCCTGAAGATCAAACAATTAATCAATATTACTACCTTGAGGTACTTTCTAAACTACGTCAAAGAGTAAGGAAAAAACGCCCCGAAATGTGGAAGGACAAATCATGGGTTCTCCACCAAGACAATGCGCCAGCTCATTCCGCGTTATCTGTCAAGAGGTTCCTAGCCAAGTACAGCATCTCAGTGTTAGAACATTCACCTTATTCTCACCAGATCTTGCACCATGTGACTTTTACCTGTTCCCTAAGGTGAAATCTGCATTAAAAGGGACAAGATTAGAGTCTGTGGAAGCTGTAAAAGAGAAAGCGGCACGTGTCCTGAAGGAGCTGACAGAAGATGACTTCCAGCACTATTTCCAACAAGGGAAAATTCGAATGGACCGTTGTAGGGATAGAGAAGGAGTGTATATTGAAGGTGACAATAAATGATTATGTATAAAATTAAAATACAATTTTTTACAGCGTCAGTCTCGTTATTTAATAGCCACATTTCGTATTAATTAATCACGTCTTGTGTATTGAATGGGGTAACTAAATGCAACAATAAATAATGCCAGTAAAATAATTACGACGAAAATTCCAAACGATTTTCAAAATTGTAAAACAAAGATTTATAATATATTTTGTAAGAATAATATAAACGGTAATTTTACTTTCGAAAATGGACATTTTATTCAGAAAAGTGGCCATCATTCAGAGAATTACTATCATGCAATTTCGAATGGACTGTACGTACTTGCACGTATATTGTAGCTGTATATACATTACACGTTACCCGCACCAATTTTGAAACCTACATTAATTGACTTCACTCCTCAATTTAGAGAGTTAAGTTTATTTTCGGAGTATGATATAATTAGTTTGGAGTGGGCTACTGTTTTAGCTGTGGCGGAGGATGGAGCCACACAACAGGTAATCTCTCATAAAATAACCCCCTTCCTTTCACAAACTTAAATCACGATCCATAACCCCTATTCACTATATATGTGTGAAATAATTATAACAAGTACTAAATAATTACTGCAATTAAATAATTTAAGTATTACGTAAAGTTAATGTTATCAGTGATCAGCAAAATATTTCAAGGTAGACATGTTAAAACACATACACTGGCTTCTAGCTTGATCTTGGCCCTATGGCCCTCCAGAGATAATAACTATACGAGGTGTGGCTATTAAATAACGAGACTGACGTTGTAAAAAATTTATTTTTATTTTATACATTATCACTTATTGTCACCTTCAATATATACTCCTTCTCTATCTCTACAACACTCCATGCGAAT
This sequence comes from Catonia carolina, assembly GCA_035578175.1. Lineage (NCBI taxonomy): Eukaryota > Metazoa > Arthropoda > Insecta > Hemiptera > Achilidae > Catonia > Catonia carolina. The sequence continues at coordinate 4,207,977 of JAQMRL010000001.1, forward strand.
TTTCCATTGTTGGAAATAGTGCTGGAAGTCATCTTCTGTCAGCTCCTTCAGGACACGTGCCGCTTTCTCTTTTACAGCTTCCACAGACTCAAATCTTGTCTCTTTTAATGCAAATTTTACCTTAGGGAACAAGTAGAAGTCACATGAAGCACGATCTGGTGAATAAGGTGGATATTCCAACACTGAGATGCTGTACTTGGCTAGGAACCTCTTGACAGATAACGCGGAATGAACTGGCGCATTGTCTTGGTGGAGAACCCATGATATGTCCTATCACATTTCGGGGCGTTTTTTCCTTACTCTTTGACGTAGTTTAGAAAGTACCTCAAGGTAGTAATATCGATTGATTGTTTGATCTTCAGGAACCCAGTGAAGGTACACAAACAGATATAAAAAAAACAATCATCATTGCTTTAAATTGCGGTATCAAAAACCGGGTCTTTTTGTCTTCCAACCTCGTTATGGCAATTTTTAAACAATATTAAAAATATAGGACTACTATAGGTCAAAGCAGAATAAAATTAGCTAAATTTTGATGTAAAGTATACTGAAATTCGACTCATAGTTTTGGAGATGCAGGGGTTTAAACTCGGGTGTCTATGATTATGAAACTGATAGTAGTGTTTGTTAGACCTCTACCTCTTCTGTTCTTAAACGCTCATATAATTGGCTAACCATGTGATAAGATACAGAACTATTTTTTATAGCCCTGGATTTAGCAGATTGAGTGCAAATAGTGTAACACTCCTCCTGGTGTTATGGGCAATTGTTTCATATAGGATAATAAAAAGAATTAAACAAAGATATATTTTAATTATGTTGGAATTTAGATAAACTATTAGTTTAAATGATACAATACTTTTAAAATAATATAATTAAAAAGCTAAATTCTATATCGGTAAAAATAAACGGTGTTTACATATGCGTGTTCAGTGAATGACTGGAAAGGCTTATTTGCATACGTACCAGCCTAAATGTGACTACAACATCCAGACTTGATATACGATTTTCATCTGTCCACCTGTCCGTCTCTTATTTTGTTTTGTTTTTGTGACATTACTTTTTATGGCTGTTAAAACCACTGAAACACTGTTTATAGTTGTTTTTTAAGTATACAATTTTTTAATCAAATGTCAGTGGTAGGAATGTAGAGGGGAAAAACATTGTGCAACAGGAAGGAAATCATAGCGCCGAAAATTTGTCCAGTTCATGTTGGTTTTTTATATAACCAGTACGTTATTACTCATACGTTTCCAAATTATTCACACGTTTTAACTCGATCAACATTAATCTTCTCACAATAAGTACTCTGCTTATTATCATAAATAATAATTTCTCTGGTAGAATTGCGATAAACATATAAAGATAAATTATTATGACCAGATAAATTCGTTGACCGGAGGAGTTCATTCATTAAAAGATGTTTACAAACATAATGCGGCATTTATTCCTGGTTTCGGAAACGGATTATTTATAAACAACAAAACCTCCTTTTAAATTAAAAAATTAATTACATTAATTAATTCAGTCATGACAACTAAAGAATTCTAATAAACTACTCAACAGATTAAATGTATAACAAAATTATTTAAAACTTACTATTAATTCAAACTTAACGAAAAAGAGGTAGGTATGGCTATTCAGAATTTAACAAAACAGTCAATTCCTTACTTACAAACCAAAACAATTTTACGAACTTCCCTTCATGAACTGCCTCAATATGCAACGAATTATGTACAAACCGGTTTTGAACAACTCAATTCATTAAAACAAATAATCGGTTAAACCCACATTGATCCCTACAAAAGGTAGCGGCTGAAAACTACCATGGATCATTCTAGAAGGATAAAGAACACAAAAAGTATTCCGGATAAATAAATACACAATAGATAAATAGAACCTAACAGAATACAATAAAGCTTATTACTTTATACAAAAATCTGGTGTGAAACACTCACACAACTTTCTCTTGCCAATGCAAATAATTAATAATAAACCTAACATTATTAATAAAATATTAGAAATAAACAAAAACTAACCTCAAAAACATAACCTTATTTTAATCATGAGTGAATGACGCAAAATGACAATCGAACTCGGTTTGGCTTAAAAATACGGAAAATCACGCTTTCACGCTAAACTAGGCTCTGTAGAGAAAAATGCTCTAAACAAAAGTTGTAGATCTTTTAATTTTCTATAAATTTAATTATATACACTTTTGTCGTAAAATGCATACTAAGACCGAAATGTTAAAAAAATCAATTTTCTCACGTTTTCGTGAGAAAAAAAGCAGAAAATCGCAAATTACCGCTAAACTAAGCGTTATACAAAAAAATGTTTGAAATAAAAGTTATAGAATTTTAAATTTTCTACAACTTTTATTATATAACGTTTTGCGCTAAAATGCATATTAAAGCCGAAATCTTAAAAAGAAAATATTTTTACGAAAAAACAGCCTCAAGCAGAATTTCAGCAAACATGGCGCCTACCCTATATTGTAGAGCATAAAAAATGTAGTAAACCAGTTGATTTAAAAAAAAATCGTAGGACTAGTTTTTGAGAAAATCGCAAAAAAGTGAAAAATTATACGAATAAACTACTACTTCCGGTTGACCGATTTTGATGAAAATGTTCGTGTCGGGTCCGGTAGTGATATGTAACTTAAGTTTCAAGTTTCAAGTTCGTACGATGTTCCGTTCTTGAGATATTCTGTTCAAACACACAGACACACACACACACACACACACACACACACACACACACACACAGACCAATCGCTAAAAACATGTTTTTTGGGTTCAGGGGGTCTGAAAACGTATAGATCCGGTGAAAACTCGATTTCGAAAAATCGACATGAAAACAATACTTTCCTTCCTATATATTCATATAGGCAAGAGAAAGTAAAAAGGTCACTTTCACATTAAAGCCTCCTACACAATTGTTCAACATATTGTACATATGTTACAATATCTATTTACAAAAACATCGATGTATAAATATGTCTAAAATATGAGCATGACGCGACGGTAAACCAAATGTTTCCCTTGCAAAAAACACGCTCCAGGCGAACCAAAAGAAATAGTGACTTCAAAAATACTATTGTAACACCCAAAAATGTTCAAGAACTACGTTAAACAGTTTTTTTAAAGCATTGAATGTAAAATGATAAATACTGTACCATTAAATTTACACAAATACAATTGCTGTGTAATAATAATTTTAATAACAATAACAATTTAAAAAATTACGTTAAGGTTATGTACATTTATAACACAAAGCTTTAAAAATAACCTTCAAACTAAAACTTAAAAAAGAAATGAGCATAAATGAGCATAGAAACAGAAAAACTATCTTATAAAAGAAAAGTAAAAACTAACCAGAGAACAGTTATTTTAAAACTTGGAAAAATTTCTCAAGTTCTTGGTCGTAGATCGATAGTATATGATATTTCACTTTATGTTTCAATATTTGTGGTGACATATTGCTCTGTGTACATAGGATGAAAGTGCGTTAACGAACCGCCCCACTTCTTAGCAGCCTACATCTAATATAATTACAGTCAAACCTTTCTCATTCATCGCCTTTACCCAGAGACCCGGTATTTGCAACCAATTTTTGAAGAAAGATTTCGCTTAACGTTAGGCTCATGTATTTTTAACCAACTTAGGTGACCGCCCATCTTCATGGCCAACGAACATCATGCCGTTGGCATTTCGTTTGTTGCCGCCATGGAATATTTACAGTTTAAAATTTATTAACTGAAAAAATATTGCAACAGTTTGTTATACCTGTAAATCAGATAAAACAACCCATCTAGTATATCAAAGCTAAAATCTGTTCTACGGATAAAAATGTCACTCAGGATTCATTGTGTGAATTTATTCACACGGGCCAGCTAGTTTTTATAAAGTTAATTTCTAGCTAAAACAACGAGTACCTACTACAAAAGCCACTAATTTATACAAAAAACTACTTGTTAAAATAAAACAACCAACAAACTGCTAATAAAATATCATTCAATAAAATTCGCAAAATTATTAATACTATCATTACTACAGAATAACTGCATCTAGAAACTACGCCCGCGCTGTGTTCGGGCTCATTGCTAGCCTGAGAGTGTTTGAAAGTATCATAAAGGTTAATTATACCATTGTAGGACTTATTAAAGCTCATGATATAATTAAGGCAATAATAGACCTAATGGCAATAATACCTGATGGTAATAAACTAAACTGTCATAAGTAGGCCAAATTAAAAGGGCGCTTGTCGGTAACCAAAACGTTATGTCATTACGAATTACATGGGCACTAGTGGTGGAATGGAGGTGGCTGGGGCATTAGAAATGTTCCAGCGTTCGCAGGAGCTATACAATGTAAGATATACGGGATATTTGGGCGACGGAGATTCTTCAGCTTACAAGTCTGTTGTTGAGGCCTTACCATATGGACAAGATGTTCAAATTGAAAAATTGGAATGCATTGGACATGTCCAAAAAAGAATGGGTAGCAGACTAAGGAAATTGAAATCAAAGGGCTCAATTCTTTCTGATGGAAAAAGTATATCAGGTAAAGGTAGATTAACAAATACTGCTATACAACAGTTGCAGTTGTATTATGGTCTGGCAATAAGACGGAATACTCAAAGTGTTTCTGCCATGCGAAAAAGTATTTGGGCAGAATTTTTCCATGTGTCTTCCAGTAACGCATCTCCTATGCATCAGTTGTGTCCAGATTCTGATGACACATGGTGTAAGTTTCGGGAATCAGTAAAGAAAGGAATACCTTACAATCATGATGACCATTTTCACTTGCCAGCTGTTATAATGGCTGAAATTAAATCTATTTTTAAGGATTTGTCCGAGGAGCATCTATTAAAAAAATGTCTGGCGGGCAAAACTCAGAATACTAACGAGAGTTTAATAAAGGTTCAAACCCGAATAAACAAAATTTAAAACAGAAAACTAAATGGGTAAAAACAAAAAGATAAAAGCCACTTTGCTGAGCGAACTAAACACCGGAGTAGCCCAAGGGGCAATACTGTCCCCATTTCTGTATAGCATATTTACATCGGATATGCCTATTTTAGACACATTGGTATAGTCACTTGAATCACGAGTTTGCCCTTGTTTGCAACAAGGGGTAAAGGGGAAAAGCATCAGCGCGCATGCGCGACTGCCTTAATTTCAGTACGACAAACATAACAACTTATACTACATAACCCAGATCATATACAGTATATCGCGGAACCTTTTGTAGGTTAATTGTACGAATATAAATGTTTGTTACCGTAAACACAAATGTCGGTTTCTCGAAAACGTGGTCGAACTATTCACAGTGCTGAACGCAATGTAATAAAATGTTGTTAAGTTGAAGCTAAACAAAAATGCCTATCCGTGCCTCTTAACAAAAGCCGTGAGCGAGCGGCTAACTACTGTGATGTTTCTCTTTCCACAATTCGAAAAATAAAGAAAGAAATTAAGGACGTGAAGAAGCTATTCTTTAACAGTTTTGTTGACACCTGGTAAAAAAAGAAAAACGGTTAGGTAGCTACTAGAAAGACTGATAATGAAAACGCCAATGACAGCAATAGTAAAGAAGGCGATTCATTCGTAATTACAGTAAATCAAACATTTTTAGTCATGTAATTAAGCTATAGGCAATTTAGGCAATATAGGCAATATCTACAGGTCATATTTATTTCTTATAAAGTTTATGAAGAAAACATTTTCTCGGAATAAACCACAGCTTACAAAATATATCTAGAAACTCCATGGTAGTAAAATGTACTAGTAGTGTCTCACTGTTGAGGTTGGCAGCCCTGCAAATATTTCACTTCCCTTCCTCAGACCCCATACATACGCAAAAGGCAATCTTGTGACTTCAGTATCTATAACCGCGACGTATGCTGACAACACGCCAATTCTTTCTTGTAAGGGGCAACTCCCAGGTTGGCGCAGCGATATTTTTTACTATTACACGACAGGCTTACCCATTGTCGTATTAATATGAACCCAAGTAAATCAACACAAGTTACGTTCACCTTACGACGTCAAACTTGTCCACCTGTCGTGCTGAATAACGTTCACATCCCCCAGGCGAGAGTGATGCGATATATTAGCTTGTGGCTAGGCAGGCGACTAACTTGGAAGTACCATCCGCGTACAAAACCTTTAGAACTTAACCGCCACCAGAAGCTACTCTTCTGCTTTATTAACCCTCGATCAAAATTGAACCTCCGTTCCAAAATTTTAATTTGTTAACTTTTGAGACCAATGTGGACTTATGGTGTCCAACTCTAAGGAGCAGCGGCGGAGAGTAACTTAAAATCGATTCAGGCCTTTCAGTCAAAATACTTAAGACTTACTTCTGGCGCTCCTCTTTATGTAAACAATAAGATCCTCCACGACGATTTAAAACTTTCGACAGTAAAGGAACTAACCACGTACTTCTATAGTAAATTTCCCCTAGAACTAGATAACCATCCGAACCAACCAGCCCATGACTTAGCTATAAGGAACTTCCCAACTGTACAACGTCTAAAGCAAATGTGGAGTTTTTAAACCAAATGTGAAATTTGTAAATTGTGCTGCCATTGTACAGTACCGTAATCAAAATTAAAGATAAAAATAATTTAGTTATACGTGAAGCGTAGCGAGCGGGGGTTATAATGGCAAATAAAATAAAATGGAAAATTTTTGAACCAAATAAAGATTAAGTAACATCAGAATATTAAACTCCTAATCCCATAATAGATATTTCAAAACTCTTTCTCATAAACGTTCAGACACATTTGGTTTTATAAAAATTCAATCGTACCACGTAGAAATTTCTGAACATAAGAAAATTTATTTGTGCCATATATTTTTCGCCTTCTTTTTCGTTCTGTCTGTTCTTTGTATAAAAATATCCGACTACTTTTAATTCATTTTCCGTGAGCGTATTTTAGCTGAAGTAACAGTTTGTTTGTAAGGCGTTGTTTGGATTGGGCGGAGGGTGGAGTCTGCTCACGTTGTATGACCCAGGGGTCTTGCTCAGGTGTAACAGAAGATTACACCGCGGTTTCAATCAGATTTTGTACAAATACAAGACTCCTTATCATTCCCCCAGTGTTTCAAAATGACAAAACCATTTCTTTTTTCTATGTTTTTCTGTACCTGAGGTAATTTGTAATCTGTACACTCATATTTTTCTCCGCTTCACTCTGACGTACGGTTTCGAAATATTTATTGTTGTTGTCTTATTCTTTTTGCGTACATCATTATTGAACTAACTAGCAGAAATAATATCTACAGTATTGTTTTTCTAAGGCTCAAGATAGCCAGTTCTAGTTATACATCTGTAAATAATAAGGATAATGGATTGCAATGAATGAAATGCTTTTAATAAGAATTCTTGGAAACCTAAAACAGTAAAAACGTATGTTTTTATTCTGATTCCATCTACCATGTTCTGGTAAAACGGAGAAAGTGTTAGAAGGACCTCGATTAACTATCCGATCGGAGGTATAAAAACAGTTAGCGCCTTTGTAGTGAGTTAGTCAGTAATTGGACTGTGAATGGAATTATGTCCGCGTCAAAAAGAATAGAAACTTGAGTGTGAAGCTCAATTGTTAAAAGAATATGGCAGCGAATTTAACGTATTACTATGTAAAATTTATGCCTGTTTAATTCTACGTTGAACTGTGAAAACTTGAAATTTTTATCTATTTTTTAAAAGTGATATTAATATTAGAACAAAAAAGGTACCCGTTTTTGGAGACATTTTACGGATTATGCAAACGTATTGACCTATAACTCCGCACATACTTATCTGGTTTTAGTGAAATTTCGTCAAAGTACAGATTAGAGTGTTTCTTTCGGAAAAAGCTCGTCAACGATGCACCTACACCAGAAACCGAAATCACAGCGCTTAAGAAATCGAAATCGAAAGTGCTTAAGTAGACGGGTAGGGCCTGCGATAAATCATAAATCGTATGAATCAATATCTAAGAAAAATCTAAGGAAATAAAAAATGTAATTATATTATGTAAACATGACAAACATGACATGTCTTCATGGACATGGCTTCACGGCCACTTTTTATAAATTCGTATATTATCCATTTTTTTAAATTAATTGGATAGTTCCACATTTTCTTTAAGCGGCTGTTTTAACCAAAAATCAACTCTGACTTCACTGCATTATACGAATAATCACGTGCATACTCACAGAAATTAAGCTTGAGGTGATTTTTTTCTCCAATTAACTATTTATAGACTATATTAATAAAAATTGACTTGCTGCAAAATTTACTAGCGATAGGTATGGCTAGTAATCATGATCGCTAGTGATCGTGGAATAAAATCATCGTATGAAATGCAGTGTACCACAATCTTATATTTAGTGACATTAGAAATGAATAAATAATTACTTCCTTTTAAAATTGTTACGTAGAAGCATTATTGTGTCTTGAATAAACAAGTACTGACCTAATAATGTCAATCAGAAACAGGTTGGTGAGAAGGTTTATGAGAAGGCAGTACGTCTAGGTAAGCTATGCTAGGCGTCCGGCACAAATTGGCAACGTGTCGTGAGATTTACCCCCCCCCCCCCACCGCATAGTTTACAATTTAAAAAATTGTATTTTCCATAATTATTGGAAATTATTAGAAAAAGAAGACAAAAATTTTACGGACAACTCAGTAGAATGGATGAAAAACAGTTGGGGAAACAAATTTTTAAGACACTACACAACAGACTTAAGTTGTCGGATAAATTTTAAAAAAAAGTCAGAAAGGATATTGAGAAAACCGGAATAAACCGAGAAAACTTAATAAACCGAACCAAATTTAGACAAATAATTGTGAACTTTAAGGGCTTCCATGAAGGGCAAAGAAAGAACACCGGGTGAACAGAAAAAAGAATAAAACCCGACAGTGAGCGATGCTGAGAATGTTTGCTGGAAAAAGAGCTTCCAGAAACGTCTTTAGTCACCTCACGTGTTCTAATACTGGCCGCATACGAGAAAAAAGACTGCTATAAGGAACTCACATGCAAATGAAATACAATGAATTATTTTTCCATTAACTTTTACGCCTAATTTTTATGCTCGGTTTTTCTTAAGTTTAGTTATAGGCTACTACTTTATTCTGTTAACAAATTAAACAGATAATGGGATTATGGATCGTCTTGTTTATACAAAGCTATCCCCAGTCTCCTTAATATAACCTCCCTTTCTTTTTCTTATGTTCTCTTACTACCATCTAATGGATATAAAGATTGAGTATCTTGTTATTTTTCTCCTCATTACAATTTTTTTTTATTGGAGTTTCTAAAATAATTACTTTTTGGTGTACATACTCATTCCACATTTAACAATCAATATAAGAAATTTTTATAATGCCGTTTTCAGCTACGTTTACAAAACTGGACAGATATGTATGTTCTACATTAATTGTTTTTTGGAAGAACATTAAAAGACATGTCTTTACTTGATTAGACTCTTTATCCATTAATGTTCATTGTGCAACACCCAAAAAGGAAAAGGGAGTGAGTTGTTAAGGAACTACTCGGAAGGACTCCTCCGCCCAAAGATTTGCACTACGTAAGGCATCCCCCTTCAATCAACAAGTGCTGATCCCACCAGAACACTGAGAATATCGTACAGGGAGATGGGAAATTATCCCAACCGCAACCCCAAGTTTAAGTCAACCACTTCACGTCCCACAGAGATCTAATTCTAATGTAGCACTCGGTCTTCCCAGATATTTTGGTTCAATTCGTTTTTGTTTTTTTGGATTCCTCAAGCCTAAAGGCGTTCTTTAATGAAGCGTTATATTTTTATTAACTCATTTTATTGCATTAGTTTAGATTTAAATTTCATCTGTGTATTTACAGAGTGGCGCATACGTCACTAACCCCTAAAAAAATTGTAAAAGTAATCCAAATGGAAAAACTTACAAGCAAGAAAAGCCATTTATTGTGCCAACTGAACTGATATGTATTATAATTTATTCATACAGTATATATTAACTTATTTTCAACATAAGCAGCTATGTGTATACATAATTCTTAATCCAAGTCTAATAAATATATTTCCCAGTAAAAGAAAGACAACCTTGTCAGCTGGTAGTAAATTGTATTGTGACAATATCGAAAAGGAATGTGTGTTCGAGAGGTTTCTAGGGGGGGACCGAGAAATTCATAAAATATTAAATAGTAAATAATAGAGTGACTAGGTAACAATAGAGTTAGTTATAAAAGAATATTTAAAAAGGGCCGTGTATAGTAAGGTAGGGTCTTTGTTGTACAACTATTTGTGAAAGAGTCGGTTGGTTACCTCTTTAGATAATTGGCCTTTTTGTGTAACACCTATTATTCAATTGTGACTTGTTTACACTAGTTAACATTTTTCCAGAGCCATAAATGGATTTTTGTATTTTATTATTAAATCGAATCTCTCTGTCTTTTGGAGAAATCTCTCTGATCCACCTATATAAAGAGAGCCCCAATTGCGGTCGGGGAGTTAGTATTCGTTTGATATTTGACGAGTGTTTATTGCGTGTGCTATCGGTACGTTAGGAAAGGTCGACGTTTCCGCGCATTGTTCAACTACTGTTATTCTGTCTTATTGTGTATGTCCATTGTGTATAATTTTTGTGTATATGCATTCTGTATAATTGTTTGTAAGTAGTACTAAGTAAATTATTTAAGTTATTTATTGTATTACTTCATTATAATTAGTTTATTATTTATTTTGTAAATCTTTTAGTTGTAATAAATACTTGTATTTTAAACTTTAGTGTATTAATTATTTAATTTACCTAGACCCCGAAACGGACCTTAGCGATAAGTGTCACAGTATCCATGGTTCAAAATAGCAGCTATTTATCTACATACACATCGTACAACGACTTAAAACTGATTCACAAGTATTCGACAGTAACTGTTTATTTTCATTAACGAATATATATGATTTTATATTGATATTTTCAGTTCATTTAGGTTTATCGGTTTTGAAAAAAATTACTTATTCCTTTAAAATGTAACACCTAAGCCTAGGATTACTTCTTTGGGGTTTCCTGAAAAGAACATTAACTAACAAATTTACTCGTGTATCACCAGACGTGACACAATAAATTTTGGTCATCACCCGAAAGGTTGGTTTAAACCTCTAGAGGCTTTACTAAGTAAAACGAACAGTGTGGTTTACCGTGCCTTTCTCACTGAGTGGAAAAGTATGTTATCATCATCATCATCATCATCATCATCATCATCATCATCATCATCATCATCTCATCATTATCATTATCAGCATGCCAGGCCTTCCAAAAAGCATCTACTTTCCACCCTGCAAATGACATCTTCACTTCATTCACCACAGGATTTGGCTGTAGAATAAAATTCATTACTCTCAAAAGAGATAACTCCTCTGACTAGTGTCTTTTACACCTCTACGTTTTCTTCTCTTAAATGCTTCAGGTAAGAAATTTAAAGTAGATTTGGGATGTGACATAATCTATAATTATGACCAAGATGTGCTACAAAAAGTATCCAAATTTATTTAATACGATATGTGGAGCTATACTCCGAAGCCTGAAAGGCAAAGCAAGGAAGGATACACAGATTAAGCTTTACACGGTGATGGCCACACCGACACTGACGTATGGAAGTAAAGCTTGGGTACTTAAAAAGAAACAAAAGTCAATGTTCTAAGCAGAAGAAATGAGGTTCCATAGACATGTTAAAGGATGTACAAAACAAGACCACATCAGGAATGAGGTGATAAGAGAGAGAAATGTGGACCTCAACCACTAAATGAGTTCATCACGACATATGAAGGACAATGGACAGATCATTTATTTAGAATGGCACAGGACCGACTACCTTTGAATGAATGTCTTCATGAACCGAAAGGTACACGAGAATTGGGGAGACCGACGAAGAGATGGACGCCGTTACAGGCTTAATTACAGCCTAATCCATGATCGACGACGACGATGACGAGAACCAAATTTCTTCTTGCCTTAAAATATCTCTCAGATATGCTGTCCCCAAACTTAAATATCACGGGGTATAGGACTGCATACTTTGAAATTGATTTTAAATCAATGTGAAGTTCGTTTCCATTTGCGTGGATTTTTTTACATGAATGAATGGAATTTATTTCCACGGATATAAAAATGTAGATGAAGTAAATATCTGAAAACTGGATTAAAACTGTTACACACTTAAACGAATTAACAAAAGAATGGTTTGGCAAGCCATACAGATTTTCGTTATGGCGTATTTACTCGCATATTTCACAAACCTGAATTATTTGTAAACAATATTTTTAATAAATAGAATTTCAACCAGTTTTATTTTCAGTTTCAGAGATTCATAGCCTGTTTGAATCATTCTTGGAACTGATGGATTTATCCACTGAGTTAATCCCGTAGACTATTTGAGTATTCAATAACCGCCAAAAAAAATACTGATGAAAGTAAAATTATTTTAAAAAATCCTGGTTGAAATCAGAAAAAAATTTAATTCTCTAGATTATCACAGTTTCATTATGTTTTTATCAAGACTGATAAGCATTGTATACACGGATTGCGTGATAGCAAAACGGCGTTTTGCTAACTGCCGCAGAACGTTTTAGAGTATTTGCTAGAAAATTTTTTAAATATATAGGCCTACGAATATACAGTGCGTAAGATCTAATTAATATAAATCTGAATCCCTAAAATCTAAAAATCGTCACATAACATGAAAAGGAACTTTATTTTTTGACGCTAGGTCTAAGAGAAAAAACAAAAATTATTTTTTTCTTCTCTTGCTCGGCCAAAAAAGTCCCATAACCTTTTGTGGTGAAATTTAGAAGAGACTGTACCTTGTATCCTGCCAGTGTTAAATTTGCTATTTTCAGGTACATTTTTCATAGGATTGGTAAGAGGTAGGGAAATGAAACTTTACACACTTAATCGTTGTCGAGTTTCTCTAGCTACTGACATTTTTTCAATTTAATATGTTGAAGCAGAAAATTGAAAACAAAATAATGAATAACATAAAACTTATACAAATTTTTTTCTACAATTTTTGTATATTGCTAAATTTTGGAGCATCTGAGGAAGTCATAAAAGTGCGGGTATGTGTGCATGTACAAGATGAATAGCTGGTAAAAATTGCAGCCTTCTAGGTTTAATAGTTTCCGAGAAAAATTTATATACTTACATTTTAAAATCTAAATTTACGAGAACAGGCAAAAATAAAAAGGCACAAATCAAAAACAAGGTGTACACAAACAAGTAAATTTCCCAACAACAATTGGTTAGAAATCTGAACCAACAGCTAAGAATATTTTAAAAATAACGCAGATATTTAAAAACCTAAAATTCCCTTTGCTCTAAAACGCTCAGTATAAAATTATGAAAAATATTCGTTCTTGGTGAAATGATAATTTTTCTGCGTAAATCTGCTAAAAACTTAATTTTTTCATTAAAATAATTTTTTGACGTAATTTAATGGTTTTCTGGTAGATCTAGGTCTGAACTATTGAAAAATATAAAAATCCAAGTCGAAATTTTTAGTAAAATCATCATACAGTCTCACCTTAAAGGGTATCGTGGATCAGGTTTCTTAGAGAGATCTCTTGTACTACATTCTAGTACTCCTTGGTTAAACCCGAGAATATAGTTAGAAATAACCCCACCCTCTACCCTTACTGATAAAATTTTCCTTTTATGACGTGCAGTTACTTACTACCTGCTAACATAACTGACCTTGCAGTATTCTATTTTTGTTACGGATTGGGGAGCTACTTGTTATTCTCACAGTTACTCTGTTGTTTTCATGGCATATACCCGGTAGTTGTCGTATTGCGTTTCCAGTAGCATCATACCGTAAACAATTTTTTCAAAATATCAGAATGCTGGAAGACTGAAGTAAAATAGATGAATCAAGTTAATTAGAAGAGGCTTATAATTCTTAGGAAGACAGTAATGATGCGTAATGGACCGATGTAAGTTTTAGTCAAATAATTTTCTCATATATATTAACCCATTGGTTCAGTCCATTTCATTTCACCAGGACTGGTCGGTTGCTTGATAATTTTTGAAAAATTAAATAATTTTTGTAGTATCATCTATTTACTGGGAATTTAAATATCTGATCATTTATTTTTACTGGTTTCCATGTGGCGACGATTGTTGTTTTGCCAAGCGTTCAAATGCAATGTATACTCAATTACAGATATCAGAAAATTTATTTATGTTATTGACATGAGATAAAAAGTAACTTGTTCAAAACACAAAGTGGTAACTTACATATTAATTATGAAATTATTAATTAATTATTGATATTTTCTGTTATTATTAATATTTTAATATTATTATTAATGATTTATTATTAATTTATTAGTATAATATTATTATTAATTAAATTTTAATAAATAAAATTCACATTTTACCTAAAATGAAGTCTTGTGGATGAAAATTCAGGAACACCGTTCCAATTTTTCGTATTCTTCCCCATTTTCGAGGGATAATTTTTTTTTAAAGTACGAATAGAAATTACAAACCTATTTTTACCTATTTTTTTTACTCTTAGTAGTTATTGGGCTATAAAGGGCGTGTGTCGTCAACTGGAAGGAGACCCCTTAATTCCTTTTACAAAAGGCTTAAGGGAACCGGCCGAGATAGAAGGCCTAGTGTCCTATCCATATATTCACGTTGTGTGCCCTGTTAGTAACCATGTGACCGCTCATCAGCACGATGACCGTCTCATGGTGAACGGAACTGGAAGGGCTGCCCATTCCACCCTGGCAGACGGTGGCTTGGGGCACTCAGTCTGCCAAATAGAAAGCTGAAAGCAACAGTAAATTACAGCTTTTTCAGTCTGACTAGAATCCTCGTGAGGAAACTCCTTCATGTATGATTCTGGTTAGGCTTACTTAGTATATGCAGGTCTTCAAGAGCTTCGAGAACTTCAAGAACTTCGAGAATTTCAAAATATGGAATGTTAGGAGCTTAAAACAAACTGTTAGATTATCAAGAATGGAGGGTAATATTGAGGGAGTAAATTGTAGGGGGAGACAAAGATTAGAATAAGTAAAGCAAATTACAAAAGATGTAGGATGTTACAGGTATGTAGATATGAAACGACTTGCGCAAGATACAACAGCGTGGAGAACTGCATCAAACCAGTCGAGAGACTGATGACAAAAATAAAGTAGTTATTAAGTTCCTCTACTCGCACAGATATCAGTTTGTGATGGCTGTAAATAGCTGTTTCTAAATCATACAGTACTATATTAATTTTATGTTTATTCATTAATTAATTGAAGTGAAGTATACAACAAGAATGTATAATTGTCGTCTGTTTATTTGAAAAGTATATCTAATGTACCCATAATTCACGTAGCCTAAATTTCCATTAATCCGTCGTTTTCGATAACACTTTAAAAATTTGACTTCTGTGAGACATATTTTTATGCCTCAGTTAACATGGTTAAAAAGACTTTTTGAGACACATCAGTGTTTATACACTGAGTGCTTCTTCCTTTGGGACATTTTTCATGTCGGTTTTTTATTTTATCTGGTAGTAAAGATATGCTGATTTTAGCAATGTCCTCAGCTTTCCCTTTTTTATTCGGAACAGCACTAATTTTTACACTTTTTTACATTAAAATTTAGATTTTGTGTGTATTTTAAAAATAAATTTAGTTATAATAATTTTGGTTTCATAAGTTGGCAGCATAATTTTTTTATAATGGAACAATCTAATTTTTTATAGGAGTTCCTTCTATACAAAAAATTGGTGGACGCCTCCGTGGCATAGTGGTTAGTGCGTTAGCCTACCACGCACAGGGTCCTGGGTTTGATTCCCGGCTAGAGTGTGGAAATTATAACATGTCAGAAATCATTGTTTTATACCCCGAAGGTAGTTGTTAAGTTATTATATTTTTTTGTCATATTTATTGTGAATTATTTAATGTTTTCAATTATTTGCATAAAAAAAGTTACAGAATATATCTTATCTGTTGTTGTAGTTTATGCAAAGGTACGTTTTGAACTTTATTACGCTGTATTATTTATTACAAGTAACTCATTTTTACTTTCTCTTGCCTATATGAATATATAGGAAGGAAAGTATTGTTTTCATGTCGATTTTTCGAAATCGAGTTTTCACCGGATCTATACGTTTTCAGACCCCCTGAACCCAAAAAACATGTTTTTAGCGATTGGTCTGTGTGTGTGTCTGTGTGTCTGTGTGTGCGTGTGTGTGTGCGTGCGTGTGCGTGTGCGTGTGTGTGTGTGCGCGCGCGCGCGTGTGTGTGTGTGAACAGAATATCTCAAGAACGGAACATCGTACGAACTTGAAACTTGAAACTTAAGTTACATACCACTACCGGACGCGACACGAACATTTTCATCAAAATCGGTCAACCGGAAGTAGTAGTTTATTCGTATAATTTTTCAGTATTTTGCGATTTTCTCAAAAACTGGTCCTACGATTTTTTTTAAAATCGCCTATTTTACTCAATTTTTTATTCTCTACAAGATAGGGTAGGCGCCATGTTTGCTGAAATTCTCGGTGAGGCTGTTTTCACGTAAAAACGTTGTTTTTTTAAGATTACGGCTTTAATATAAATTTTAGCGCAAAAACTTATATAACAAAAGTTGTAGAGAATTTAAAAACCTACAACTTCTGTTTCAAACATTTTTTTGTATGACGCTTAGTTTAGCAGTAATTAGCGATTTTCTGATTTTTTCTCACGAAAACGTGTGAAAAATCGATTTTTTTCAAGATTTTGGCCTTAGTATGCATTTTACGACAAAAGTGTATATAACCAAATTTATAGGAAATTTAAAGATCTACAACTTTTATTTAACGTATTTTTCTCTACAGAGCCTAGTTTAGCGTGAAATAGTGATTTTCCGTATTTTTAAGCCAGACTGAGGTTGATTTTCATTTTGAGTGTTTCACTCATGATTAAAATAAGGTTATGTTTATTGAGGTTAGTTTTTTGTTTATTTCTAATATTTTATTACTAATGTTAAATTATATTGTTAATTATTTGCACTGGCAAGAGAAAGTTGTGTGAGTGTTTCACACCAGATTTTTATGTATCATACTGCGCGAAAATGAAAAAAATGGTAACATTTCTGGCAAGACTAATCGTCACTCAGATAGCAGGCAACATGTTATTACGGATGTCCGATATACACGAGATTTCCACGAGTCTACTACTGTATATACATATAAAGATTTCTTATGATTTTTCTTTATAAAATACTTTTAAAATTCATGCTGATGCTTAAAGATTTGTTAACTTTTTTTATAAGTTGAATTTGAGTTATAATATTTTGTAATCAGAAACAGGAATAAAGGACTAAAACCTATAAGTTTATTTTGAAATAATGTTTAAAATTTCAGATAGTTTCAGCGAGTATGTACTATATTGTGTCTGTGTTTGATTATCTGTGTTTGTGTGTATGTATATATTCAGACGCTGTCGATGGTAGGCTGCTAGAATTCGATCAATAATACCAAGCAGTGTGCTTCGAGTGAGTAGAAGCGTACTGTTCAACGTATAACGTGCACTTTGCCAGCAGTTCCACAGTATTAGCGGCCAAAACCATGCGATACTGCCCTACCCGTGGCTATCACTCCAAGCTGCCACTAAAAACCGATACTCATGATTAATTAACCGAACTAAACCCTACGTCTTGATTTCTACGGGGTGGGGGTGGGGAGATTTTACTCTCTTCTATCGGATTATCACTTCCTTCCTTTTTTATATTCATTAACTAAATTTGACATCCCGTTATTCTTATAAATGCATTTAGAATATTTTAACTTTATATCAGATTTTTATTTAACACTGTTTAAACTTTGTACATTGGAAACCGTCTTATCCGGGATCAATTTGGGACCTAGGGTAATGAGAAAATCCGGTAATGGAAAGTACAAAAAGGGATGTTTGAATTTCTGAAATACAGGACAGTGTGTATTTAGTACAATGAATGTATACAATTAAAAAACGTCAAGTCGTCAATTACAATTTACATCTGTAGGCTAAATTTTTTTATAAAACGTACTACAGTATACGGTATGTCCAAAAAAATGTATGTCCTGTACATTAATAGATTTTACAGAACCATACAGAAGATATGTACAGTTGTATACGTAACGCGATTGTGGATTTCTACAAACTTCGTTTTGATGTTAGTCACCACAAACGCAAACACAAGTTAATACATAATATATTTATTTATATAACTTAATAATATTGACGTAATAATCCGGATGGTTATTTTATTTAAATATTGTTCATCGTATTTTTTCTAACTACTTCAACAATTTGATCCATGCCATATTAATTTAGTTAATTAAGGCCTTCTTTTGTTGTGTTCGGATATGGGAGGATCCGGATAAAGGGGTTTCCACTGTTTACGCTTTACAAAAGACTTACTGCCATCATACATCAGCATCTAGACGACGACAGAGTGAAGCGAGCTAGTGCACATTTAACGTTCTGAGTACATTACCTAAGTCTTTCCTTCGTTTGAACAAAACTTTGGTTATCTTTAGTTTTCAATAAGATATCGGGAAAGATTAAAGAAATTGAAAAACATTAAGTAATTTACGTTTCGCCAATGATATTGTAATCATCGCTGGAACACTTGTTGAACTGACCGTACTACTGTTAGATTTGAAGATCGTATCATCGAGGGCAGGTTTAAAAATAAATGAAGAAACCCCGTTACTGATGACCAATGGGGAAATGAAAGAAATTTTCTTAGATAGAAGAGTCTAAAGTAGGTAGACAAGACGATCTATCTTGGTCAGAAAATTTCATTTAACGGGAGGAATGGAAAGCGAGATAGTAAGAATTCCCCTTGGATGGAAGAAGTTCTGGTCACTGAAATTCATTTTTAAAAGCAATATAAATATTCAGTTTAAAAGAAAGGTGTTTGATAGTTTTGTCGTTCCTTGTATTATTTATTGCTGTCAGACCTGTCCAATGTCTAAAGGACTCTTGAATAGACTTCAAAGAACTCACCATACAATAGAGAGAAGCATAATTGGAGTCAAGAAAATTAATAGGCTGAGTGCAGATGTACGAGGGTTATCTTTAAAATAAACACCGCTGGGAAATTTCTCTCCTTGATGTTGGCGAACCTGTGTCCTTAGTTCCTTAATTCAAAAGTTACCGGTGATGAAACATGAATTTCGTATTCCACGCAAGAGAGAAAATGGCAGTCAAGTCAATGGGGTCATCCTCAGTCACCAACGAGACCGACAAAGTTTAAGCCACAGCCATTTGGACGCAAACTGATGGCCACAGTCTTTGGGGATTGATTTAGCATACTGTTGATTGTTTCGCGCCGCGTGGACAACTAGTCATACAGAAGCCCACTGCGAAACGTTACGTAAGTTACGGCACGCCATTCAAAAACGATGACGTGAACGGCAGACCCACAGCGTCGTACTGCTACACGATAATGCACGTCCACATGTTGCAGGTGCGACACGGGATTTACTGAGAACATTTGGATGGAAAATTTACCATCACCCACCATATAGTCCGGACTTAGGTCCTTCTAATTGCCATTGGTTTGGGAAATTGAAAGAATTTTGCGTTGTCAGCAATTCGCAAGTGACAATGAACTTAAAATGCTGTTAATCAGTGGCTAAATGAACTGGTGGTATAAGAATATGACGAGGATATATTGAAGCTGGTGCATTGTTATAATAAATGTCTTAATTCATGTGATGATTATATAGACAAGTAGTTTAAGATTAAGTAGTTTATATATTCTTGTGGAATGTCCTACCTTGAATACTATACGGAAACAATTTCACTTACCGGACAATTACAAAGACTGCGTTAATCACACACAGTACACAAAACACTGGACTTTATATAATTTTTAAATATTAAAAGACAATTATAGATTCAATTGTTAAAGTGTATATTTTATTTAACTGAAAAACATCAGTGTAAACCTAAAGTGTTACAATCTTATGTTATGTAATTAGTGTTGTTTATGTAATGGGGTCGCTAAAAACTTAGAATGTTGATGCGACCATAATAAACCAATTATATAAAAAAAAGTAGTTTAAGAAAAATGAAAAATATTCATAAAATTTGCAGAATACATTTTTTAACAATGGTATGGTCTTTACTTTAGAGATATCCCTCGTAATAAGAAAAATGACAGGAGTTCAGGATTTGAAATGAACTGCACTTAAGCTAAAACGGAGATGGGCAGGGCATCTTGCAAGAATTGAGTCAAATGGACCAAACTGGTTACTAAATGGTACTCTGTAATTAAAAAAAGTAGAAAATGTTGACTAAAGCCAAGATGGAGGAATGAAGGAATCGGACATTTTTGCTACTTTCTAGTAAGGAGCAACGGTGAACAGACATATGCAGGAGAAGGAGAGGAGTATGTCTATAGATGGGGCTAGTTTAGTGCATTTAAAACATTATTTAATTAATTAATTAATTTGAAAATATGATAAATAAAAACTTCAACTAATTTGGGTCAAAATTTTGAAAATGTCACTTTTGATGTCCTGTAGGTATAACAAACAACAAAAATTGCAAGAAATATGCAGCTTTCTTCTGCAGTAATCAAACATAATATTTTGTTGTCTTTATATTTTTAACCTCCAGTAAAATAAAAAAGTTTAATAAGAAAAATCTTGCAAAATATGAATGGAATGTCAGTACCGTGGCTGTACTGAAAAAATGAAAAAATTACTGAAAAAATTACTTTAAAAATGACAATAATGAGATATAATAAAACAATAGCAGTTGTATTAATAAAAAATTTTATGAACGTATTATTATACTGTAAGTAGCAGCCTAAATTTAAATATTCCCATTTTGTTGTGTACCATAATAAAATTATGGTTTCAAGTAATACAAGCGACATGTCATTCTAACTCAAGGACTATATGTTAACCATATAGTTTGGGAACCACTGAAACAGGAAATAAAAGAAATTTTCAGTTTATTATTCTATTCGAGGTAACTTCAGACATGGCAAAGAAGAAGAAGGTTTGCGATGAGGAAAAATTAAGTAAGAAGAGGGAGCAAGAAAGATAGAGGAGGAAGAAGATTAGGGATGACCCTGCTAAAAACAATAACAGAAGAGGAAGGACTATGAAAAATATTTAAAACAAAAACTATAAAGAAACGTTAATCTGTTGGTAACGTAGAAATACGCAGCGTAAAGTTAGAAAAAAATGGATGGAACAAACAAGTTTGTCTAGATTAAGAATGAAGAATGTGGAAAGGGAGAAAAAATTATTTAAAGATAGTAGTCCTCCAATTTCCGATGAACAACCTGAAAACCTTCAACATGTATCAGACAGAAGACGTCGTAACAGAAATAGAATTAAGTGGTATAAAGAAAAACAAGCCTTAAGAAAAGAAAATAAATCGTTAAAAAACAATTACAAAAATACAAGAAACGTTGTCAGCGTCAGAAAAAAAACAAAAAGTACCGAGGGAAATGATGAAACCGCAACGCCAAGGACTAGGGTAAAAAATATCGAAGATAATGCCTGAGTTTCAGAAAAGTAATTCAAAAGTGGTTAGAAGACTGATAATTGGGGAAGCTGTTACAGTTTAACTGACAGATAACTAATTCCAAAAGAGGACATTGTAAAATTTGACGATGAAATTCAAAAGGTTAAGGATTTACCATTTAAAGGAACTTTAAAAGTACACCATTTGCTAGTAAGATCAGGAATTCAAACAATATGGTTTCAGAGTATGGCTTGTTCTGACCCAGAGTACAACGATAAATGTTCCCACTGTGGTCTAGGTAAAATCGCTTTCATTGAAGAAGATGATTCAAATATTTCCAAACATGAGGAACTTGGGCCATTACCCTGTACTTCTGATGGAAGTAGAAGATTACAATTTAGCGATGTGTTTAGTGGCAGTGAAGAAGTTTTGGAACAAAAAGCACTTTAAAAATTGGAAAATCATGAAGTATCTTTACTTACTGCTGGGTCGTACAGTCTTGTGATTGCAAAAGAAGAAGTAGGTTCAAAACATCCAGGAAAGTGCCTACGTATTGCTATTGTTAAACCAGTCAATGTGGATGATGTGAAAGTGATATATCTTAAAAAAGTGTTGACAACTGATCTATTTACAGCAGATGACTTCTCTTCTTACGGAGAAAAGGAATTTTTTATAAAGAAAACACAAATTCTTCAGATACTTCCGTAACCGAAACTATTTTTCCAAGGTAAGAAAACTTTTTACCGATTTTCATTGAGCATTTCAAGAGCAAGCTAACTCTGATCAAGTAACTTCATCCCTGCTCAAGTAGACCTACCTGTAAGTGAACTCTGCGCCCAAAAGTGCACATGAGAAAATTGTTATGTGAAAATGAAAGCATGAGTTTTTTCTGCGATTATTTAAAAACATTTCAATTTTTTGGCATCAGTTTAAGTGAAAATAATTATTAAAGAAAGAACAATTTAAAAATCAAAATTAGTTATTAGTTAGATTAAAAATCAGAATTAGTTCTTAAGTTTTTAACGTTTTGTTTCGTTTTAGAATATTATTATATACAAATATATACGATTTTTACAAAATTTTTGTTTTTTGTTTTGTCGAAACGTCCTTTATGGCTGTGTTGGGTGAAGATGAATGAAGTACTTGATAAATTGAAAATATTGTCATTATTGTGGCAATGTAAATACAATGGATTTCATATCAATACCGTGTGAAAGTCAGTACCGTGGATAGTAGGTCAGTACCGTGGCTTATAAAATATTTCAACAAATCATTAAAATTCACTGATTGAATATTTTGACAGTTCCTTTTAAAAACAAGTTTTTTATAATACAACGAATGGATTACTTACAAAAAAATCCAAAAAATCTCAAAATTTTGCTTCTGGATAAATCAACCTGCAAAAAGTGACACTTTCAAAATTTTGACCTATTTAATTAAGAATTGTACGGATAAATTACTAGTAAAAATATAATGGTGCATGTCTTATTGCAGAGAAAGGTATCTTTTGAATTTCCATTGTACTTTATTAAATAAAGGCTTATTTTTATTATTATTGTTATTACAATATTGAAACATCTGAACTTTAGAACGATGGCCATGTTACAGTGTTACAAGACCTTTGGTTAACTGTCTAGAGATAAAATCATTAGATCAATGAATAAACTTTAGTAGTCTTGTAGAATAATACAAATTGTACATGACAAGTCAAAAGTGTTACAGATAGGAAATGAGGAGGCTATACTACAGAACAGAATACAAAAAAAACTGACTGGAATTTGCTTGGAGTGGTCAAGGAAAGCTGTGTGAAAACCTTGACCAGGGCTGCCAAACATTAGACGAAAACTTTTCTTTTTTTTATCATCAGTCTCTCAACTGGTTTGATGCAGTTCTCCAAGCTGTTCTATCTTGAGCAAGTTGTTTCATATCCTGTAACACCCTACATCCTTTGTAATTTGCTTTATATATTCTAATCTTTGCCTACAATTGACTCCCTCAATATTACCCTTCATTATTGATAGCCCAATACCTGGATGTCTTAAGATATGCCCCATTAGCCTATCCCTTCTTCTGGTAAGATGCTTCCATATACTTCTTTTATACAAAAACTAATTGACTACAAATTAATTCTTAATAGAGTACAGAGTTCATATTCACTGTCAAATTTATTAGTGACCCATTCAACAGTTTGCACTTTAATTTGCAACATAAGAAAACAGGTAAATAAAAAATTTTATGAAAGAACATAAATTGATAGACTTTTTATATCAGAGTAGAAAAGTAGAATAATAAAAATAACTTAACATAATATAATAGAAAATGTATAAAGTTTTATTTTTAAATTACATTAAATAGAAAATACTTCATTTCCATAAACTTACTATGAACATGTACATTCAAACGAGACAGTTGAACCCAATTTTTTAGAAACTGATTTCAGCGGATATTAAAAACATTAATAGTATTGTAAAATTATATTTCTAGCAAAAACTTTTTGAGTTTTATTAAAACTCAATTGGAGGATCTTTAAAATGATTTGGAAGGTTGTTGTAATAAAAAAATAAGCTTTTATTGTCACGTAAAATATTATAAATTACGTACATAAGACACATCAAATTTAAGGATAGGAATTGGGAAGGAATGCTACTGCACAGAACATTAAGAGGAGGTTAACCAGTTGTTTGCTTGGAAAGGTCAAGGGAAATTGCAATAACCTAGACCAGGATAGCTGTATTCTAGCTATAAGGTATATAGAATATAAATTCTATCTCTTATCCGGTTTGGTATAATAGTGTGGGGTAATTCTTCATTGGGTTATTAGAAGAGAGTTTTTAAAAATTAGAAAAAAATTGAAATTATATGTATGGTAGGAGTATACCATCTAACCTCATGCAGACCATTATTTAAGAAGCTTCAATTGCTTACCACTCCATTTTTTAAGACATGCTGTACGTAAACCAAAATTAATTTTTACAGAATTCAAATAGCCACCCATAATCACAACACAAGAAACAAATTATTTTTTTATAACCGCTTCCAGGAGACTCGGAAAAGGGAAAAAAGTTTTTATGTCAAGATAAAACCGATAATCCTAAATACTGTTTTTTTTTTTGTGTTTTGTTTTACATCTGACTGTTTTGCAATTCCTGCTAATGCAGACGCTGGAGAATGATAAAATATGTAACTGAGTGATGAAAAAATGCCGGACCTGACCAGGAATTGAACCCGGAACCTCACCGTAGAAGCCAGTTGCGCTAACCACTATGCCAAAAATCTTAAATAATATTAAATTCATTACCTACTGATTCATTTATTACCGTTTCTTTACCACTTGCTTGCTTACTTCAATAAACATCTCATCCAATAACTTTTATCAAATAATACACAATTTGCCTAAGCGTTTACTTAGAAATTTATTTATAATTCTTGTACCCTATAAAATGTTTTCATCAATCAAGTACTTTTTTAACATTTTTCAAACAAATTTATATTACCTTAATTTTTTAAAGTTTATGGTAATTTATCGATGTATTTTCTAACTGCATAAGTAGGTGTTTGTTCAAACAATTTTGTATTATGATTTGCCAATTTTGTTTCTTGTGTTGTGATGTTGGACATTTAAATTCTGTACAATGGTATTTTCCTTTCCATAGATTATCACTTTCAAATTTTACAAAGAAGTAAGTGTAAGCAACTGAAACTTCTTAAATATGTAATGTCTGCATGAGGTTAGTTGGTTAGGTGAGGATATGAGGTAGAATTAAACTATGGTAGGCTGCTGTTATCAATATTTTTATTATTTAGTCTGGCAATTTGTTTGAATGATAATACCCCAGATGATATTTTACTACAAATTTCATTTATTGAGGAGTTGCTCTACAGACTGTTTGTTGACGTGTGTATTTATAGTTCAGGAGCATCTCTAACAGTAAGCTTTTGTTGATTACTGAAGTATCATCAGCAAACAATAAAGCTCTGTTGTTTGGTATGACTTCTGATAACCCACTTATGTACAACACGAACAAAATGGGACCAAAAATTGAATCATGTGGAATGCTAGCTTTGACTTTAAACTTTCCAGATAAAAAATTTGAAAGTTTACCCCCAACTACTCTAGTTCACCTTCGAGGACTGACGCTAAAAAAATAACATGAGGACTGGCGCCGTTGCATTTTTGCAACATCATGTAGTACTGAAAATATTCCTACCAACACTGATTTCCTACTTAGATATTATTATCTTATTATCGAAACAGTATTATTAAATTCATATATGAATAATTTTACATTTTTGTAAATTACTTTTAAAAAATAGAAAAATTACAATAAATTTTATTGTATTATTACATTTAAAAATAAACAAAATATTACAGATTGCAAAGAATTATTTTATGCAATATTTTAAAGTAACTACTACAATATTTCTGCATTACGAGTATTTTAAATGTTTTTTATTTAAAAAATCATTCAAACAGTATTTGGCTGGCTTTTGTGACATATACTGAATCCAGAAGCAACGGCCACGAAAGGCATGAAGCATTTTTCATCTACAGTTACAAATTCACTCATGCTGTAACAATTTATAGTATTTGACACAAACAAGTGAAATATTTTCCTGATTGCGGACAGTTTTTCGTCTCTCATCCCTAGTGGAACGATCATCAAATCTGACACAGCTCAGAAGAAATAAGAATCTGTAATAGCTTATGGCAGCTCTCAATAACTGCAAGCCTGTCACGTGATAAATTGTAAAAAAATACAAAAATATGACCTATGTTGCGAAAATGCTACAGCGCCAGCCCCCGTAGTTTAAGTCTACACACGTTACCTGCAAGGTAAGACTGAAACCATTTTTTCTACATCCCTACCACGTAATGTTTCCAACAAAATTCCATGATTAACACAATTGAAAACTTACGCTAAAGCTTAAATCTAGAAATAAACGCAGCTATGGCTTTCTCTCCTGCATCTAATATATCAACTACCTGATCAACAAATAGATAATTGCAGTTTAAGTTGATTTTACTTTTTTGAAACCGTGCTGATCTTCTGATAAGGTTTACAGTCAAAAAAACTAATAACATAATTAAAACAACCAGTTCAAAAAACTCATGGGCTTATAATTTTCAACTAATTGTCTATCACCATTATTAAAAACAGGCAGTATTTTACCATCCTTCAGTTTCTTTGGAAATACACCTACTTCCTGAGAGAAGTTCATTAAATGAAGGAGGGAGTTACTAAGATAATTTGTATATTCTTCAACATTAACACTAAAGATCCTTTCTAACCCAACTGTTTTCTTACTTTTCAAACTATCAATACCTGCTCCTATCTCCTTGTATGAAACTGGACTAAGCATAAATTGATTTACAACTTGCTGCCTTTTGCATTATAACATCGGCTGTTTTCCTAATCTGTAATTTTAGGTTTAAAGTTATTCCTGATAATACTTATTAAAATAATTATTTATTTCTAAATCATTTTCAATTTATTTATTCAAAATTTTAATCCACACAAAACTCAAAAAGAGTACAGGATAAGTCAGTATCAAAACATTTCATCTCTTAAATATCATTAAAATCACATAAAACAAATTGTCAATATAAGTCACATATAAACAAATAAACAATAAATATTATACAATAAAAATAAATAAACAATTATACAAAATAAAACTCAAATTTAGACTCCATCATTTATAAATGCCTGGATTGTATAATACAACTTATCAACCAAGTAAGACTTTAACTCTTTCTTAAATCTTTTCTCACATTCTATCACAAACAACCTTTGTGGAAGATGGGACAACAGTTTTGATCCGGTATATGATGGTTATAAAACTGGGCAAAATCAGAATGGTGCCTTCTTGTGTGATAGCCATGAGCCTTTACTATCAAACCATCATGTTTTACTGACAGCCCACAGAACAGATTCCATAATAAATAGGCAAGATACAGTAAAAAATTTTATTTTGCTCAAAGTATTCTCTGCAAGACTTTTCCCAACCTATCCCACATACAGGGTGATTCATGAAGTTCTCCCCCCACTTCTACAGCACATTGTACTAGTAAAAATAATGAAAAAATGTTATATAAACATAGGTCCGAAAACGCTTCGTTAGCGAGTTACAGCTAGCGAAAGTTTCGCCTGGATTTCAGTTCACCAGGTGAAATGAGGTCTTCCTGGAATTGTGGTAAGGTAGATTAAGGGGCAAATTCAATCATTTCTTATGGTTTTTGATCTGATAAATTGAATAAAACAGGTCCCAGATCTGTAAGTTAAATAGTTTTTAAGAAAACCAGTGTCAAATGCAAAAAATGGAGTGAAAAACTTATTTTTTCATCTTTGGGCAAGGATAACTGTGTTATTTCACCAAGAAACAGTTAAAATTTTTCAATAAAACATGTAGAAAATTTTATTCTGAACAAACCGGTGTAAATTAAGTACACAGAAAGCGAATAGATGTTTGATTAAATGAGTTTTTATTCATAAGAGTACAAAGTAAAATTAACCGGAAAAACTAAAATGAAAAAATGTGTTTTTTTCACTCCATTTTTTTGCATTTGACACTGGTTTTCTCAAAAACTATTCGCTTTCTGTGTACTTTATTTACACCGGTTTGTTCAGAATAAAATTTTCTACATGTTTTATTGAAAATTTTTAACTGTTTCTTGGTGAAATAACAAAGTTATTCTTGCCCAAAGATGAAAAAATGTGATTTTCACTCCATTTTTTGCATTTGACACTGGTTTTCTCAAAAACTATTTAACTTACAGTTCTGGGACCTGTTTTATTCAATTTATCAGATCAAAAACCATAAGAAATGATTGAATTCGCCCCTTAATCTACCTTACCACAATTCCAGGAAGACCTCATTTCACCTGGTGAACTGAAATCCAGGCGAAACTTTCGCTAGCTGTAACTCGCTAACGAAGCGTTTTCGGACCTATGTTTATATAACATTTTTTCATTATTTTTACTAGTACACTGTGCTGTAGAAGTGGGGGGAGAACTTCATGAATCACCCTGTATGTACCTCACTACTTGTTTCTGCATCAGAAAGATCTCCTCAAGCTTACTAGTATAATGACCTCAAAATCAATAACTTCTTCATTACTGTTATGACTTTTGGTATTTCTGCAAAACCGCTATTTCTAACTATACGTTATTCGTTGCTAACACTTTGTATGAGCATATTCGTCAGATTGCCTTTCATGGCTGACAGTCTGCTGTTTGATATTAGGTACAGTATACAACCTTTTACTGGAGAAGCTTGGCTTTTCACAGAGATGGTAAATTTTATAGAAAGAAATTGAAGCATAGTTTATACAAGAATGTCTAGAACAACTTATGATTAAAATTTCAAGGCAATCATTCGATAGGCCTAAATAAGAAATGATATTTGGTCTATCAATAATGTAGACTTTGTTGTGGTAGTGGGACTTGTGTGATCCTGAGAACTATGCCAGTAGTAGCTTAGCTACTGGTAGGGCCTCTCAACTTAGACAGGTTGAAGGTTAGAAACCAGGTGAAGTATTAAACAGAAGCAACTGTTCCTTATGTTAGAGGTGGCCAATTTACAGGCAGAAGACCTTGGAATACCATTGCTTTATTTTTCCAAATTTAAGCACCATGGCAGTCTTCTTTTCTGTATTCCAGAGTTAAAATGGCTTCCCACTCAGACCTCCAGACCCAATGAAAGATAACAGGGGAATATAAAAATCATTACAGAATGTAAGGAATGACAGTACAATGAATGTGAAAGTACAGAATGTTGGGAACTTGGATTATTAAGATGCTTCTATACGCAGGTAAGTCACAGAACCTGGAAAGAAAAATGAAAATAAACTGAATGAACTTTTTTTTTTGTCATCAGTCTCTCGACTGGTTTGATGCAGTTCTCCAACGTGTTCTATCTTGCGCAAGTCGTTTCATATCTACATACGTGTAACACCCTACATCTTTTGTAATTTGCTTTATATATTCTAATCTTTGCCTCCCTCTACAATTTCCTCCCTCTATATTACCCTCCATTATTAATAGCCCAATACCTGGATGTCTCAGGATATGTCCCACTAGCCTATCCCTTCTTTTGGTAAGATGCTTCAATATACTTCTTTTTTCATCCACTCGCCTAAGAACCTCTAAATTACTTATTTTGTCCACCCACCTAATCTTTAACATTTTCCTATAACACCACATTTCAAACGCTTCTATTCGCTTCTTTTCTACAGCCCCTATCACCCACGTTTCACTTCCGTATAATGCTACACTCCAAACATAGTGATTTAAGAAATTTTTCCTAATCTGTAAATCAATGTTTGTAGTCAGTAAGCTGTTTTTCATTTCAAAGGCTTTTCTAGCTTGAGCAATTCTACTCTTGATATCACTTGTGCTTCTACCATCCTTTGTTATTTTACTCCCTAGATAGCAGAATTCCCCAACTTCCTGTATGTTTACGTTGCCTACTTTTAAATTTCCCATCTCCTCTAAACCACTCTTGCTGCTGCACATCACTTTCGTTTTGTTCTTATTAATTTTCATGAAGTAATCCTTTCTCAAGATCTCATCCATTCCATTTAAGGCATCCTCTAGTTCTTTCTTTGTCTCGGCTAATACTACTATATCATCTGCGAATCTCAGCATTTTTATTGTTTCTCCTTGAATTTTTATTCCTGCATCAAATTTCTCCTTCACTTCATTTGTAGCCTCTTCTATATACAAGTTAAAAAGTAGTGGTGACAAAGAACAACCTTATCGTACACCTTTTCTTACAGCAGCCTCTTTTTCGTACCCGTTGATTCTCAAAACAGCCGTTT
This sequence comes from Catonia carolina, assembly GCA_035578175.1. Classification (NCBI taxonomy): domain Eukaryota; kingdom Metazoa; phylum Arthropoda; class Insecta; order Hemiptera; family Achilidae; genus Catonia; species Catonia carolina. The sequence goes on from JAQMRL010000001.1 coordinate 4,238,304, forward strand.
GATTCTTATACAGGCTGTAGATAACTTTCCTTTCTTTGTATTTAATTCCTAGCCTTTTCAAAGTTTTAAACATTTTACTCCAGTCCAAATTGTCAAATGCTTTCTCTAAATCTACAAATACCATATAAATAGTTTTATTTTTCTTTATCCTTTTCTCAATAATCAGTCTCAGAGCCAATATTGCATCTTGAGTTCCCATTCTCCTTCTAAATCCAAATTGGTCATCGTCCAATACTTCTTCTACTCTGTGTTCTATTCTCCTGTATATAATTCTTGCCAGTATCTTGGATGCATGGCATGTTAGGCTGATGGTTCTGTAATGTTCACACTTCTCCGCTCCTGACTTTTTTGGTATTGGAATCATAATATTTTTTTTAAAGTCCGATGGTACCTCTCCACTCTCATACATTCTGCACACAAGCTTGTATAATTTGTTTTGAGCAACTTCTCCAGATCGTAATAATAATTTCGATAGTATGTTATCTATTCCTGCTGTCTTATTCATATTCATATCCTTAAGTGCCCGATCGAATTCTTCTCGTAGTATAGGGTCCCCTTTTTGATCTTCTTCAACATCAGTTTCTTGTTCTATCGCATCATGTTCTAATTCTTTTCCACTGTAGAGTTGGTTTACATATTCCTTCCATCTTTCAGCTCTCTCTTGGCCATTCAACAATGGTTTGCCACCTGCGCTTTGTAAATTAACAGCTTTCATCTTTCGTTCTCCAAAGTTTTCCCTTATTTTTCTGTAAGCTGCGTTTACTTTACCAACTGCCATTTTACTTTCAATGTCCGTACATTTCGCTCTGATCCACTCTTCCTTCGCTTTCTTACACCTTTTGTTTATGGTATTTCTCAAGTAGCAATATTGCCTTTTACCTCTCTCGTCCTTTGCGTTTTTATATTTTCTTCGCTCATCCATCAGTTCTAAAATATCATTAGTAATCCACGGTTTCCTGCCTCTTCTTTTAGTATGTCCTATCCATTCTTCCGCTGCTTTCACTACCACCTCCTTGAAGTTTATCCACTCCTCCTCTACACTTCTTGTGTCATTACCTCTTTCTTCAATCCCTTTTTTAATACTCTCCTGGAAACCTACCTGGTTGTCTTGTTCTCTTAGTTTGTCTATATCCCGTCTAGCATTTCCCTGTCCCTTCTTCAGTTTTTTAAGTTTAAGCCTGCTATCCATTACTACTAAGTTATGATCACTCCCTATGTCTGCACCTGGATAGGCTTTACAGTTCATAATCTGGTTTCTGAATCTTTGTCTAACCATTATTTAATCTATTTGGTATCTTCCCTTGTCACCTGGCATCATCCAAGTGTATAACCTCCTTTTGTGATTCTTAAATAGTGTATTGCCTATCACTAAATTATATTTGGAGCAGAAATCTACCAGCCGACTCCCTCTGTCATTTCTCTTCCCTAGACCATATTCCCTGATTATCTTTCCTTCTTTTCCTTCTCCAACTACTTCATTCCAGTCTCCCATTACTATCAAATTTTCATCACCCTTGACATATTTTATTTTTTCTTCTAATTCCTTACATACTTGTTCTATTTCTTCCTCTTTATGCAAAGACGTAGGCACGTAAACCTGCACTATAGTGGTGGGCTTTGGTTTCGTATCTACTCTAACCATGATAATCCTATCACTACACTGCTTATAGTAAGTCACTCTTTGTCCAATTTTTTTATTCATTACTAGGCCCACTCCGCCCTGCCCTCCGATGGCTTTAGTGTTAATAATCCTATAATCCCCTGACCAAAAGTCTTGATCATCATCCCAGCGTACCTCATCAATGCCTACAATATCTAACTTCAACCTATCCATTTCCCTTTTTAAATTCTCTAACCTACCAGTTTGTTTTAAACTCCTAACATTCCATGTTCCAACTCGCAGAATTTCAGAAACTTTTATTTTTTTGATGAAGTCCACTCTGATAGTCCTCGTCCGGAGATCCGAATGGAGGACTAGTTTATCTCCGGAATGTTTTACCAGAGAGGACGCCATCATAATTTTTCATATTTTGAAGTTCTCGAAGTTCTTGAAGTTCTCGAAGCTCTTGAAGATCTGCATATACTAAGTAAGCCTAACCAGAATCATACATGAAGGAGTTTCCTTACGATAATTCTAGTCAGACAGAAAAAGCTGTAGTTTACTGTTGCTTTCAGCTTTTTGGTTGGCAGACTGAGTGCCCCAAGCCACCGTCTGCCAGGGTGGAATGGGCAGCCCTTCCAGTTCCGTTCACCATGAGACGGTCACATGGTTACTAACAGGCCACACAACGTGAATGTATGGATAGGACACTAGCCTTCTATCCCGGCCGGTTTGTAAAAGGAATTAGGGGTCTCCTTCCAGTTGACGACAGAAGCCCTTTATAGCCCTGAATGAACATTATTGGACTGAATGAGGTAATGTGTGAGGGGAAAGGAGAAGCACAGTTGGAATTAACGTATGAACAAACAGATCAGATTTATGGAAGCAGGCAACACCAGCTGACCTCTTACTTAAGGATTGTTGTAGTAGGATTATAATGGGAAATTACAATGTTGTGGTAGGATTTATTTTTTGGGGGGGATTTAACGTCTGACTGTTCTGCAATGACTGCTAATGCAGACGGTGAAGGATGAAATTAATTTTTTGTAACGTATGAAAATATGTCATGCCTGAATGGGATTTGAACCCAAGACCGCATGATGAGAGGCGAACACGTTACCAGAGGAGGAGCAGAAAAACAAGTAGTTGGAAAGTATGGATTCAGTGAACAGAAAGATAGGCAAAAAAGGCTAATATGGATCTTATGGCTATACGGATCTTATAAGAAAAATAAAATGTTTGTAACAAATACTTGGTTTAAAAACCTCAAAAAAGGTTAACTATTGGAGATAACTTATAGATGAGAAGAGATACCAAATTGATTGCACAATTCCAAAGAAATTTATAGGCATTCAATAAAAATAAAGCACATCGTTTTCCTGGAGCTGATAATTCTAGTGACAGCATATACTACTGTAATGAAAAAGGCTAATAATGAATTACAACACTTAGATGAAGGCTGTACTGAAAGGTAATAATGAAGAAGGCTGAACAAGCTCAGAAGATAATGAAATAGAATTTTTCAAAAATTGTAACTGTCAGAAAAAAGTAACAGTGGTGGGTGAGTTTTAGGAAAATGGGACTTTGTACCTTTTTTTTATTTACTTGCATCCAGGAGACTCCAAAGGGAGTATAGGACATGTCAAATAAAACTGATAAACTGAAAGTTTATCACCAATGATAAATTCATCACTTACCACCAGAAAATTGTTTTTGCTACTGCTTACTTCAGTAGGCTTGTCATGAACCCCATTGAATCAAATATCACACAAAATTAAAAATAAAAAAATCAAACACAATGATAAATTCATCACTTACCAATAATTTTTTCCTACTATTGCTTAACTCAGTAGGCTTGTCATGAACCCCTTTGTATCAAATAGTACACAATATTTGTTTAATTAGAAGTTAAATATTTTTCAATCAAAACTATTTAAAAAGGAATTCGTGCACACTGTAAAATGTTTCATCAATCAAATACTGTTTTAGCTTTTTTTTTAAATGACTTAAATTGTCACAACTTTTTAAACCTTGTGGCAATTTGTTGATGTATTTTCTACCTGCATAAGTTGGTTTTTGTTCAAACAATTTAGTGTTGTGATTAGCAACATAATAATCGATTCTGTTTCTTGTGTAGTGGTTGTGAACATCTAAATTCTGTAAAAAGGTATTTTTCTTTACATACATTATCACTTCAAAAATGTACAAAGAAGGAACTGTGAGCAATTGCAGCTCTTTAAATAGTGATCTGCATGGCGTAAGGTGATTGACTCCCATCATACACCTAACAGCTTTTTTCTGTATTTAAAAACTCTTTCAATGTTACCCTGTGATGAATTACCCCATACTAGTATGGCATACCTGATATGAGATAAAATTAATCCATGATAAGCTGCTATAAGCAATTTTTTATCATTTAATCTGGCAATTTGTTTTAATGCAAATACCCCAGATGATATTTTACCACAAATTTGATCGGTGTAATAATCCCATGATAGGGTCCTATCTAGTGACACTCCTAGAAACTTCACCGTTTGCACATGATCCAAGATATTATTCTGTATAAAGACATCCACTTCTCTGTTTTCCCTTATATTGTGTTTGTTTTTGAACTGTAAGTACTGACACTTTTTCCCATTAACTGTTAACCTTAATTCATTCAGAAATTGGACTACAGAACCTGAAACAAGAAGGTAGCATACTAGGAACATGTATCAAGTGTGCAGCAAAACTACCCAGTACACATTCTGTATCAGGTAATAATTACCAATCACTGGAGAGTTAAATCTAAATTAAAAGAATTTAACAAGGCAATGAGAGATAAGGTTAAATAATTTTTGCGTATAACATTTATTGGATTACAATAGGAAATATATAAATAAAATAGCTTTGAAGCTTATAAAGCAGAAATGTTACAAACAAAACTATTAAAAATCACCCATTGTAAACTATGTTCTTGATATAGCTATTATCATCATCATACCACACTACTACCACCATCATCATCATCAACAACATTATTTAGTTGGTTCTTACTCCAGTTTCGGTATCGTGAACAGTATAGTTGATTGGGTATGAGAGTAGACCATAACTGCAACAGAAACTGTTTTAGCAGTAGCAGTGGTATTCCTAGAATTTGCTTTTATCGAGTAATGAGGGAGAATACAGCAGATGCAATTAAAGAAAGCAATTACAGAAGGTGATAAGTAAATAATAGATGGAATGTGAGAAAGAACAGTTACATCAGAAACAATAAAGTTTGCTAAGGAAAAAATTAAAAAGCCATGGTAACCAGAGAAATGGTAGAAAAAATGGAAAGGAAAAAGAAGTACAGAAACAGGAGGTATAATAAAAGTAAGAGGGTTTACAGCTGACTACTAATTTTTTTTTTCAAGGAGAAACAAAAAAAAATCAAGGAGAGACACACCAAAAGCAAAAGAAGAGTGGTTAGCAGATGAATGCTAAGATATAGAAGATTTAGAAGAGAAAGGATTGTATGAAACGTGAAAGAGGAAATGAAGTGCAAATGAAAGTAAAAGTGGTGATGTGAGATGTATGGAATAGCAAAACATGTACTGAAGCAATCGCCATTACGAACAACACAATGCTCTATGAAAACAAAAAGATATTTAGAAGATGGAAAGAGTATATTATGGAAGACTTAGGCCTATATGAGTCTAACAAAAAGCTAGCTGACCTCTCACTTAAAGGTGAGAATGAAATTATTAGGCACAATAATTTCAATTTTTACCATGTATTTCTTTTACAGGCAATAAGTGACATGAAGAATGGAAAAACAGTTGGGGTTGATGAGTTGCCAATAGAACTGTTTGAATATTGTATTAATGAAGAAGGAGTAAAGGAAGTAGTTACACTGTGTAATAAAATCTTTAACAGATAGCCAGATGATTTCCTTAAAATTAGAATGATTCCGATCCCCAAAAAGCAAGAACTCAAAATTATAGGAAAATTATTACAAACTGCAAAGATTATGATATATTGTGACAATATCTAAAGTGAATATGTGTTAGAGAATTTTCAAGAAGGACCGAGATTTTAAAAATGTTAACGTAAATAATAAGAGTGATAAATAGGGTTTCCAAGAAATAGTTAGAAATATTATGTACTATAAATGGTTATGCATAGTACAGGTAGGACTGTCTATTGTTGTACGGCTATAGCGAAAGAGTCAGAGTACCTATTCAGAAAATTTGTCTTTTTGTAACACCTTTTATTAAATCCTAATTTGTTTACAGTTTGTTAAGATTTATCCAGAAGCCGTCAGGAGGATTTTGTACTTTTATTATTATATCAAAAACCGCTATCCTTCTCAAAATCTCCATAGCTCAACTATATAAGCACAGCCGGTTAGTTTAGAGTCGGTCAGTCTCAATTTGTCTGTGATTCAGTGAGCAAATTGCATAGTGCGTAACAGTGCATTAGAGAAGGTCAATGTTACTGTGAATTATTGTCTAGCATTTAGTATCGTTTGTAAGTAGAAGGTATTTAGTTTAATTAAGTACGGGTTTATTAATTTATTTTCATTATTTATTGTAATTATTAATTTAATTGTAATAATTGTAATTTGCTTGTAGATTTAAGACACTTTATTAATCGTAATTTTTAGTTTGTAAGAAATACTTGTAATTTTAAACTTTAGTGTGTAAATTATTTATTTTACCCAGATCACGAAACGGACCTTAGAGATAAATGTCACTATATATTTTGAATAGATGACTACTGCATAAAATGGAATCATGATTACATAATTTGGATTCAGGAGTTAGAGAGACTTAAATTGTCTAGTGAGAATGTGAGTTTAGTGAGATGCTGCAGGTTTGATAAGGACGGTCTGCAAAAGTAGATAAAGAGTAGAAAGAGGATAAGTCTCTGTTTCATAGATTTGGAGAAATTGTCAGAATGGAAATACTAAAGCAGCATAGAATGGATTATGAAGAAAGAAGGATAATATTATTATTTCTTGGTTGTCTAAGTTTGGTAAAAATATGTGGCCACAGATATAGAATTCTAAGATTATTTATTATAATTATTCAGTTAGTAAATTGGTAGTAAAATAGCTTAGTCTTGTTTTATTTGTGTGGTTGGTGCCAGTAAACAAACACGCTATGTTCACCATACAATATTAAATTTATGTGAATTGTGTTAATACAAATAATATAAATTTTAATAAATAAATACTTGTGATCAGTCCGATTACTCTTTATAGTAACCTAGAGTTCTCTTATTATTGGAATTACAGATGGTGCCATTTCATATGGTATGTGAACATGTCCCCTCCACTCCACAGGAATAAGAATGCCATTTTCCATCTCACCTTAAGTGTACAGTTGGTTTATTGGCTTACTGTGGATCATGTATGTAGAATTAATAATGCACTGTACTAGTAGTAACTTGTAACAACAGCTCCTATTCTCCACTCACCATGTGGGCTGGTACAACTAGTAGACACTATGTATTGGCACAAAAAAAATTTATTAAGAAAATTACCAGGGATAGAACAATAGAAGTAGAAAGCAGTTAGCTTACTGAAAAACTATGTAGAGTAGTTAAGACAAACTTCAGTTTTAACTATGATTGTCCTTAGATTTTCTGAATTTAAAACTTTTTGAGCTGTCTGTATAAGTGACATTTAGATAAAAAGGGTCCAGATTATGTGAGTGCTACTGTATTTATAAAGTTTTCTGTAACAGAGATTAAGTAATTAAGTAAGGTTTATTTGTTTTTGATCGGAATAATTTATTATTTAGGGATTATTATTTTTATTGTTATTTTAAAATCGGTTTTAGAAAAGCTAGAGCCAAAAATTTTGTATTATTGTATTATTTTTTTCTTCGAAAAGCCCTTTAAAAGGAGCATGCCAAATCAATATTTGAATTACTTCATGTTTTGCTCACATTTCTTTTTCTTCCACAACCTCTTCATTCTTTTTGGTACTTTCCTTCTTAGTTGTTCAACGTTGTGGGTTTCGCATCTCATCTTTTCATTCTCTCCCCTGGAGATGACTGTGGCTTTCTTCTAAAAGTTTTGCTGTTCTGTATGTGTTGATTTTTGCACCTTTAAGGTCTTTCAATGTTACAATGAACCATGCTGGTTTGGTTTTGAAATTTCATATTTCATTAAAAATTTGTTGTGTTGAGCTGCTATCATTCATTCTTGCCACACGTCCGAAAAATACGAGTCTCTTTTTTCTCATTATAAACTAGGCTTATACAGAGCCTAGTTTACCGTCAATTAGTGATTTTCCGTAATTTTAAGTCTAACAGAGGTTGATTTTCATTTTGTCATTCACTCATGTTTAAAATTAGGTTTTTTTAATTTTACAATGTTTATTAATGATTAAAAATAGGTTATTTGTTTTTTTATTTTCATTGGCAAGAGAAAGTCGTGTGATTCACGCCAGATATTTTTTTAAAGAATTCAAATTTGTTTGTACGCTTACTAACTGTACGTGTAACATCTGTTAAAAAAATTTGTTTATTTTATTATGCATTTAAACCTCAAGTTTTTATGAAAATTTTTTAATTTTAATTTTAATTTTAGTTTTTAATTTTATCAGGAAATTTAATTTTCCACATATAGGTCCTAATTAAATTTTCCGTATGTTCATCCGTGGGTTATTACTCTTTGTATGCTTGACACCATCCCACTTAATATGCGTATGTTGGTAACACGTAAGTTAGCGTCTAGAACGACGACGAAAGTTTGCAAACAGTCGACATTTGATTGTAACGAGGACAACTTTTAGTTAAAAGGCTTGCTAATGAGTGAGAAGGAAGTTTGTAACTTTTAAATATTGCATAAGTATGCTGAAATCAACACCAGATTGTGTTTTGCAGTACGTAGGTCATTACCTGACGGCTTATGAACGGCGTGAAATAAAAAAGTATAGCGACATTTATTATATTGGTGCCAATACAGCAGGTAAAGGAATTTTTACAAAAAATCCTACCAACAAAAAAAATTGTTTCGATGATGAAGAAGGTAACTATAATTTTGCTCTTTTCGACCAGATTGCCTACAGATATCAGCTACTTTCTTTATTAGGCTCTGGCTGCTCCTGTCGTGTCTTTAAGGTGTATGATTATTTAGAACAAAAATACACAGCTTTAAAAGTTGTCAAAACCGCCGACAAGGTCAGTGTTGATGTAAACAGGGAATTGAATCTTTTGCGGTTTTTAAAGAAGCTACACAGTGAAAACATAGTGGAAATGTATGATTGTTTTACTTTTCGTAATCATACCTGTATTAATTTCGAATATTTGCCAATGACAATTTTTGAACTGCTAGAAGTCGATAAATTATCGAAAGGTATACCACTACCTGTTGTGCAAACCTTAAATGAATCAATTGTAAGAGGATTATTTGAATTACATAAGATTAATTTAACTCATGGCGATATTAAGCCAGAGAACATTGGAATTATCTGTGGACAGTATTTAACAGCAAAGGTATGTATCGCAATTTATTCTAGCTTTATTCATTTATGTTATTATATTTTTCCTTTCACTACGTTCGATTTTGGTATAATAGTTGTATTCTTTGTAGCTACTAAATGGATCTATTATGCACTCTCTCCCCCACGTCAGTCAGTTTCAATAATTTAGACGTATAGTGTCAGTATTTTTGAAAGATTAATGTAATTCATGCTTCGTGAATATGAAAATATCATTCTTGCATCATTTTTAATACTACTTTGTCCAATTAAACCTCAGAAAGACTATTGTACAGAGCGCGACAATTTTAGGTTAGGTATAACTTGTGAGCCATAATTAACACGTTAAAAATAACGAAATTCTCGCGCATGAAGTTGCGATATATTGTATTTTACGTTCTTGTACAAAATAATTAATTGTTATACATAATTTATAATAATTATTATGTTATTTATTGTATAATAACGTTATCATGCATAATAATTTAATTTTTTATGAGCATTGGGTGACTATTATTAATAATACAAACGGTGGTAATGTCATTAGCCTAATACACGGTTATATTAGTTACAAGAAACATTAAATCAATATTCTTTTGAATCTGGTATATATTAATGGTACTTTAATCTTGAGGTATTTATTGGTATCATGCTACTATGATAATTATTCATCAAGTAACAAGTAATGGTTTGGTTAAACATTTCTAGTTGCTTTTAAATGTGGACTAAGCTGTCTAATCAAATTTTTTATTTTTAATCTTTTGTGCAATTCAAATCTTTGTTATCAGCCCCAGTGTCCTTATACTCTTACATTACATCATGTTACATATTCGTAACAAATAAAACAATTTTTGAGTTACACATTAAGCAGTTTAGGATGTAATGTAACCCCTTTTAACACAGTTGGGCCCGTTGGTTTATGTTTTATCGTTCAGCTCAGTCACGTTCACATATCACACTTGTAGGTTAGTATGGGCTACCAGTGACTATTTCTGGAGTATTTGTAATAATATGTGCAGCACATTTATACAGTTTGTCATTAAATGCAAAAATCCTCAGCCATCTACTTCTGCTGTTATGAGTAAATAATTGATTATGTCAATCTTCTGGGAAAATCTAGATTGGTTGCACCTGGAGAAAAAAAATAAATTTCGGATAATCACTACAAATTTCCAGTTTGTCTCTTCATTGACTGGAGGAATATTTCTTCAGTATAGCATAAACTGTAAGTAACCCCTGGATGGAATTCAATGGATACCATTGTAGTCCAGTAACTATTACAGGTAGCAGTTTCTTGCTTAATAATCTTATGCATTTTGTGGTGCACTTCAAACACAGATAAAAATTTAGTAAGAATATCAAAATATATAATAATTCATAAACACACATAGGCATTTTATTAAATCAAATGATTGCAATTTTTTATTTTAATTTGATTGCACATAGTACTTTGCATTGCCATATTATATAAACATAAACATTTTAAAAGAAACTAGAAATAGGAAGGTGGAGTGTTAAGTTATTTGCACTCAATCTGCTAGTTCCAAGGCTACAAAAACCAGTTCTGTTTCTTATCACATGGTCAGCCAATTATCTGTCTGAAGCATTTAAGAACAGAAGAGGTAGAGGTGTAAAAGACACTAGTCACAGTTATATTCTTTTAGAGTAATGAATTTCAACATTATGCAGCCAGACCCTGTGGTGAATGAAGTGAAGGTGTCATTTGCAGGGTGAAAAGTAGATGCTTTTTGGAGGGCCCAGCATGCTGATAAGCATACATTGCACTCAGTGAGGAAGGCAATGGTAAACAACTCACTCCTCGTTTTAGTTAGTAAAGCCTCTAGAGGTTTGAACCAGTCTTTCAGCTGATGACCTAAACAGCAACAGTACTTTATAATACATGCTACAGTTGGAAATTGTAATTCAGCTTTTACAAAATTAATTATTGTTTTGTAACGAAACAGACAAAGAAGTAAACCAGTTTCATCATATATTTTATTTCTTGTGATTGTCAATAACTGAAGCTTTTCTCAGTTTGACAAATGTGATAGAAATTTCTGTGTGAATATTGGCGACTATTTTTAACTCAGAATTATTAGATGCTAAGATATAAACTATACAGTACTTATATAAATTATATAGGTAATTAAGAAAATTTCTTAAGTTCGTCTCCCTCGGTCTATCAATTCAATTACAGCTGACTAAACTGCAAAATGTTCACTCATACTGTATAATATTATCACAAAAAAGGTTTCTTATTAGATATGCAACACAGATGTATGCATTTGCTAAGACGTATGTATTTGATGTAAGCTAGGCTAATGAATGTAGATTGAGTATCAATTGTATTTATAAATTTTATCAGAAAACAAGTGTATCTGCAGATATAGTTCACCTTTAGACAAACAAATAATACAGATACATTTCCCATCAGTTAATCATCATATGCCATTAGTTTTTTGTTTTAAAATTATTATTAACTGCTCCTATTGTAAGTAGAAGTGTGACCATTAAAATACTCGTATAACTATTAATTAACTATTATTATAAATAGTTGAAAAACTGCTACCTCCCACATCAAATTTTCTTGTTGTACCTTGATGGGTAGACACTGCTCAGTTTTTAAGCTGACAAAATGAGAGGGTAATTCGTCATTGAAGGATCTTGCAAATAGACACATGAAAATTACTGATGTGAGTTTTTTGGTTGCTCAGTAATGGTGAAATTTGAGGTATTAAAAAGCTCTTTATAATGTCTTATCGAAGACCTGAAAAGCCCTTCTCTCATTCAAAGGTCAGTGGTTCTCAACCTTTCAGGCACTATCCCCCCCCCCTTTGAACATTGATATGAGGTCACGCCTCTCCCCCTCAACACTATAAGTGGTCAAAGCAAGAAGTAGCCTACTATCGGAATATGAAACAAAAGCGTTAGATTGGGTGCAGCTGGTTATCACATTAAACTTCAGATAATTTCACACATAATAATATATAACTTTATTTTGAACATGTTTTATCACTATTAGTACAGCTATAGAATTTGATTAATGTTTTAAATAAAAGAATTCTAGAATTAAGTACAAATTTATTTTAGGTAATCTATCCAAGGTATTTATGCATGTCATATTTTAGTAACATTAATGAGAAAGCTGGCACTGTTTGTCTTTGACAAGTTTTTGAATATTTGGTTGTAACTGTGACAAAGCACACCTCACGACACTTTCGACATCCAGCCTTGCTCGATATTTTGACTTTCTGTACGCTAACATAGAAAATCCAGATTAATGGAGATATGTTGATGAAAACTGTACCAACAACTTTGCAGCTTCCAAAGCAACTTGTGGGTAAACATGAAAATAACTTAACCAAAAATCTTCAACATTCATGTTTGAAAAGTCCATATTTGCTTAAGAATCACATTTTAGGTCAATTGCTTGTTTCTGAATGTGATCATTCAAATATATACGTGATCATATGAAAATATACATGCAACTACAAAACTGAGTAAATTATAGTTTTACTTTTTTATTTATTTTTTTTAATACACTTATGCTTCCCTTGAAATTCTTCTACTTCCCACAGGGGCGCACCCCCCAGGTTAAAAACCACTGCTCTAGGTAATGACCCAAAACACTTAATTGCCTGTCATTGTAATACATAATGTATTAGCTGTACAGTTACAGGTTGTAATATTCAGGTACATTATTAAAATATACTACAATTAAAAAGAAGTTTTTCAAGTATCTATGTATCAAAAATTCATTTTGAATATCCCATTAAGTCTACAACTTTCACTTGAAAAGGAATGTGTTATTGGTTATTGTAAATGGTAAATGATCCTTTTTTTATTTAGCTCTAATCCTGTAATAATAAATAGAGCATAACAACAATAAGTATAATGATATTGTGTCTATTTTTCAGCTCATGGATTTTAATCTAAGCTTTTTCCCCCACTACGGGAATCCAACACTTCTTGTCCAGACTAAATGGTACCGTTCTCCAGAAGTCATCTTGCGAGGAAGGCTAAATCTATCAATAGACATGTGGAGTCTAGCTTGTGTCCTTTATGAATTATGTACTGGATCTGTTTTGTTTGAAGGACGAGGTAAAACGTACATTCATAGCATTAATTTATTTCCAATCTGCTGGAATTCACAAGCTAAAGAATTGTATCACTCTATACAGAGTGGCGCAAAAGTTATTTGACACTTGTTCAAACAAGTACTGAATTAATTCAATTTATTACGGATAATACCTACAATTATTTTTTTATTTTGAAATTTATTTCCATCTTCATTAATCCATTTTTTTAAGTATTTTGGAAACACTGTTATACACTCTACAACAATGATCTGTGTCACTGTCCAAATCAGGGGAAATGTCATAAATGTAATCTTTTAGTTTTTCAATAGTATTTGGCTTTCTAGAATAAAAAGATTCCTTGATGGTACCCTAAACAAACTCTATTGACATAATATCGGGTGAAAATGGAGACATGTAAATACCTCCCTGTCTACCAATTCTTCTTCTTCTTCTTCTTCTTCTGTAAAACGCCTCATATAAATAATCACAGACATCAGTGGCATTACAAGCGCAGCAGCAGTGGCATTTTGGAAGTAAGTGTCTTGAATGTTTTCAGCACATGTCATGTAGCCTGGACAATATAATTTTTAAGCTTGTCCAAGTATCTGACAATATATTACCAATATTTTGTAATACCAGTATCATGGGCTAAAATTATTGTACTGCATTTTGCTACTTGTAATTACTTTTTTATGCAGTGTCTAGTGACTTTTGCGCTACCCTGTATATTAACATTTTCATGAATAGTTTGCAGTACAAAGCATTTGCTGATAATGTCAAGCAGATTCTTTTGACCTTGAAGAACAATGAGGTTGTGTTAGATACTGATTGATTCCAGTCAGATTGTTAAAGATTTGTAGTCTCTGATTAAAGTTAATTAATAATTATTTGGTTAAAAATGTATGTATCAGTTTTATACAATTTTAAATATTGTAATTGTTTTTTCATCAGTCTCTCAACTGGTTTGATGCAGTTCTCCAAGCTGTTTTTTTTGCGCAAGTCTTTTCATATCATTAACACCCTACATCTTTTGTAATATGCTTTTTATATTCTAATCTTTGCCTCCCCCTACAATTCACTCCCTCAATATTACTCTTCATTATTGATAGACCATTACCTGAATGTCTCAATATATGCCCCACTAGCCTATCCCTTCTTTTGGTAAGATGCTTCCATATACTTCATTTTTCATCCATTCACCTAAGAATCTCTAAATTACTTATTTTGTCCTCCCACCTAATCTTTAACATTTTCCTATAACACCACATTTCAAGAGCTTCTATCCTCTTTCTTTCTACAGCCCCATCACCCATGTTTCACTCCCGTAAAATGCTACACTCCAAACATAGTGATTTAAGAAATTTTTCCTAATCTGTAAGACAATGTTTGTAGTCAGTAAGCTGTTTTTCAATTCAAAGGCTTTTCTAGCTTGAGCAATTCTACTTTTGATATCACTTGTGCTTCTACCATCCTTTATTATTTTACTACCTAGATTGCAGAATTCCCCAACTTCCTGTATGTTTACGTTGCCTACTTTTAAATTTCCCATCTCCTCTAAACCACTCTTGCTGCTGCACAACACTTTTGTTTTGTTCTTAGTAATTTTTAAATGACTGTTAATGACCTTATTTTCAATGACTGTTTGCAAAACAGTCGGACGTTAAACCAAAAAAAAAAAAAAAAAAAAAAATTTCTCATGATCTCCTTCATTCCATTTAAGATATCCTTTAGTTCTTCCTTTGTCTCGGCTAATACTACTATATCATCAGCAAATCTCAGCATTTTTATAGTTTCTGCTTGAATTTTTATTCCTGCATCAAATTTTTCCTTCACTTCATTTATAGCCTCTTCTATATACAAGTTATAAAGTAGTGGTGACAATGAACATCCTTGTACACCATTTCTTTCACCAGCCTCTTTTTTTGTACCCCTCAATTTTTAAAACAACCGTTAGATTCTTATACAGACTGTAGATAACTTTCCTTTCTATTTAATTCCTACCCTTTTCAAAGTTTTAAACATTTTACTCCAGTCCAAATTGTCAAATGCTTTCTCTAAATCTACAAATGCCATATAAGTAGTTATAACTTTCTTTATCTTTTTCTAAGTAATCAATCTCAGAGCCAATATTGCATCTCGAGTTCCCATTCTCCTTCTAAATCCAAATTGGTCATCATCCAACACTTCTTCTACTCGGTGTTCTATTCTTCTGTATTTAATTCTTGTCAGTATCTTGGATTTGTTTTGAGCAACTTCTCCACAATGTAATAATAGCCTAATTCCGATGGTAAGTTATCTATTCCTGCTGTCTTATTCATATTCATATATTTAAGTGCCTGATTGAATTCTTCCCGTAGTATAGGGTCCCCTCTTTGATCTTCTTCAACATCAGTTTCTTGTCTATCGCATCATGATCTAATTCTTTTTCCTGCAGAGTTTACGTATTCCTTCAATATTTCAGCTCTCTCATGGCCATTCAACAATGGTTTGCCATCTGCACTTTGTAAATTAACACCTTTCTTCTTTCGTTCCAAAGTTTTCCCTTATTTCCCGTACATTTCACTCTGAACCAATCTTCCTTCGCTTTCTTACACCTTTTATTTATGATATTTCTCAAGTAGCAATATTGCCTTTTACCGCTTTCGTCCTTTATGTTTTTAAATTTCCTTCACTCATCCATCAATTCCAGAATATCATTAATAATCCAAGGTTTCGTACCTCTTCTTTTAGTATGTCCTATCCACTCTTCCACTGCTTTCACTACCACCTCCTTAAGGTTTATCCACTCCTCCTCTACACTTCTTGTGTCATCTACCTTCTTGTTCATCTTCTATCTTCTTTTGTCATTACCTCTTTCTTCTATCCCTTTTTGAATACTCTCCTGGAAACCTACCTGGTTGTCTAGTTCTCTTAGTTTGTCTACATCCTACCTATCATTTCCCTATCTCTTCTTCAGTTTTTTAAGTTTAAGCCTCCTATCCATTATTACTATGTTGTGACCACTCTCTATATCTGCTCCTGGATAGGCTTTACAGTTCATAATCTGGTTTCTGAATCTTTGTATAATCATTATGTAATCTATTTGGTATCTTCCCTTGTTACCTGTCATCATCCAAGTGTATAACCAATCTCCTTTTGTGATTCTTAAATAGTTTATTGCCTATCACAATAGTGATGTACCTACCTACCTACCTTAATAGTGATGTATGCCAATCACTAAATTATATTTGAAGCAGAAATCTACCAGCCGACTCCCTCTGTCATTTCTCTTCCCTAGACCATATTCCCTGATTATCTTTCCTTCTTTTCCTTCTCCAACTACTTCATTCCAGTCTCCCATTACTATCAAATTTTCATCACCCTTGACATATTTTATTTTTTCTTCTAATTCCTTACATACTTGTTCTATTTCTTCCTCTTTATGCAAAGACGTAGGCATGTAAACCTGCACTATAGTGGTGGGCTTTGGTTTCGTATCTACTCTAACCGTGATAATCCTATCACTACACTGCTTGTAGTAGGTCACTCTTTGTCCAATTTTTTATTCATTACTATTCCCACTCCGCCCTGCCCTCCGATGGCTTTAGTGTTAGTAACCCTATAATCCCCTGACCATAAGTCTTGATCATCATCCCAACGGACCTCACTAATGCCTACAATATCTAACTTCAACCTATCTGTTTCCCTTTTTAAATTCTCTAACCTACCAGTTTGTTTTAAACTCCTAACATTCCATGTTCCAACTCGAAGAATTTCAGAAACTTTTATCTTTTTGATGAAGTCCTCTCTGATAGTCCCCTCGCACGGTGATCCAAAAGGAGGACTAGTTTGTCACCGGAATTATTTACCAGAGAGGACGCCATCATAATTTTTTCATATTTTGAAGTTCCTGATGTTCTCGAAGCTCATATACTAAGTAAGCCTAACCAGAATCATACATGAAGGAGTTTCCCCACAACAATTCTAAACAGAAAGAAAAAGCTATAGTTTACTGTTGCTTTCAGGTTTTTTGTTGGCAGACAGTGCCCCAAGCCACCGTCTGCCAGGGTGGAATGGGCAGCCCTTCCAGTTCCGTTCACCATGCTGATGAGCGATGACACGGTTACTAACAGGCCACACAACATGAATGTATGGATAGGACACTAGCCTTCTATCCCGGCCGGTTCCCTTAAGCCTTTTGTTAAAGGAATTAAAGGGTCTCCTTCCAGTTGACGACAGAAGCCCTTTACAGCCCATATTGTAAATATTGAATAAATAGTCTATCTATGAATCAGTGATATTGATAAGACAACCAAAGTTTGTTTCTGTGTATTCCAGGAAAACTGAGACTTTGTAGTCCTACCAGTTTTTGTCATTAGTCTCATGTAAGGTTTGAAACAATCCTGCCACTCTCAAGCAGTCTTTTTTTCTATCTGTGCTATCAAACATGCCTATATATCCTACCCTTCTCTTCTCAAAGTTTTTTTCTCACATATTTCTTTACCTGAATTTAATTTTTGTCCAGTGATACATCCAGTACACTGATATCACAGTATCACTGATACAGCCAGTGTTACTCCATCAAGTGATACATTTTTAAGGGTCATAACTTCAGGCCCTATTGTCCAAAATAAAATTTGACTACAGGAAAATACCTGTACATTAAAGATGATACATTCAAAAGTGTCAAATTTTATTCTTCATATGACTTTACACTTCAAATCTCCATGAATAAAAGGCGGTCAATATTTTTAGGCTAAATTTAAATTTGTATTTGGTATTCACTGGTGCAATGATTAATTTTATAATTTATTTATGAATTTAGGTTCAGATGAATCCGATCAACTATTTGCAATGGTTGAATTGTTGGGCATTCCCCCTATTCAATTCTTGAAGCAATTTCACACTAGATCTTTAGGAAGATATTTTACACCTTCTTATATTCCGCTGTACTGCTGTGAAAGGACAAGACCTGATGGAAGCACATTTTGGGGTGGTGGGCGTTTTACAGCAGGCTACCGAGGACCACCTTGTTGTAGAAGTCTGGCGGCTGAGTTAGGCGACCATGCACAGCCAAATTTTGTGAATTTTTTAGAACGTTGCCTCCAGTGGGATCCGAGATACAGAATGAAATCATCTGAAGCTTTACAGCATCCATTTGTGAGAGATACCATACCTATGACTGAATCAGACAATGCTTTCTTAATTAAGATCAGAAAATATATTGAAGAATTGTCAATTCAAGCAGAGAGTGTTCCTCGAAAAAATATGAGACCTTATACAGTTGATGCATGTTACACATGTAAGTATGGTGAAAGCAAAACAAGTAAAACTTAATTTTAAAGTTCTTGCTTCCTAAAATTTACTGTTGCAAAATTACCAGATTAACTTTATAACTAATGTTGTCTTGTTACTTTCAGAGCTTTACTGTTTCTCTACTTTTGTTAATTTTTATTTTTATTATTATCATTTATTGCCTCCCTGAGGATTCACTTTTATATTCAAAATGTTCATTCTTAGTTTGAACTCTAAATTTACTGTGATATATATAACTATAGATTTACATATATTTTACATTACACATTTATTAACCAATTCTTGTTCATTATTTACAAACATTGATTAAGAAATACACTTACAAAATTTACTGTTTTTACTTAATTTACAAACATTGAATAATTTTGAAACACATTTACAAAATTTACTGTGTTCATTTATCTAATTATAAATTGTGAACAAAATTTTCTGTGTCCTAAATTAACCTTAAACCCTGCCACTATTAATCAGTGGATGCCTTGCTATTGGCAACAGGGCGCGTCCCTTGGTTGCGGATGTGGGAGTGGCCATCAGTGTGATGGTTAGCTGTAAATTAAGGGTTTTCCTTAATACACAGCCGTGGACAGTATAGCTTTATTGTTGATATATGTGTTTGTGATAAACACATTGAGGATGTTGAATCCAAGGCAGACTTATTCAGGATGTAACCATTAGGTTATGCAATAGATTGTACGAAACATAATACAAGATGAGTAATTATATATAGTGCGATATTAATTCAGTTTTTCAGCCCGTAGCATCTAAACTCGTTACAAAAATCTTTTTAGATAATCTGGGCTCTGACACATTAAATGGACCTGATTTCTCTGAATTGATAAAAAATTACTGAACAAAGTAAAGAATATATTGTATATACAGTAAACCTATTTGTTACTGGAATAAGAACTAAGATTACGTAAAATTAAGATTATAAAACATAACATGAACTTAAGAAATAACAGATCACCTAAAATTTGGTCAAAAAAAGTGTCCAGTTTCTGGAGTCATGGCCTCCTTCTCCTCCTCCGGTCCTCAGTGTGTTAATATCATGTAGTATTATTAATATAAATGTACTGAATTAGTAATTGTAAACTATCATTATATTAATGTTAAAAATTAAAATGTTTAAAATTCAATAAATACGTAGATTTTGTAGACTGAAAAGTTTTGAAGAATATGTAATCAGTTTTTAAAGTTTTGCTGTAAAATTAAATAGGCAGCTGATGACCATTTTATAATTAACACATACTCATTTATTTTAACTTTTTTGTAGAAACTGCCAATTCATTCATAAGTATCAGCACAGAAAAAAATTGAAAATTTGCTTCTGTAGTTCAATAAACTCCTGAAAATTTCCCTCTTGTTACTCCAACAATAATTGCTTAGTTAATACTACTGAAAATATATAGGAAGAACTACTTGCACATCTGCCTAAGAGTGGAGAAAAGCACTTGCAACATCTAGCCACAGTAATTACGAATACATCTTGAATTTCACTGGTACAGAACATGCTGTGATATATCGCTTGGTTTGCCAGACTGATTTCTTGGATGCTATTAAAATAATAATATGGCAGTTTATGTTCTCTTTCGAATATGTGTGGCTTATACCTATAAGATAGGCTCGTCTATCATAGTGAAGTATGCAAGAAACAAATGTAGGCTACAAGTTCTGTAATTTTGTATTATCTGTTATGGAAAACACGTTCTGTCATTTAATTAACAAAGTGACAACTGTGAGGGACTGAGCAAGGAGCATCTACTTGTATTCACAAAATGACTAGTGCATGTACTAGTCACACTGTTTCTTCATATATATTTTCAGTGGTAAATAAGTTTCTATTACATTCAACATTAAAACAATGTATATGGACTAGATCCTTTCAAAATGAGTTATAATTAAATTCTTATTTCAAAAATTGAGAGTTCTTTTGAAATGTCATGAGAAGCTATTCACATTGTTAGTTAGAAATCTCATTATACATGTTTTTGATGTTGGACAAGCCTTTTAGTTCATTACTGTATTTACAATATAAACACAAATATGCCTTTTATAACAACAGATATTACAGTACTCTCAATTTAGTGAAGAAAGCTAATTCAGTTTATCAGTACAGGTATGTGATCCATTTCTTCTAATTACCTATACAATGTGTTCAATAAAGCTGTTTAGGAAGTATTGGTAACGCGCTGTAAGCTGACGATCATCAGCAAGTGTAAGAGTGGATTAAGCGAGGGGTAGAAGTGCTAGTAAGTGTGCTTTTCTAAATACATCATAGCAATAACTCTAACCATATCATCATGTTGTAGTTATTTACTCTTACATTGATTAGTGTATGCTTACAACTATACCGTTTTAAAAACAATCCATTGTGCCTATTATTTATTGATCCTTAATAAACATTCATTCTAAATAAGCCATATTACTAGGCTACATTTAGTATTCTTTATTAATTGTTAGCAGTAAACTGAATTACGCACACTGACATTTGTACTGGTAGACTAGCTAGTCGATCAGTTACATGCTTGATACGTCTTATGCTACTAGTACTTTTATTTTTATGTTGGTAGGATGGATAGTGTATTGTCCTCTGCCCAATAGGAGCAATCGGCAACTTATAGCGCGTTACCAGTAATATTCGCTTTTATATTATTCATCTGTCAAAATTTTTATAAGCTTCCTAACTGTGGAGATTCATACAGGTAGTTTTTAATCCCATTTATTTACCGTGAGAATTAAAACATTATTTTTAGTCATCAATATATCCTCCAGTTTTTTTCTATTGCGTGGTGATGACTTGCCTTCAGAACAGATGAGTACATCCTATAAATCTGCTTGCCTGTGTTTCCATCCATTTCTTGAGTCTTTTTATTGTATATTTGTAGTGCAGAGAAATCGCCTAATATAGTAGTTTTTTATTTGAAATATTGTGATAATTATTGTAATTTAACCTGTTATTCTAATTGACTGTGAACATTTGTAATTTCTGCTAATGTGATATTATTGTTTATATTTTAATTAATATTGTTCCTAAATCTACTGTGATAATAAGATATACTATTTGATATTTAGCACCAACAATCCTCTTCCACTCGATATTGAGTGCTATGTTGGTTTCAAATTTCTGTTGACATAAGAGGCTGACTGATTTAGTTTGAATTGTTAGGTTTTAAGTGAACTTACGTATTCAATTTTTAAATATTAGTCGTGTTAATTTTTTAGTAAAACTATTAGGAATTGTGTCACAGAATTCTAAATTATTTGTAAACTTTGTTATAATATATTTAATTTACGTACTGGAACTTTTTATAAAAATTTTACTTGTAGAGTATCAATTATTTTGAACCAAAACTTTATTTTGTTTAATAGTTTAAACAGTTTTAACTTTTCAATAACTATAAAATTTAATTAAATAGATTATTTAAAAAAATTTGTACTGTACTGGATACATTAAGCATATTGGATATTAATTGAACTTAAAATATTTTATAGTGTGCTACAATTTACAGTAATAAATTAATCCTACAGATAGAAACATGTTGTATTGAAAATTATACTGAAATAAAGTACTTGTAGTTTTTAATAATGAAATAATGTTTTCTAAAATATTGGTTATTTAAAAAGTTTTGCCCCAAGAATTTCATATAATTGATGCTCTCATATAAGAAGTACAAATAATTAATAATTCTAAATTAACTGTAAAAAGTTATTTTAATAAAAATTTTTTTCTAATCTTGAATATTTTTATTTTCCTTGTATCTTGTAATAGGCTTACTTTATTCTAAACTCTTTACGAAGTACCTTTTTTATGTAACTTTTATTTTGCTATAATATACAAGTATTTTAATTATGCAATATATATCAGAACCCGTTGTTTCTGTTTGGTTGCATTGATCAAAATAATTTGTAATTTTTTGTCACCAGAAAGTTAAAAATTTGTAGATATTATAGTAATTTTGGATCAGAACAAGATTTTTCTGTTCCTGATACATTTTGGTACAAGTACTGAAGGGTATTGACACAAAGTACCTGATACTTTTAGAGCACTAATACATACATTATACCAACTGAGCAAAGAAAGATTATTATTTTCCTTGCTGGACTCAGATCAATCAGAACTGGTGATTTAAGTGAGTTGTAAGAGACTAATACTTTGGAAAGAATACAATTGAGTAATAGAAACACCAAAATGTCTTAGTTTCTGGTTTCAGTTGTAGTGTACTGCCTCGGAGCAACTCAGTTGTTGCTGCTCAGTCCACTACCCAACTAAATTGCAAGTGCAATTGAATCGGTGAGTGGAAAAAGGGCAATATTCCAAAAAATGCGAAATTGAACAAAGATAGCAGTTTTGTTAAGTTTACTTAACAAAACGCATTGATTGGTTGATAAAAGGGAAACATTCCTTGTATCTAAAAGCAGCTAAGCTACATTAAAAATTTAGTAGAGTGGAAAAAGGATAATATTCCAGGAATATTACCCTTCTTCCATTCAATAGTGAACAGCTGTTGGACCACTGGTTTCAGAGTTATTATTTTCAAAATGTAACTGTAAATTATTTTTAAATTAAAATAAAGTTTTGTAGCATATTGTCACATTATATTGTTTTTATAACTTAATTTTTCCCATTCACTTGTACTAAATCTAGAAAAAGGTGAATAGTCAACATATTAATAATCAAAAATCAATCCCATGATTATTGTAAAACAAATTCTAAAGTCACCATTAAAAAGCTTTAATATAGTACTACAAATGACCAATCGAACATTTTACCATTAAACCAAAAACAAAGTCACAAAACAGTTTTTTTTAATTTCTCGAAAATAAGGATTTTGGAATATTACCCTTTTTCCACTCACCGATTCAATTGATAACTTGTTTCTGACACAGAATGTACTGTCCAGTTTTGTTTCATACTCGAGTCCTGTTCCTAGTTCATGCTTGTACCCGGTACAGAGTATCACTCTCTCACCACATTACTTCTGCCCAGTGCTCCCTTCCGGGGTCTCCTGGATACAGTTATTAAAAAAAGTCAGTATCAATTTTATAGATTATGGCTGTTCCAGAATTGCTGCTATACGTTCTATGATTTTTTTTTTTTTTGAATCAGTGCCTATCTCTTTTTAAACAAAATAGTCATTCTGTACAGTTTTCAGGAACTGATAAATATTTTTGAATTAATTAATTTGAAAGTGGTGTAATATTAGCAACAGAAAAATTTGAATGTTTGAACGTACTGTTCTGCTTGATCTTGTATACATCATACACATTTCATTGTTGAACAGGAAGTTGGTGGTTTATGAGTGAATATTTTGCTCTATGGGAGTTTTATGCATTCCCATATTGATTCATTTAATATGTGTTGTTTAGGTCATCAACCGAAAGGCTGGTTTGAACCTGTAGAGGTTTTACTAAGTAAAACAAGGAGTGAGGTGGTTTACCATTACCTTTCTCACTGAGTGGAAAAGTACGCTTATCAGCATGCCGGGCCCTCTGAGAAGCACATATTTTCCATTCTGCAAATGACACCTTCACTTCATTCACCACAGGGTCTGGCTGTATAATGAAATTCATAACTTTCAGAGGACATAAATTATTAGTGTCTTTTACACCTCTACCTCTTCTGTTCTTAAATGATTAAGTCATTTAATTGGCTGACCATGTGATAAGAAACAGAACTATTTATTTTAGCCCTGCAATGAACAGATTGACTGTAAACAATTTGACTCTCCACCTGTCTGTTATGGGCAGTCATTTAATATAGTGGGCTAATACAGTAAGTAATGGCTTCCACCAAAACATGGAATAATCTGATTTTCAAAAATTTTCATTTGTCATTTTATTTATAAATTAGAGTTACTGGTAAAATACACACTTTCATTCATTTATTAACATAAGAAATTGGAAAATCCCACTTTACCAGGGCCTCATTCTTATCCTGGATAATATTTGCAAAATCAAACTTAGTACATATGTATGTCATTTGTTTTCATCCAAGATTTGTTCACAAAAAAGAATGGTTTGTAACCAGTAAGAAATTGCAATAACATTTGGAGGATACTATTATCTACGAGGATAATAGTATTATTTATATTTGCTTCAAATATAAATTCAAAAAAGTAAAAATTTTACAGTCATAGAAAATTCAATGAGGCAATATTCAGAGCCCATTGACTAGGAGTTTTTAATAGAAACAAGTGAAATTTCTGGCATTATTTTATAATATCTTATCAAACATCCTACATAGGTATTTTTTTCTTATCTACCTTATTCTTATATATCATGGTGGAAGTAGGTTGTTTTAAGTTTTAAATAACATAAAAGGAAAGAAATCACTGAAGATGTGAATTTAATGCATGAACGCTTTATAATTGGTAAGTGTTTACTGTTTACCACATTACTGGTGGTTTAAAGAAATAATATATATATATCTGTACTAATATAATAAAGAAGAAACATCTGTTTGTTTATTTGTATAAGGTTATCTCAGAAACTACTGAACTGATTTTAAAAAATCTTTCATTGTTGCATAGCTTAGAGCTTCCTGATCAATATAGGCTATTTTGCAACTTTAAGTAACTTTAATCAAGTGAGTTAAGCAACTTAAACTGTGACGATGTCACATGTTTTAGCTTATTGGGTGCATAGCACTTTTATTTTTTCTAAGTCCTCTGGATGGTGTATTTTTTGGGCTAAAAGCACGATTCAACTTTTATATTTCATAGAAAAACGTGAAGAATAACATTCGATTCCAAAAACATTAAAAATTCAGAAATTTTGAAAATTTTTGTTTTTGTACTGTATTTCATATATTTGTTTTCATTCGACAGGTAGCGAATGAGTCATATGTTTCCAATTACTCTAAGCACCGCACCCACGTAATACTGTTTCTTATCTCAGCCATATATCAACTGTCTCTTTCTTTTCCATCGGTATTCTTCTATGCATTCTATTCAATTCTGTTAAATTGCAGGGACAAACATTTAAAACAGTGGGCATCGATTTGAGACAAGAGTGCTTCCTTCACTCATGGACAACTTTATGTCAGACTTTCTAGAGCTGGAAGAGCAGAAAAACAATTTATTTTGCTGCCACAAGGCAACAAAACCACAAAAATATTGTATATAGAGAGGTTTTAAAATAATTTAATGAGGCCTACATTAGCTGCTGTGAAGCGAAGCGAGCGGGGGTTGCTAGTTTTATAATAATATAAACAATAGATAAATATTGGTCTAAATTAACTTAGAGTGGAACGTGCGGTATGACAGTTTGAATCAGCTAAAGTATATAGTATATCATTTATTCACTTACAAACTAAAATAGTTGTAAATGGGTGCCCAATATAGCTGGTTAATACTTGGTATGTGACTTTACCTGTGCTAGAAGTGCAGATACATAAAAAAGCTGGATCGTTTTCAGTATATCTGTCGGACAATAAAAAGATTAGTGGGTAGTAAAAGAGTTCAGAAAGAAACTCAGTTGAAATTTTATAAGATTATGGCTGTTCTAGAACTGCGAGTGAGCCTGAGTACTTGGTAAGAAAGATGAAAGCCAGATCCAGGCAGCAGAAATACAGTTCTTGAGAAGAAGTAAGGGGTGTAGTTTGATAGATCATGTTAAGAATTAGGAAATTCATGCCAATTTAAATGTCTCCTTTCTCTTGTAAATAGTCGGCAAATAAAGAGAGAAATAAGAGGAACATTTGATATGAATGAGTGAGGATCGATGAGTGAAATAATTATTGAACTACATTCCTGGGGGACAAAGAGACATGGATAGGTTGCAAAACAGATGGGCAATGAAGTCAAAACAGGTTGGAAGGTGCAGTATGTGTTGTTTATGTTGCATTTCAATTATTAGTTATACCATGTACAAACTGAATTAGTGCAGGTCTGCATACACACAGCTCAAACTAAAGCATATAGTAATTAGAAAATTAGGTTGAACAAAATGAAAAAAAAATGATTTACCTATTTATATAGAATAATGTTGTTCATTATTATCTTGTATTTTCCACAGTAAATACTCATAACAACAGTAAGACAAAACTTTTATTTTTTTGTCATCAGTCTCTCGAATGGTTTATTGTAGTTTTCCAAGCTGTTCTATCTCGTGCAAGTCATTTCATATCTACATAACTGCAACACCCTACTTCTTTTGTAATTTACTTTAAATATTCTAATATTTGCCTCCCCCTACAATTCACTCCCTCAGTATTACCCTCCATTATTGATAGACCAATACCTGGATGTCTTAATATATGCCCCACTAGCCTACTTCTTTTTCTGTTAAGATGTTTCCATATATTTCTTCTTTTATCCATTTGTCTAAGAACCTCCAAATTATTTTGTTCACCCACATAATCTTTCACATTTTCCTGTAACACCACATTTAAAAAGCTTCTATCCTCTTCCTTTCTACAGCTCTTATCACCCACGTTTCACTCCCTTGTAGTGCTACACTCCAAACATAGTATTTTAAGAAATGTTTCCTAATCTTTAAATCAATATTTGTAGTCAGTAAGCTGTTTTTCATTTCAAAGGCACTTCTAGCTTGAGTAACGCTACTTTTGATACCACTTGTGCTTCTACCATTCTTTTTTATTTTAGTCCCTAGATAGCAGAAATCCTCAACTTTCTGTATGTTTTCGTTGCCTACTTTTAAATTTCCCATCTCTTCTAAACCACTCTTGCTACTGCACAACACTTTCATTTTGTAATCCTTTCTCATGATCTCATCCATTTATGAAATGAATGAATGAATGAAATATTTTAATTCTACATCTACTTAAATTTAAAAAAAAAAGATAAAAATAATTAATGAACAATTAAAATTTAAAGATGACAATTTAATAAAAGAAGCTGCTGCCATCAATTGTAATAAGTATAGACGAATACAGGAATAAAATTTAAGACAGTTTTAATCTAAATGACTGAATGGAAACACGGTCTAAATTTTAATATTAATAATATTGCTATGAAGAAGGTGGTACCACCGAAACGCGCATAAGTTTTTTAAACTTAAAAAGCAACCAAAGGTAAAGTAATAAATTTCATTTATACTGTAATTTATTTGCATATATCTTTTTTAATAGTGCACAACATTTGGAAGGAAATTAGCTACACAACATTTGTGTAGCTAAGAAGGATAAAAAGCAGTTTTGGGGAAGACCACTGTTGTTTCATTCTTCTATTCTAATGTGTATTAAAAAAGCGAGCCACCTCCATGATGCTCGATTGCAGAGCAGGAAGTCCCAGGTAGCCTACAATTCTTGATTCAAATAAAAAATAATAAAAACTGAGACCTACTGTACACGTGCCAGCTCATGATCTCTGTTGCCTGGGTAATTGGGACAAGTGGAGTGGTAGAGTGTGAGTAATACATTTGTCTTATCATGCAGTACAAAAACATCAAGTCATCATGTAAACATTTATTATAGCTACGTTTTATTTATTATAGGCCTACGTATTATTGCTTTTCATGAAGGATACGCATTGCACAACATACAGTTATACATTTATGCTTGTGCATCGCGGGTGTATCTAACTAAAGTGATTTTTATTCTGAAAATGAAAGTGCATCAACATGCCAAATGTTATTTGTTTCATGTATTTTGTGTTAACTAAATCTCAACGTGTATTTATCATATGTTTTGTTTCAATGTAATAACTCTTCTCGGAAAAATAAAGTGGTAATTCATTCGCAAGGGCGACACAAATTATTGCACCAGTTTTAGAAAACTGTGATGAAGAATTGCATAAAGGAGCATACCTGCATCCCGTTAAAAATGAAAGAAAAGTAAAAGAGTAACTATATTATAGAATAAATTTAAATAATAAAAGAAAAGGTTACTTTATAATGACGAAAACATTATGGTAAATGTTTTTTTTAAATAAATAGTATAATTTTTTACTTCATGCCGTAATAGAAATTCCTCACACAGATCACGAG
The DNA here is from genome assembly GCA_035578175.1 of Catonia carolina. Lineage (NCBI taxonomy): Eukaryota > Metazoa > Arthropoda > Insecta > Hemiptera > Achilidae > Catonia > Catonia carolina. The sequence goes on from JAQMRL010000001.1 coordinate 4,266,679, forward strand.
CTGGCGCGTTTACTGTAGTCATTCATAATAAAACATGCAATAGGCCTATTCTTTTAATGCATCAGTAATGTTTTTAGAAATACCAAGGCATGCTTAAGTTACCACTAGGACATCTGAAAGAGAATTGTGTCACTGACATCTCCAACACAAAAATTGTTCAGTTTCTTTAGCAACTCACAGGAGAGAAACTACAAATCCCATGTACAACCGAACAAAATCATGAGCCATGTACTAAAAGATGGACTCCTCAATGGATAAGCTTAGAAGGATGATACTATTAGCCAGAAACCACTACATGAGTTGTTTGGACATCGATTTTTAATTACCCTAATGATCTGGTTTTAAACATTAAGAATTATTTGATAGTTTGTTGTCTTGTAAAGTAATGACAAAAATAAGGTAGTAGCCTATGAAGCAGTAAAATAGATTAATGTTGATAATAAAGTAATGAAGTTCTTAAGCAAAATAATTTGTATTAATTAAAGTTTTTTTTTTTTTTGGTTTGGTGTCAAAGACAAGCACTACCTAAAATTTGTTTTTACTTTTAAATGATAACTTTATTTCTATCACTTAAAACAGTTTAATTAATTTTGACATTAATTCAAAATTTCATGTTTAGTATCTTCTTGAAATGAGCAGAAAGTATGTAATGCATTATAATGAATGTGAATTGCAGTGGTTGTAATTCAACAGTAGTAAGTGGCAAAGATATAATAGCTAGAGCGTTTGATTTCTGTTGGCGCCTAGGCGATAAACAATCGACTGTGTATACATCGAAATATATCGATATATCACTATCGATCAAGCAGTTCCACAAAGCCATGAGTATTTAAACCGGTGTTAAAGGTTAACTTTAGTATTGTCCGGGAAATGATGCTATAAAGATCATTATATTGTGGGCTTGTTGTCCGCAGTAAATATTCAATTATGGAAGACATATCTAAATTAGTAGAAAGACTTATTGCTGAGAATGATGTAATGGTATTTAGTGCAACTTATTGCCCATTTTGTACCAAGGTGAGTCGTGGAAAAAATAATTACTAACGCTAGATAGTTTACCGTTATTTTTTGTGTATCATAGTTTTGAACTTCAATGGTATCTGGTTTTGAAAATATTTGAATTCGGTGGGCAATTTTTAAAAATCAATGACTTGCTTTTAACTCTTTGATAGTTTTTCTTGGAAATTATTTCAAGTAATGTAATTACTATACTGTAATTTCTTCAAATTACCATATGACGTGACTATTCTATTGTCATTAACTGAGAAAAGTTTTAGGATTCGGGTACAATTGAATGACATTTTTAAAACTCTGAACTTCTTTTTTTAACTTTTATTTTAAAACTAATAAATGTAAAAAAGATACATTTTGTTTTAAATTTTTTAATTTCAAAACAAGTGTTCATAGCAAGTCTAAAAGACAATTTATTACGACTGTAAATTACTATTAGTTGCCTCAGACTGTGATATTAGGTTTAAAATTTATTAATGTTGGATACTCAAGCTTTAAACAGGGTCATATACTTACTTTTTTTTGACGAATTGAGGGGTATGAAAAAGAAGCTGCTGTAAGAGAAGGTGTATGACTTGTTTGTTCTTTGTCACCACTACTTGAAGAGGCTGTAAATGAAATGAAGAAAAATTTGATGCAGTAATAAACATTCAAAGAGAAACAATAAAAATGCTGAGATTCGCCAATGATATCTAGTATTAGCCAAGACAAAGAAAGACTAGAGGATATCTTAAATGGAATGGATGAGATCATGAGTACGGATTACTTAATGAAAATTATTAAGAATAAAATGAAAGTAATGTGCAACAGCAATAGGGGTTTAGAAGGGATGGGAAATTTAAAAGTTGGTGATAGGAGCTGTAGAAAGGAAGAGAAAAAAAGCTTTTGAAATGTGGTATTATAGAAATTTTTTATAGATTAGGCGGGTGGACAAAGTAAGTAATAGTAATTATAATAATATTTATTTATTCCAGTTTATACAAGTATAAAATTATATCTTTTCTACTAGGAATAGATAACCACCAACTCAAGTAAACTATAGTTATATAAGAAAAAAATACATAAATACAAGTTTACAAATGAATTTCAAATCATTGACATCATCCACTACAAATGACAATCTAAATTGTAGCAGCAGTTACAGCACATGTTAACTGTTATTTTTAACACTAAAACATTAATCTCTGCTGGTAGTCTTCAGATCAGATATTCAGCTGTATATGAGTAACACTAAAATTAGGTTAATTATTATTATATTATGTACCAAGTTCAGTAAATTCCTATAAGTACTGGATAGCAAGTCAGCGTCAGTAAAAATACCAACATTAACCCACAATTCTTACAAGTGCATCAACATCAGTTATGTCATTGAGCCAATCTTTAACCTTTCTTGAAAATGTTAACATGTTATCAAGTAATTTGGAAGTTCTCAAACTAGTGGGTGAAAGAAGAAGTATGTGGAAACGTCTAATCAGAAGAATGAGTAGGCTTGTGAGGCATATGCCTCACATCTTAATTAAGATATCTTAATCTTAGGTATTTTTATCTTAGATATCTTAAGACATCCAGTTATTGCTCTATCAATAATGAAAGGTAACACTGTACATCAAACCAGTTGAGAGACTGATTATAAAAAAATACTTACAGAATATTTTGTTAGTTATCAAGTCTTTGGAGTTCATAACATTTTAAGGGAAAGTTCTGTGGGGGTTATTTATTCATTACAGAATCACAATCGTTAAGATTTTCTGACTTCTGCTAGGGGAGACCGGGGATGGTTGTAACACAAGCAAGGTTTTTAATATTTTACCATTTTTAAATTTACTATAACAAATTTTTTATTGCGTATTGCTTTGTTTTATCATTCTTCTCGAGGGTATCATTATTGTCAATTAAAAATAATGCGTAGTTTTGTATAGGAAAGGAATAACTTGTTCTGTGTACTGTTTTACAACCAACCCCGCACCAGTGGAAGGTTGTAACACGTATGAGGTTTTTATTGTAACAATAAACTGAGTACACCAAACTTTTATATTTATTTTTGTTTCAATGATTTTTTTAAACATGTCAAATAGTATTTCATTTGACAGTATTTAATTTTATGGTTAAATTTAAAATTATTCTTTCTTAAAATTTTTAAAACTAAACAGATGAAAGTAAATTAAAGTAGTAAACAAATTGTTATTTACACAATTTTTAATTTAATTTTCATCCCAAAAAAGAAATATAATGAATTTATTAGTATTAGTAAGAAGAAATATGTAGGGAACATTGTAACAGACACTTCAGTCTTACAACCAACCCCGTACGACGCCATTACATAAAAAAATCTGGTGTGAAACACTCTCACAACTTTCTCTTGCCAATATAAATAATTAACAATAAACCTAACATTAGTAATAAAACATTAGAAATAAACAAACAACTAACCTCAAAAATATAACCATATTTCAATCATGAGTGAAACACGCAAAATGAAAATCGACCTCAGTTTGGCTTAGAAATACGGAAAATCACTCTTTCTCTCTAAACTAGGCTCTGTAGAGAAAAATGCTCTTAATAAAAGTTGTAGATCTTTTAATTTTTTATATATTTCATTATATACACTTTTGTCGTAAAATGCATACTAAGGCCGAAATCTTAAAAAAATCGATTTTTCACACGTTTTCGTGAGAAAAAAAACAGAAAATCGCTAATTACCGCTAAACTAAGCGTTTACAAAAAAAACTTGAAATAAAAGTTGTAGGTTTTCAAATTCTCTACAACTTTTATTATATAACATTTTGCGCTAAAATGCATATTAAAGCCGCAATCTTAAAAAGAAAATGTTTTTACGTAAAAACAGCCTCAAGCAGAATTTCAGCAAACATGGCGCCTACCTTATCTTGTAGAGAATAAAAAGTTTAGTAAATGAGGCGATTTTTAAAAAAATCGTAGGACCAGTTTTTGAGAAAATCGCAAAAAAGTGAAAAATTACACGAATAAACTACTACTTCCGGTTGACCGATTTTGATGAAAATGTTCTTGTCGGGTCCGGTAGTGGTATGTAACTCAAGTTTCAAGTCCGTACGATGTTCCGTTCTTGAGATATTCTGTTCACACACACACACACATACCAATCGCTAAAAACATGTTTTTTGGGTTCAGGGGGTCTGAAAACGTATAGATCCGGTGAAAACTCGATTTCGAAAAATCGGTATGAAAACAATACTTTCCTTCCTATATATTCATATAGGCAAGAGAAAGTAATATGTCTAAATGACGCTAACAAACTTGACTGAATAATCAGACATACAGGTATATAGCTAGAAAGGTGATATTTTGTTGGGCATTTTAAATTATCATTGCATTTCATAACTTATAATGAACATTTAAAAATAATGAGGAAACAAAATTCTCGAAAATTTACTCATCATTGTAAAAAGTAGATGTTTCCTTCTTAAATTTTTTCCACCAAAAATTGGTCAAAAACACTAAACTCACAGTGCCAAGTAGTACAATTTTACAAATATAAGTAAACTTGTAAATAGTACAAGGCTTCTTCTTCTCTGGAATCACAATTAATTCTACCGACAGGTACCCGATTTATGACTGGTGTTACAACCAACCCCTTGTTACTACCTTTCCCAGTCCTCCCTTTGTCAATTAACCCTAAAATCCTGATCAATGTCTGGAAGTATATCGGTGTTTTTATTTCATAGACTGATACCCAATGTACTAGTAGGTTAACCTAGAAAGTTATAAGAGTAACCCCAAAAATAAGATTAGGATGAATATTTTGGTACAAAAAAATCATCAAAAATATTCTGAAGCTTTATGAAACTGAAGAATGTAACAAATATTAGGGAAAAATTTTAAATTCTAAAGGGTGTGTATTTTTCTGTAAAATTGATTAATAATTTTCTGTCTATAAAATGGATTGTGGATGAGAAATATGCAGTCTGTTAAATTAATCTAGATAGGTAAAAATGAAAACATCACATGTTGATAAACAAGTCTATGAAAAGTTAAAAGATTGTAATCAGTCAAGTGTTATTTAATGATTGGACTGGTTTTTTTTAGTCAATAAAAGCCCAATAAAAGTTTTTTTAGTTTTTTAAGCCAATAAAAGTGTGTAATTAAATTGCACTTATTTATTACTTTCTCACATTTTACCTTTACTATGTAAGGGATTCTGATGAGACATAATTTTCAGTACCTGTACTTCAGCTAATCTTTTCATCAGCAGAAAACTATAGATTTTTGCTGAACGAAGCACTTGTCTTTTTTCCCAAAACTATAAAGTTCTTTCATTAGTTCAGATCTTCTCTTTCTTTCCTCTTCAGAATATTTAGAGCTTATTTTCTTTCTTTCGTTTTCCTGGGAGAAATAGCTACGTTATGAACTCTTCTTGTAAGTACTACATCTCAATCTGAACAATCTTCGTCCTTAATTTTATTTACAATAATTCTCTTTTTTTGTCCCTAAGGATAGGATTCAAACTTTCTAACTTTAAATTGTTAAAAATAAAGAAGAAAATACATTTAAAGTACATACTACACATATTTTTTAAATTTTCCCTGAAAAATCTTAAATTTTTATCAGTCTTATTTATTGAAGATTCTAATGTTTCAATTTTTTTTTATCTAGTTCTTTAAAATTGATGTATTAATAATAATAATTTGAAATTTTCTCTTAAAAATCTTCTTGCTATTTTTTTTATTTCTTTTATTCTCCAGGCAATGTGCAAATTGTTTCTATTTCATATAAAATTATTTGCTTTAAAATTTTTGTGTCATTCTCATAATTAAAATCTTAATTTAGCTTAGTGTAATTATTCTAAACTATAATTTTTTTCAATACAAGATTGATGGTTTCATAATGCCCTTGATATTCATCTAATTATTAATTTATTTGGGATTTTAAATGTTTGAAAAACTTTTATGAGAATCTTTTCCTAACAGATTTGATCAATATAAATTGGGATTATGGCCTAAAATACCCTTAAACATGTAATTAAAAAAATCTGGGGTGTGAAACACTCACACAACTCTCTCTTACCAGTGCAAATAATTAACTATAAACCTTACATTAGAAATAAACATAACCTAATTTTAATCATGAGTGAAAGACGCAAAATGAAAATCGACCTGTTTGGCTTAAAAATACAGAAAATCACTCTTTCACGCTAAACTAGGCTCTGTAGAGAAAAATGCTTTAAATAAAAGTTGTAGATCTTTTAATTTCCTGTAAAATATTATATACTTTTTTGTCATAAAATGCTTACTAAGGCCGAAATCTTAAAAAAATTGATTTTCACACGTTTTCGTGAGAAAAAAACAAAATTGCTTATTACCACTAAACCAAGCGTTATACAAAGAAATGTTGTCAATATAAGTTGTAGGATTTTAAATTCTCTACAACTTTTGTTACATAAATTTTTGCGCTAAAATGCATATTAAAGCCGTAATCTTAAAAAAAAGAATTTTTTTTACGTGACACAGCCTCACCAAGAATTTCAGCAAACATGGCGCGTACCCTATCTTGTAGAGCATAAAAAATTTAGTAAACCAGGCGATTTTTTAATAAAATCATAAGACCAGTTTTTGAGAAAATCGCAAAAAAGTGAAAAATTACACAAATAAACTACTACTACTACCAGTTGACTGATTTTGATGAAAATGTTCGTGTCGGGTCCGGTAGTGGTGTCTAACCTAAGTTTCAAGTTCGTGCAATATTCCGTTCTTGAGATATTCTGTTCACACACACACACACACACACACACAGGCCAATCGCTAAAAACATGTTTTTTGGGTTCAGGGGGTCTGAAAACGTGTAGATCCGGTGAAAATCGACATGAAAACAATACTTTCCTTCCTATTTATTCATACAGGCAAGAGAAAGTAAAAATAAACAAATTTTTATAACAATATTTATATCTGTGTTTTTCTTTTAGAAGCAAAATTTTTCAAAATCCTTTCTTAACTTGTCTTGTTCCTTTATTTGTCTATGACCCAAATAAAACCTGCAATACAAAATTTGAAGTTTTTAGGTGTTCTTTAGATTTTGTGATGAGTGAGTGAGTGAGTCACTGGTATTTTTCATTCATGTTTGTCATAAATATAAATAGATTATTAGTAAAGCACGTGAAAGGAAATGTGACAACTTTGTCATTAAATTAAGTATAAACAATTAACATTCTTGGGAATTTACTCCCTAAAAACATATGTGAAATAAATACAACTAATTGAGCTACAATTAAATATTGTTGCATGAACCATTTATAACACAATTCTGAGTTACATAAAAAATACTTTTATTAGAAATTAACTCGCCAATTTATAACCAGTTCTGAAGGTCAATGTTGAATAAATTAAACATGCGTGTGTACTATTATAAATTTTTATGTTAATATTACAACATTACTTCTAATAGTTATTTGATATTGTGCAATCTAACAGATAATCCTCTACATAGTTTTATTGTTAAGCAAATATTAAATATTTTAAAGTTATATAACATAATTGATGAGTTTAAAATTAATTTTTGTTCTTATTGGACATACCTTCTTCTCGGTATTCTTATTTTTGAATAATATTATATTAATATATTATTTACAAGTAATTTATTTAAAGATTGTGACCCACTCCAAAGTTTTTCAAAATTATTTTAAATTTTTGTGAACCAAAAAATTATATTTAAATATGAAAGTTCACAATTGTAACGACACTATTGTTTATTGCTAGCCTCCAGATGGGTGCAAGTATGACTATGGTAAATTACTACCCCATAATTAAAAAATGTTGTCTGAAACACTCACGTGACTTTCTCTTGCCAATGTAATGAATGAAAAATATTACCTATGTTTAAATGTAGTAAACAATGTAAAATGAAAAACATAACCTAATTTTAATAATGAAATTCTACAAAATGAAAATCTACCTATTTGTAGAACTTAAAAATGCAGAAAATCATTAATTTTATTGATGCTAAACTAGGCCCTGTAGAAAATATGCTGGAAATAAAAGTTTTAGAATTTTTTATTTTCTGTAACTTTGGTTATATACCCAATTATTATTATTATTGTCATTAAATGCATACTAAGGCCGCAATTGTTAAAAATCCCATCTTTTACCGATTTTGTTGAGCAAAGTACAGAAAATCACTGATTGACACAAAACTAAGCATTGTAGAAATAAAATTTTGTTTAAATAAAAGTTAAAAGTTTTTTAATTTCCTACAGTTTTAGTTGTATGCACTTTAGCTCGAAAATACATATTAAGTCCACAATTTTTACCACGAGAGCGCAGCCTCCTCAAGAATTTCAGCAGATACTGCTCTTACTGTGTCTTGTAGAGCATAAAAAATGTAGTAATAAATCAATTTTTTTTAAAATTGTAGGAATCGTCTTTGAAAAGTCTCAGAAATAAACTACTACTACTTCCAGTTGGCTGATTTTTATGAAAATGTTTGTCAGGTTCCCTTGTGGTACCTAATGTAAGTCCCAAATTCCAACTTCATACGCTGTTCCGTTCTTGAGATGTGATGTAACTTAAATTTCAACCTCGTACACTTTCATTCTTGAAATGGTATCTAACTTATGTTCCTAATTTCAACATCATGCACTATTCCTTCCTTGAGATATTTTGTTCACACACACTCATACCAATCACTAAAAACATGTTTTTTGGGTTCAGGGGCCTGGCAACGTGTATTTCCGGTTAAAAATCAACATGCAAACAACACTTTTCTTCCTAAATATTCATGTATGGCAGGAGAAAGTAAAAAGTTGTCATCATGATGAAGTTATCGGCTCTTAAGCATATCCCTTGCTCCATGCTTGTCTCCAACTTTTTCCACCAATATCTCAATGTCTTGATAGTTCATGCTGACTTTTAAATCATATGTCACATTTATTTCTTGATGTCCTCATTTCCTCTTAATTTCTACTGGTTGTTGTAACGTAGTTTTAATTAAACCTCTTCTCATTATATGTGTCTCCTCTGTGGAAAGACACAGAGTTAGCGTAGTTGGTAACGTGCTCGCCTCTCATCATGCGGTCTTGGGTTCAAATCCCATTCAGGCGCGGCATATTTTCATACATTACAAAAAATCATTTCATCCTTCACCGTCTGCATTAGCAGTAATTGCAGAACAGTCGGACGTTAAACCAAAAAAAAAAAAAATAAAAAATATTTCCTCTGTCAAAAAATGGTTTCCATTAAATTTATCTTCTCTCCCACTCTTCCTAGTATGTCTACATTCTTCACTCTGTTGGTCAATTTGATTCCCTTTAATGTTCATGTTTCACATCTAAACAGTACCCTTCAAACATAAAATATTAATAAATATTTTGTTTGGTTAAATTATATCTTGCTACAAAAATTAAAATAATTTTATAAATTACTATTCATATCTAGCATGTCATTGTAAATACATGTTCCCAGCTGATGTATTGAGCATCAGAGGTTTATTCAATAATTGTTTTTTTTACTTCACTCGAAATAAGTATCACTTAAAAAATATATATGCCATTTTTTTCTGAAGTGTTCTTTGGAAAAGTATAGAAAGTATTTCTTTTCTTTTTAATTGTTATTTTTAATAGTAAATCAATTTTTTTACTTTTTGTACGTACCACGTAGAGAATATTTTCAGAACCATAGCTCTGGAAAAGTTGTAGTGCATTGAAAAAGTTTATTTAAATAAAAATATCTGGTGTGAAACACTCACACAACTTTCTCTTGCCATTGCAAATAATTTAAACAATATAACCTAAAATTAGTAATAAAACATTAGAAATACATAAAAAACTAACCTCAAGAACATAATATTGTTTTAATCATGAGTGAAAGACGCAAAATGAAAATCGACCTCAGTTTAGCTTAAAAATATGGAAAATCACTCTTTCACGCTAAACTAGGCTCTGTAGAGAAAAATAGCCAAAATAAAAGTTGTAGATGTTTTAATTTCCTATAAATTTGATTATATACACTTTTGTCGTAAAATGCATACTTAGGCCGAAATATTAAAAAAATCGATTTTTCACACGTTTTCGTGAGAAAAAACAGAAAATCGCTAATTATTGCTAAACTAAGTGTTATACAAAAAATGTTAGAAATAAAAGTTGTAGAATTTTAAATTCTCTACAACTGTTATTATATACATTTTTGCGCTAAAATGTATATTAAAGCCGTAATCTTAACAAAACAATTTTTTGCGTGAAAACAGCCTCACCAAGAATTTCAGCAAACATGGCACCTACCCTATCTTGTAGAGCATAAAAATTTAGTAAACCAGGCGATTTTTAAAAAAATCATAGGACCCATTTTTGAGAAAATCGCAAAAAAGTGAAAAATTACACGAATAAACTACTACTTCCGGTTGACCGATTTTGATGAAAATGTTCGTGTCGGGTCCTCTAGTAGTATCTAACTTAAGTTTTAAGTTCGTATGATGTTCCGTTCTGGAGATATTCTGTTCACACACACACAGACCAATCGCTAAAAACATGTTTTTTGGGTTCAGGGGGTCTGAAAACATGTAGATCCGATGAAAAATTGATATGAAAACAATACTTTCCTTCCTATATATTCATATCGGCAAGAGAAAGTAAAAAATTAAGTTTGTTGGAATATATTAGCACACAGTATTGGAGTATCAATAAAAATAATATTTATGAGTAGGTATCAAGTAGGGTTTGCTATATACATAATATCTTTGCGAGGTTGTATGTTAATGAAGTTAGTCACAATATAGCCATATCGCATTTTCTGTGATATGATTGTATGATTACCTCACTCAGATAAACACTAGAACACCTTAAAACGACAGTGTGAATCTATAAATACAACTTGTCACTGATATAAGATAGTTCTAATCAAATTTTCAGCTTATTAGTATTTACTTCGTTTATTTATTGTATGACATAACCTTACACTTACTTTTACTTATCTGTATACATGGCAATGCTGGATGACAAGGGGCGAGGTGGAGCTGTCATAATTGTTACACATTGAAGGTCACGATGATATGACCCACACTGTAGTACTTTATAATATTCCCAAATATGCTGAATATTAATGAAAAATTTGGTTTAGATTTTTAAAAAAAATATTTTTATTATTATTAATTTTATAGAATAATATTAATATGTACATATATTTATGTAAACCAAAATTATTGATCGAAGTGTATGTTGAAACAGGATATTAAATAGAAAGTTTTTTTTAGTCAATGATTAAGTGATTACGTAGTTGTGAAAAACAATAAAAGTTGCAATACACGAGTTTATGCTAACGTAGTTTTTAGTTAAATATTTAAAAATAACCGATGTCATTGTTCGTTATTGTAAACTATGGATTTTATTGTTATATTTTTAATGAGATAATTGAATTATGAACGAAAAAAATGATAACAAATGTTAATGAACATTGGATTAATTGAAATTTTATCGTTTAGTAAGATTAATTGTGAGAGTATTTTTTAGTTTTGTTTCTCAGTAAATTTGAAGCATAAAAAATTATCAAGGCAAGACTGGCAATGGACTATTTCATTTTAATGATAAATTTTGATGGATGTCTTTTGTTCAAAAAGCAAGTCATTGTTTTTTTCTTTTTTTATAAAACCTAATGAGAACAGAAATGAGTCTAGTGTAATTGTTGGCCTACTATTGAATTAGTTTTTGTTTTGTTTGATAAATTATTGCTCATTTTATAAATAGGAATATTAGTCATAAATAATTTATACTAGCTAATTAATTAATTAAAAATTGTTTTTTCTAATAGTAGGGTTGTGTGTAGAATATTTATCGTAACATTTTTGTTTAAAGATTGATTGCAACAATCATTGCGTTTTTCTGAATATTTATATAAACTCTCTTTGTACCCATAAATATTTTTCTATTTAACAAAGATTTTTTTTCAATACTATGTATATTTTACAAGAATGAAAGTATAATTTATTAGTTTATATACGGGATGATTTACAAAGTTTTACTGGCGCTTTCTGAGTTCACTCTACAGTCCAAAAGAAAGAAAAAAACTTTATAAACGGTAGCTCCTAAAACGCTTAGATATCAAGTTACGGCTATCGAAAGATTTCACCATGATCGTAGTACCCTCGGTGAAATAAAGACTTGCTTAAATTCTGAGAAGGTAAATTGAAAGGCGAATTCAGTAGTTTCTTATGGATTTAACCTGAAACATTGAATAAAACAGTTCCCTTAACTGTATATCTCTTTGTTTTTTATACAGGGTGATTCAAAACTATACCGCAATCTCTTGGAATCTCATTGTAGAGCTAAAGATAAGAAAAAAAGTTTATATTAACATATGCCTGAAAACGCTATAATTTTTACGGCTAGCGAAAAATTTCACATAGCTAATAAATGATCAGCTGTTACTCCCAACCTACATATTAGTTAATATTTTATGCAGTTAAGAATGTGCGTCTGTTTTGATTTTAAATAAAGCGAAATTTCAATATCTATTATTCATTTTTTTCCTGAGTAATTCACCTGAATCTTTTCAGAATTAATATTTTATGCAGTTAAGAATGTGCGTCTGTTTTGATTTTAAATAAAGTGAAATTTCAATATCTATTATTCATTTTTTTCCTGAGTAATTCACCTGAATCTTTTCAGTATTAAATTTTCTACAAATTTATTTAAGAAAAAATACACCGTTATTTACCATTTATGGAAATAATCTTACGTTAAACACAAAATTGTGTTCTTTCTTTGCACCAATTCTTGTGTTTTATGTAAGATATCTCTGAAAGTATTGCATTTACAGCTCTGGAACCAATTTTATTCAATTTTTCAGATTAAGAAACATAAGAAACAATCGTATTTGTATCTTTGTAACTACCTTTAACATTTTTATACGGCCTTACTTCACCGAGGGTACAGAGTTCTATGTGAAATTTTTCGCTAGCCGTAACTTGCTAACTAAGCGTTTTCAGGCATATGTTTATATGAACTTTTTTCTTATTTTTAGCTATAGAATGAGATCCCTAGAGATTGCTGTATAGTTTTGAAACACCCTATATATTCGACGTAAAACAGAAAAACTGCCTAAAGAAATGTTTTTTCAGGTTTGAACTCTAATAAATGTGTTAAATTACTAATAAATACTAAAATTTAAAACAAAACTTGTAAAAAATTTAATTCTGAACAAATTGGTATAAAATAAGGCAGGAAACAACCAAATACAACCAGAAAATATTCTTTTTTTATTCTAAACTTATCCAAGCATATTGAAAAATGACAAAATTTGCAATGAAACTAAATATCTCCTAGCTAATATTTAAGTATGCCTGGTAAACTAACTCACCAAATGTTACAATAAATGTTCAAAAATTTGTCCTGCTTGTTCAATACATTTGTTTCCACATGTTGCTCTTCGAAGTTCTGCAGGGCTGCCCTTAAGTTGCGCAGAGACATCCATAATGCAGACTATTAATTCTTAAAAAGAGAATTTTCCATTTGTATTTAGTTGTTTCTTGCTTTATTTTAAACCAATTTGTTCAGAATTAAATGTTTTACAAGTTTTGTTTAACTTTTATGTATTTATTTCAGTCATTTAACAAAATTATTGTGGTATAAACCTAAAAAAAACATATTTTTTGCCACAGGGTTTTTCTGTTTTACCATCAAATATCTAAAAACCAAGAGATTACAATTGTGGGACCTGTATTATTCAATTTTTCAGGTTAAAAAACCATACGAAACTATATATTGAATTCACCCCTAAATTTACCTTCAGAATTTCAACAAGTCTTTCACCAAGGTTACTGAGTTCTGGGCGAAATCTCTCAATAGCTGTAACTCGCTACCAAAGCGTTTTAGGTCATATGTTTATGTAAAGTTTTTTTCTTTCTTTTGGACTGTAGAGCAAGCTCAGAAAGCGCCAGTAAAACTTCATGAACTACTCTGTATATTATTAGACTCTTGATAATTCTAAGTTGACAAGACTAGAAATAAAAATTATCCTTTCAATCAAAGATTTAACATACAAACTTTGTTTTATGAAATGCATGTGTGCTACTGTTTAAAAAAAGTCGGGTATCCTTGCATGCTTCTGTGAATGCTATCTTTGAGTCATATCATCCGATTCCAAGTTATCAGTTGATAAAAAAAATGAATTCTACATTAGACTGACCTTTAAAAACCATTGAGTCATGAATCATATCTGCTGCTGCACTTTGTAGCGGTTTTTCCTGTAATTCCTCATTTTCTTCATCCTGATAATCCTTCCTTAGCTTAAGTGTTTTTCATCACTCGAACAATGTTAGTCAGTTATCTCACCACACACAGCCATGTGTTTGTCCACGTTGACATATTCCTCTTATGATATTGATGGATCGTAAGTTTCATTTTCCCAATTGTCTACAGCAGACTCAGGACCAGTTTACTCAAAGATTCTCATAAATTTACTTTTTTACGTTCTTCCTTTAAAAATTCTGCTTAATAAAAAAAATTATAAAAACATTTTGTAATGGCTCTCTCAGGAACCGTGTCATGCCTGCGTACACATTCATGAAGCATTAAGAATTTTGAGACTCTTTAGTGCCAAAATCTTTGATACGGATGTTTTCAGTGGGAAAGTCTCATGACCTATTTTTACCATTAAATAAGGACAACTCTGCTCAAAATTTAAATTGTCGATGATATTTTACCATTGTTTTAATACAGAATTTTAGGAAGTGGGCAAAAATGGTATATAGAAGTTAAAATAATTTTGTAAATTTTTTGTGGGCATTTTATGTTTACAAAATAATTGTTCTTAAAATGAGAAACAAGCTTTTCCAAAATCAAAATTGTAGGAAATTAATAAAAGCCCTACAATTTTTATTTTAAGTGTTTCTACAACACTTATTTTAGTGTCAATTAATTATTTTCTAGTATTTTCTCATTATATTGACAAATTCTGATTTTTTTTATATTGCAGTCTCAATACACATTTTACAAAAAAAAAAATATATAAAAAATTAAAACACCTAAAATTGTTATTTCAAGCATTTTTTTCTACAGAGTCTAGTTTAGCGTTAATTAGTGATATTTCGTATTTTGGAGTTTTACAGAGATTGATTTTCATTAAGCATTATCAAAAAAAAAATTATTAAATATAGGTTATATTTTTCATTATTTACATTGGCAAGAGAAGAGTTGTGTGAGTTTTTCACGTGTTTTTTTAAATGTTCAGCTTTTGAAAATGCTTCCTAATTTAATTTTTTTTAACTTTTCAACTGTCTCTTGTTATTTACAGAATTTTAAATATTTACAAAATGGTTATTTAAAATTGCTGTTGGTTAGGCATTTATGAGTGAGTAGAAAAATATGATGAAAATACTAATTAATTCTAGAATTTTTGCTTTATCATTTATAATTTTTATCTTTTTTATTTAATCATAATTCTATAAATTATTAACATTCAATGCTATAAGTTTTTATCATTTTTAATAAGAAATAAATTTTTTATTGATAATATTACAGCTTATTTGTAACATTATGTTAAGTTTTTTGTATAGAACAATTGAAAAGTCATCAGATTTGCATCTTATCTAATTTACGGTTATGTTTCGTGTACGTTTATATCAGTCGTACAAGATAATACCAAAAATGGTCTTATATATTTTAACAAATTTTTCAGGTAATTCAAAAATATGTTAGAGGTAACGAGTGTTTTATTAAGGACGCAACCCTGATTATTAGAAGATAGAAGTAATACATCGGTAAATTTTCTGTCCCCCAATCGGTATGGTGGCAACAGTGTACTCAAGCCCAACTACCTTAGACAGTTAAAATGTTCCAGTCAAGCATTAGTGTGGTGACAGCAGTCGTTTCGTTATATTGTGTCTGCAATGGTTTTTTCCAAGGAAGGACACGTGTTTATTGCAGAGACTTACATAGCGAGTAAAGCTCACAAATGTGTGCAAGATAAGTTTCAGTTGTATTTCCTCGTTGTGCCATTCCGAATAAATCATCAATATTGCGTTTGATAAATAAATTCCGTAGAACTGGGAGTGTACTTGATGAGAAACCTTGCCAGTCAACAAAGTTAACCGCGGAAGTTTTCAAAGATTTGGAAAATCGTTTGACTCAATCACCTAAAAAATCGCTTAGAAGATTATCATCACAAGCTGGGCTAACATTAACTACTGTTTTCAGAGCTACGAAAAAGTTACATTTGCATCCTTATCGCATTGGCATTGCATTTGTAAGATTTACTCGCTATGTAAGTCTCCACAATATAATGAAATGACTGCTGTCACCACACTAATGCTTGACTGGAACATTTTAACTGTCTTAAGTAGTTGGCCTTGAGTACACTGTTGCCAACATACTGATTGGGGGACAGAAAATTTACCGATGTATTAGTTCTATCTTCTTATAATCAGGGTTGCGTCCTTAATAAAACACCCGTTACTATTTTCCTTTAAAGTTATTTCATCATATTTTCCTTTAAAGTTCCTGAAAAGTTTTTTTTTGTTCCTTATCATTTTTATTTAATGAACCTACTACAGGTAGGATAAGTTCTAGAAACAATTTATGCGTTATTAAAATTTTGTTGAGCTGTTCAAAAATATTATTTATTTTTGAAGTGTCTGATAACAAAATATATTATATTGAGGTCTATCTTGTTTTCTATTTTAGTAGCTCAATTCATGTGTTATTAATACTATTTGTTTCAACAATATCATAAATGCTATCTTTTAATATACTTTTATCTCTTCCATTTTGTTCCCTTATTTTCATTGACAAGTAATAAAAGAAAGTTTTATTAGGATGAAATTATTTTATACTAAAAATTTTATGTAGTGTGCATGTATATTATTCAAGTGTATTTAGAATGTTCTAATAATCGTTGTTTGTTTTTGTAGGTTAAAGATCTCTTCAAGAAATTGAACATAAAGTTTCATGTACTTGAGGTTGATAAACATAGCCGTGAGTAGTACAGTACATGCATAATTGTTAATTTAATAGTTTAAAAATATTAAATAACTCTCCTCCCCCCTGTTTGCTGTTCTTTGGCAGTAAACAAAATTTTAAAAGTGTTATCACACAAAAATAAATCTTTATAATGCATCCTGCAGTTTGAAATTAATTCTATTTTATATAATGAATTTATATAATAAATTTCACTTACCTTCCTTTTTAACTGCGTCAACTTTTATTTTCACTTACATGTGTTTCGGTAGATCCACCATCATCAGAGTAAATAACGTATAATTGAAACTAAAAACTTTATTTATTAAAAATCTATAGAAGATAATACATCTTCAGTCATTTGTATAAATATACAAATTGAAACTAAAAACTTTATTTATTAAAAATCTATAGAAGATAATACATCTTCAGTCATTTGTATAAATATACAAATGACTGAAGATGTATTATCTTCTATAGATTTTTAATAAATAAAGTTTTTAGTTTCAATTATTATGTTATTTACTCTGATGATGGTGGATCTACCAAAACACATGTAAGTGAAAATGGAATGTTATCACACATTTCATTTTGAAAGCCAAATCACGATTATAAAAATGAAACCAATTAATACTGAAACAAAAATTTGATTGGTTTTATTATGAATCACGAATGAAATACAACGTGTGAATAACTGATTATGTATTATAAGAAAAAGTAGGTAAATTCTATTTCATTAAAAAACGGTGCAATGTGTTTAATTTTTGGGAGGTTTACATAACATTCTCTCACACTGTTGCTATAAGTGTGACAACATAAGGTGTTACGTTGAAGCTCGCATTGATATGATGTTTGACATAGGTTGTTATTTATTATTTCAGTATAAAATTGGTTTTTGTTACTAATTGTTATGCGAATGACATGTTTTTATTAAATAAAAAACAATTTATTTATTAAGAGAAAACAATTTATTATTTTCATACGAAAATAAGCAGACATAAGGATTTTAGTTATTAATAAAAACTTTTATTAGTAATATGTTTCATAAATAAGTTGTAAGAATTTTCACCCTGTTTCTTTTATATTTAAACTAGCATAATGGACTCTTGAATAAATTCGCTCAATGTTCTTGGGTTTCAAACCCCTATCATTAAATAAATTATTTAAGTTAAAAACGAACGTAACAGTTCTTACGCATTGGCGTAGTTGGTAACGTGCTCGCCTCTCATCATGCGGTCTTGGGTTCAAATCCCATTAAGGCACGGCATATTTTCATAGGTTACAAAAAAATCATTTCATCCTTCACTGTCTGCATTAGCAGTAATTGCAGAACAGTCGGACGTTAAAAAAAAAGTTCTTAGAAAAACGGTTAGTAACGACTAAATTACAGTAGTACGATAGGTTTGTTCTGAAAAGAACGAGTTTATTCCATAAGCATATTCTGTATACTTATGGAATATGGCTATGGACCGGGTAAATGTAGGAGAACTGCATTACATTACCGTTACATTTTAAATGAAATTTACTCTTTTTCATTTCATAAAATGAAGCTTATATTAGCATGAACTTCAAGTTTAGAACTTTTGGGCAAATCAGGAAGGAATACTCTTTACAACCATGTAAATACAGGGTTATCATAAAAGAATGGTGCGGTTTCGAATATGGTTTAAAGAAAAACCGAATTACTTACAGTTAATGTTGTTTATTCATCTAATTTGTCGTCTCAAACAGTTTTTTTTTTACATAATTAATAAATTTCAATATGTGCACCCTTATTCGCTCGACAGATGTCCAAACGATACTGAACTTCTCTCCAAACATTCGTTAACATTTCTTCGGTTATGGTTGTCATTGCTTCATTAATCCTGTTTTTTAAGTGGTTCAGGTCACGAATTTTTTGTGAATAAACAACGCTTTTGATATACCCCCACAAGAAAAAATCACAAGTTGTCAGGTCTGGACTCCTTGGAGGCCACAGCATAGGTCCTTGCCGGCCTATCCATTGATCTCCAAATTTTTCGTTCAAAGCATCCGTGACCAATGCACTGAAGTGTGGGGGAGCGCCATCTTGTTGGAAATGAAGTTGATGAATGTTTTCGAGTTCTGAACTCGATATTATAAAAATCTGTTTGGTAGAACTCTGTATTTAGGAGTTAATAGAATTCCCATTTAAAATACATAGGAAGTGATTTTGCATTTTAAATTTATAGATACGTTGCAGTCGGGAAGGAATCTTGAGTGCTGAATTAGCCTTGGTAATTGATTTCGCTCAACTCTCAGATTATCACAGTATGATAATGATGTGACAGGAAACTCCTGACTGTCAGTGGTAATGACTGGTGCAGTGTTCGCAGTGAACCCATTCTAAATACTCCGGCAGTCCATTGACATGTAAGAGCGCTATTTCATGTATCATCTTCAGCTACGCATTTGGCTCTTTTGTTTCGCTGGCATCTTGTCAGCCGAGTGCTCAAATATTATTTCATTGACTTCTTTGTGTAACCCATCAGAAATGTGATTTTCATTCACATCTTCTCCCCCAGCAACTGATCTCGCTTAATTTGGCTTAACAAAAACACAAGACACCGTCTTAGTCACAGGTTATGTGTATTCATTGAAGCTGTTAAAATTTTCCCCATTTGGCATGATTTTCCTCCATGGTTTTGAGAGAGTTAAAGGATTAACTGGGATTTAGTAACTAAATCCCAGGCAGCGTAATATTTTATAGAGATTTAAAATTTTTTTTTTATTTTAATTTTTTTTTTGTCACTGTTTTTCATATTACAGTAGAACCCCACTAATCCGAACCCATCGGGACTGATGGTATGGTCGGAATGCAAACAAATTGAATTATCGGAGGAACACCTTTATTTAATTAGAAATAAAGACAATGCAGTACAGTACAGAATTTTGTTTATTTAACGTAAAAAATTGGTACATAACAATACAATGAACTTAGTAATAATAATAAATAATTATGTATTTAACCCTTTCAGTACCAATGTCCAGAAAACGGCGTCAATATATTTTACCAAATGACAACATCTGGTTTACCGGACGTCCGTAAGTTATGCATAAAGTGCCAATTGTCCGGATAACCGAACTTCTACAAAAAAACTTTTAAACAAAAATTAATGGAATAATATACCGGGTGAGCATAAAGTCTTGCTCTGATTATAAAAATTTATTGCAGAATAACTGTTTGACATAATAATTTAAATTTGATGCTGTTACATAGGTTAGTGTTAATAGTTTTTTTTAAGATTACTTACATTAGTAAACTTCAACGTGTGCCCTCTTGGTAGCTCGGAGAATGTCGAAGCGGTATTCCAGTTCCCGCCAGGTGTTTTGTAACATGTGTTCTGTCACAGTACCCACAGCAGCTTGTATCCTAGCCTTCAGTTCGTCAACGTCAGCAACTGGTGTGGCGAAGACTCTATCCTTGATATAGCCCCAGAAAAAAGTCAAGGGGAGTAATGTCTGGAGAGCGGGGTGGCCAGGGTGTTGGACCATCCCTTCCAATCCACCGATCCGGAAATGTTTCATCACGGAAAACACCATTAACGCTAACATTTACTTAGATGTTTTGCAACAGTTCATTGCACCACAGTTAGAAGAATATCAACCATGGATAATTTTCCAGCAAGATGTGGCACCGCCCCACTGGGCTTTGATAGTGCGTAATTTCCTGGATGAAACATTTCCGGATCGGTGGATTGGAAGAGATGGTCCAACACCCTGGCCACCCCGCTCTCCAGACATTACTCCCCTTGACTTTTTTTCTGGGGCTATATCAAGGATTGAGTCTTCGCCACACCAGTTGCTGACGTTGACGAACTGAAGGCTAGGATACAAGCTGCTGTGGGTACTGTGACAGAACACATGTTACAAAACACCTGGCGGGAACTGGAATACCGCTTCGACATTCTCCGAGCTACCAAGGGGGCACACGTTGAAGTTTACTAATGTAAGTAATCTTAAAAAAAACTATTAACACTAACCTATGTAACAGCATCAAATTTAAATTATTATGTCAAACAGTTATTCTGCAATAAATTTTTATAATCAGGGCAAGACTTTATGCTCACCCGGTACTTTGAAACTGCCTCCACAGCGTAGTGACTACCGTGTTTGCCTGCAAAGCAAAAGGTCCCCGGTTCGATTTCCGGCTAAGGTCTGGAAATTTTAACACGTTAAAACCACCGTTAAGATACCAAACCCACAGTAGTTGCTAATGACCAAGCTGTCCATCCGACTTTTAATTAACTAAGAAAATATTTTTAAATTAGAACGATTTCTTTTCTTAATAAATATAATAAAATTTAATTTTCAACAGGAATTTTTATTTATATGTAACATAGAAATTTTGGTTGGCAATGGCAGGCTTACGCCTGCAGGTTTTTGAAATAGGGCTGGCACTTTTTGTACACCCTTATTTAAATTAAATAGCTTTAAATCAAACTTTTAAATATTGTTTTGGCACTGAAAGGGTTAAGTAATAATGGCATTGGAAATTACAGTACATAACTTGAAAAATTAGTTGCAGTTAGAAGGACAAAAAAAGTCTGTATTGTTCATTTGTTTAGCACGCAACAATCTTGATTTGGCCGCAATGTTCCTCCATTTCCATATCCATAAAATATCCATTGGTGTAAAATAGGAGTTTTTTGATGTATTGAAGAGCTGTATCAAATGCATGTTTAGCATCTGCATGTGATACTCGAGCAACAGTCTCGTTTTAGTTGTCGGCATCATCATATTTCTCCTCGTTGTCTGTAGTCTGGGTGACAGCAGCAATGATTTGTTCGTCATTAAGTTCCTCTTCCATTGTGCAGTCAGTATCGACCATATTTATCCACTCACGTATGTCGCTGATCTGTAGTACATCAGAATGAACAACCTGTAAATCTTGTGAAATTGCTGGCATATCTAGGTCTTCATTTTCGTGACATTCTTTTTGACCGATTTTGTCTTTATTTCCTTTTTTTACTATTCATGTTCCCCCACAGTTCACGCCAGATGTTGAGGTTCAGCAGCCTATTCTATTGAGCCCTCAGTAGCCAGCGATGAGTCATGTATTACTGTACTACAATGGCCGTTGACAGCATGGTCAGACTGAAGCAAAGAGGTCTATCAGAGGTCAGATTAACGGAATTCTACTGGACCAATGTAAATTTTTAGTTTTTGAAAACTATTGCAGAACATCGAGCATTCATTGTATTTATCATGGTGCCTGTTGGTAAAGTTTTGACTGCATTTAAAAGTTATTTGGCATTTGATACTTCATACATCATACGTTACAAAAAATCATTTCATCCTTCACCGTCCACATTAGCAGTAATTGCAGAACAGTCTGACGTTAAACAAAAAAGAAAAAAGAAATTGATACTTTCAGTTTGTTCTGGTATTTACACAGCAGAACAAAACCATTCATGACATTCCATCGAAGAACTGTCTTAGATTGGTATAAAAGCCTATAATAGCTTGGAATAATGTTCTTTGTTTTTGTTTTAGATACTCAAGAGATTAAAGATGAATTATTTAGAATATCTAAGCAGAAAACGGTCCCTAATGTTTTCATTAAAGGCCATCATATTGGAGGATGTGATGACACTTTCAAACGATATCATGATGGAACATTGTTCAACTATTTAGAAGGAGCATCAGATACAGCGTATAATTTTGATTTAATTGTTATTGGTGGTGGCTCTGGAGGAATCTCTGCTGCAAAGGTTTGTTTTCAGTTGTGAGTAATTTTTCCTCAGCTTCCCTGACTTTTTGACCCTCTGCATACAACTGAGTATCAATATTTTTTTGTATTTACTGGAGATAGTTTTTGTATCATTTAAAAGGATGAAAACTGGTAACATTAGGACAAATCCAAAATTACTGAAAAAATTTTAATTATATTTACATAGTTTTGTGTACCGCCATACCAAACAACTTTTATATTTTGATATGTAAAATAAGTACATTTAAATACATCTGTAGTGTTCAATTATAATTTAGATAAGATTATAATTATTTACTTGTTTACTTTATTATAGTAATCATGTACTTGGCCTTCATATACTTTATTACATAACTGTAATAGACATAAGTAGTTCAACTGACATGATACTACAAAAAATTTAAATGACTAGCAATTTACAATGATTGAAATATCTTTAACCTTTCAACACTGTAATAATAGATGACACTGTACTTTTATTCCCAGAACCAGACCAGGATACAGCTAAAAAAAAGCAGAGTTGGGGTTTAAAATTGTTAAAAAGTGGCTTGGTAACAATTTCAATGAACACAGAAGATTCATTTTCTATGTTTTCATTTGAGTTCACAGTCACCCACAATTTCATTTAACAATTCATAGCTGCTCAGGAGTTTCCAGTTGCAGTTGTTCCAAAGTAACTAAGAAACCATCAATTAAGTATTAAGGATTCACTCGATTTTCGCTTTGATGGAAAATAATTTTAATAGATTTAGAGTCAGCATTTTAAAAAACTATGTACTTCTCTTGGTACATTCATGTTTGACTAATGGGATTTTAGGTTGCAGTGGCGCTTTGTATTGTTAATTGAATCCTCCATTAGTTAATGTTCAAAAATTAAGTATAAAAGTAGTAACTAAAAGACCCCTCTGCTACCCATCTATCCAGCTTTTAGCAGAGTTTCAAGTGATTGTCGGGTAACTTCTTTAAGAGAGATCTTGAGAAAGTTACATAACATAAATCATATGTAGAAAGTAGAATCCATAACTATAATACCTGGAACAAGCACCTGCACCTTCCAGACAAATTAAGCAATGTACTGTATGAGTGATTTTTCTTGTCTCCCACATTATACAAGGGTTGCTCAAAAAGTTTCTGGAATGTTGGTTCAGTTTGCTAATGTTATGACCAATGGCAATGCTTTCCTGATTACCTTCGGGGAAGGACCTTTGTGCGCACACGCACTGGCTCCATCAATACTACCATTGTTGGAAACAGCGGTAGAGGACTTCTTTCGGAATCTGTTGGAGCTGAGTCGTCGCATTTGATTCAGTGTCCTTCTTTGGTCTGGGAGACAATGTTGTGTGCCCCTCCAATGTTTCATCTTAGGGCATAGGCAAACATCCAAGACTCATCACCAGTGGCATTCTGTTTGAGGAACATATGGTCCTTCGAAATTGTCTCAAATAGCTAGCCGGCAATTGTCATGTGACATTCCGTCTGATCCATGTTCAGCAGCCTCGGAACAAACTTTGCACTGGTGTGTCTCATCTTCAAATCATTGCATAAAATGGCATGAATTGATCCCTGTGAGATACCAACTCCATGATTGTCATTCTTTGATCATCTGGAATTAGTTGTTTAACTTGTGCAATCATTTCATCATTTCAGGATGTCAACGGCCTCCTGCTGCCCAACATCTAACATCTGCCCTTTCTTAAACCAGTTGTAAACAGCAGATTTTTGTGTAGTGCTTTATCACTGTAAACTTGCTGCAGAGCCAACAGCGTCTCTGATGCTAACTTTCCCAATCTGCACATGAACTTGATGTTCGCACGCTGTTCAAACTGTGACATTGTGTTGACTGATAACCACTCATATCCATGTCGCATGGAGTACTGTCAAACAAGAAGGTGCACGCAATCATATTGCTATTTCAGCTATCTTGTCATTTGTTTGGTAAAGGCAAGGCAATTCTGGGAACTTTTTGAATACCTCTAGTATAACCTGACTTCCTAAAAGTACTACAGACAAAAATGAAATAAAAAAACGTTATTAATGTTGGAAAGGGCACCATAAAATGCATAATTAACTGTGAGCTCACATGCTCACTTAACGGTATTAAAATTAGATTTATTATTGTTCATAAGGGTTATTAATTACATGAAATATCTATGAAATTATTTTCTATGAATTTGAAAAAATTTTCAACATTGCTCACGTGTTTTTTCTTTGTTGAACCAGGAAGCAGCAGCACTTGGAAAGAAAGTAGCTTTGTTTGATTTTGTGAAACCAACTCAACATGGAACAACTTGGGGAGTTGGTGGTACTTGTGTAAATGTTGGATGCATTCCGAAAAAATTGATGCATCAAGCTGCTCTTTTGGGAGATGCCTATGAAGATGGCAAAACATTCGGTTGGAATGTTGAGTTCATGAGTAAGTATTTGTAATTAATCTATAATATTGATCACCTCTATAGTGCAGTGGTTAGCTTTCTATTCTGCATAGCAGAAATGTGATTCCCAGCTAGGGTCTCTAGTACATGTTCAAACCCTCCATTCTGTAACCCAAAGTAGTTGTCAATGAACTAGTTGCTAATGTTACTTAAAATAACTATCATTTAAATATAAGTAACATTAAAAACCTATCATTTAATAATAACTAGTCAATACGATAAAGTCTGATATATTCTTTCTAGGGTATGTTACTACGCCTCATTACCTATATATGAACATTATAAGCTGCAACTACTGTACTTCTATAAACGTGCCTGTTGCCTTACTTAAGTAACAATTCAAGTGTCGAACCTACCTAAATCTGTCACATCTTAATTGGTGAAGTATATTTAACTATATTTTAAAAGATTTTTTTGTTGTACAGGGAAAAAAGATCATGATTGGGAAGTACTGGTTGAAAACGTTCAGAACCACATAAAACGATTAAACTTCACATATGTGAAATCATTTAAGAAAAATAAGATCAGTTACTTTAACGCTTATGTAACATTCAAGGATGCCCATACAGTTGAGGTTTGTTTACTTGTTTATATAATTTTAATGTAATAAACAACATTCTATTGTATATTGTCACCGACTGGGGGCCAACAACACATAGCAAAACCTTGTTTGCAAAATTGGTGGCCCTGAAAGGGGCCGTTTAATAATAATATGAACTTTATTTACAAAGACAACAGTTTAAATTTTTCAAATACGAGTACATTACAAATTTATACGCTTAAAAATTAAACTGTCCCAATTATAATAGCTTTCTAATTCATTAAGCTTGGCCGAGGCCGTCAGCTGAGTTGAACGTCTACTTCTATTTTACTAAAATGTACAGGTAGATAAACAGAGTAAATAAATAAAGGGATTAACTGATAACATTTTACCTAAATAATTACATTTTACAATTTTTAATAAAATTTAATTTCAACTTTAATTTTATTCACCAACTACAAAATAAAACCGCAAATATCTTACATGCATTAAACGCAACAAACTCTGCTATAACAAATTATTAAAAATTAATCTTTTTTTCTTTCTTTTCTTTAAATAAAAAATTACAAAAAATTCTATAAAAAAAAAAAGTACACAATGTGGCTGCTTCTAAAAAAATAAAAATAAAAAACTTCTTAAAAAATATAAATATGGCTGCTACTAAAAAAAAAACCATTTCTCATTCCCACACAAAAACACACACACGGTCATAAAACACACGCGTAAAGACACAACCCACACACACAGACACACACACACACATACACTGACAGGTACCTTCGGGCTTTTGAGAACTCACGCATACTTTTAAATACCCCTACCAATTAAATTCCCTAACCAAAAAATCCCTGTATTTTAACGCTGTTCGTACATAACCCACCAAACTCTTCCAATCTCTCCCATTCATGAACTCAGTCACCAAACCAACTTCCAATAGCCGCCTTCCAAACCATCTACGTCGTATGTCGGCTAGAATCGGACATCGCCCTATAAAATGATAAATATCTTCCTTTTCTCCGGTATTACACATCGAGCATCTGAAACTAGCCTCTTCTCTACCCGGTCCAAAGTTCAGCGGCAGTAAGGATCCCCTAACTCTAAAAATAATACTAACAAAATTTCTTTTGAAATCTTCCGCAAGGTACCCTCTTGCCCTCTCGTCCATACTTAACGTAGCATATACAGAATGAAATTGGGCTTTATTGGCTCTTTCCCACCATTTCGCGTGTATCTCATCTCTAATCTTCCCTATTAATTGCTCACCAGATACTTTCCACGATTCCGTCTCGCTCAACGAATCCCTCCACTCGACAGTATGAGCCCTACATAGATTTAGCCATTCTTTATACCACGTACACTTATTTTCAATTACCAGACGTGCCATTTTATCCGGTAGCCTGTGCTCCGGTAAGCCTAGTACCTTCAAAATATACTTAAGGTGAATACGCATCGTATGCAACCACATTACATCGACACCACTCTCCAAATATACTATGTAATTTGGCGTATTTCTAGGCAATCCATACATACGTTTGACAAAAAACCTATTGAAATTTTCCAGTTCATCCCGCTCCTGGAATCCCCATACCTGCGCGGCATAGCATAGAGTAGCCCTTGTCGTCGCGTTGTAAACCTGCCATTTCGTGGAGTTAGGTACTTCATCATTAATAATCAGATTTCTCCATAAACTATTAATGCCATATTTCGCAATCGGAATTTTGTTTTTAAAATGTGCTCTCATTGAGAGCGAACTTGTAAAAATAACCCCAAGATATTTATATTCGTTAACTATTTCAATTAATTCTCCCCCATATTTCCACTTTTCTTTTTTGCCCAGTCTCCCTCCCTTCCTGAAAACGATTATTTTAGATTTTTCCATATTTAAAACTAAATTCAATCTACAACAAAAAGCTCATAACCTGTCTATCATTTTCTGTAAAACTATAATATCGTCTGCCAATATTACTACATCGTCCGCATATAATAACGCATTGATCTTAAAACCTCTAATCTCCAGCCCGCCCCCAATCCAATCACATAGGTCGTTTATAAATAAAGAAAAAAGCAGTGGTGATAGTGGACACCCCTGCTTTACCCCACTTACGAATTCAAATCTCCGGGTTAGGCCACCCTTGCACCACACTGCCGACTCAGTGTTTGAATAAAGGCCTTTTAAAACACTAATAAATTTATGCGGTACACCTAACTCCGACAATTTGAAAAAAAGTGCATCCCTGTCCACACTATCAAAGGCAGCCTTAAAATCTACAAAAAATCCGTACGTTTTCTTTTTCCTAACCATTAAATTATACCTCACTATATTATACAAAACAAAAACATTATCCACTGTTGAGTACCCTCCTCGAAATCCCACTTGATTTTCTTTAAGTATTCCTAACTTCTGTTCCCATTCCACCATCCTATTCATCAAAATACCCACAAAAATTTTAGCGACCGAGTCCATAAATGAGATACCTCTGAGATTTAATTCTTCATTTACGTTTCCCCCTTTTTTCTGTAATGGAAATATTATTGACCGAGTGAACGACGAAGGCACTAACCTATAGTCCATAATATTATTAAAAAACTTCACCATTAGTTCCTTGTATTCCAAAGGCGCCCTCTTATAGAACTCGACAGGAATTCTATCTTCGCCGGGAGCTTTATTATCCCGTAATTTTCTCAACACTAGATTGATTTCTTTCAACTCTATAACCTTATCTAGTACGTCATCCTCTACAAACGGCATTGCATACATCGTTGGACTGCTACTCCTAACCGGTGTATATAACCCTAAAAAATATGCTACTAGCTTATCAGCGCTAATATTCACACTCTGAGCGAACTGTCTGCCCTTTACGTATCTTACCAGATCCCAAAATTCCTTAGAATCCCTAACCGCTGTCAACTTTTCTCTCACGCCTATTAAATATTCTACTCGTTTCCGTTTGCACAACAATTTATAGTCCTTCAAATTTATTAAATAATCCTCCTTTACTTGCTCATTATTTTCTTTTCTAAATAAATTTAAAAAACCAAATACCCTAGTTCGGGCTTTTTCACATTCCTTGTCAAACCAGGGTTGTCGTCTTACCTTACCACTATGTTCACCTTGCCGGAACCGGGTCTCAGTAACTTTATAAATCAACTCATTTAACAAAGTAATAGCTTCATTGCTATCTTCCGGAAGCCCCCTTATGAGTTTGCTCTCATTTGCTAATCGACCAACAATATTACACTCCTCAGATACATTATACTTTAATTTGGGCAAAAGCGGCAACACCTCATCATCATTCACACTTCCACACTCATTCGTCAATCTCACAACAACAGGCATATGATCCGAAAAAAATTCTGATAATACTCTAACATTACTTACGACCCGTACTCCGTCTATAGAAACGCATACAAGGTCGATCACTGAGGCCGAAAGGGGCCGTTTAATTGTGTTGGTGGCCCTGAAAAGGGGTGTTGTTGGTGGTCGGAAGCGGAGCCCGAAGAGTGACGGCTCGGCTACCGGGTTCAGGCCTAGCCTTCCCTCAGCGGCAGTTGGGTCCCCACTGCAGCATGGCAGTGGTGACCCCCAGAGCCCCACAGTGTCGGGTCAGCATAGGCCATCTGCCGATAGCGCGGCCGAGGCAGTTCTCTCTGGGTCGGTGAAGGCTGACCGGTGCGGGAATTTAGCGTAGACCAGGGATGGTGCATCTGGTCTCGGCAGGGCTCTTCTTCTTCAGTCGGGAGCTCATCTTCCTTGTTCTTCTAGAGTTGAGAGTTGAGTGAAAAATGACTTGTGGGCCAGGGCTGTCGCTTAAATCCCCCTCCGGTGAGTCCACTTCAAGGTGGAGGGGAGGCGCTGTAGGCTCTGCGCGTCTAGCACTACTTGCGGCAAGTACTGGGACCGTCTGCAGGCGTTAATGTTGGTAGGGTAGTCGGCGACTATGTATATATATATTTTTTATGTCAAACTGTTTTGCAATTGCTGCTAATGCAGACGGCGAGACGGATGATACATGAAGGTGAGTGATGAAAAAATCCCTGGCATGACTGGGAATTGAACCCGGGACCCCGGTATAGAATTCTATTGTATAAATATTATAAATTCACTAACCATTTTAGGTGCCTTAAACCTTATGATCCAACACCTTATGCCACCCTTGATCAACCTTGATCCTTATGATTGGGGAATGCAGGATGCATTGTAAAGGTTTATTTTTTAACTACAGTTCAAAAAGGAAATGTATGTGTGTTCTCAAAATCTCGATAATAATTAAACAAATAATCTCCCAATTTTGACATTTTGTTATATTATATTTTCCTAAGTTGTCTATGATGTTTTGACCCTTACCCCCATAAAGCATACTAACCTGTTAATGCCGTACAAAAAAATGCCGGCCGCGTTGGCGATGTTGGTAACGTGCTCGCCTCTCATCACGCGGTCTTGGGTTCGAATCCCACTCGGGCATGGCATTTTTTCATACGTTACAAAAAATTCATTTCATCCTTCACCGTCTGCATTAGCAGCAATTTGCAAAACAGTCGGACGTTAAACCAAAAAAAAAAAAAAAATAACCTGTTAATAATTTTCTTTTGCTCCTCCGGATTCTGTATTAATTAGCTAGTAACAATAATTTTGTATTTATTTTTGTTTATTAAATTGAGTTTTACAAAAAAAATCCAAAGCATTGAAAATTCACATTGCTTATTAAGTTAATTTAACTCAATGTAATGTATGTATTGTATATTTTTTATTCTTCAAATCAGTAAAATACCAAGTTAGGTGTTCATGTAAATGCTTGCTTCTGTTTAAATACATTTTTTTATTTAAAAAAATTATGTTTTCTATTAAATTACAGCATTTTTCATAATTCTGGTAGGTGTTTTTAATATACGAGACATCTGGATGGGAGTCTGTCCCCCAATTTATCTTAATTCTTTAAATCTTATAATTAATCAGTAGTTTTAAGAATATATAATATTGTGACACTTATCTCTAAGGTCCGTTTCAAGATCTGGGTAAACTTAAATAATTAATTATATATTCTGACATTACTGTCTTTAAAAAAATGAATGAAGTAATAAATAAAAATCAGATAATATTTTGTTCACAAAATTTTCAGTCAGCAATTATAAATGCTCACATAATTTGTAAATTAGACTAATTTTTAGGGTTATATAATTCCAATCGAAACCATCTGTTAGAAATATTATAAAATTTAAAGTATTTTATAATAAACTGTTATGTAATCTTATTAAAATTTTTATTGTTGAATGTTTATCACTTAATACTACTTTAATATACATTAGGCCCTCACATTACGATCGTAATTCGTTCCGGAAGAACGATCGTAAAGCGAAAATATCATATTGTGAGACCGCATTCTTGCCCAATCATTAGACCATATATACAATTCCACAAGAAAGTTACATTAGCCTGTACATACAGATAACCCTATGCATTCTTCAAATAGCACTGATTTCAATACAAATGATTTGATAATAGGTATAATTATAAAAAAGTGCCTTTTTGAATTGTGTTTGATCTATCAGACACTATAACATCTTTTAAAACTGACTTTTGCTTTACAATCGTGGAAATTGTAGACTGGGAGTAACCATACTGGCGAACCAATTTATTTATCCTAGCCCCTTCATCATGTTTTTTTTATAATTTCTTGCTTTTCTTTAATAGAAATTTTACTTTTTATGCGCGATTTAGGACCTATTTTCACTATAACTACAGTAACGTACACAGGAAACACGGTACCAAAACTGCAAAGAATACGTATTTATAATAACATGACAGACACTACGGCACAGATGCTAAACCGATAACTAAGGCGATACGCGTAACAATACTAAATAGTATAGGTGCTGTGACTAAACTGAAAAACAAACAACCTTGAGCTGATGATGGGAGGGTGCGGGTAGCATAGTCGAGGGTATCTTGAGAATAGGAAGGGAGTACATTCGATCAGAACTTCTTACTGTAGGGGTTGACGATTGGCGGGTCAGGTGCACGTACGACTTTGGGAATCCAATGACTAATTTGATGAAGCATCGTAATGTGAGTACATTGTAAAGTGAGGGTCCACTGTAACAACATCAACTATCTGCTACATAACCATCTTACTTCTCAACTTTAGTGAATTTGTTAATTATAGGGGTGTGTAGTCTATAGGGTTGCAGTCAATGTAGATTCAGTAGAAAGTAATGACAGATTTTTAAGTTTTGTTTGGCATATTGAACTTCTTAAGTAGTTTAACACTATAGTTCTGAACTATCAACAAGTAACACATGCAATTGTCTTTTGTAATAATTACCGCCTCGGTTTTTAGGAGCGGCTGTACCTAAGTAATTTACTACTTACAAACAAAAATAATAATTCCACACTGTCAGATAAAAAGTCTTTCAGCGAGCGCTTATCAACAATGCTTCTGCATCATAAACTGAAATCAAAGGATATAAGAAGTATTTATTGGAAACTCACATATTATTAATATTTTCCTTTTTATTTCTTATCTGATTTATACCCTATCTTTCAGTTCAGCATTACTTTATTCATTGCACTGTAATCCAATGACAGTTTGATTAAATGAATAATACATTCCTTATTATGTTTTATCACAAATCACTTGTGTTAATTTCCACAACTATTTCTTTTGCTTGTAGATATCTCCTTATCTATAGACCATTTGAACTACTACTTATGCAGTCAAACTTCTAAATAACGGACATTCGCAGACAAAAAAATTTGTCCGCTATTAAGAAGTGTCTATGGCTGTTGAAGAAATGGGAAATATGTGTACTGTACAATTTGCTTTAATTTACATTATGTATTGTATAATGCAACATATTTTAACAATAATATAAAATACATACTTTGTACATTTATGTAATGGAAAAAATACTTACTTAATACATATGTATATAAACAACACAATCATATATAAGTAATATAAAATGTATGTATGTATGTACTTAGTAGGTAATGCAACATATCTTATGTTTGTATTCCAGGATTATATATATATTTATATATGTACGTAAATTGTACTAACACATTTTTATTAAAAAGTTTTGTCCACTTTACAGAAATTGAATTTTCAAAATCATACATACTAATTTTTGGGATTTATTTTATTATTATGTCGGGAAAATGCCAGGACTTTTAAAATTGTTCGCAAATTTGAAGTGTCTGTTGGAAGTTGACTGTAATATGTTATCTTTAATGTTTTAAAATTTATTTGAAATTAGTAAAACTAATAATATTTTGAATTTCTCTTGCTCTATATGAATATGTAGGGAAGGAAAGCATTGTTTTCATGTCAATTTTTGAAATCAAGTTTTGACCGTCTGCATTAGCAGTAATTGCAGAACAGTCAGACGTTAAACCAAAAAGAAAACCTAAACCCAAAAAACATGTTTTTAGTGATGGTGAGTGAGTGTGTGTGTGTGTGTGTGTACAGAATATCTCAAGAATGGAACATTGTAGGAAGTTGAAACTTAAGTTAGGTACCACTACGGGACCCAACACGAATATTTTCATCAAAGTTGGTCAACCAGAAGTAGAAGTAGTATTCATGTGCTTTTTCACTTTTTGCGATTTCTCAAAAACGGCTCCTACAATTTTTTTTAAAATGTAGGCTATGTTCTACAAGATAGGATAAGCACCATGTCTGCTGAAATTCTTGGGGGGCCTGTGCTCTCGTGGTAAAATTTTTTTTTTTAAGATTACAGTCTTAATATGCATTCTAGAGCAAAAGTGTGTATAATCAAAGTTATAGAACTTTAAAAAACCAACAGCTTTTATTTCTAAAATCTTTTTTATTTTTGTATTACACTTAGTTTAGTGATAATTAGTGATTTTCTGTATTTCTTTCATCGATATCCACAAAAAAATGAGATTTCTTAATATTGCATCCGTATGCATTTTTTTTTTTTTTTTGCCGGCCACATTGGCGAAGTTGGTAACGTGCTCGCCTCTCATCATGCGGTCTTGGGTTCGAATCCCATTCAGGCACGGCATTTTTTCATACGTTACAAAAATCATTTCATCATTCACCGTCTGCATTAGCAGTAATTGCAGAATCGTCGGACGTTAAACAAAAAAAACAAAAAAAAAACTTATGCAGTTTACAACAAAAATGTATATAATTAAAATTAGTATAGGAAATAAAAAATCTACAACTTTTATTTCAAGTATTTTTTTACAGAGCTTAGTTTAGTTAGCATCAATTCGTGATTTCCAATATTTTTAAGTAGAACAGAGGTTGATTTTTATTTTGCGCCATTTACTCATAATTAAAATCAGGTTATGTTTTATTATTTACATTGGCAAGATAAAGTTATGTGAGTGTTTCACACTAGATTTATTACCTTAATATAGTAATTTAAGAAAATGGATGATAAACAATAAAATAAATTCTGAGATTATGATACAATACTCCTGTAATGTCTTAAGCCCCTTAGTTTTACGAACACCAGGATGGGAAGAAAGGAAATAAATCGGATCAAATAATTAATCAGTATATAAGGGAATTCAAGGGTTTTTGTTAAAATTTAAACCGATATGGGTATTGTACTATTAATTGAAAAATTCTTAGGAAGTGTGCTTCTAGAAATGTGTAAAGTTTTTGCTTCTGCTTCTCAGATTTTGTCTATCTACTGCTAAATTTAGATCTCTCTAGCTTACATTAATGAGTCTCAATCTTATGACAGTTGGAACTATCATCCACAAGTTTCTTAATATCAACCAACTATCTCTTTTAAGAAAGTCCTACACTTCACACTCTCTGTCTTGTGGTCTCCAGTATATCAGTTTGTCCGCCCATTGGTCAATACTCTATCCCACCCATTGCCAATTTATGCTTGTCACATGTCTTTTGATTTTTGTTATTGCTGTGAGTATCTCCTCATTTTACACTATACTAAACTAATTCCCAATATTTTTTCCTCGATAAATCTGTTGAGTTTGATATAATAAGGAACCCATATTTTAACTTAAAGAAAAAAGTTCTTAAAATTTTTTTAAAAATCCTTGTGTGAAACAATCACAGCCTTTCTCTTGCCAATATAGATAATGCACAATATAACCTATGTTTCATGAGTGAATGACCAAAATGAAAATCGACCTCTGTTCGACTTAAAAATATGGAAAATGAGTAATTATTGCCTCTTAATAGGCAATTATAATTATGTTATAGACTCTGTAGAGAAAATTGCTTAAATTAAAAGTTGTAGGTTTTTTAATTTCCTATAACTTTGATTATATACACTTTTCTCATAAAATGCATACTAAGGCCGCAAATCCCATATTTTTACCAATTTTGATGGGAAAAACACAAAATCACTATTACCACTAAACTAACCATTGTACAAAAAAATGTTTGAAATTAAAGTTAAAGAGTTTTAAATGTTCAACAACTTTGATTAATACACTTTTACACTAGTTAAGTGTGTATTAAGGCTGCAATCTTAAAAAAATTTCTACAAGAGCCCAGCCTCCCCAAAAATTTCAGCAGACATTGCATTTACCTTATCTTGTACACTATAAACAATATAGTAAATGAGGTAATTTGTAAAAATTCATAGGAGCCATATTTGAAAAATTTAAAAAAGAGTGAAAATTACATAAATAAACTTTTTTTTATACAAATGTTCATGTTGGGTCCTCTTGTGGTATGTAACTTTAGTTCCAAGTTTCAACTTCATACAACATCATGCCATTCTTGAAATATTTTGTTCATGCACACACACACAGACCAATTGCTAAGAACATGTTTTTGGGTACAGGGGGCCTGAAAATGTGTATTTCTGATGAAAACTCAATTTCAAAGAATCAACATGAATACAATATTCTTTCCTTTCCTGGTTATTCCTATAGGGCAAGAGAAAGTAAACATTAATAATATTTATTATAAGGTGTATTTTTTTGTTTCCAGGCTACAGACAAAAAAGGGAAGGTTACAACCCATACTGCTCAGGTATTTATCCTGGCAA
This sequence comes from Catonia carolina, assembly GCA_035578175.1. Taxonomy (NCBI): domain Eukaryota; kingdom Metazoa; phylum Arthropoda; class Insecta; order Hemiptera; family Achilidae; genus Catonia; species Catonia carolina. The sequence goes on from JAQMRL010000001.1 coordinate 4,302,300, forward strand.
CTGGTGGGCGACCTCATATTCCACAATTTCCTGGATCTAATTTAGCAATTACATCTGATGATTTGTTTTCTTTGCCGCAAAAGCCTGGTAAAACATTAATTGTTGGTGCTTCTTATATAGCTCTTGAATGTGCTGGATTTTTACATGGATTAGGAATTGATGTTACTGTCATGGTAATTTTTTTTTGTCTTTCACTCTTAATTAATTTTCATCTTATTTTAGTTTCTTTTTCTTTCTAATGATGTGTAGACGTAATGTTAAAAATTTTGCAGGTATAGATACTGAAGTCACGAGATTGCCTTTTGCGTATATAGGGGCTGTGAGAAAGGGAAGTGAAATTTGTAGTGCTGCCAACTTCAACAGTGAGACATTACTCATACATTTAATTACCGTGCAGTTCCTACATACATTTTATTAGCAGTAATTTATTCCGAGAAAATGTTTTCTTCATAAACCTTTATTAAATGTGACCTGTATTGCGTATAGCTTAATTACATGACTAGAAATGTTTGATTTACTGTAATTACGAATGAGATGCCTTCTTTACTATTGTTTTCATTATCAGTCTCTCTAGTATCTACCTAACCGTTTTCTTTTTTTTTACCAGGTGTCAACAAAACTGTTAAAGAATAGCTTCTTCAAGTCCTTAATTTCCTTCTTTATTTTTCTAATTGTGGAAAGAGAAACATCACAGTAGTTAGCCGCTTGCTCACTGCTTTTGTTAAGAGGCACGGATGAACATTTTTGTTTAGCTTCAACTTCACAACATTTTATTACATTGCATATTAGATTTTGTTCAGCACTGTGAATAGTTCGACCACGTTTTCGAGATACTGATGTTTCTGTTTACGGTAACAAACAGTTATATTTGTACAGTTAACCTACAAAAGGTTCCGTGATATGTTGTATATGCTCTGGGTATAGTATACGTTGTTATGTTTGTCGTACTGAAATTAAAGCAGTCGCGCATGCGCACTGATGCTTTCCCCCTGTACCCCTCATTGCAAACAAGGGCAAACTCGTGACTCAAGTGGCTACAGATTGCATGGCTTGTCACTAATCGTAATATCTTAGCATGCATCCCAGTCCAGTTCTTCATTTTACAACTTGTGTATTATTAATCTTATTGTTACTATGAATATGACAAGTTATCTTAAATTATCCAGTTTAATGAATGCTGGATACAGTCTGGATTTGCATTTGTATTTTTTTCTAGGTATGCAGAATTCTGGATAATTAGTGGGATATTAAAAAAAGGGTAATTATTTTTACTTGTTGTTTAGGTCGTCAGCCGAAAGGCTGGTTTGAACCTCTAGAGGTTTTACTAAGTAAAATGAGGAGTGAGGTGGTTTACCTTTGCCTTCCTCACTGAATGGAAAAGTAAGCTTATCAGCATGCCAGGCCCTCTGAAAAGCACATATTTTCCACTCTGCATATGACACCTTCACTTCATTCACTACAGGGTCTGGCTGTATAATGAAATTCATTACTTTCAGAGGAGATAACTCTGATTAGTGTCTTTTACACCTCTACCTCTTCTGTTCTTAAATGATTCAGTCATTTAATTGGCTGACCATGTGATAAGAAACAGAACTATTTATTTTAGCCCTGCAATGAACAGATTGAGTGTAAATAATTTGACACTCCACCTGTCTGTTATGGGCATTATTTTTACTTACAGGACACCAAACCGATTTTAACATTTTGTTTTAAATCAATATTTTTTGTGTGCTGAATCCAATTATGCACTTATTTATGCGCACAAACCGCTGTGGAATTAGTTATATGCCCTTTTTTTATCATCTACCTGTATAACGTAACTTTCTCATATAATTTTTAATTTATCCGTTTTATTTCCGTTTATTTACCATATAAATGCTCACAATTAATTAATAATGTCACTATATTTACAAATTTCACTTATTATTCATTAATAAATATATTTATGATTTACAAAATTTCAAACTGGTGACCATATGTATAATGTCATCACGCCCTGCTTTAACGACCTGTACACTGAAAAATTAACCTTGATTAGTTATTAAATGGTGAGAAGATTATCGGTTGTTGTATATATTTGTAAATGAACATAACAACCGACAACCTTCTTATAATAAGGTTATTGGTTTCTTTATGTAGTTTTAAATTAAAGGTTATTGGTGCACTTGGTTATTGTGCACTAAAAATTAATCTTAATTAGTTAGTAGCCTAAATGGTGAGTAGGTTATTGGTTATTACATGCAGTTATAAATGTACCTAACAACCAATAACCTACTCATATTAAGATAATAAGGTTAGTGGTTACTATATACAGTAAATAAAATGGCAAAATTGAAATGCATATGAAAACGTGAGCTGATGTCGATATATAATAGAAAAGGGCTTGTAACTAATTCCACAGTGATTTTTGCACAAAACTAAGTTCATATTCAGATTCAGCACACAAAAAAGTATCAATTTCAAAAAAATTGTTAAAATCGGGTAGATATCCTATAAGTATGTACCAAAAAAAGATTTATGTTTTGAGGTAGAAGCAAAAATTCCTGTTAAATCAGTTTTGTCCTATTCTGTTAAACCTACAGGACTACATAATATTTGAATGACATCTTAAATGTCAGTCTGAGAATGAGAAAATATTGAGTTGTCATCTGTGTCAGAATTAATATGCATTATCACGCACAATGAATTATCATACATGGCTATTATAGTTATTTTGTATTAAAGAGAAAGTATCAATATTGTTATTATTTTATTTTGTACATTATAAATTTTACTAATCTTTTTAGCTATCTTGAATCCTTATTTATCTAGGTACATGAGTTTTGGTGGAACCACTATCATCAGAGTACAGTATATAAAATATCATTGGAAACTTTAAAAAAAATTTAAAACTTTAAAACGTTTTGAAGTTTCACAAGATATTTTACATACTGTGATATGTTGGATCCACCGAAACTCATGTAAATAGATAATAAGGATCAAGGCAGTTGAAAAGATTTCTGAAATTTACAATAGTCTATATATATAAAATTCTATGTGTGTGTGTGTGTTCCCCTTTATTTCATAAATGACTGAACCATATTTCATGCAGTTTTTTTATGTTGTAACTATGATGCCGGTGCAGGTTTTAGGCTATTGAAACCCTTAAAAAGTTAGCCCTAAAGGGTTGAAAATAATGTTTATGTCCAACATTAAGGCTTTTATGAGGTTAGATAATCTGCTGCTTTTAAGCCAGCTGATGTGATTCAAATATAGATTTCTCATAAATAAAGTCATATGATTTAGCAAATAGCGACGTGGTGCTAAGGATCCAGCTGGTGACATCACATGATAATTTTATTGTATTTTATTATGTAGATACAATTTTGTATTGTAGTATTTTATAAAAGTAAAGTTCCGTGTTTCTTTAATTTGTTTTAATTTTCTTTAATTGGTGAGTGATTAACTGCTTTGATATTTTATTTTGACTTTTTATTTTATTCAATGTAGGTTTAAATTTTTGGTTGTGACAATTTTTTTTGTGGTTGTTTTTTTCCATTTTCAATAATGCCATCAAAAAAACATTAGGAAGAAAATCTTCAAAAAGCAACAAGAACTGCTGAAACGGAGGAACAACGAGAATCTCACGTATTTTTCTACTATTTTCTGCTACATATTTTAAAAAAAAGTGATTACACCATTTTTCGCGTGCAAAGCTGCAACGGGGCATGCTAGTATAAAATAGAATTGTAGAATTGATTTCAACCGGGGGATCCATTATAAAGATTTATTTTTAAATTGTTATTATTTTTCTAATTTATACTGATTTATTAAATTTTTACAAAAAAAAATAACTATGAAGGTAGTCTGTTGAATATCTAACTGGAATTGTTTATTAACAACACGTTGAGGCCAACTGATGCCTTAAAGCGACAAATCAAGTTGTTTTTCCTAGGACTGAATGCCGCCTTAAGGTGTCATATATCCCACTATGTTTCTATAGCCTTTTTCAATCGTCAGCACACTGGCAGTGTTAGTAAATGCTGTTCACACATTCAGAGCAATCCTACAAGCACTACAGTGAAAGTTATTTGTTACCTATTGCAGGGAATTTTTGAATGAATTTTAAAAGTGTAGTCAATTTGAACATCCTAGTGTGGTTTAATTATATCATTTATTCTGTAAATTTCTCTGCTCCTAATGACTTCTTTTTACCAAGAAAAGTTAAGAATAATAAACTTTTACATAAAAATAGTTTAATTATTACTCAAAAGTAATTTCTATTACTTCAAGAACTCTTGATTTCTACGCACTGTATTTCTTATGTACTGTATGTTATATAATAATAAATGTAGATGTGTACAAGATACACAAAAGCGCTATAAACATGGTAAGTGTTTACTGTTATCGTTGTTGGTGGTTAGAAATATATATTTCAATAATAAATGTATGTACTATTATAATCACGAAACAAACATGTATACAGTAATGCCGTACTAATTGTAGCTGGTGATCTGATGAACAAATAAGTAAGCTCAAGCACGTGGCTGACTGACGCTGTGGGGCATCGTGGTATTTTTCACTGCAAAGTATGTCAGCGTAGCAAAGCTTTGATTCTAGCATCCAGGCTCAATATGTTAATCTAAATTTATCTCTTGGCTACAGCTACCAATAATTACTTACTATAACAGTGTATTATATGCTTCTTTAGGCTTATTATTTTATTATAGGCTTCTTAATGTTCCAGTTATTTATGACTCCATTTTAACTGTGGTGAAAATGATCTAAGAAATACGAGTCATCTCTAAAGTAAAGACCGTTTTGTTGTAAAAAATTTATTCTGAAAAATATTTAAAAACAAAGTGATATAGAATAAAATACGTAACTTACATTAATTTTCTACATAGTCGCCATTTGAATTAAGACATTTGTCATAGCGATTCACCAGCTTCAATATACCCTTGTCATATTCTTCTGTCGCCAGTTCATTTAGCCACTGATTCACAGCATCTTTAAGTTCATAGTCACCTGCGAATTGCTTACCACCCAAAAATTCTTTCAATTTGCCAAACAAATGGTAATCTGAAGGCACTAAATCTGGACTGTACGGTGGGTGACTGAAAATTTCCCATCCAAACCTTCTCAGTAAATCGAGCGTCTTACCAGCCATGTGTGGACATGCATTACCATGCAAGAGTACGATGCTGTAGGTAAGCCGTCCACGGCGCCCATTTTGAATGGCATGTGGTAACTTGCGTAGAGTTTCACAGTAATATTCTGCATTACAGTCGTTCACATGGCATAAAGTCATTCAACAGTATGCAAAATCGATCCCGGAAGACCATTTTGCCATCAATTTCCTTCCAAACAGCAGTGGCTTGATCTTAGTCGGTTTCGTTGGTTACTGAGGATTAAAACGATTTAAACTGAGGATTTAAACGCCATTCACATGACTGCCGTTTTCTTTCTGGGGTATAATAAGAAATCCCACATCATTGCCGGTTACTATTGAATTAAGGAATTCATGACCATTTTTTCTGTAGTGCATCAGAAATTCCAATGCAGATCCCATTCAGATTTGTTTGTGACGTTCCGATAACATGTACTGCACCTAACATGCACAAAACTTTCTGAAGCCTAAATGGTCACACATAATGTGACCATTAATAGCTCTTGAAACATCAGGGAAACTAAGGGCCAATTCAGATATTGTCCCGCGACGATTGTTTTTGATTTCTTCATCGACCTTTTTCAACAAGTCCTCGTTGATTATTAAGGCCCTCCCCAAACATTCTTCATCATGCACATTAACTCTTGTATTTCTAAACCTTTCACACTACTTTCGAATGTTTCTTTCATTCATTACATTATCACTGTACACAGCAACCAACTCCCTATGAATTTGAACCAGTTTAACATTTTGATGGTTTATAAAAAGTATCACTCCATGTATTTCACAATCGGCGGAAACATCCAATTATCTTATTCATTTAAAAACGCAATATCACCAAACGTAAATAAAGATACAATAACGAGACAACTGACAAACAACAATGCAGTGTGTATATTACAATACTGGCCTTCCACCACACAGGTTAGCCAACCTCAAGGCGAGAAATTTCCCAACGGTCTTTACTTTAGAGATGACCCTTGTAGTATTAGATATATTTAACTGAAAAATTGATTTATCATGATCCCAGTGTATTTATTTATTAAATGAAATTATTTATGTCATATGAATTTACAGGTGAGATCTATTTTCTTGCGTGGATTTGACCAGCAAATAGCTAATATGATTGGTGCACATATGGAGACTCATGGAGTTAAGTTTATTCGAGGATACGTACCAACCGAGATTAATTCTGGGAAATGGAATGGTGTTGATGAATCTTTAAAATTAAAGGTCAGTTAATTTTGTTTTTTGTGCAATTAATCAGTATGATATCTTTTCAACTGGGCATTAGATTTTGAAATGTATTAAAGATATTAAATTTGCGTATTAACCCCTAAGTTTTTTTGACAAGATATCACCTAACCATTTGTACTTCTAGATGCTTTTAACAAGTGATCTCACATTACACAATGTCCGATTTTAACAGTTGTAAAACAGATAAAAGTTGTTTCAAAGTTGATGGTTAGGATTGCTAATATGAATGTTATTGACAATCTTTTTTATTTCAATATCAATATTTTTGCTTTGGTTATTTAAGAATCATTCTTTATGTAGCAGTAAATTCCAGTCTCGTGTTATTTGTTATCATGGTAAGTAAGCAACAGTGTATACTGATTGAGATATATGATTTACTTGGCGACAAAGATTTTAGCGATTTTGACGATGATTCTAATGAAAATACTATTTATATTTTATGCGTAAGTGAAATTGATGAAGTTGAATTTGTTGGTTGTGATAGATTAGGTGTCATGTTGACCATAACCAAGCTGTTAAAACAAACATGTTAAAATATTTAACAGCAGAGTGCAGCTCATGCCTAGAAACTTTTTGATAGAGCAAACATTTTTAAATGGCAATGAGCATGGTGTGACAGTTACGTTAAGTCTAAAATGTTAGAATGAGACTTATCAACCACACATTATATTATGTTCCTATTGGCTTAATATATCATCATTATAGCCGCATTGAAATTTAGCGAGACTTATCATTTGATATACAAGTTACTTTTAGTCATATATGCTTGTTGAGAGAAGATTTTGAAAAATTCTACTTATGATAATCTGGTGTGAAACACTCACATGACTTTTTCTTGCTAATGTAAATAATTAACAATATAACCTACATTTAATAGTGAGTGAATGGTGCGAAATGAAATCAACCTCTGTAGGACTTATAAATATGGAAAATCACTAATTCATGCTAAAATCTTCAGAAAAATTCAGGCTCTTCAGAAAAAATTCTTGAATTAAAAGTTGTAGGTTTTTTAATTTTCTTTAACAACAAAAATGTAGAAAATCAGTAATTGATGCTAAACTAAGTGTTGTAGTTGTAGAAAAAAATGTTTAAAATAAAAGTTGTAAGTTTTAATTTTCTACAATTTTAATTGTATAGTGTATGTTTTTGCCCTGAAATGCATATTAAGACCACAATCTTAATGAAACCATTTTTTACCATGAGAGCACAGCCCCTTCAAGAATTTCAGCTGTCATGGTGCTTACACTATCTTGTATAGTGTAAAAATTTAGTAAATCGGGCAATTTTTAAAAATATTATAGGAGCCATTTTTGAGAACATCGCAAAAAGTGAAAAATTACACAAATAAACTATTACTTTCAGTTGACCAATTTTGATGAAATTGTGTGCATCAGATTCTCTTGTGGTACCTAATTTAAGTTCCAAGTTTCAATTTCGTACACTATTCCGTTCTTGAGATTTTTGGTCAGACACAGACTTATCCTTAAAAATACTTTTTTTTGGGTTCAGGGGACCCGAAAACATGTATTTTTGGTGAAAACTCATTTTTGAAATTCAGCATGAAAACAATATATTCATATAGGATAAGTGAAAGTAAAAATCAGTTCTTTCAGAATCGTAGTTTAACACTTTGAAGACTAACATTTTTTTTGTAGTTTTGCCCGTGGACTGCCATTTTACGGGGATTTTTTAAAAATTGTATCAATCTACCATTGGTCATAAATTCAAAAAGTAAAGATTAAATTAAAGATCATAATTAGTAGATTACTTTTCATTTAATAAAATTAGGATTACTTGCATTTTAATGATAAAGATGTTTGACTGTAGAGAGGTGTTTTTTGAATTTAAAAAAATTTTCGGCATATAATGATAATAATATATAAGAATAATACAATTAATTATACGAGTTAAATTCTTACAAACTAATTACCTATTTCTAATAACCAATTTACTTTTTATTTCTTAAGTAAAATTAAGAAAAAACTAAGTATTATAATAATGAACTAATAACTAACAACAATGCGCAGTAGTAACGGCAGATCGCTTGCTCACACTCGATAACATCAATGCTGTAAAAGTTGATATATTCGATAATCTGACTGCATTAGGGCTGTGAGTGTACTCTATTAGATTCAGAATGAACTAAATTAAGTGACAGCATAGACCGCAATCGTATATGGTACAAGCTTGTTGTTGTTGTTTAGGTCAACAGCCAAAAGGCTGGTTTGAACCTGTAGAAGTTTTACTAAGTAAAAACGAGGAGTGATGTGGTTTACCATTGCCTTCCTCACTGAGTTGAAAGAGTATGCTTATCAGCATGCTGGGCCCTCTGAAAAGCACATATTTTCCACTCTGCAAATGACACCTTCATTTCATTCACCACAGGGTCTGGCTGTATAATGAAATTCATTACTTTCAGAGGAGATAACTCTGATTAGTGTATTTTACACCTCTACCTCTTCTGTTCTTAAATAGTTCAGTCATTTAATTGGCTGACGCACTCTGATATGTG